>CM056049.1:550940418-551540418 GCA_029574335.1 Rana kukunoris
GGGCTGAAGCTACTTTTTAACCACTTCCCACCTAAGGGTAAAACAAATGTCCATGCCTAAGCACAGTTTTGCAAATTTGATATGGGTTAGTTAAACCTATAACAAAGTCGTACATATCATCACAACTACCTTGTTTATCCAGGGAGATTATTCTTTATTTTTTTCAGGACAAATTGGGCTTTTGTTTTGGCGGTTAATGGAAAAACGAAATATCTCCTGATTTTTATTTTATTTTTTATTATCAAACTAAAACTGACCCGAAAAAGTAAAATAAAAAATACATTTCTTAACTTTAGCTGCACATTTCTTGCTATTATCATAATTTACCATGACAGAACAAAATAAATGATCCTGCTCCTGACGATCGCAGCGATATCACATATGTTAATGTGAGGCCTCGTACACACGACCGAGAAACTCGACAGAATCCATCAAGAACCTTGGTGGCAGGGCTTTTTTGCAGAGGAAACCGGTCGTGTGTATGCTTTTCATCGAGAAAACTGTCGAGGAACTCGACGAGGAAAAAAAGAGAGCAAGTTCTCTTTTTCCTCAACGGGAGTCTCAATTTCCTCATCGTGTTTCTCGTCGGGCTAGTTTTCGACGAGAAACGCGTTGGTGTGTATGCTTAGAAACCTGTGCACCTTCGGTAAAAGTAGCGTTTGTAATGGAGATAACACATTTGTCACGCTGTAACAGACTGAAAAGTGCAAATCGTCTCTCACCAAACTTTTACTTAACATGCGGTAACATGAGATTAGCAAAAGCAGCCCCAAGGGATGTGCCAGTGGAATCAAACTTCACCTGCTGTCGTATGTGTTGAAGTCACCGCGTTTCAGAACGGGGAGATTTGGTCTTGACTGTGTGTACGCAAAGAAAACTTGTCAAGTTTCTCGACAAGCCTAACAAGGAACTCGATGAGGAAAACAATGTGTCTTTTCCGACGAGTTCCTCGGTCGTGTGTACGAGGCCTTAGTTCTTTTTTGTACTGTAGTAGGGCCCAGAAACAATGGTGCGCATTTTGCATTTTATTTATCCTGCCTAATGCCTTGTACACACGAACGGTTTTCCCGGAGGGCAAAAGTCTGCTGGGAAAACCGAGGGGGAAAACCGGGAACCTGTTTGGTTGCTTTTCCCCGTGTACACACGGCCGGTTTTCCCAACAGGAAAACTGCCATGACAGCTTCGGCCGTGTGTATGCTCCACTGCAGCGTTTCCCATAGGAAAACTGCCGAGCAAAAAAACGCAGTTCTATTGTTTTTGCTCGCAGTTTTCTTCTTGGGAAAACTGCTATGGAGCATACACATGGCCGGTTTTCCCGACCAAAAGCAAACATGCTAGTTTTCCTGTCGGGAAAACCGGTCATGTGTACGAGGCATAAGGGCCAATTCACACCATAGAAACACAGTCCGTTTTTTCTTTGCATGTGGGTTCCGGTGTGTTTTTGATGCATTTTACCACGTTCCAGTACAGTTTAGTGCAGAAAAAATAAAGCATGTTCAACTTTATTTTTTTCTAGAAATGACCACACTGATGTGAACTATGTAATTGAAAACCATATATCCTACTATTGCAGAAATTATGCAGAAAAAAAACCCGCACTGGACCGCATGTGGTGTGAACTGGCTCTAAAACACACTGACACTGATACTAATTAAAAAACATATATATATATATATTTTTTAATTCTAACCAAAATATGCTGACCTTGACCTTTGACCCTGACCTTAACCCTAAGGCCGCGTACACACGATCGGTCCAACCCGATGAGAATGGTCCGACGGACCGTTTTCATCGGGTCACCGCTGAAGTGGCCTAATGGTCTGATGTGCAACCGATCGTGTCAAAACGCGGTGACGTAAAACACAACAACGTGCTGAAAAAACGAAGATCAATGCTTCCAAGCATGCGTCAACTTGATTCTGAGCATGCACGGGTTTTTGAACCGATGCTTTTGCGTACTAACCATCGGTTTGGACCGATGGTCAGGCGTCCATCAGTCCGATTTTAAAGCAAGTTTTAAAACTTTGGTCCGAAGGACAACGGTCCGATGGGCCATACACACGGTCGGTTTGGACGGATGAAACTGGACTTCAGTTCATTTTCATCGGTTTGGACCGATCGTGTGTACGCGGCCTTACACTCAGACCCCTTCCACACCGGATAGATCCGTTTAGCGGAGTTCGCCAGCTCAGGAGGAGATCGCTCTGTTGATCTCTGCTGAGCCGGCGGATGACAGGTCCGTCTCTGCTCACTGAGCGGGGAGGGACCTGTCAGAGCCCCACTGATTCCTATAGGGGGGAAGATCGGTTGAAAACAAACAGCTTATCTGTTTTCATCATATCTCATCCGATCCGATCCACCAAGACGGATGGCAGACCGTATCACCATACGTCTGTTTTGACGGATGGCAGGTGGGTGTCAGCGGACAAATCTCCGCTCACATCCATCTCCCCATAGGAGTCAATGGGTGGCCCCCTTGGATCCGCCTGAAAAACGGACAGGTCAGACTATCACAAAGTCGGTTCAAAATAGTATCCTGTTCATGAAAGTCGGATGGATGTAGGACCTGTTGCAGAGCAAAGTAGGATGAAAGTTGTACTGCTGTTGTGTAGTATAGTGTGAACCCAGCCTAACTCTGGCAAATCTTTAGTCTTGTTATTTTTTCCTCTTTATTTTGTATTCTTTTTTTAATAAAAAATTGACACACTTGTTTGTGTATATCTTCCTCTCCTGCAAGAAGAAAAAAGATACAATGTTTACTTCCTCTTCATTCAGAAGAGGAAGTAAACTCAGGCTTCATTCACACCTGAGTGTATCGATTTATTGGCGTTTTTTTCCCCCAGCTTTTTAAAAGCTTTTTAAAACATTTTAGAAGTGTATTACAAGCATTTTACATTTTTAACCATTTTTGTTTAGCCAATAGAAATCACTAGGTGGAGAGCTGTTATTTGAGCGTTTTACAATTTAGGCATTTCTATTATACAGGGGGGTCCCCAACATATGACCGCCCGACATACGAACCACAAACTGGGCACTACGGGTTCTGCATGGACCATCTGCTGTTCTGCACATGCACGGCCAGACAGAGCCTCGGAAAATGTCAGCAATGTCCGTAATTGGCCGCGAATGCGCAGAATGGAATTTGACGGAACATCGGAAAACATCAGAAATGTCCGTAATTGTTCTGCGAATGCGCGGCCGACATACGAACATTTCCGGATTACAAACAGGAGGAAAGTCCCTAACAGGTTGGTAACCCGGGGACCCCTTGTAGTCTATGGGGCCAAAAACACCATTAATTTGCCAAACGAAGCTTGTGTACTTTTTTGAGCTTCAGGCATTTTGCTGCAGGAGACAGAATGCTCATATGTGAACAGGGGCCATTGAAATGAATGGGATTTTGCTTGTTGTACAAGGTGTGAATGGGGCCTCAAAGTTGGGCTCACAGTGACTGATCACTATGAAAGCCAATCAGAGGCTATCAGGTGACCCGAAACCAGGAGCTGGGAGCGTGCCACAGCAACACAAAGAGAGATACACATATATGCGGCACTATGGAAAAAGGCGCACTTCAGTGAGGCCGCATATAGTAGGCGGGAAGGGGTTAATTACAACCATTAAACACAGAGTTGCCATCTCAATAGCTGGGCTATACTGACGCATTCCACCAGAAGTATCTTCTCTGTGATTCTTTCATTTTTTAGCTTGCACGCTGTCAGCTAGTGTTCCAGCTTCCAACTCTCCAGGGAATTTTACGCCATCAATTAAGAAAAAGTTTAGTGCTGGAGCAGGCTCGCCAAAATCCACCTCCATTTCCATAACACTCTGCGTCAGTGCAGTGAAATATAATACATGTAGGCAAAATGAGTGGCATTAGTCTAGCAGTTATGTGTCCCTGTCAAAGTGTCGGTGGACAATATTTCCAGCTACAGCTGTCTTGAAAGCAGTTTATATAAAATACGCTTGTGACTATGCAATTATAAATCTCTCCTGGAGATGTGTCTCCGCCTCTCTCTGTCTCAGATCTCTTGGCTGACTTCCCATTAAATTCCATCTCTAACCTACACACAACTCTCCTCCTCCCCTACAAGTCAGCTAAGCCTCTCTCTGCCCCGGTTGTTATCTTTTACTACATAGCAAGCTTCCATAGCTTTACCTTTCCTGCACTAAAGTCATTCTGAGCACAAAATAACTCATCAGCACATGTAATTACTGGAATTGTCTTGTGCTTGTTATCCATCACACTCCCCAACCCATCCGTCCTCTCCCTAGTTTCCACCTGAAGGAGCAAGTAACGCCTCTTTGGTTTAACAACCTCACCACCAACTTCAGTCTGTCTATGGCCCTGCCCCAGGAAAAGTGCCATATACCAACGATCTTTGTTTTTTTTTTTGTTTTCCTAAGCACATTTTACTATTTATTAGCCACTTAAGACCCGGACCTTTATGCAGGTAAAGGACCTGGCCAGTTTTTGCGATTCGTCACTCCGTCGCTTTAACTGACAATTGCACGGTCGTGCGATGTGGCTTCCAAACAAAATTGGCGTCTCTTTTTTCCCACAGATAGAGCGTTCTTTTGGTGGTATTTGATCACCTCTTCGGTTTTTATTGTTCGCGCTATAAACAAAAATAGAGCGACAGATTTGAAAACAAAAACAATATTTTTTACTTTTTGCTATAATAAATACCCCCCAAAAAAATATATAAAAACATTTTTTTTTCTTAGTTTAGGCCGATACATATTTTTCTACATATTTTTGGTAAAAAAAAAAAAAAATTATAGCGTTTACAAAATAGGGGATAGATTTATGAAATTTTTATAAATATTTTTTTTTTTACTACCAATGGCGGTGATTTTTTTGTAACTGCGACATTATGGCGGACACATCGGACTATTTTGACACATTTTTGGGACCATTGTCATTTTCACAGCAAATATGCTATAAAAATGCATTGTTTACTGTGAAAATGACAATTGCAGTTTAGGAGTTAAACACTAGGGGGCGCTGTAGGGGCTATGTGTGACTTCATATGTTTTTCTAACTGTAGGGGGCGGGGCTGGACACAGGATCAATGAAGCTGCCACTGTGAAGAATGGGGAAGGTGTGTTTACACACACCCAGGGGCGGACTGACCATTGAGGAACTTGGGCACTGCCGCAGGGCCCCATGCCACTAGGGGGCCCCATCAGGGTTGCCAGGCTCATTAAAACCAGGGACAGTATGTAAAAATCTGTGTTTTTTTTACATCTGTCCCTGATTTGTCCAAAACCTACATGCTTTTGATGTGAAAATCCCAAGATTTTAGCTGCCCCGCCTCTGTACTGCCACCTGGCTTGGTGGCCATTTGTAAGCCTGGGGGCCCCATAATCCTCTTTTGCCCGGGGGCCCCATGAGTTGTCAGTCCGCCCTTGCACACACCTCTCCTCGTTCTTCAGTTCCTGTGACCAATCGCGGGACACCGGCAACAGTACGTGCCTGTGCCCAGCCGTGCCATTCTGCTGACGTATATCTGCAGGAGGCGGTCCTTAAGTGGTTAATACTGTATATACATGGGCAAAATAATACCATAAATCTACATATATTGCTAATGTTAGCCTTGGTTTACAGTTATGCGATTTGACTGAGGTTTTTAGTGTGATTTTAGGGATAATGTCCAGTGCAACTTCATACAGGTTCAGGTGCTTTTCCAAAGCGATTTGGATATAGCTGTGATTCTCGCGCTCTTTAGAAATCAGCTCAGAATGACTCTATAGCCTGCTAGAAATCGCACTGGAATGACTTAGTCTTTAAACACGTTTTTTTATGCAGTTTCTTTTAGACTATAAGGAGATGAAAATTGCATTGCACCACACCAAACATGCACAGGACCCTTTGTAAACAATGTATTGCGTTCAGACTGCATATATGTGAACAGCCACCACAGAAAATCATGTTGTTTCACTTCTCATGTGTTCTTGAACGCATACAAAATCACAACAGTGTAAACCACGGCTTAAAGTGTTATTAAACCAAGGATCCTCCATTCACTATATCTGGTCTCCCACAGTACACAGAGCATGGAAATGCAGTTATTTTAGTAAATATAAACTGCTAAATACGGTTTTCTCATCAAGAGTTTATAGCAGTCTTGTGACTTCTATCAGTGTCTGGTTAAAGCTTGTAGGAGGAGGTTTCATTCCCCCTGACTGTCCTATGAGGCTGCATGACAGTGATGATCACAGGCACCCTCCCAAGAAAACTCTCTACACTACACATCAAACTGAGCATGTGCAGAGTGCCCCCAAGGCTCTGTTGTGTCAGGAGATGGATTAGGGATTAGAGAAGATCAAACACAGCTTTACACAATGCAGAGGATTAACCCCTTAGGTTCCACAGTGAGTATAACAAACATGCTTTACTTCATACATAGACTGTATTTACTGTTGTGGGTTTAGTAACATTTTAACTTCTTGGCGCTGGCCACGCGGGGATCGGTAAGCTCCTGTTACATACTTGCGATCAGGAGCTTTCGGATCATGTGACTGCCAATCACAGAGCTCCCCTTTGTGCCTTCCTCTCTATTATTGGAGCTTGTTTGGGAATGGGGGGGGGGAGTAGCTGGTTTTGATAGGTACCTGCTCCCACTTCCAGACCGATCGCAGGTCCCAGAAGACTGCAGAATCATTCATAAAGCGAAGCTCGTTCATGCGCAGTGGGCAGTCAGCTATGAAGCTGCAAGGATTCACAGCCGACTGCCCATAGTAAACATGCCAGGGAGCCGAAGACTGGTGAAAAAGCAGTTCGGGTGAGGACAGATCTGGATCCCTGGACAGGTAAGTGTCCTTTTAGTGAAAGTCAGCAGCAACAGTATTTGAAGCTGCTGAATTTAAAACATTTTATGCAAAAGGCTGAAGAACTGCTTTTAACCACTTCAATACCCAGCCATAGACAATTGACGGCCTGGGATGGGATTTACCATCCTAAGTGGTCGTCAATTGACGGCCTGGGTATTGCAGGCGAATATCTGGACGATGCCTGCAGCCAGAGGCATCATCCAGATATCCATCTCTTCAGCCGGCGATTCTGCACAAAGTAAGAACGATCATAGCGGCGGTTCCGCCGCTTGATCGTTCTTACAGGCCGCGGGAGGGGACATCCCCCCCTCCCGCCGCCATCCGGTGCTTCTCCGGGCTTACCTGTACCTTCGGGGGCCCGGAGAACGAATCGTCGGCGGCGGCAGGAAGCATAGAGATGACTGGTGACCAGATGGTCACCAGTCATCTCTATGACCGTCGGAGGACCCGGGCGCGATCTGATGACGTCACGCCCGGGTCCCCGTATGTAAACAAAGCCGCGATTGCGGCTGTAAGTCACCATTCATGAGATCGGTGAATTTTTTTTCACCGATCTCATGGTTTCCAGCCTGGAGGTGAGATGTGAGGTCTTATTGACCCCACATCTCTCCATAAAGAGGACCTGTCACACACATTTCCTATTACAAGGGATGTTTACATTCCTTGTAATAGGAATAAAAGTGGAAAAAAAAAAAAATATGAAAAAAAGTGTAAAAATAAATAAAATATAAGTAAAAAAAATTAATAAAAGATAAAAAAAAAATGAAAACGCCCCTGTCCCCGATAGCTCGCGTGCAGAAGCGAACGCACACGCAAGTCCCGCCGACATATGTAAACGCCGTTTAAACCACACATGTGAGGTATCGCCGCGTGCGTTAGAGTGCCAGCAACTAATCTAGCACTAGATCTCCTCTGTAAATCTAAACTGTAACCTGTAAAAAATAAATAAAGCGTTGCCTATGGAGATTTTTAAGTACCGAAGTTTGGCGCCATTCCATGAGTGTGCGCATAATTAAAGCGTGACATGTTGGGTCTCTATTTACTCGGTGTAACATAATCTTTCACATAATACAAAAAAATTGGGCTAACTTTAGTGTTTTGTTATTTTTTTAATTCATAAAACAATTTTTTTTACAAAAAAAAGCGTTTGAAAAATAATTGCGTAAATACCGTGCAAGATAAAACTTTGGAATGACCGTCATTTTATTCCCTAGGGTGTCTGCTAAAAAAAACATATATAATGTTTGGGGGTACTGTGTAATTTTCTAGCAAAAGAATGATGATTATTACATGTAGGAGAGAAGTGTCAGAATAGGCCCGGTATGGAGGTGGTATAAAAGCCTAGTATTGAAGCGGTTAAGTGGATGTAAACCCGATTCATGAAATTTGAGCTGGGCACATATATCTGCAGTATTTTGTTATCTCTTTTCAATAACCTATGTTTTATAGCTCTCTTCTGAACGGTTCCTCTGTTATCAGCCTGAGAACTGACATATTTTTTTACTTTTTAGACAAAAGCAGCATGAATCTTTTGTCAAAGGAGGTTGCTAAAAATAGATTAGCAGAGAGCAGATCCTATTACAAAATAGCCCTGAGATTCTCTGCCTATGAGGAGAGGGGGTATGTGCCTTTCCTCCAATCAGCAATGTTAGCTATCTTGGCTGTATGCCCAGACATCACACTCTGTGTTAAACAGGAAGAGAAAATTTCATAACATGATCTGAACTTTCTAAACCGTATATAAATGTGAACACAGCAGATATACATATACAACTTATGTAGGGAGATTTGGATCATCCCTGTGTCTCATATGAGGCTGTTCACTTCACTGGGTGTATGGGGGGTTTACATCCACTTTAAAGCATATATCAGATTTTAGTAATTGAGCTGGAATTTGCCAAACATATAAAAACCAATGCACACTGTATATTTCACCTTCATTTTTTTTCTTGATATCAAGATATTATGTTCCTTTTCTCCTGTTATTTGATGATTATTTTTTTTTTGTATATCTGTTTTGATGTAAAAATTGCCAAAATTCTTAATAAATATTAAATGCAAATTCTCTTTCTTGATTTTAAAAACACAAAGCCATTGACAAAGGAACAAGTCTTTAACAAGGTCAAAAACTGTATGGCATTGAGCCTGATGAATATACTGTATATGCCCTTGTGATATGTCACAGTCAGCTGAGTGTATCCAACTTTATACATGTGTCAATGGACAGTGGAGACCTTTGGCACTATAAACACAAGTCTCTGAAAAGGTTAACTCCTATTTAAAAAATCTGCTATAAACACTATACATAATTATCACAGTAAGTAATAAGAAAGAGGTGGGAGAACTTGGAGCACGCATGTTAAATGCTTTTCTGCACTTTAATTTGAAAAACCTGTGGTCGCATACTTACAAAAAGCACATAAGTATGTTGGTGACATGCAAAAGCATTTTACAATGTTATTGTATTGCTCAAGTTAATACTTGTAGGAACGTGGCCAACATTAGAAACAGCTTGACTATTACTGATACGAAGCCAGCCAGCTGTGAGGCTCTTTATTCCTTGCTTAGAAATAATTCCTGTTGATTTAACCACTTCAGCCCCAGAAAGATTTACCTGCTTCCTGACCTGGCCATTTTTTGCGATACGGCACTGGGGCGCTTTAACTGATAATTGCTTAGTCGTGCGACTTTGTACCCAAACAAAATCAATGTCCTTTTTCTACCCACAAATAGAGCTTTCTTTTGGTGGTATTTGATCACCTCTGTGGTTTTTATTTTTTGCGCTATAAACAAAAAAAAAGCAACAATTTTGAAAAATAAATACAAATTTTTACTTTCAGCTATAATACATAAAAAAAAAAATTAAGTAAAAAAAAATGTATTGATCAGTGTGTATATTTATTGGTTTTGTGCAAAAGTTATCACGTCTCCAAAATAAGGGGATAGATTTATGGCATTTTTATTATTATTATTGTTTTTCTACTATTAATGGTGGCGATCAGTGATTTTTAGCAGGACTGTGACATTGCGGCAGACAGATCGGACACCTAACTGATATATTTGACACTTTGTTGGGAACCAGTGACATTATTACAGTAATCAGTGCTAAAAATATGCACTGACATTGTACTAATGACACTGGCAGGGAAGGAGTTAACATCAGGGGTGATCAAGTGTTCCCTGTTGGTGTTTTCCAACTGTATGGGAGACTGTGTGACTGGGGAAATGCACAGATCCATCTTCCTGCTTAGCAGAAAGACAGGATCTGTGTGATCTCCTCTATCAGAAAGGAGATCTGCCTTGTTTACACAGGCAGATTCCTGTTCTGTCACTGTGGGCAACGATCGCTGACTGGCTCCCCCGCTGGCAAATGGGAGTGCACGCACGTCCACAAAAGAAAGTTACCGAGCCGACGTATACCTATATAGTATAATGGCGGCGGCTGGTTGGCAAGTGGTAAACACTCTAGTTAACTTCCACGGCAAAGTACATGGATAGGGCAGAGATCAGGCCTGGAAGTACTGGCTAAATGTGGCATTATCTGCAGAAGCAGCTCAGGGGGCGTGATCAACCCGCTGTGCATTCTGGGGAAGGGTACTTAAGGGACAGACACCGTTTTGGCGGGGTCTTTCGATCATGACCTGATGGCCCTCCTGGTCTCAGGGATGTGTGAGCTGTTTCGTAGCCTCAGGGCTGGCTGGTCCGAGGCCTTGCAACTGAGAGTAGGCCCAGGAGTTTCTGGGACCTACTATTCCAGGGATGGTCCTTCGCTACTTTACCTACGGGAGGAAGCTGAACCAGTGGGATTCAATTGAAGGACGTAACCTGGCAAATTTACCTCACTGTGCTGCCGGCCTGGCTGAAAGATTCTTGGCACCGTGAGTTGTGTACTTTATTGGAACTATACAAAGTGTGCGAGTGGTTACACAATCTTGTGGCAGAAGATCGTGGGATGGCCTAACAACACTTATCTGTGGCAGAGACTTTGACAAGCTTTGCACCAGCTGATAGGACAGTGAGAGTAGGCCTATCTGTGGTGGCTGAAATTCAGTGTAGAGCTGAATTAATCTCCTGGATCTAAGTGGTACCCGTGATCCGCAAAGCAAAGGTACCTGAGTCTTTCCCCATCCCTCTACCACTCTGTTGGAGAACTTTTTTCAATAAAAACCTTGAAAGAGACTTTGTGTTTGGTGCAGACATTTTTTGTGGACAACTCTTCAAGGAGAACCCCTGAAACAAGCGTATGGAACAGTAAGGTAACGGCAGGCCCAAATCTAAACCAGCAGCTCCTTCGGGGGTAGTGCTACATTCTATTAACAAAGCTTAATGGACACGGCGTGAATGATCCTTTACTCATTTCCTATTGTCCACCAATTTACAAAAAATGTTGTCCACCCTACTACTAAGTTCAAACAGGTAAAACGCTATCATATCATTTACCTGTAAAAAAAAAAAAGGATACCAACTAAAATAAAAGTAAGACGCTCTGCGAGTACAGTTGTGCAACAAGATCTTTGACAAAATGCAACCTCAGACTACATCCAGCTCCTCTCAATGGTTCTCCTAACTGGTTCAGGCGGTTTCAGCTTTTATCATTATGTTGTTCTTTAAGTCACAGTGTTGTTTCCTGGCGTAATACTATATTCATTTCATAACATTCATAGTTTGTTTCCTGTATACATCAGGCCTGGCCTTTGTGCTGAACATGTCAAATGTTCTTCCTACTTAACCCGAGTCAACTAATACACGATAAGCATATGACAGGATTATACCTCAGGGGGTGAGGAGCAAGCAGAAAAAACTGAGAAAAAAGTTGATTATTTACTATTTTTTTTACTAACATTTAATGAATGATGCCCATCGGTACATAGTTCTGATTAATACTTTGCTTTCCTCTTTTATTTTTTTTAACCTTTAGAGTATTTCCACTTTTTCAGGAATAACACCTACTGTAGTTTATATTTGTTACATGACATGTATTTAATGTAGAATTTTAGGTTGTATAACTCCTACCTTTCAAAAGCTGCTACACCCACTGCTGCATACAATTAAAGGGTTACTAAACCCTTGTTTTTTGTTTTTTTTTACATAACAAACATGTCATACTTACCTCCTCTGTGCAGTGGGTTTTGCACAGAGTGGCCCAAACCTTCCTCTTCTGCGGTCCCTCAGTGGCGTTGATGGCTCCTCTTCTCGAGTGCCCAGTCGGAGAAGCACCCATGCGGGCACGCCTCTGAGTCCTGCTGCTGTGTCTTTTGACACAGACAGTGCCCGCGTCATTGGATTTAATTGACAGCAGTGAGAGCCAATGGCTGCGCTGCTATCAATCTATCCAGTCAGGAAATGAGACACCGGCTGGAGCTGGTGTACTCGTTCCCGTCACGGAAATTATGGGGCTCAGGTAAGTAAAAAGGGGGCTGGGGAGGCTGTTGCATGACAGGGGGGTTTTCACCTTAATGCCTGGAATGCATTAAGGAAAAAAAACATGAGGGTTTACAACCCCTTTAAGTAAGGTGACCAGATTTTTTAAATTAAATCCGGGGACATATTTTTTTTTTACTAGTAATGGCAACAATCAGCGACTCTGCCCATCGCTGCCGCTGCCTACCTCACAGCCCGTCAAGTCTTACTCTCTGGGCCACGGCTACTACTGGGTGGGGAGTGGAGGAACATCAATCCACCAGGGAAGGCAAGGAGATAAACAGGCAGGCGACTGGCCGGGACTTGAGCCAAGGCAGAAGAACATGCGAGCGGGAGCGGAACCGGCATGCACCCAAAACTGAAGAAATATGCCGTCCGCTCCGACCAGCACATGATCATCAGAAAGGGGCACAGATAATGAAAAAATACACCCCCTAAGCTAATAGAAGCGGGAGTGTGTAATTCAGATATTTTTTTCTAATTCTGCACTGACTGTCTTTGAACTTGCCCCGGCCCCCTGTTCAAATCCAATCCGGGGACAAAACCGGGGACCGACTTGGGGACAGTGTCCTCAATCCGGGGACTGTCCCCAGAAACAGGGGATGTCTGGTCACCCTACCTTTAAGTACAAATTAAGATTTAAAAACTCCCTTTTTTGCCTGATTTTCTCTGTTGTCATGTTACTGAACGGGCTCAAGAGGGGCTGAAAGTCACGCGACTTGAAGCAATGTCTGTGTAATCTTGAGGTCTATGGACCCCAGGTCGCATCAAATTTGGACCAAAGTAATACAGGGACTACTTTAAAGTTGCACAGATATGAATGGTACTCATTGGAAATCATGGGGTACGACTTGACAGGTGACTTTGCATTCCCAAGTCACAGGACAAGTTCCACATGTGTTAAAGGGGCCTAAATGATGACCACCCACATAGACAGCCCTGCCAATGTACTTTTACTACATAGGTATCCTGGTAGGTAAGATTTAAATCGGTATAAAGTCCAAAAACTTAAATATTTTTCAGCTTGCCAATTCCTAAAATGGTATTAAAACCAAAACACCAGTCCTTAGAACCAGTCTTTTTTTTTTTTACGTTTAACCTTCTGTTTTTACCTGGTTATGTGGCCAGTAATACACCTCTTTTATTATACAGTCACCATTCTGGAGGAATGAGAACAGGAGCACTTGTGGCGCCCGCAATGTCGGCACCTGAAGCCGATCTATCGCTCGGCTCTCGGGTGCTGGCACCCTCATCTTCAGTAAGGGAATCAGGAAGTGAAGCCTTGCAACTTCACTTCCTGGTTCCTTACTGCGCATGTGCGATCCCACTGGTCCCTGCTGTCTCCTGGGACCTGTGGGGGGGGGGGGAGAAGGCGCTGAAAGTGGCGTAGATACCCGCGGGGGGCTCGGGTATCTATGCCCGGAGTATCTGCTCCCTGCTCCCCCTGAAAAGGTGCCAAATGTGACACCGGAGGGTGGGAGGGTTCCCAAAAAGCGGAAGTTCCATTTTTGGGTAGAACTCCGCTTTAACAAATATGAAGCCAAACTCGAGCTAACACTGCAGTTAAAGCAACAGTTTGTTTCCTTTTGGTATTTACATGAATATATAAGAGCTAATAATTGTAAACACCCCTGTCAGTGGTAACTGGTTTGTTTCAACACCTGAACAGCTACTTTTGCAGAGAGCTTGTTCTGAAAAACAACAGACTTGCTGGCTGGATTACCAGGTGAGAATAGAAGAAAGAAAGCCTAAAAAAGCAAAACAAATGCAGCCATCACGTCCAAGAATGTGTAAGCTGCAATATAATAAAATATTGGTTTTGAGTTTAATATTGTTTTAAATAAAAAAATTAAAATAGTTACAAGCCTCATGACAAAAATCTTGCCCACCCAGTAGAGCAATTTTCACTATATTAGTAGGAAAGTAATAATTCTGGTTAGAATACGACTCACCAAAGTAACATTACACTTTATGCCCTTTGGGACACTGTCTGTGGGTGGCTGCTGGGAGTCTGTAAAATCTGTGCAATACTCAAAAAGGATTACTTAAACAGCCTTGGGTTTGGTAGCTGAGGTTTTGTTTGTTACCAAAGCCAGGACCCTCCTTGAACAACCACTTCATTACAAAATATGCAGCCAAATAAACAGCCCTAACATTAAAGCCCACACTGCAAAGGTTAACTGCTTGTTTATGTCTAGGGGACAGGAAAAGCACTTACGGTTACCTGATCCTCCGCTCCCTGGCTGCCCCTATCTGCGTCCTTACCTCTTGTTACTACGGCTATGGACCCTGCTTCGGTCTTGATGTCAGTGGCGTCGCTATGGGGGTGCAGGGGGTGTGGACCGCACCCGGGTGACACCCGCCAGAGGGGTGACACCATCAAGTAGGAAGTGATCATCCCTGCCATTAGCCTGCCCAGCTCCCTACAGGGTACTGTGACAGGCTACACAGAAGAGAACCCCAGGGGAGAGGGTGTGGTGGTGGTAACACAGTGTTTTTTTCTACCCGGGGGCATGGTGGTGCCAGGTGGTAACACCATATTTTACCACCCAGGGGGTGCTACTGGGGCGGGGGGGCCATGTTTTAAAGCGGTAGTAAACCTGCATAAAAATTTTTTAATAAAAAATTGGGCAGTTTAAGGCTCCATACACACGAGCAGACAGATTTGTTTAAATAGGTCGGGCAGACCGCTTTGACCAAATCTGTCTGCTGGGGACGTATTGGTTTGATCGTGTACACACGATCCAACCAAAATCCCCGCCGGCAGACGGCGCGCTGTAAAACACTTCCGCGCATGTGTCGAAACCATTCGACTCGTGTACGAGAAGACATGTCTGCTGGTTAGCGTACTAACCAGCAGACATGTCGGGCGGACAGGTTCCCAGCCGACAGATTTGAAAGCATGCTTTCAAATCTGTCGGCTGGCCAAATCCGTCGGCTCGCCCATACACACGATTGAATCTGTCTGCTGGGACGGTCGGGCCGACCGTTTCCAGCAGATAGATTTGATCGTGTGTACGCGGTCTAAGTCATAATGCGCTAGTATGCATCGCATACCTGACCTGAAAACAAAGCCCTCCAGGAGCGGCTGTCATCGCTGAAGGAGCTTTCTTCTTCACGTGGTCTTCTTTCCAGGTTCGAGGGCCTCGGCACTATGTTTGGCGGAGCAGGCGATGCACAAGAATCGCTGTTTACAACAAGGCTCTAAAGAAACGGCACAGGTATGACATTCCTTCAACACGCATGCGCGCGGTGACATCACTGGCTGCATCTAAATTAAATATCTCTTAAACGGTACACATTTAGGAGATATTTACTGTATCTATAGGTAAGCCCTATTATAGGCTTACCTATAAGTAAACATCATACATGGGAGTTTATTCCCACTTTAACGAACCAGGCGACGCCCACCCTAGTGATTCCACAAGGACTCAGACCACCAGGAGAAGAGGCTAAGGGGACCAGTCTAGTAGGGTAGGTGATTAGGTAAGTAAACTGCTGCCCTAGACATAAATGAGCAGTTAACCCTTAGGCCTCGTACACACGAGGGGATATGTCCGCTGAAAACGGTCCGATGGACCGTTTCAGCAGACATCTCCGCTCGTGTGATGGGCTAGAGATTTCTCCACCCGCAGATTTCAAAGCATGCTTTGAAATCCATCCGGGGAATCTGTCCGCCCGACAGTCTCTGGTTAGTACACTTACCAGCAGACATGCCGTCCCCCACCGCCGCCGCGCCGCCGCCGAATGGATTCGGCGCATGCGCGGAAGTGTTTTACTTCCTGGTGCGGTGACGTGGCGGTGTCGCGGCGGCGTCAACGTCACCGCCGCGTCACCGCGCCGTCCGGCGGCGGGGAATTTGCCCGATGGTGTGTACACGCCATCGGATCAAACTCCCGATCGGACAATCCGATGAAATGGTCCGCGGACCGTTTTCATCGGATATGTCCGATCGTGTGTATGGGGCCTAACAGTGCAAGGATTTTCCCAGAGTTCCGCTTTAACCACAAAAAAGAGCTCACAATATTTGCTACCCGCACAAATGTATCTTCACCATACACAAGAATTAAAAAAAAACCTTTTTTTTGTAAGAAATTTAATAATAACACTTCCTGGAATTATCTGGTTTACCTCAATGTTATAGAAGATACAAACAAGAATTAAGCGCCGCTGGTAAGATTCATACGTAGGCTTTGAGTATTAGGCTGTTCACTAGTGGTGATCTGTGAAGGAGACAACAAACTGCATTCATTTCACTTTCTAACTTCTAGTAGATAGGGGGCACCAAGGTTAATATGGAAAGCGGTAAAATTAAATGAGAAGCAGATGTAAGCCCTGTAGATGAGGAAACATTAAACGGGGTTTATTGCAATTAAAGTGGCCTCATTTCATTAAAGACATCTTCACGCAATAAGGATGTCTGCATATGTAAGCTGAACCATATATTTGCACATTTCAAAACAACGTAAAGGTATTTAGGAAGAACAACGTAGGAAATAAACAAATGACTATCAAACTTATTTCACAACACAAAGCAAAAACCAAATGCATCCAATTGGAATCCAGGCAAGAAAGGTTTTCTTAGGTCAGAGCTCAGCAAATGTATATTTCTGGTACACAGCCATAGACTGTACAGTTTTATGGTTGTCATCTTGGGCTTAAGTTATCTTTACTTCTAGTACTGATTTATCTGGTACAGGATCTGTATGCAGAAACTGTATTTTATAGCATGGATGATGTACTCAAGTGGGATAATAGGACTGCACACAGTGTTGGTAGGCAGTCAGCATGCCAGCTAAGCTCTGGGCGAATTTAAATCACAAAAAAGTAGGGTGGCACACATTCAGGTGCTTGCAGTGTTGCCAACCGTCCGTATTTTTACGAACAGTTCATAAAAGCTGCACTTTTTTCCCTGTTGGTAAATGTCCGTGGTTGCGGGAATGTGTCAGTAAAAATAGCCAAGATCGGGTTGGCTTGGAACTGCGCATGGAGATTGGAGGCAGGGGGTGATGGTGGCAGGCGGTGATTGGAGGCGAGGCAGGGGACGATGGAGGCAGGGGGTATTGGAGGCACCTAAAATTTTAATTTAGTAACTTTTGTGAAATGCCAGTAAAAACATGGCTGCGCCAGTAAATTTCAGGCGTCATGCCAGGAAATTTCAATCTGGTAGGATGGCAACACTGGGTGCTTGAGAAGTGGATTGTTTGGAGGCAATCACTGGGGCACCTCTTGCAACATTCCATGACTGTCAGCCATTCATAACTGCTTGTGCACACTCCAAATACCCTATTTCAAAATAATAGGAATGGTTAGCAATAGGGCATTGACTGGTTTGCAAGCATTTAGCAAGCAATTGTCTATTAGTTATACACTTTTTGCTGTTTCCGATCATTTTTCCCAGGCTATTATACACACTGTGAACACTTACAAAACTGCTTACAGAATGGCACAAAAAAGCTATGAGTGTTTAATAAGTGGTTGAGCAAAACTTTAATGACTACCAAGCCCAAGAACAAATAGTACAAAGCCTTAAACAGGTTGATGGAGTTCACCGATGTACAAATATACAGGTTATTGTATATAAAATGCAAAGCTATATCTATGATACACAGGGGTCAGTGTACAAAGTTGTACATCTCATTTTAAGTCTGTTCATTGTTTATCCAACGATCACCTTTACCCCACTTTAGACTCACTGTGACTTTTAGTAAATTGAAATAATAATTTTTCTTCATAGAGATGCGCAAATAATGCACAGTAAAAAAATGAATGTATTATTCTGTAGTGAATTGACCTTATACAGTAGAACAACCTTCCCACGCCTTTAAGATCCCAGAGGAACCCATGACATCATTTTTAGTTCTCAGGGAACCCCTGCTAAAATTCATGTGGCTCAGTGTAAAAATACTCTTTACATTGGTGGTCTGGGAAGACTGGCCACCTTACAGTGGTGGTCAGAATGCCAACCTTCAAGACAGCCTAAATGGTCATAAGTGTCATGTTGCTGGCTCTGCCAAGTGGCAATGAATAGGGAAATATCCAAGCACCACCAGTTGGGATGTCAATCCAATCAGCCACAACTCAAGGAAACCCAATAACCACTGGAGGAACCTAAGGCTTCCACAAAACCTTGGTTGAAAAGGCTGCAATAGATTTAAAGCAAATGGGAATTGTTTTGGTTTCATGCAATCGACCACCTAAGGCCATATGACATAAAGTTTGGTTATACAGTATTTCCCTTCCCAGTAGCCGGCTTCGCCAAGTGCCACTGAATATGGAAATATCCAGGCACCATCAGATGGGATATCAATCTAATCAGCCACAGCTCAAGGAACCCCAACAACCACTGTAGGAACCCTAGGTTTCCACGAAACCTTGGTTGAGAAATATGCTATAGATTTAAAGCAGATGTGAATTGTTTTGGGTTCATGCAAATGACCACCTAATGTCGCATACACATGATCGGAAATTCCGACAAGAAAACCGTGGATTTTTTTCTTGGCTCAAACGTGTGTTGCAATGACATGGTCACACAAAATTCCAACTGCCAAAACCGCGGTGACGTACAACACTACGATGAAGTTCAATGCTTATGAACATGCGTCGACTTGATTCCAAGCATGTGTGATTTTTTGAGCGCCGGAATTGCATACAGACGATCAGAATTTCCGACAAGAACTTTTCCCATTGCAACCAGCTCTCAAATTTTTGTTGTCGGAAATTCCGACAGAAAAAGTCACACGGTCGGAATTTCCGACCAAAAGCTCACATCAAACTTTTCTTGATGGAAATTACATCCGTGTGTATGCGGCATAAGGCCATATGACATAAAGTTTGGGTATACATTATTTTCTCTTCCCAGTAGCCAGTAGCTGGCTCTGCCAAGTGGCACTATAGAAATATTCAGGTACCATCAGATGGGATGTCAATCCAATCAGCCAAAGCTCAAGGAACCCCAACAACCACTGGACTACTGGAGGAACTCTAGGCTTCCATGAAACCTTGGTTGAGAAATATGCTATAGATTTAAAGCAGATGTGAATTGTTTTGGGTTCATACAAACGACCATCCAAGGCCATACAGCATGAAGCTTGGGTGTATTTCCCTGCCCAGTAGCCACAAGTGCAGCATACAGCCACCCCATAAACATGAATGGATTACAGTAACCTGTACTTTATCAAAGTAAGACAGGCAATAGACGACTCTACGCAATTCTTACTGACACAACCGAAATTTCAACATGGGTGGCTCTGCAAACACCATCCGGCCCAACAGAGTCAGGTGAAAAATAGGTAATAAGGGGGGTTGCATCTAATCACATGCAAGTCATTGTTCAGTAGTGCCACTGTATTTAGCAGCTACGGTTGCTGGTTAACGTGGATGGGAAAATTGGATACATTTCTCTTGTTCAGATTGTAGGCTGAACAAGCGAGAATGATACGGTCTATGGAGTAGTTTAAATGGTGTTCAGGTAAGGTTCACATCTAAAGCAGTACTTATTTTAGAACCTTTTTTTACCCCCAAAAGTCCCCAACCCAGGACCACATAAGTGAAAAAAGTACAGATCTCAGATCAAATGTTTCATCTCCTGAGCCAGCTGGGCCCAGTATGGCCCTTGCTGGCTGCATAGCCTTCAAAAGGACAGTCTGTAGATCCAGCCACCCTCTTATGTACGAGCAGCCCACCCATCAAACTCTATGCAGTAGCACATGCACAATACTGAACCAGTGACTTAGAAAAATAGATGTACACTAAAGCTGGAGATGAAGGTCTAAAACCTAGGATCTAAACGCTGTTGTTTGTAATACTAATGTAGTGGCAAAATCGAGCCTTTGGGCCAGGAAAGATAGCATTTCAGTTCCACTTAGAAGTAAACCTACTACCTTCTAAAACACGTAAAACTGGCTACAAGACTAAAATGCAGACATCTAATGGTACCTGCATATATCTCCAAACATCTTCTCAAATGTTCTGCAAGCCATGGAACCCGAGGCACTCTTCTTTGCACATTCCAACATCTGGTGAGCTGAGAGCTAGCGTGTCCCCTATGTCACTGTGATCGGCAGCTTCACTGTCCAATTGGAAGCTTCATATGATAAGAATTTGCATTCATGTTTTTCCTCTTCTGTAGCCAAATCAGCATAACACCAACTTTATATTTGTTATGTTTCCATTGACATGGCATCATTTGCTTACCTTTTTAAATACTCTTATCTGTAAACTCCTGGAATAGCTCTCCTTTCTGTGTAAGATTATGTGGGGGCTGGGGAGATAATGTTTACCATAAATAACCCTGTCTGTACTGTACTGGCAGATCTCACGATCAGTTGTACACTAGATTTGAACAATGTCTTCCTGAACAAAGGGTTGAATCTGTGATTCTTGCAGTGTATGTTAATGAGGGAAAGCTCAGTGTGTCCCTATTTGTCAGTGGGGACCGCCTCAATGGGGGTTATTTACGAAAGGCAAATCCACTTTGCATTACAAGTGCAAACTACAAGTGCAAAGTGCACTTGAAATTGCACTGAAAGTGCACTTGGAAATGCAGTCGCTGTAAATCTGAGGGGTAGGTCTGAAATAAGGGGAAGCTCTGCTGATTTTATTATCCAATTATGTGCAAGCTAAAATGCTGTTTTTTATTTTCCTTGCATGGATTTACAGCGGCTGTACTTCCAAGTACACTTTCAGTGCAATTTCAAGTGCACTTTGCACTTGTAGGCCCAGATTCACAGAGCAATTACGCCTGACTAACTGGTGTTAGACTGGAGTAATTTCAAATTTTGCGCGCCGTATCACTAGTATGAATCCTCAAACCATGATACGGCGGCTTCGGGCTTCGATCCGAGAGGCTTACGTCTTCGTAAGCCTTCGGATCTACGCTGCGATATTTTTGCGGCCGCTGGGAGGAGTTTGCGTCATTTTCATGCGTCGGGATATGCAAATGAGTTTTTACGGCGATCCACAAACATACGAGCGGTCTTCGCAATCGCTTTCGTCTATTTTTTTTATACGTACTGTTAGACCAGCTTTTTGCTGGTCTAACGGTGCGTAGCCCATGCTAAGTATGGCCGTCGTTCCCGCGTCGAATTACAATTTTTTTTTTTTTTTACGTAACTCGTTCGGGAATAGGAATCTCAGTAAACGAGATTTCGCGCAATGCACGGCGGGAAATTTGCGAACGGAGCATGCGCAGTTCGATCGCCGCGGGAACGCACCTATTTTAAATGCTTCACGCCCCCTACTCGCGTAGATGGATTGCGACGGGAGAAATACACTACGCCGCCATCGTTTACTGGACAAAATCTACCTGGATTCCACGTAGAGCCAGGTAAAAAACGGCGGCGTAGTGTATTTCTGATACTCTACGATAATCTAAATCTATCTGAATCTGGGCCGTAGTTTGCACTTGTAGTGGATTTAGTAAATAACCCCCAATGTGAAATTGTTCACAGTAGCTTGCAGGCAGCCCAAAAGGCCTACACCAATCAAAAATGCAGAAAGTAGGTATCATTTTGTACAATTATTTTTAGGTATGCCATGTGATTAGGAACACATAACAAACATATAGTGGCTTTTCTCAATTTTTGTATTATTATTTTTTAATATATGAGATATAAAGTATTGCAATGCAAAGAATACATAAGAAAACACTTGCTACAAACAACAGTAATATATAAACGAATAAATGATTAATAAAATTATATTTAGGAAAGAAAGAAATCTTTTCCTCTCCCCTGTCATAGTATATGGATAAAAAGATGAGAAAATGCAGTGTTATAAAAAATATTGTAAAAAATATATAATAATCGATTTTGACAGCAAAAGTGGAATTACCTCTTTCTCTGTCCCCGCCAATTCTCAAATTACAATCACATAGCTTTTCACTTCTTAAATATCATTAGTTTCTGAATGACATTAATTGTTAGGGCCTATGGGGAGAGTAGAAAATTGAGCCATTCTACATGTTGGTAAAGTAATAAGTAAAAAAAAAAGAAAAAAAATACTGACTCATGAGAAATGCTGGTAGTATTTAAAGGATCAGTCCCCCCAAAAAAGATATTTTCAGAGTGGACAATTTTTTTTATATGAAACTGTCGGTGAGATGTTTCCTCCTGGCTTTCTGGGTCTGAGCACCTGCTGTGGCCATTATGAGAAGTTCTCACCCACCCTGTAATTTTAGATTATAGAGAAAGTAGTAAAAGCTGCAGGATATGCCGAGTCTCAGGTGGGGAACTCGGCAGGAACAGAGTCAGAAATTATGTCCGGGAGATCTGTCTGCTGGAACATACAAAACGTGAAGCCAGGTGCCAGAAACGATCGGTGCTAGACTATTTTATTGCACCCTAGGCAAGACCCGCTACTTGCACAACCCCCACCTCCCAAAAAAAAAGTAAAAAAAAAAAAAAAAACACTAGAAAATAAGGTAGGGCACTTTAAAATGATTTCACTGTGTCCCATTATAAATAATATATTACCATGATGATACTAGCAGTGTAAGGGGAACATCAGTGGACTATGTGGGGAATCAAGCAGAGTGTTAGGAAGCCGGAGGAGAGGAGAGAAACCAGCCGCCGTGGTGGTTTCCTAGTTTGTCTAGTGGTCGCGCCTGGCTGACACTACCTACAAGCCTCCATCTATAACTAAAATATAGCCTTTGGGAGGAGCAGCAATTTAAATAATGGTTAAATAATTATTCCTTGTTAAGAAATTATGATTATTTATGTAACATGTTTATGAGAACAGAAAGTAATAACTCATAGTTTTATGAATTGATATGAGGTCAAACCTAAACACTTACAATTTGTATGCAATCAGGCAGGCCCTTGCGCTACATGGTTGAAGGTAAATCTAAAGGAAATTGAATAAGAATATTGTATAAAGTGTAGCCAACCTAAGGCTTAAAGCGGAGGTTCGGCCAATTCTTTTTTCTTTTTTAAAGCCAGCAGCTACAAATACGGCAGCTACTGACTTTTAAAAAATGGACACTTACCTGTCCAGCCCGCCCGGGATGTCAGCAGCCGAGGCTGAGCAATCGCTCGGTCCTCGGCTGCTTCCGCCGCCATCCTCGGTGAGGGAATCAGGCAGTGAACCTTTGCGGCTTCACTGCCTGATTCCCTACTGCGCATGCGCGAGGATCGCGGCGCGCCATCACTGGTCCCCACTCTCTCCTGGGAACAGTGTTTCCCAGAACACAGCGGGGGGGGGGGGTTTGGGGGTGACGTCACAGGCTGGATTCCCTGTGGGGATCCGAACCCGAAAGTGGTGCAAATGTGACACCGGGGGGATCCAAAAAGCAGAGAGTCAATTTTTGTGTGAACCTCCGCTTTAAAGCTGGCTACACATTATAGAATTTTTGTTTATTTATTCAATTTGCTTTAGATTTACCTCAAGGGCCTGCCTGATTGCATACACATTTGAAGTGTTTAGATTGGACGTCATACTATGTGGTTTTGGTAAATCTAAAAGGAAAATTGTATAATGTGTAGCCAGCTTAAGGCCGCGTACACACGATCAGCCCATCCGATGAGAACGGTCCGAAGGTGTCCATCGGTTAAATTTTAAACCATTTTTTTTTGGACCGAAGGATAACTGACCGATGGTGCCCACACACGACCTTCAGTCCGTTTTCATCGGTTTTGAAGCCTCCTTTCACATTAACTTTCTGAAAACGCACCAAAACTGCAGGAGATAATAGAAATCAATGGGAAAAGACAGCTAACCTGCAACCACGGTGTGGTCACCCGCATCATTGTGCAAGGGCTCTTAAACACTTGTCGACCAGCTGTCGTCATTATACTGCGGCAGGTCGGCTCGTTCCCACGAATCACTGTAGCTGTACGTCGGTCCATTTTACAGCTAATGCCGTTAGCTGATACGTGTGGCCAGCGGCCACAATGTCTGCTGGCAACCCCGTGATCGTTCCTCAGAAAGCCAGAACGGGGATCTGTCAATGTAAACAAACAGATCCCCGTTCTGACTGGGAATTTCTGAATGATCGTCTGTTCCTAGTGATTAGGAACAGCGATCTCTTTGTACTCACAGTCAGTACACTCCCCCCACAGTTAGAAACTCCTCCCAGGGAACACATTTAACCCCTTGATCACCACTAGTGTTAACCCCTTTCCTGCCAGTGCAATTTATACAGTAATCAGTGTATTTTTATGTATACAATCTGTCCGCCACAATGTCGCAGTACAGCAAAAAAACACTGACTAGCAAAAAAATATTAACAATAATAAAAAGTGTCCGATCTGTCCGCCGCAATGTCGTAGTCCCACAAAAAAAAAAAAAAACGCTGATCACTGCCATTACTAGTAAAAAAATAATTATAAGAAGAAAAATGCCATAAATCTATCCCCTATTTTGTAAGAAAAGAAAAGGAATGGCTGCACATCCAGAGATTCTGATTGCCTTTTATTGTTCACAGTGATGACACCAAAGACACCAGCATGAATTCATATAGTCACGTTTCACACATACATCTTGTGCTTAATCATTATTGTAGACGCTATAACTTTTGCGCAAACCAATTAATATACTCTTATTGCGATTTTTTTTACCAAAAATCTGTAGAATACATTTTGGCCTAAACTGATGAAGATTTTTTTTTTTTTTTGGGGGGGGATATTTATTATAGCAAAAAGACAAAAACATTGTTTTCTTTATTCAAAATTATCAGTCTTTTTTGTTTATAGCACAAAAAATAAAAACCGCAGAGGTGATCAAAAGAAAGCTCTATTTGTGGGAGAAAAAAAAAGGAATTTGGTTTGGGCACAGTGTCACACAACCACGCAATTGTCACGTAAAGCGATGCAGTGCCGTATTGCAAAAAATGGCCTGCCCATTAAGGGGGAAAATCTTCTGGTGCTTCAGTGGTTAATCTGTACCCATTTGTTTTAATGGAGAGGTTAGGCTTATATATTTGTAGATGTTAATTGCTAACAGTTTATGTTATTAAATAGGATCTCTAGCTGTTAAATCTCCCTGACACAGCTCTGTTCCCCATTGCCTTAGTTTTACTCCTGCTACATTCTCCAAAATATAACTAAATGAAAAAGCCATCAGAGAGAGTAAAGCTGGCCATTAACTGATCAAAATATTGCTGGGTCAGCAGGGTCTGGACAAATTTCGATCAATGTATGGCCATTGATCAATTTCTGTTGAAGAGACATGTTAGAAAATGTTTCTTGATCAGCGGCTGCAGCCCCTGATCCGTGTATCTTGACAGTGGTGGGTGCTTCTATGTAAAGTGTTAATGTAATACATGATTTAGCTGTCTCCCAGATTAGACTGAATGGCTTGGTAATTCTGCATGAACATATAGATCCCTAACTAGGAAATACCAGTGACTTGTGTGACTCACTAGAGCAAAGGCCAATTGCATACAGTCAGCCAGCATAACATGTTGTAGGTTTATGATTTTTAACACATTCTCCTTGTAGAACACAGTCTGCCTGAAGCTTGAAAAATTCCACTCCACCACAAACACGCTCATGTCCTTACAATACAAGAAAAGTAGACAACTGAATATAAAGGCACAATCCACGTCACAGCAAATAAAAAGAACAAGCTTCCTGACAATACTTCATCAGTCATACATATCAAATGCTACGTGTATATTTTCTACAAATAACGATACTTTCAACAAGAGCATGCTTCTAGGGATGCTTAAATTATACAACTGTTCTGGTATATACTGGCAGAAAACTGAAAATGCAGACATAATTTGGTATATATATGTATGTATATATATATATATATATATATATAGATAGATATAGAGATAAGAGATATATGTCTATGTCTCTCTCTCTCTATATATAGATATATCTATATCTATATATATATACACATATAAAATATAGATAGATCTATATTTATATATATATATATTTATATATATATATATATATATATATTACACATACATACACACACATTACCTACTGCATAAAAAGATAAAAATGCAGTAGCTAGTGACAATCAGAATCATTACACTAAACTGGCCAAAAAAAAAAGGTAACTTTGGGTTACCTTATGAAGTTATTTGCTGTTATCCAAATCCATAGGAGCAGCTACACATTTGGGGGGGGCTCATTTACACCAGGTGCAATGGAGTGCATTTTATAATGCATTCCCACTGAATATGCCTCAGAAGGCTTCATAAACGACGAAACGCGTAGGCCGGAGCTATTGCTTACATCATTGTG
The DNA here is from genome assembly GCA_029574335.1 of Rana kukunoris. Lineage (NCBI taxonomy): Eukaryota > Metazoa > Chordata > Amphibia > Anura > Ranidae > Rana > Rana kukunoris. The sequence goes on from CM056049.1 coordinate 550,966,884, forward strand.
CAACCGGAAGTGACCCGGTGTTAAATGTTTTTGTCAGCTGCGTTGTTTTTTATTTTTATTTTAATGGGCCATTGTCCAGAAGTGCAATATTCTATTTTAACCACTTGAGGCCCGGCATATGCTCAATTGACGGCAGCTTTGGGGATCAGAATTTCCAAGCTGCCGTCAATTGACGGCATAGTTTTTTCCGGCCACTGGGGGGCGCGCCTGCGCCGATGGCGGCGCGCGCGCTCACCCGGCGCGTCCCCGAGATGCCGATGCGCGTGCCTGGCGGTCGCGATGTCCGCCAGGTACCCGCTGATCGGCAGTTTTAGAGCAGGGACATGAAGCTCTGTGTGTAAACACAGAGCTCCACGTCCTGTCAGGGAGAGGTGACAGATGCTGTTTCTCTTGTACATAGGGAGACAGCATCGGTCACCTCCACCAGTCACCCCCCTCCCCCCACACAGTTAGAACACTCATAGGACACACATTTAACCCCTTCCTCACCCCCTAGTGTTAACCCCTTCACTGCCAGTCACATTTATACAGTAATTAGTGTGTTTTTATAGCACTGATCGCTGTATAAATGTGAATGGTCCCAAAAATGTGTCAAAAGTGTCCGATGTGTCCGTCGCAATATCGCAGTCCTGACAAAATTCGCAGATCGCCGTATTACTAGTAAAAAAAAAAAAAAAAAATTGTCAGAATTCTATCCCTTATTTCCTAGCCACTATAATCTTTGCGCAAACCAATTACTATACGCTTATTGCGATTGTTTTTTTTTACCAAAAATATGTAGAATACATATCGGCCTAAACTGAAAAAAAAAATTGGATTTTTATTATAGCAAAAAGTAAAAAATATTCTGTGTTTTTTTTCAAAATTGTCGCTCTTTTTTGTTTATAGCGCAAAAAAAAACAACGCAGATGCGATCAAATACCACCAAAAGAAAGCTCTATTTGTGGGGAAAAAAAGGACGTCAATTTTGTTTGTAAGGCACGTCGCACGACCGCGCAATTTTAATTTAAAGTGACGCAGTGCTGAAAGCTGAAATTTTGCCTGGGCAGGAAGGGGGTATATGTGCCCAGTAAGCAAGTGGTTAATAAAAAGTGGCATATGATTTTACACTATATGTGGCATTTGCCTTTATTGTTTTTCTGAGTATATGCAGGAGGTGATTCTGGCTATATCAGGGACCAGGTGATTCTGTGAAGGAGCGAAGAGAGACACAGTAGATGCCATTAATCATGCCTTATGACTTCTCTTTAATTGGGGGTCATATGTTTGGAAAGAACCATTAGTGACAGTTTTGGATCTTTTCTTGGCACAACTTTCAAGAATCGTTGGTCATTTAAAGTCCTGTTTTAACCTTGTGGAAGTGACCTCAACAGGAAATGCAAGCAGACAAGCCCCAAAAAATAAGTAGGAAAAATGCACCCCAAACACATGTACCCACATCAATGTGGATCCCGAAACGTGTGGTTGCTGGTGTTAAGTAATGCCCTGTACACACGAGCGGAATTTCCACCGGGAAAAAGTAGGATGGTTTTTCCGACGGAATTCTGCTTAAGCTTGGCTTGTATACACACGGTTCTCGGAACTTTGGAGCTTTAAGAACGCGGTGACGTACAACACTACGACAAGGCAAGAAAAAGAAGTTCAATGCTTCGGAGCATGCGTCAAATTGTTTCCGAGTACGCGTGTTTTTTTCCCGTCGGAATTCCATACAGACGAATGGATTTTCCGATAGGATTTTTTTCCGTCTGAAAAATGGAGGACCTGCTTTTAAACTTTTGCTGGCGGAAATTCCGAGTCTGATGGAGCATACACACAGTCGGAATTTACGATGAAAAGCTCACGTCAGACTTTTGCTGGCGGAAATTCCGCTTATGTACAGGGCAAAAGAGACCAAACCTTCTAGCTTTTTGGCTGGGTTTAGGTCATGTTATTAGCTTGAGGGTAGAATTGCTCTCCAAAAACTATCTGTTTCTAGGAAAAACTGAATTACCGTCAATGAAAGGTGTGTATGTCAGCGATTTGTAAGGTACATTTACACCTGAGCCTTGTGTCACCTGTTGTCAAGCTTGAAAAACGACATGAGCTTTTTTTTTCTAATTTGCATATTTCTGGGCCCACAGACTTTAATGGGGGTGCCTGAAAAAAAATGTACACATTTTTCAGGTGCTCCCATTTACACATTTACAGTTCCAAAAACACGATGAGCTGCTGTACAACTGACTTTTTGCATTGTTTGGAAAGTACACAACTTCTGTAACTAATGATCTTGGCACACCAAGGATTTCTAGATGCATTGACAAGTATTGTAGCCAGCAACAGCAGCAACTCTCCAATAGAGATGAGCTTGGGCATTCATCAAACTCATCTCTAGCCGAATTCTGATGACGTTCCATTCACATTTGGCGTTTTGGGATCTCAAATCGCACCGCAATGTTTAGATTTCAATCAATTTCAAGGTCCCCTAAAATGCGATGTGGTTTTTCTGAAATTACTGTGCGGTAATCGCGGGAGCGAGTGAAACTTGTCACCTGAAAAGAAGCAGGAGCTTCTTTTGGGCGACAAGCTTCGTGCACTGAATTTTGCTGCAACAATTTCAGCAAGACCACACCGCATTTAGGTGCCATTGAAAGTGAAGGGCACCTGAACCTATGTTTTGCCAATACTGCAGAGCGATAGCGATTCTGCCCAAGATGCCAAAAAATGCCAAATGTGAACGGAGCCTACTTTTTGTACTTCAGGCTGGGTTCACATATATGCAAATTGGATGCGTTTTTACCTGCATCCAATTCGGATAACATGTAAATGTGATCATCTCTCAATGGTGCCGGTTCACACATGTCCAAGGTGGCCGTGGTGCGGTTTTGAAAAGGGCCTTGCGCATTTTTGGGTCTGGTTCAGGTGCGAAGTCAGGCAAAAAAAATTGAACCGGTGAACAGAAATGCACCGGACTCCGGACTGCAAACTCCAACTGGACATATGTGAACCCAGCCTTAATGAGCTGTGGGTGGGAATAACCTGACCTACAGCTCATTGGAGTAAAAAAAAAGTACACAAGAATGAAATATGTCTAGAGAGAAGTTCAGGCCAGTTCGCATCAGAATGACACAGGAACGTGACACGCGTTCCTGTACAATTCCTGCGCGTTCTTGTGTAGTGCGTTTTTGCATTTTAATTTAAATAGGCTGCAAATCGCACCAGAACGCAAAAATAAATAAAAAATACATGCTCTCCTTTTAGAAATGCGCTGCACCAAATCCCATGATCCTGCAATACCATGAGATTTGGTGTCTCGTTTGCAATCTGGGGCGCCTTAGTTTCAGTCTTGCACTGTTGTACAGTACAGAAATCAATTAGGCTGGGTTCACACTATGTGCGGCCGCAGCTCGCAGGGGATGCGGTGCGTCTCTGTTCACTGTTTTAGGTCCCAATTAGGTCCAAATTTTTGCCTGAATTTCAGACCTGAAACAAAGCCAAAGATGCACAGGACCCTTCTGCTGTGCGCTCCGCGGCCAGTGTGAACCCAGCTTCACTTTGATCTCACTGCACGATGTGAGCATCTCACATGGTGCCCTAGAAGCGGCAGCAAGTCAAATAGAGCCCCCTCATTTCCTGATAGTAGGGCATCCAGTATTATCCGCCCCCCCCCCCCCCCAGACTGTCCCTGGCCAGTTTCTTATAATTTACGGGATCTTAGTTCTTTTTGTATGATATTCACATAACTCCTCCTAAGACCCCTTTCACACCACCTGTACATTATCGGTAAAGCGATGCTCGTTTTAGCTGTGCTTTATCGCTGTTTAAGCGGCCCTTTTTTCGGACGCTAGCAGGGCGCATTTAACCCCAAGGAAGGGGTTAAAAACGCCTGTGTTGCAGCGCATTCCGAAGCGCTGTTCATTTCAAAAGTAAGGGCGTTTTGGGAGCACAGTATATAGTGCTCCCGCACTGCCCCAAAGATGCTGCTTGCAGGACTTCCTGCAAACGCACCTCCCCAGTGTGAAAACACTCGGGCGTAATAAAGGCCAGTTCTTAGGCGCTTTACAGGCGTATTTCTAGTGCTAGAACACATGAAAACTGCCTCAGTGTGAAAGGGGTCTAAGAGCTGGGGGTGGGGGTCTACTGAGACAGAGCACCATCATGTTTTAGAAAGCTATGCAAAGAGCCCTGCAGGCCTTTCCCCATTAGCATTACATAGAGAACCACGGTTACCCAGTGATGACATCACAGTGTGCAATGGAAACCGAAAAGTTTTATTTAAACATTTTATTAGCCTGTTGATAGGTGTGAAGGCGGAAGCAAGGAAGGTAAAATAAGCAGATTAAACTTCAGCTTTAGGTTAAAAATACATCTTTCCAATCAAAGTAATAAGTAAGTAACAGAGCGCAAGATGAAACGCTTTGCCTCTAAATGGCAGATACATGGATCCATATCCTGAAAAGCAGCAGCAAGCTCTGCTAATGTTACATATTTCTGCCTGCAGCCTGTGATAGCTTTGGTTTCAGTTAGCTTGTCGGCTTCCTGTTTAAAAAAAGGGGAAAAATAAAAACATGTGTCTGATAGACGCGCGCCCAGGACTCCTCCCCTCCTATTTCACATCCAGCAACTGAATAGCAGACAAGGGGATAACTGGACACAAAGGCTTGGAAGCTTCACTGGTGGTGGATGAATTCCAGTAGCTAGCACACAGTACAGCACATTACTAGTGGCTGTGGTCTGCTCCATGCAACAATTAACCCTTACTAGACAGGCAATAGGCCATTGCCTTGTCTGACCCATTCTACATTCTTGCTCTATACAGCAAAGGACACTATAAAAAAAATCAACAAGTATTAGATTGTAAGCTCTTATGAGCTCCTCTTAACCCTCTTGTATTTTATTGTATTGTCTCCCTTTTATATTGTAAAGTGCTGCACAAACTATTGGAGCTATATAAATCCTGTATATTAATACTGATGACTGTATAGCAATCTTACATTCCAAGTAGAGGTAATATTGCTACTATACACATTAGACACACATACAACAGTATGAAGCTCGGAAATACTGTAGATAAATATATCTTTCCTATTTGATACTAATATATAAACATATATAAATTATTCTAAATTTGTTGGCTTACACTAAAAAGGGCTCATGCACACAGTGGCATTTGTCTGTACAGTGTAACCTGGGAGTCAAAGGAGGTGCATACAACCTGCTGCCAGCAGCCTATCAAGATCAATGACACTTGAAAAATGCAGTATGCATATCGGAGCGTAGGGATGTGTGAACCCGGAAAGTCTACACTCGGGGCATACGTCTCTGTACGCATATAGCCCTGTATGGGAGTATGACTCGGAGTGCACACAGCCGCTGCATATTTCAGCCTGTCATTGAGAGGCAGCTTGCACCGGGTTGAACTCCTGAGTGCAAAGTATGAACTCCTAAGTGCCAAAGTATGTCATTGAGAGGCAGCTTGCACCGGGTTGAACTCCAATTGCAGCGATTCCACTCACAAACCCAATTCACAGGCCATGTTCACATCCTGTGAATTGGGTTTGTGAGTGGTATTGCTGTGATTCTGTCCGCGATTCCAAATCGCACTGTATTGCTGGCAAAATGTAGCATGCTGGTTTCTGTGCCATTCTTTTTTAACAGCACAACTTTGTACAGCGTGGCAAATCGCTTGAAGCCTGTTGCCCAAAAAGGAGCAGGAGCTTTTATTGGGTGACAAGCTTCTCACGATGCATCAAGATAAATCGCCAATCTCGGCAAAACTTCACCGTCTTTGGGTGCCACACAAACATGAGTGCTGCATTTTGCCAGCACTGCAACGCATTATGGAATCCTGGGCAGAATCGCAACAATTCTGCCCGCGATCCCAAATCGCTAGATGTAAATGGGGCCTTATACTGTACAGAAAATGTATCCGTGTAAAAGAACCCTAAGCACTGGTTTACACTGGCTTTGAAATTGCACTACTTTAGCGCAATATCAAAGCAGTACATCTGTGCAATTTAATAAATAAAATTAATCTCTGCACTAATGTCTATTCAGCAGGTAGCATAAAATATAGGTAACAATATATTTTTTTAAATGTATAAAGATATGCAGCGCTAGAAATATGTAAATAAAAGTCCACTGTCATTGAGCGTAAAGAGTCGATGTTCCAAAAATGGCATCACCCACAGTGTAAATATGACAAGCTAAGGTGAACTATGAAATCCTCTACTGTACACCACCACACCGGGCCTCTTACCACAGAAAGTGGACCACTAGGTTATAGGTGGTCAGATAAGGATGATATATCCACTCTGGTACCAGACAGTTGAATCTCATAGGGTCATAACATGGAGTGAATCCACAGGTTCATATGTAGGATAAAGGAGAAGCAGCTCCTCATAGTGTAGTATGTTAAATCAAGATGATTTTATTAAGTAAAACGTGTACAGGGTACTCACATTTTAGAGAATTAAACCAAGCATGTCAGGAACACAAAAGGCCCTTGAATAACATTTGTTTGCAAAGATGGCAGCGGTCAGGACGTATAGTGTCATGACGTTAGATCTCCACATCTCCTTGGGGGGAGCCCAGAGATCTGATGTCACGACCGCAGCCATCTTGTTAGTTGGAAACAAATGCTAACCAAGGACTTCATATTCCTGATATGGCCCTTCTGTACCATGTACTTGTATGAGGCCGGGTTCCCTGCATCCAACTCGCATGCGAGTGAGACCGTCTCTCAATAGAACCGATTCACACAAGTCCGGGGTGGCTGTGGTCCACATTCCAAAAGGGTCCTGTGTGTGTTTGGGTTTTGGTTCAAGTGCGAATCGGGTCCGAATTTTTGCCTGAATTCGCACCTGAACCGGCAAACAGGAACGCACCCGACCACATGGTGGGAACCCCAGCCACACATATGTAAATCCAGTTAAAGAAATATGAACATATTCGCCAGCACACCACGGATCGTATAAAACGTCCAAAAGTTTTAATGCAATGAAAACATCACAAGGATTGCAACGTTTCGAGGCCACGCAGGAACTCTTCGTCAGGCAAGTGATAAAAAAGTCAGTGCAAAACCATTAAATATATAGAAAACAGCCACCGATTAGAACGTAATTTCAGTAATTTCTTTCACATGTTCTTATCGGTGGCTGTTTTCTATATATTTAATGGTGTTGCACTGACTTTTTTATCACTTGCCTGACGAAGAGGTCCTGCGTGGCCTCGAAACGTTGCAATCCTTGTAATGGTTTCATTGCATTAAAACTTCTGGACGTTTTATACGATCCGTGGTGTGCTGGCGAATATGTTCATATGGTTTATTGTTCCAGTTCCCAGCTGGTGATCGCTTCAGCACCCATTTTTGTATTTATGAGCCGTTTTTCCAGGAAGGTGTGCGATTGGAATATTAACTAATCCAGTTAAAGAAAGTCTCCTATTCTCTTTGTATGCTTCCTTCATGTGAAATCCCTGGTGTTCTTGTTAGTCCCAATGCTCTCCTATTAAAAGCTAACCACACTATGCAGGAGAGCACACCGTGTACTCTCCTCCAATGATCAGACTTGTCCTGAAACGCCCTCACTGCACAGTCATTCATGGGAAACTCAGTGTGCTGCTGTTTCTCCAACCCCCATCTCCTATGCGACCGAGAACAGAGGGAATGTGATCATTTATTTAAAAGAAAGTGGGGGGAAAAATATATTTCTAATGTATTTTTATATCTATAAAAAAATGTTTTGTCTTTCATTTTTATTTTAAACTGAATGAGTTGTTATACAAGGTGATCATTTACAATCACTTTAAAGGGGTTTCAAACGTTTGTTTTTTATTTTCTAAATAGGTTCCTTTAAGCTAGTGCATTGTTGGGTCACTTACCTTTTCCTTCTGTTTCGCTTCTAAATGTTTTTTTTCTTTGTCTGAATTTCTCACTTCCTGTTTCTCCTCAGTAAGCTTTCCACCATCATCCGAGCGGTGGTTAGTCAGCCAGAACAGCTTACTGAACAGCTTACTGAGGAGGAACAGGAAGTGAGAAATTCAGATAAAGAAAACAAAGAAAAAAAAACATTTAGAAGGGAAATCAAAGGACAACAATGCACTAGCATTGAAGTGAACCAACAATGCACTAGCTTAAAGGAACCTATTTAGAAAAAAAAAACAAAAAACTTTACAATCCGTTTAGAGCTGGTTCACACTGGGCTCAGCCGCCTGACGAGTCGCGTCCTATTCAATGCAGTAGAACCGTTCTAATAGGAGCGACGCAAGGTTCCTGCACGACTTCGGGGGCGGCTCGGGGAGACCTGCATTGACTTCTATACAGAAGTCGTTTTGCTGGTCGCCTCTAAAGTCGTCCTCAGGACGACTTGCAGAGTCGCCCCCGGAGTCGTGCCGCGGGAGCGTGAACCGGCTCTTAAAGTGGAAGTAAACCCTTCTATAATTTTCAGCCAAGGAAGCTGCCATCTTGGCCTATGTTTAATCTTCAACTGCCGTGGTGCTGCACATGTGATCAGTTATGACACCAGCCATTGGATGGTTTGACAGTTTGGTTGAGAGCACAACCAATGTGACAGTTGGCAATCCCGGCATGCCTGAAATTTAACTGCTTTTTGAAACTGTTAAATCGATGGGTTTACTTCCGCTTTAAGTTCTGATGTAAAGGTTGTGGAATACAATGTTGTTTGTTAGAACAAAAACACTATAACAAATAACAATATAAAAATATGCGATACACCCCGGTGTAAGCAAACAGAGCCAACCAAAGCGATACATTTTGTATAATAAATACGGCCATTAGAATGTGTATACAAACACAATACATTTTCATCATGGAAATCCTGCACTATGACACTATAGTATGAACTCTTCCATGATAAATATAGGAGTCCACATCATAATGTCTATAGACCTTGGGACATAAAGCAGAATATTATTCAGAATTAAAATTCTACAATCAAAAAAAAAAAAGGATGTTTATATGTTCATGTGATTTCCTGATATTTGCGGTATACCATGTGATCTGCGCCTTTTCTGTTGGCGACAATAACTAAAGCCTGGGTGTTTGCTGGAATTAAACTCTACCCCCCCTGCCAGGAAGCGTTGAAGAGACATGATCTTCTCTTTAGAGCATTATATGAGCGAAGAACAGGGCTGATTCTGCCTTAATGCAGCAGAAGCCAAATAAAAGGAGGGGGGGGGGGGGGGTGGGGGGTTGCTTCCTGTAAGATATCTTACCAGTCTAACAGCATCAGAGTCAGAGGGAAGGAGGAGGGAGCGAGGGAAAATAGCCACTACTGTGCAAACAACCCTCCCCCACAACACACACACTTTGCCACTCACAAGTGAGCAGCAAACAGCCAAGCCTCAGCTCTGACAGTGTCCTGATTACTGAAGCAAAAGATGTACACTTTACACTTGTACCCCACCCCCAGCCCAGAGCTCCTCCCTGGCTCATGACTCTAACCACAAAAATCCAGTTGTCTACATTTAGCATGCTGCTTTCCTCTTACACAGAGCCTACAAACATGTGCAATTGGAGGAAGAGCGGCCTTTAATATTCATCATCAATGGAAAATACACCGCACAATATTACTGTACAATCATTCAAGAAATATATCCATTTATAGAGATCGGGACCTGAAGTTAAAATACATACTTGTATTTATTTAGTATTGCATGCAAGGTCAAGAAGTGAGCTACTATTACTGATCCCTAAGCGGCAGGTTAGGTGAAGTGGCATTGACATTTGCCACCCATTGAAGAGTTCATGTGGTCCAAAGTGCTCCCAGGAATACCCAGCACTGAATTATAAACTGTGCTGTCAATGTGTTCTTCAACCTTGTGACTGTAATAAGTTTTCTGACAGTTCTGAAATGAATATACAAGGACACTACCCAGTCCTGGGCAAACACTATTTATCCAATATGGACACAAAATAACTATCAGATTCATTCAAACCAATATGTATGGGCACCCATGAAATCAAAAATATTAGATCACATTGTCCACATGTAAACATTTCTGGTCATGCAGAAGCAAGAAGGACTCTAAAAAAATGTAATGTAATTTTTGTTATATATTTGCATATAGTAAAAGAGATTTAGCTTCATTTTATGGCTGTGTATAACCTTTTGATTTAATCTATTGGTTAGTTACATAGTCTGATATGACAAGTCAGAACGCCATAATCCTATAGCTATACAGATCTGATACGACAAGTCTGAGCTCTCTGACCATGTTGCCATAACCTGTGTACTCAGATGTTAAATTAATACCATAATAATAAAAATAAATGATATATTGAGATTATATATATATATATATATATATATATATATATACAAACACACACACATACATAATAATAATAAATCATATATATATATATATACACAAAATAAAAATTAATTATATAAAGATATAGATATATGTACACACACACACACACAGAAATGTACATAATCCATATATATATATATATATATATATATATATATATATATATATATATATATATATATATATATATGGATTATATTTTTCTGTGTTGTGTGTACATATATCTATATCTTTATATAATTAATTTTATATATATATATATATATATATATATATATATATATATATATATATATATATTACAAAATAAAAATAAATTATATAAAAGAGAGATATATATATGTACACACACATACATACACACACAGAAACGTATATATATGTATATAATTTTATATAATTAATTTTTATTATGTAATATATATACATGTTTCTGTGTGTATGTATGTATGTATATATACACATAAATATATAATTAATTTTTATTATGTTATATATATATATATATATATATATATATATATATATATATATATATATATATATCACACACACACACATATACATACTCACAGAAACGTGTGTGTGTGTGTATATATATTATATATATATAAAACATAATAAAAATAAATTATATAAAGCGATATTTATATATATATATATAAATTCTCTTTGCATGCATGTAATAAATGTGTGTGTACACACGCACACGTTTATTACATACATACAAAGAGAAAGAGATAAGCACATATCTGTGTTGGAAAGTATAGAGTAAAAGGCTGCAATCCACAGCCAGGGTGATGAAATAGTAAAGGGCATGATCTGCGGTTTCCCCCAGTCATGTATTGCTCAGTTCAGTGAGCTATGAGATCAGTGCATGGGTTAATGGCAGACAGCGCATAGCCCACACAATGCCTTGGAATCTGGCTGTCCATTGTTACATGATCAGTCTACAAGTCAGTGCTGCACTCAGGCAGGCTAAGCCACTTAGGAGATAAAGCTGAAGTATCATGACTGTTTCCTGCCAAGGACTACACAACAGCAAAGCATCAAGGACACCAGTCTGTACCATCATTCAACCACCAGAAGCAGATACTTTCTAACAAGGCACAAAATCGACACTAAGACCTTCCTTAGCTGTCACTTCCTAGACACACACACCACAAATACAGTACTATAGCATCTTTACTTATTACAATTACACAAGTAGCCAACAGCTAATACCATAGGGAAAGCAAGTGCCATCTACAAATATAAAACTAAGATAGTTGTCCCCAGAACAACATTGCAAGTAACCTGCAGCCTATGCCATAGGAAAAACAAGTGCCCTCTGCAAATACAGGACTTGGGATGCTGTCCCCAACACATTATTCAAGTAGCCTACAGCCAATTGCCATAGCAATAGCAAGTGCCAACCCCCCTTTATAGGACTAGGGTAGTTGTCCCCAGAACTATACAAGTACCCAGCAAAATATGCCTTAGGATAAGCAAGTGCCACCTACTCATATAAGACTAAGGTAGCTGTCCTCAACACAACCACACATATAACCTGCAGCCCATAGCATAAAAAGCAAGTGCCATCCACAAATACAGGTGGACTAAGGTTGCTGTTACCAACACACCCACATATGTAAGCAGCAGCCCATGCCATAGGAAAAGTGCCATCTACAAATATAGGACTGATGTAGCTGTTCCCAACACAACTATACAAACAGGGAACTGCCAAAGGGCATATGAAAAAGCAAGTGCCATCTCCAAATATGGGACTAAGGTAGCTGTCCCCAGAACTATACAAGGACACTGCATCCCATGCCATAGAAAAGCAGCTGCCATCTCTAAATAAAAGTTTATGGTTGCTGTCCCCAGCATACCTACTCAAGTAGCCTACAGCCCATGCCATAGAAAAAGCAAGTGCCATCTTCAAATATGGGGCTAAGGTTCCTGTCCCTAAAACAAATATACAAGGAATCTGCAGCCCATGGCATGGGCAAAGCAAGTGCCACTAAACTAGACCCTTAACTTGTGAAGAGCTGGAAAGTTTGGAGGCATTGCCCATGCCATGGGAAAAGCAAGTGCCATCAAAGTAGATTCACTGGCTGTCATAGCAGCCTTCCCTTAACTTGTGAAGAGGTGGAAAGTTTGGAGGCATTGCCTATGCCCATGTCATAGGAAAAGCAAATGCAATCTTTAAATATATGTCCCCACAACTTGCAGTAACCTGCAGCCCATAGCATTAGAAGCAATTGCCACTAATAATATAAGACTTAGGTCTATACAAGTATCCTACAGTTAGTGGTCTGTCATAAAAGTAAGTTTCATGTACAAATATAAGTCTAAAGTAGCTGTCCCCATCACAACCACACAGGTACCTACAGCCCATGCCATAGGAAAAGAAAGTGCCATCTTCAAATCTAAGCCTAAGGTAGCTGTTCACAGACCAACTACTCAAGTAGCCTTCAGCACATGCCATAGCAAAACCAAGTGTCATCTTCCCATCTAAGTCTATGGTAGCTTTCCCCATCCCAACTACTCAAAGTATCCTACAGCCCATTCCATGTGCCATCTTCAATTCTAAGGTAGCCGTCTCTAGACCAACTACTCAAGTAGCCTACAGCCCATGTCATAGGAAGAGCAAGTGCCATCTTCAAATCTAAGGTAGCTGAGACCAACTACTCAAGTAGCCTACAGCCCATGCTACTATAGGAAGAGCAAGTGCCATCTTCACATCTAAGTCTAAGGTATTTTTCCCCATCACAACCATACAAGTAGCCTACAGCCCATGCCATAGCAAAAGCAAGTGCCATGTTCACATCTAAGTCTAAGGTAGCTTTCCCCATCCCAACTACTCAAATAGATTACAGCCCATGCCATGGGGAAAAGCAAGTGCCATCTTCACATCTAAGTCTAAGGTAGTTTTCCCCATCACAACCTACACAAGTAGCCTACAGCCCATGCCATAGGAAGAGCAAATGCCATCTTCACATCTAAGCCTAAGGTAGCTTTCCCCATCCCAACTACTCAAGTAGCCTACAGCCCATGGCATAGGAAGAGCAAGTGCCATCTTCACGTCTAAATGTCTAAAGGCAGTTTTCCCCATCACAACCACACAAGTAGCCTACAGCCCATGCCATAGGAAGAGCAAATGCCATCTTCACATCTAAGCATAAGGTAGCTTTCCCCATCCCAACTACTCAAGTAGCCTACAGCCCATGGCATAGTAAGAGCAAGTGCCATCTTCACGTCTAAATGTCTAAGGCAGTTTTCCCCATCCCTACTACTCAAATAGATTACAGCCCATGCCATGGGGAAAAGCAAATGCCATCTTCACATCTAAGTCTAAGGTAGTTTTTCCCCATCACAACCACACAAGTAGCCTACAGCCCATGCCATAGCAAAAGCAAGTGCCATCTTCACATCTAAGACTAAGGTAGCTTTCCCATTCACAACTAGTCAAGTAGCCAACAGCCCATGCCATGGGGAAAGCAAGTGCCATCAAACTAGGTTCAGTGGCTGTCAAAAGCAGCCTTGGCTTAAGTTGTGAAGAGTTGGAAAGTTTGGAGGCATTGCCCATTTCTCTTAGCTCCACCCCTAACCCCGCTCTGAAAACAGAAAACACACGGGATAACCCCCTCCCTCCACCTCCTTCCCCCCCTCATGCCAAGCAATGAGACTCCAGCTGGAGCACCAGTGCCCACTAGCTCCCCCTCTTACCATGATCAGAGTGTGGTTCCTGTGCTCAGCTGTGCCGCTGCCCGCTAGCTCTCCTCCATCCTGGTGCTGCTGGTGGTGGTGATGAGGAGGAGGAGGAGGATGGTGGTGCTGCTGGTGCTGTTGGTGTTTGCTTCCCCCAGCCCCAGAGCTCGGAGCCGCAGCAGAGCCGGTAGAAGCTGCTCCTTGCCCAGTGCCCGACTTCTTGGCCCTTTGCTCCAGTGTCCTCTGGTAGAGATTCACCGTGTCCCTTCTCTCCATTTCCAGTTGCTCGGCCTGGGCTTGGTGGTACTTGCTCTCACAGCTGACATGGTGTCTCCTGCAACCTTCTATCCTCTGCCGGAGCCTCTCCACCACGGTGCTGTGCTTTGGAATGCTCACGTTGCTGCTATTGTTCGGCGCATTGGGGGCAGCAGTGCTGGGAGGGGTATTATTACCACTGTGACTACCAATGCCGGTGCCAGCCCCGCTGCCCAGGGCATTGCTGATGCACAGACTGCTGCCGTTGGTAGAGGCAGCGGGGGCTGCGAAATCCCCCATGCTAGTCCCAGTGCACACTATTTTGGAAAAGAACTTTGCAAAACCCCCCACCTAAAAAAATAAAATAATATATATATATAATAAAAATAAACTGTCAGAACCCCACTACTTTTTTTTTTTTTTTGCTACACAGGATCAGGAGGCAGGTTGGGGTGCAGAGCCGGCATGGATGGTACCCCAAGGTGCTGCTGTCATCAGATGACCAAGTCTTCTCCTCTCCACAGTCCAGCTTTTCTGATCCATTCCCAGAAACGATCGGGACGTCCAAGGTGGCCACACATGCTGAGTGTCAGTGTGCGATCTCTACACTTCCACACACATTGCACTCACTCACTCCTCCTCCTCCTCCCCAGTCCCGGCCAGCATGGTCACATACCGGCACCCCAACAACAAACTTTACTGCTGTCTCCAGCAAACGCGTCCAAAGTACTTTTTGCTGGATCTCTTGAATATTAAAAGAAGAGAGAAGGTGGGGGGGATGAGGGACATGGACAAGGGGGGTGCACAGAAGAAGAAGAAGCAGCCAAATCAATGTATCTGTTTCTACATAAAGTCATAAATCCTGATTGGGAGAAGAGAAGGAGGAGGGGGAGGGGGGAGAGGTAGGTAGGGTGGTCAGGGGGAGAGAACACACAGCAAGAGCAAAAAAAAAAAAAGTAGAGCACTGGAGCCTGGTGAGGGAGCTGGGAGAGCACGGCTCTGCTAATGCTGTTGCTTCTGCTGTTTTTGCTCCTCCTGCCACCATCACAATGATCAAGTGCTCTCCTCCTCCTCCTCCTCCTCTCTCTCTCTCTCGGCTTCCTCCTCCTTCATGCCAGCGGAGTGATATCAGGACAAGAGCTCAGTAAACAGCAGCAAGAGGCCGTGAGGCGGCCCCGGGGACCAGGTGTAAAACCAGGAGTAGAGTGCAGGCTCCAGCACAGGAGTGGAGCTGGGAGGAGGAGGAGGAGGAGGAGGGAGGACAGGGCAGCCACTCAACTTTTCACCTTCCCTTCATTCTGTCTGCACAGAGGAGGGAGGGGGCAGGAAGAGCTCTTCTCTTCTTTTCTCTCACTCACTCAACCTGCATCGCACTCTGCACTCTATATGGGTGCTGCTGCTTTCTGGGGTTGGGAGAAGAGACCTCAGGTTAGAAGAGCAGTGCCAGGGTGGTGACACTCTAATAAAGACAGGGGACACTCAGGGGTTAATTCATCAAATGAACATGTGCCCATCTCCCTCCTTAACCAATACGTTTTATTTATTTTTTAGTTTAGTTCTTCTTCTTCGTGTTAATGTTTTTATTATTGTTTACATTTTTTTTTAAATACATCTTTTTTATTTGTATTTTTTTTTAATTAATTCGTTTGTATTTTATATATATATATACTTGTTTTTATTTGTATCTGTTTTTGTATTTTGTTATATTGCATAACATCTTTAATTTGTATATTTCTTTTTTAATTTGTATTTTATTGTAATTCTTGTATATTCCAATAAATTTTTTTCCATTTTTTTTATGTATTTGTTTTTATTTGTATTTATTAAATGTTATATAGCAATGCATCTTTTATTTTATTTAGTTTATTCATTTGTATTTTAATTTGTATATTTCAATACATCATTTAAATTTTTTTTAATGTGTTTGTTTTTATCTTTATTTATTTTATTATTATTTTTATAGTGCATAACATCTTTAATTTGTATTATTTTTTAAATTTTTGTTCATTTCTATTTATTTTTAATTCTTGTATATTGTAATACATCCTTTTTTTATGTATTTGTTTTTATTTGTATTTTTTTATATTGCATAACATCTTTAATTTGTATTATTTTTTAATCTATTAACTTGTATTTCTTTTTAATTCTTTGTGTATATTGTAATACATCTTTTTTATTTTTTTATGTATTTGTTTGTATTTGTTTTTGATTTTTTGTTTTTGTATTGCAATACATCTTTATTTTTTTAATTTATCAACTTGTATTTCTTTTTAATATTCTTTTTATATTGCTATACATCTGTTTTATTTATTTAAAATTTTTTATTTATTTTACATATTGCAATACATGTTTTCTTTTTTATTTATTAATTTGTATTTATTTTTTAATATTTTTTTTTTCATATTGCAATACATCTTTTTTATTTGTATTGTATTTCTTTTTATTTGTAATTATTTTTAATAGTTTTTTTATATTGCAATACATCTTTTCATTTTTTTTATTTATTCATTTGTCTTTATTGTTGATTATTTTTTTTATATTTCAATACATCTTTTAAGGTTTATTATTTTTTTAATTTATTCATTTCTATTTATTTTAGATTCTTTTTTTTAATATTGCAATACACCTTTCTTATTTTTTTTATGTAATTATTATTTTTTTTTTTATTATTACTTTTTTTTCATATTGCAATACCCCATTTTTTCTGTATTTGTTTTTATTTGCATCGTGTATTTTTGATATTGCAATACATCTTTTAATGTTTATTATTTTTTAATTTGTATTTGTATTTATTTTAGATTCTTTTTTATATATATTGCAATACAGCTTTCTTATTTTTATTATTTTTTAATGTATGTATTTTTATTTATTTATTATTAATTATTTTATATTGCAATAGTCCTCTTTTTTTATGTATTTGTTTTTATTTGTATTTTGTATTAAAGTAAAACCTTGGGGGCAGATTCACATAGATGTAATCTTCCGCTGCGTAATCGAAATACGCTACGCTGCCGTCTATCACCAGACTCTACGCCGAATTCAGGTAGTTTTTTTGCGCGTACGCTATTGTATCGTATTTTTTTTCCGCCGCGCAATCGAAATACGTGAGTAGGGGGCGTGAAGCATTTAAATTAAGCGCGTCCCCGCGACGATCGAACTGCGCATGCTCTGTTCAGGAATTTCCCGCCGTGCATTGCGCGAAATCACGTCGTGACGTCATTCGTTGTTTGAGTAGCGGCGTTTACGAACATTCCTATTCCCGGACGACTTACGTTAAAAATAATAAAAGAAATCGAAAAACGTTGAAATTCGACGCGGAACGACGGCCATACTTAACATGGGCTGTCTAATATTAGACCAGCAAAAAGCTGGTATAGTGAAACGGAAAAAAAAGATGACTAAAGGTGCCGTAAGAGATTGCGTTTGAAGAGCGAAATTTTGTGGATTCCAGGCAAAAGCTCATTAGCATACCATGAAGGTGAAAAACAACAGGAAGTCCGCCCAGTGGCCGCAATTTTCAGGCAGCGTAGATCTGAAGGCGTACTAACACGTAATAAAGTCGAAATTTAGCACGCAGGTGTCTTTTCATGGTTTGAGGATTTCGACTAGCGTAAAAACGCTCGTAAATCGAAATTACTCCTGTCTAACAACATTTACACAGGCGTAATCGCTTTGTGAATCTAGGCCATGGTTTGCAAGCATAATTCGTTCCAGAAACATGCCTGTAATCCAAAGCACTTGTATATCAAAGCATTTTTTTTACACGGTATAAAAGAAAAGAGAGGCACCTCCAGGTGTAGCAATAAGTTGCTAAATGTTGCACCTTAATTAAATGTAACAATATTGCTACAGTTAGAGGCTACTCAGTTTAGAGGCTCCTCTACTTGTTCTTTTTTCTATACTCAATGTTGTGACATGACGCTACTCTTATATCAAGACATCACTTGTATATCAAGGCAAAATTTATTAAAACGTTTTACTTGTCATGCAAAATGCTCTCAAACCAAGTTACTCTCAAACCAAGGTTTTACTGTATTTATTTTTTATTGCAATGCATCTTTTTTTTTTTCCTTTTACTTTGCCACACATTCTTATTTGTATCTATTAAATTTAAAACGTATTTAATTTTTTTATATATTTTTTGCTATGAATTTTTAGGGTGTTTTTTTAATTGACATTTTTTTTAACTTTTTTATTTTGTATTATTTATTTATTTCCATTAATTCATTTTATAATTTTTTTTTTTTTTTCATCTTTATCTTTGTGAATGCAGTGCATCTTTTTTTAAAGCCAAACGCCAAGAATATTGGACCAGTCCACTGCAGCCTTCTCTTTAATTAAGCTAATACCAGCCACAATTGTGCTCCAGCTACTTCAATGTACAGTACAGGGTTAAAGACTAGTGTTGAGCAGAATATGCCATATTCGATTTCGCGATATATCTCGAATATATAGTCGAATATTCGAGATATATTCGCTAAATACGACTATTCGTGATATTTTTTGGAAATGAAATTATTGCGAATTTTCGCTATTGCGAATGCGAATGCGAATTGCGAATGCGAATGCGAAATTTCGGGAAATGCGGAATGGAGCACTCTGATTGGCTCAGAATATTCGTGATATATTACAATATAAAATAATTGCGAATATTCGAGAAATGCGGAATGGAGCACTCTGATTGGCTCAGAATATTCGTGATATATTACAATATAAAATAATTGCGAATATTCGAGAAATGCGGAATGGAGCACTCTGATTGGCTCAGAATATTCGTGATATATTACAATATAAAATAATTGCGAATATTCGAGAAATGCGGAATGGAGCACTCTGATTGGCTCAGAATATTCGTGATATATTACAATATAAAATAATTGCGAATATTCGAGAAATGCGGAATGGAGCACTCTGATTGGCTCAGAATATTCCTGATATATTACAATATAAAATAATCGCGCGATATCGCTATTGCCGAATAATCGCATTGCGATTTTTCGGCAATATAAAATGAGCGCTGCAGCTACTCGGCCCAAGGTCTCTAATCATACCAGCAATGCTTTTAGACGTCGATGGGGATCTCTAGGATGTGATCTGTTCTAAAAAAAAAATTGAAAAAATTCGAATATTCGAAATAGCGAATATTCGCCGCGATATTCGTGTTATTCGCGAATACTCGAATATGCAATATTCGTAGCGAATATTCGCAATGCGAATATTCGTGAGCAACACTATTAAAGACCTACTTCCTAAATGTGCCCTTGCTGTGGACCACTGTAGGGGTTAAATGTTTATGCCTAGTATTAGGGGAATAACGAGGTACACTTACCGTATTCCTTGCTCCACAGGACCCCTCCAGCACATTGACCAGTCCCCTGCAGCTGCTCTGTTTCAGCCGAGACTGGCCATGGTTACCCTCCAGCCTTCTTTATGTACAGTAAAGGGTTAAAGTGATTTAAAAGTTATTTAAAAAATAAATCGTACTTCACTAATCTGTGAATTTGTTATTTGGGCCTTCGCACTTGGCTCCTCCTCTTCAGTAAGTGCGCCCATAGAAAGCCGCTAACACTTTAGTTACACAAGTCAGTTTTTTTTTTTGGAATAAAGGTTTTACATATATGAATAAAACTGGTCTTTGTAAGGACCCCTGTCAGTGGTAAATGGGATGAATTAGAGTGGAGACTGCGAGCCAGGCCTTCTCGTCCACATCAGTGCCTGACCTCACAAATGCGCTTCTGGAAGAATGGTCAAACATTCCCATAGACACACTGCTAAACCTTGTGGACAGCCTTCCCAGAAGAGATGAAGCTGTTGTAGCTGCAAATGGTGGGCCAACTCAATATTGAACCCTACGGACTAAGGGCCAGATTCTCAGCGGCGTTACGACAGAGTATCTCAGATACCCCGTCGTATCGCCGTTTTTTTTGCCTCGTATCTATGCGAGTGATGCTTAGCATCACTTTGGCATAGATACGCTTCTACATCCGACAAGCGTAAAACGCTTGCGGATCGTAGTTGTAATGACAACTCCGGCCACTAGGTGGCCTTTACGTTGTTTTCTCATTTTCATATGCAAATGAGGCTAGTATGCCGATTCCCGATCGCTTTTACGCCGCCCCGTCGTCGCGTACGTCGTTTTCGTCCGCGTAAGGTTACCCCAGCTTCTATGTGGAGTAACCTTACGAAGTTCCGTCGAATGCCGACGGATGCCATGTTAAGTATGGCGTCGGGTCAGCGTCGGCTTTTTCCGTCTCTTACGTCGTTTTACTAACTCGTTCGCGAATGACGCTCACGTCGCTTTGACGTCGGTTTCAATGACGCTTTCCAACGTGAGCTGGAGCATGCGTACTGGGCTTTTTCCCCGGCCGGCGCATGCACAGTTCGTTCGACGCGGGGCCGCGCTTAATTTAAATACAAGCCGCCCCATTTAAATTGCGCGGGTTTACGCTGGGCGATTTACGCGACACCGGCGAAAACTACGGAGCAAGTGCTTTGAGATTAAAGCACTTGCTCTAGTACGATGCGGCGGCGTAGTGTAAATGGCTTACGCTACGCCGCCGGAATTCTTAGAGAATCTGGCCCTAAGACTGGGATGCCGTTCATGTGCGTGTAAAGGCAGGTGTCTCAATACTTTTGGTAATAAAGCGTATATCGGTCTTCTTGCTGGCAGCTGGTATTCACAATTAGAGCTTGCAAAAAGTTTCCGCAAGGCTTTTTTTTTATTTTTAGCACGGATATAATGATTTTTTAATTCAGTGTTTTAAAAACATTTTCTATTACTATAGATAAAAAAGTATAAATTGTATTCTATAATTTGTACTGATTAAAACAATACTTAAATTACGATTCTGTTACAAAGCATTGCAAAGTTATAAACAAAAATAAATTAAAGGTTTTATTTCAATTTGCGCTTTTTCTATGCAACACTATAAAATGAAAGGACGTTATGATGGAAAAGTCTAAATGTTAAGGTTATAAAAATAGTAAACATAAAAATGAGAAAAATAATAGCTAGGGGGATGGAGATGAAGGAGTTAATTAGGTTTAATAAAATGATAAATAAGAATACATTTTATTTTAAAGCGGTTCTTTTAAACCTGTAAGGCAAAAGTCATACTGAGCTAGTATGCACCGCATATTAGCTCATAATGAAATACTTACCTCGGAACGAGGTGTAGGGAACTTACCTGGTCCACACCGAGCGAGATGTCATCTTGACTCAGCGTGTCTTCCGGGTATCGCCGCTCCAGCGCTGTGAATGGCTGGAGCGCGAGATTTAAATCCGGCCAGGTACGGCGGCTGCCGGTCCTTTCGCCGTGGATTCCCCCTGCGCATGCGCCACTGCAATCAGCAGCACATTGCGAGGGGAATATCTCCTAAACCGTACAGGTTTAGGAGATATTCTTTAAACCTACAGGTAAGCCTTATTATAGGCTTACCTGTAGGTAAAAGTTAAAAAAAGTGGGTTTACAACCACTTTAAATTGTTTTAACTTGTTAACCACTTCATTACTGGGCACTTAAACCCCCTTCCTGCCCAGACCAATTTTTAGCTTTCAGCGCTGACACATTTTGAATGACAATTGAGCGGTCATACAACACTGTACCCAAATTATATTTTTATGATTTTTTTCCCACAAATAGATCTTTCTTTTGGCGGTATTTGATCATCTCTGCGATTTTTATTTTTTGCGCTATAAACAAAAAATTTGAAAAAAAAAATATTTTTAACTTTTGTTATAATAATATCCCAAGTTTTAAAAAAAATTTTTTTTTCCCTCAGTTTAGGCCGATACGTATTCTTTTACATATTTTCGTTAAAAAAAATCGCAATAAGTGTATATTGATTGGTTTGCGTAAAAGTTATAGCGCCTACAAAATAGGGGGATAGATTTATGATTTATTTTTAATTTTTTACTAGTAATGGCGGCGATCTGCGATTATCGCACACTTTTGACACAATTTCAGGACCATTCACATTTATACAGTGATCACTGCTATAAAAATGCACTGATTACTGTATAAATGTGACTGGCAGGGAAGGGGTTAACACTAGGGGGTGAGGAAGGGGTTAAATGTGTTTCCCTGGGTGTGATTCTTACTGTGTGTGGAGGGGACTGACTGGGGGAGGTGACCGATGCTGTGTCCCTATGTACAAGGGACACAGCATCGGTCTCCTCTCTCCCTGACAGGGCGTGGAGAGATCCCTGGTGTCACTGCGGATCGCGGGTACCTGGCGGACATCGCGGCCACCAGGTACACGCATTGGAATCTCAGCGATGTGCCAGGGAACAGTTTTTCCCCGCTGCGCACCCCCAGCGGTGTGCGCCGGGAATGCAAATAAAAGGACGTCCAGGGACGTCCACCCAGGGGTTGAGAGCTGCGCTGTGGACGTCTCAAGTGGTTAAGTTGCTTTAACTGACAACATATGCAGATGAACACTCAATCCTTCGATCGCCAGATGATGCATAAATACAATTGTAGCAACAATGTTACATTGTATCTCTCTATCTGTCTTTCATAAATTGCTGCTTTAGGAATGGGTCTTCAAACTACGGCCCTCCAGTTGTTCAGGAACTAAAATTCCCATCATGCCTAGTCATGTCTGTGAATGTCAGTGTGTTACAATGGCACATGGGATATGTAGTTCTACAACAGCTAAAGGGCTGTAGTTTGAGGATCCCTGCTCTAGGAGTCTCCAAACTATGGCCCTCCAGTTATTCAGGAACTACAATTCCCATCATGCCTAGTCATGTCTTTGATTGTCCGAGTCTTACAATGCCTCATGGGATATGTAGTTCTGCAACAGCTGAAGGTCCGTAGTTTGGAGATCCCAACAGGTCTGAATCCACTAGAGCAGCCTTTCCCACGAAGGTTTGGTTGAACCCTAGGGTTCTTCTATAGGTTGCAAGGGGTTCCTTGAGCAATGAGCATTTTTTTGACTCTGGGATAACTGACCACTGAGGTCAATTATATATTTTTAATTGTTAAAGCGGGATTCCACCCTTACGGCTTCACTGCCCGTTTCCTACTGCACATGCACGAGTCACGCGGTGCTTTGTGAATGGGCGGCTGCCTCCTGGGAGACACACACTTCCCAGAAGGCAACGCGCCCCATTCACCAGAAGACACCGCGATGGAGGACGAGGCAGAAGATCCACCGTGGTGGAAGAAGAGGCAGAAAAACTACTTCCGCATAGCTACCGCCCTTTCAGGTGAGTATAAAAATGTTTTTTTAATTTCTTTTAAGATTTTTGGTAAAAAAAAAAACGGGTGGAACTCCACTTTAAAGCGGAGCTCCACCCGCATATTTTTTTTTCAAAGTCGGCAGCTACTAACAGTGTAGCTGCTGACTTTGAATAAGGACACTTACCTGTCCTAGGCGCCCGCGCTGACGGCCCCCGCCGATGCCGATCCTCGATCCCGGCACCGCCATCCACAGTCAGGGAAACAGGCAGTGAAGCCGTGCGGCTTCACTGCCCGTTTCCTACTGCGCATGTGCGAGTGACGCGGCGCTTTGTGAATGGTCCGGCTGCTTTCTGGGATACACACAGTTCCCAGAATGCAGCGCGGCCCATTCACAAGAAGACACCCAGAAGAGGAGGAGGAAGAAAACAGCACCGCGGATCGTGAGGGCAGATTCGGGACTTCAGCATAGCAACAGCCTATTTAGGGTGAGTATTTTTTTTTTTTCCATTTCATTTTTATTTATTTTTTTCAGATTTAAAAAAAAAATATATATATCAGGGTGGAGCTCCGCTTTAAGCTATTTATCTGTAAAGGGGGCGTTTGTTCTACTGACTACAAATATAAAGGACATTTTTTTTTTTTATAACTATCAATACAGAAAGTATTCTTTACACTGACTACCAATGTAAGGGGACTCTGATCCGGAAGACCCTCCCACTGACCATCAATCTAAGGCCGAGCCTCTTTCTGAGATTTGTTGTTTACAAGTTAAAAATATTTTTTTTTGCTCAAAAATTACTTCCAAACATTATATATATTTTTTTCTAATACCCTAGAGAATAAAATTACGTTTTTTGCAATACTTTTTGTCACACTGAATTTGCGCAGTGTTCTTCCAAGTGCACTGTTTTTGTGAATATTTTTTTTTTTATTAAAAAATACGACAACAGTAAAATTAACCCCATTTTTTTATATTGTGAAGGATAATGTTACACCGAGTAAATTGATACCCAACATGTTACGCTTTAAAGTTGCTCCCGCTCGTGGAATAGCGACAAACTTTTACCCATAAAAATCTCCTTTGGCAACGTTTAAAACAATTCTACAGGTTGCATGTTTTGCGATACAGAGGAGGTCTAGGGCTAGAGTTATTGCTCTCACTCTAATGATCGCGGTGATACCTCACATGTGTTGTTTAAACACAGTTTTCATATGCGGGCGCTGCTCACGTATGTGTTCTGTGCGTGAGCTTGTCGGGAGGGGGCGCTTTAAAAAAAATAAAAAAATATTATTTATTTTACTTTATTTTATTTATTTTGACACTGTTAAAAAATTTTTTTTAAATTGGGTCGCTTTTATTCCTATTACAAGGAATATAAACATGACAGGTCCTCTTAAATATGAGATCTGGGGTCATAAGACTAAATAAGACATAAGGAATAAAATGCAGTAAAAAAAAAAAATGATGTCATTCTAAAAAAAAAAAAAAAATCCCTTTAAGACCTATGGGCGGAAGTTACATTTGGACGTCGTTTCCGGCCCTGCAGTGATATGGAAGATGGGTGGGGGCCATCTTCCCCTCACTTGTCTACATACACAGCAACAAAGAGGACCGGATCGCCTTCGCCGTTGCAGGCGGCTCTGGTAAGCGGCAGAGGGCATCAAAGAGCGCCGGGAGAGGGCCGACAAAAGTGATCTTGTAGCGTATTCACCACAGAGACCACTTTTATCTTGTAGCGGACTGCCCGCTGAAGAAGAGAATACCAGGGTGATGGTAGTTAGCTTCTACCATAACAATGGTATTCCTCTTCAAACAGCCGACATAAAACTGCAGTTGGCGGTCCGTGGTTAAGATTTGCGCTACAACAAAATGGGGCTGGCTTGCACACTGTCCAGGCATACCACTGATCACAACTGTGTTCAAGCTTGGTCTCCACCCATGGGAAAACCTTCTCTTTAGCTATTATTTTCTGTCTGGTTTTTTATGTTTTTATTTCTATTTTTATAACCTTAAATATTTAGACTTTTTTCATTTTAGCTTTGTTCTTTAACTTTATAGTGTTTCATAAAATGAAATTCAATCTTTGATTAGCTTTGTTACAGAACCATAATTTCTTCCACGAGTGGAGACCAAGCTGAAGATGCTTTAACACAGTTGTGTGCCTGGGCAAGTGCCATTTTGTTGTAGTCCAGATTGAGCTTTGTGTTCAGCCCGACCAGTACCTGGAAGCAGTACGGTCAGCCAGCTGGAACAACTCCTTGGGGCATTTGAGCTGTACCATTTAGCTTTGTTTTTGGGTGATGGGTTCTCAGGCTCTTGCCATTTGAATGGAACACGCACACGGGAGTCATGGCCGTGGCACAGCACTCTGAATTGATGGCGTTCTGTCAGTTCAGAGCACAGTGCCAATGCACCAGTGATGTCACCGTCTGCTTCCAGTGTGAATATCTCCGAAACACTGCAAGCCCTATTATAGGCTTACTTGTAGGCACAAGTTCAAAAGCAGAGTTTACTATTGTTTTGAAGTGTATCTCTAGGCAAAACCTTTTTTTACATTTTGGATAGCATGGGGATGAGTTAGATTCTCTTCTGTTTTTAAGTTTTTAATGCTGTTTGTGTCCCCATTGTAGAGCTTCAACCCTCAATTTGTACTGGTGACCATTATCACTGAGAAGGAAAATGTGGAGAATCCAATGAGTCCAAATATTTAGAATTGTCCCGGGAACAAAAGGTGAGGGGAAATCTTCCAATGAGGACACCTGTACTAGGGACAGCTATCTAATGCCCCCAGGGCCAGATTAAGAACATCATGGGCCTGGTGCTGAGGATTTTGGTGGGCCTTTTATAAATAATAAATACATAAATATACAAACAATTTTTTGTTATATTAAATTAAAGAGAGAGAGCTAGGATGAGAAAGATGATACTGAGCAGTATGGACATGAGATGAGTGTGGAGGGTAAAACAATGAGCAGTATGTACAGAAAAAGAGTGGGGAGGATGACAGTCATAGGCATCCGCTCCATATGGCAAGGGGGGGGCATTTGACCCCCCCTGGAAAATCGAGAAGGTGTTGAAGAGTCTAGCGACCGCTGGCTGTCTAAACGGTCTCGGCCCGGATGTCACACCACGCTGATGGCTGATCTGAGGTACAGAATGGGAGGGGGAGGGGGATCCATCTGTGCGGAAGGGGGGTCTGTGTGGAATGGAGGGGTCTGTGTGGAATGGAGGGGTCTGTGCGGAATGGGGGGGTCTGTGCTGAATAGCGGGGTCTGTGCTGATTGGGGGGGGTCGGTGCTGAAGGGGGTCCATCTGTGCTGAATGGAGGGGTCTGTACATTCTCTAGGCTATATTTATATGGGCATGGAGTGAAGCTAAATTATCTCAAGAGCTATTTCATACTGCCAGCTGACCGCATTATCGCATAAAGCGCCACTAAAAAACATTGCTTTACCATTGTTTTAGCTGCGCTATTCGGCCACTAGCGGGGCGCTTTTAATCTTCGTTAGCGTTTAAAGAACAGGTTAAAATGTGACTGTGTATCACCGCTGCTGAAGCGCCCCCCCTCTGAAAAAATTCCAGCGGACGCCCATGATGACAGTGGGCAGTATGTACAGGAGAGACATGTGGAGGGTACGACAGTGGGCCCTATGTATAGGAGAGAAGTTTGGAGGGTATGGCAGTGAACAGTATGTACAGGAGAGGAGTGTGGAGGGTATGATGGTGGGCACTATGTATAGGAGAGAAGTGTGGAGGGTTTGACAGTGGGCACTATGTATAGGAGAGCAGTGTGGAGGGTATGACAGTGAGCAGTATACACAGGAGAGGAGTGTGGAGGGTATGACAGTGGTCATCAACCCTGTCCTCAGGGCCCACTAACAGGCCAGGTTTGCAAGATAACTGAAATACATAACAGATGATATAATTTGCTGCTCAGTGATTGCAGTATTCTAGTCTGCATCTCCCTAAGGTAATACATTATACCTGGCCTGTTAGTGGGCCCTGAGGACATCGTTGATGACCACTGGCTTAATATACAAAGAAATGTTATATAATGTTTGAGGGTTCTGAGCAATTTTCTAGCAAAAAAAATGATGATTTTTACATGTAGGAGAGAAGTGTCAGAATCCGCCTGGGTGGCAAAGGGATAATTACCATATACAAATTATTATTATAAGCCCTGTGAGCTCATTCTCTCAGTCTGCTGCTGCAGAGAGTGTCGGTTTATATTTAAACCGGCCGCTCTGTATGTAGCTTCCGACAGGCTGCGCAAGCAGCCCCGTATATCCGGTACCATAAATGATAGGAGCCCCATATTTTGACCAGTTGTGGTGTGGGTCTTCAGCTACATACCCCCCATGTGGGGTCTTCGTGGCCCCTAGTCATCGAGCTACAATCCTCAAAGTCTATCTTTTTTTTTTAGGCAAATGGGCCTATGTTGAGGAAGGGGCTGGAGCTGCAGCTCCAATAGCCCCTATGTTAATCCGGCCCTGAATGTTCAATCTGTCTTGCATACACACTGTCACACCAAATTCCGACCGTCCAAAATGTGTTGACCTACAACACTACGACGAGCTGAGAAAAATTAAGTTCAATGCTTCTGACTAGGGTTGTCCCGATACCGAGTATTTGCGTGAGAGTACTTGTACTCCCGCAAATACCCCCGATGCCTAAATAGAATACTTCACCCCCCCCCACCGCCACCACCTCCACCGTATATCGCAAAGCCGCCGCGTTAATCACCGTGCCCGCCGCGTATAGACACTCCCCCTTGCTCGGGATTGGACGGATCTGTCCAATCCCAAGCAAGGGGGAGTGTCCTTTACACGGCGTGGTGGGCAAAACAGCTATTCAAACGAAAGGTGCCTGTAATGTTCGCCGCACGGTGATTAACGCGGCAGCGGTGGCGGCGGCATCATTATTAGGTATGGGGGACATGCCTGCATATGTTTGGGGACATGGCTGGATATATGTGGGGGGACATGGCTGCATATATGGGGGACATGGCTGCAATATGTGGGGGGACATGCCTGGAATATGGGGGACATGGCTGCAATATGGGGGACATGGCTGCATATAAGTGGGGGGACATGGCTGCAATATGTGGGGGGACATGGCTGCATATATGTGGGGGGACATGGGTGCAATATGTTTGGGGACATGGCTGGATATATGTGGGGGGGGCATGGCTGCAATATGTGGGACATGGGCAATATGTGGGGGACATGGCTGCATATATGTGGGGGACATGGCTGCATATATGTGGGGGACATGGCTGCATATATGTGGGGGACATGGCCGTATATATGTGGGGGACATGGCTGCATATATGTGGGGGACATGGCTGCATATGTTTGGGACATGGCTGCATATATGTGGGGGACATTACTGCATATATGTGGGGGGGGACATGGCTGCATATGTTTGGGGGGGGACATGGCTGCATATGTTTGGGGGACATGGCTGCATATATGTGGGGGACATGGCTGCATATATGTGGGGGACATGGCTGCATATGTGGGGGACATGGCTGCATATATGTGGGGGACATGACTGCATATATGTGGGGGACATGGCTGCATATGTGGGGGACATGGCTGCATATGTGGGGATACATGGCTGCATATGTGGGGGGACATGGCTGCATATGTGGGGGACATGGCTGCATTTGTGGGGGGACATGGCTGCATTTGTGGGGGGACATGGCTGCATTTGGGGACACATTTAAAAAAAGTATCGGTATTCAGTATCGGCGAGTACATGAAAAAAAGTATCGGTCCTTGTACTCGGTCCTAAAAAAGTGGTATCGGGACAACCCTACTTCTGACCATGCGTCGCCTTGATTCTAAGCATGCGTGTTTTTTCTCCGTCGGAGTTCCATACAGACAAACAGAATTTCCGAAATTGTTTTCATCGGAAAAAAAGAGAACATGTTCTCTTTCTAAGTCTGTCGGAATTTCCGATGGAAAAACTCTGATGGGGCAAACACGATCGGAATTTCTGATGAAAAAATTCCATCTGACTTTTTCCATTGGAAATTCCGATCGTGTATACAAGGCATTAGTGAGGAATTCTCCACACTTTTGGAGATCTTGTCTAATGTCCTGTTACATCTCTTCATTCAAAGGGATCTGTGAATGAAGAAACTACAAGTCCCACCTGACACCACAACAGATGGACTTACAATTCTCACTGCACTGCACCGAAGAGCGCCCTTATAGTCCACTGACACTTCCACTAGCTTTCTAACAGAAAGCCCATATTGAGGTACAGGCAGAAAGCTGGATTATGTGTCTGCAGGAGCCTGACATTGCACCGTGATCCAACGATCACGGGTATAATGCATTGCAGGTTCCTGGGGGAAAGATAATAAATGCACGTTTTTTCTGCAAAAAATATGTGCATTTATAATTTTTTTCCTAAAAGGTGAACACATCCTTTAACACACCTGGGCTATAGCTAAAGGTTATATTTTAACCACTTCCCGCCCAAGGTACGTCATATGACGTCCTGGAGTTTGAGTGGGGATATCTGAATGATGATTGCAGCTACAGGCATCATCAAGCTATCATCTTTTTCAGCCTGCGCCATAAAAACAATCATAGCGGCAGTTCAGCTGTTTGATCTATCTTACAGGCGGTGGGAGGGGGATATCATCCCACCTCCTGCCGCCCATTGGTGCTTCTACCGGCTGGCCCATGCGATCGAAAGGAATCCACCGGCGCCGGAAGTTAAGCATAGAGATTTCCAAGGGACAGATGCTCCCCTGCAATCTCTATGACCTTCGGAGGCATGACGTTATAACGTCCTGGCGGAAGTAAACATAGCCTAAAAAAAGCATGTTTGAAAATTCAGTGTGGCATAAAAAGTTGCAATGGCCGCCATTGTATTCCCTAGTGTCTCTGCCAAAAAACATATGTAATGTTTGGGAGTAATTTTCTAGAAAACAAAATATGATTTTTACATGTAGGAGCGAAGTGCCAGAAATAATATTAAATAATACTACATACATATATATATATATATATATATATATATATATATATATATATATATATACATACACAGTACCTCACAAAAGAGAGTACACCCCTCACATTTTTGCATATATTTTATTCTAT
Organism: Rana kukunoris; assembly: GCA_029574335.1. Lineage (NCBI taxonomy): Eukaryota > Metazoa > Chordata > Amphibia > Anura > Ranidae > Rana > Rana kukunoris. Next base: position 550,997,456 of record CM056049.1, read on the forward strand.
CTTTTCATGTGACAGCACTGCAAAAATGACACTTTGTTACAATGTAAAGTAGTGAGTGTACAGCTTGTAAATTTGCTGTACACTCAAAATAACTCAACACACAGCCATTAATGTCTAAAACGCTGGCAACAAAAGTGAGTACACCCCTAAGTGAAAATTTCCAAATTGGGCCCAATTAGCCATTTTCCTTCCTTGGTGTCATGTGACTCGTTAGTGTTACAAGGTCTCGGGTGTGAATGGGGAGCAGGTGTGTTAAATTTGGTGTTATCGCTCTCACTCTCTCATACTAGTCACAACATGGCACCCCATAGCAAAGAACTCTTTGAGGATCTGAAAAAAAATATTGTTGCTCTGCATAGAGATGGCCTAGTCTATAAGAAGATTGCCAAGACCCTGAAACTGAGTTGCAGCACGGTGGCCAACACCATAAAGTGGTTTAACAGGACCGGTTCCACTCAGAACAGGCCTCGCCCTAGTCGACCAAAGACGTTGCACGTGCTCAGCCTCATATCCAGAGGTTGTCTTTGGGAAATAGATGTATGAGTGCTGCCAGCATTGCTACAGAGGTTGAAGGGGTGGGGGGGTCAGCCTGTCAGTGCTCAGACCATACGCCACACACTGCATCAAATTGGTCTGCATGGCTGTTGTCCCAGAAGGAAGCCTCTCCTAAAGATGATGCACAAGAAAGCCTGCAAACAGTTTGCTCAAGACAAGCAGACTAAGGACACTGATTACTTGAACCATGTCCTGTGGTCTGATAAGACCAAGATAAAAGTATTTGATTCAGATGGTGTCAAACGTGTGTGGCAGTAACCAGGTGAGGAGTACAAAGACAAGTGTGTCTTGCCTACAGCCAAGCATAATGGTGGGAGTGTCATGGTCTGGGGCTGCATGAGTGCTGCCGACACTGGGGAGCTACAGTTCATTGAGGGAACCATGAATGCCAACATGTACTGTGACATACTGAAGCAGAGCATGATCAACTCACTTTTGTTGCCAGTGGTTTAGACATGAATGGCTGTGTGTTGAATTTTTTTGAGGGGGCAACAAATTTACACTGTTGTCACAAGCTGTACACTCACTACTTTACATTGTAGCAAAGTATCATTTCTTCAGTGTTGTCACATGAACACATGTCACATTGAAAATATATATATATTATCCAATGGTTGTCACCACACACAAATCAGGGCTAAAAAAAATGGGCCCGGGTGCACAGCAAAGACTGTAGTGCATATAAACCAAAAAAGAGAGCCGTTTAATCCGACGTTTCGATACATGCTCGTCTTTCATCCTGAGGAACATCGAATTAAACCGCCATTGTGCGTTTACCTTTCAAGACCCATGAGTAGGGATGAGCCGAACACCCCGTGTTCGGTTCGCACCAGAAACGTCGAACAGACTGACCGTTCGCGAACATTTAGAACCCCATTAAAGTCTATGGGACTCGAACGTTCGAATTCAAAAACGATCATTTTAAAGACCAATATTCAAGTTATTGTTGGAAAACGTCTTTGAGAACCCGGGTCTTGCCCCAGGGAACATGTATCAATGGAAAAAAGTTTAAAAACGGTCGTTATTTCAGGAGCAGGACTCCTGAAAAAATGACCGTTTTTAACCTCCCTGGTGGTTTTCCCGTGTCTGACACGGGGTAAGAATTAGCTGCTAACAGTGTTGATCCCGTGTCAGACACGGGCAGAGCTGCAGAGCGCACAGCGAGTGCCTTACCTTATCCCGCGATCCCGCGACGCTGTGCTCGCTCGATCTGACACTTCCTTGTTCCGCTCTCTGCGACGTAGCGACGCACGGGTGCGGAACTGGGCGGGAATTTAAAAAAAAAAAAGTTACACAAGGTGATACAGTGCAATACAGTGCAATCCCCTCAGATTATCACCTTTAGTAGTTACAACACTACTCACTTGACTACTCACTAGTACTCACTAGTAGTTACAACACTACTCACTTGACAGTGCCCTTGCCTTCCCCATAGTGATCTAATAAAAAAAAAATGACATCAAAAAAGCGTCACTTTTCACAAAAAGCGCTTTTGGAGCAGCTGAGTGACAGCGACAATGATGCAGAGATGCTCGCCGAACAGAGTGAAAGTGAGTGGGATTTGTCATCTGACCCTGAGACCGACACTGATCTGTCAAGTGATGAAGGCGAAGAACCTGCACTTAGCCTCAGTAATGTGCGCACTTGGTGCCCTATTGCCGATACGGACCAGGTTGCGCCCCCAAGATTTCCGTTTACCGGATCACCAGGGCTGAAGGTAAATGTGGAGCAGGACAACCCTCTGGCCTACCTAAAATTATTTGTTACAGAGGATGTCATAGAAAAAATTGTAACGGAGACAAACCGCTACCAGGAGCAGCAATCCGCTACGCCGCATGCCAAATTTTCCCGCAGCAGAAAATGGGAACCAGTGACCAGAGAGGACATCTGGCAGTTTTTGGGGCTCATTATTCTGCAGGGCGTGGTGGGGAAACCGCTCCAGAAGTGGTACTGGACCACCAACAAATTATTGGCCACTCCATTTTTTGGCACTGTGATGTCAGAATGCCGTTTCTCTCTCATCATGAAGAACTTCCACTTCACCAACAATGAAGAGTTCGATGAGGCCACACATCCTGCGCCCAAACTCAAAAAAATATGGGAGGTATGGCAAATTATTGTTGGTAATTTCCAGCGGACCTATGTGCCAGATAGGGATGTCTGTGTGGATGAGAGCTTGATGGCCTACAAGGGTCGCCTGAGTTGGATTCAGTACATCGCTTCAAAAAGAGCGCGGTTTGGCATCAAGTCATTTATGCTCTGCGAGGCATCCACTGGGTATATATGGAACTCCGTCATTTATACTGGTAAAGGCACAAAGTTCAACCCCAGGTACAGCGGCTATGGGATGGCCACATCATCTGTGCTTACACTACTGGAGCCATTGCTGAACCAGGGGTACTGTGTGATTACCGATAACTTCTATACATCTCCGGAACTATATGAAGTCCTGATACAGAATAAGACTGATGCCTATGGTACCGTTAGGCCTAACCGCCGTGAAATGCCATCTGCATTTGGGAAGAGAAAATTAAAAATCGGAGAAATTGTTGCCTGGCAAAAGGGTAAGATCATGGCAATGCGATGGCGAGACAAAAAAGACGTGTGCCTCATGAGCACTGTCCACAATACCTCCACTGCCATGGTCCACACAAAAGGTGGAAAAGACGTGCTGAAGCCCCAAGTCGTGGTCGACTATAACAGCTCAATGGGAGGAGTCGATAGAGCCGATCAGGCTATGACATACTACCCCGCTATGCGGAAACAACAGAAAAAATATTACAAAAAAATATTCCGGCATCTTCTGGAACAATGCCTTTGGAACGCCTACATCCTGCACAGGGCATATAGTGCCAAGCCTCTTGTCCACTCTGACTTCATCTGGAAGGTGGCTGAGCTGATTTTCGTCAACCACCAGGTGCCATCTGTATCTGCAAACAGACCAGGACGTCGGGCTGTTGATGTGGTGAATCCAGAGCGTCTGACGGGTCGCCATTTTTTGGGTTATATCCCACCAACTGCAAAAAAGGCAGCACCTGCCAGAATGTGCGTAGTGTGCTGCTCAAAAAGAGATAGCAAGGGGAAAAAAGTCCGAAAAGAGACAAGATACTATTGTCCTGACTGCGATGTCGGACTTTGTGCAGTCCCCTGCTTCAAAGTGTATCACACTCAAGATGTATATTGAATTTTCTTTATTTGACTAAATTCATTATTCTTTATTACAGTATTAAATAAAATAATATTAGTTATTAGATTATAATTCATGATTTTGTGTTTCATCCTTTATCACATCTGGGATGTCTACTAGAGTCTTGTTTGGTCAGGTTTAAGTAAGTACTTACTAAGAATTGCAGGCCTATAATACATAACACCACATTTCCTTGCAAAACAATTGCAACGCTTTTGGTACAAAATTCCAGACAGAATCATAACGCCAGGGAGGTTAAAACTTTTTTTACCATTGATACATGTTCCCTCGGGCAAGACCCGGGTTCTCAAAGACGTTTTCACAGGCAAACTATAGACACCCAGCAGGTACAATATTTAACCACTTGTCATCTGCCCGCCGTCAATTGACGGCGGGCAGACGACTCCATTGTTCTGACATCACGTCATATGACGTGATGTCCCTTTAAAGCCGCGCGCACCCGCCGCTCCGCGGGGATCCCGTGCGAGTGCCCGGCGGCAACGATCGCCGCCGGGCACACGCGATTGCTCTGTAAGTGAGCTGGGACGTGCAGCTCTGTATGTAAACACAGAGCTGCACGTCCCTGTCAGGGAGAGAGGTGACAGATTGTGTTCCTTGTACATAGGGACACAATCGGTCACCTCCCCCAGTCACCCCCCCCTCCCCCTACAGTTAGAACACTCATAGGACACACATTTAACCCCTTCCCCGCCCCCTAGTGGTTAACCCCTTCACTGCCAGTCACATTTATACAGTAATCAATGCATATTTATAGCATTTTTCACTGTATAAATGTAAATGGTCCCAAAAATGTCAGAAAAGTGTCCGAAATGTCCGCCATAACGTCGCAGTCCCAATAAAAAAATCGCAGATCGCCGCCATTAATAGTAAAAAAAAAAAAAAAAAAATGCCATAAACTATCCCCTATTTTGTAAACGCTATAAATTTTGCGCAAACCAACCGATAAACGCTTATTGCATTTTTTTTTTACCAAAAATATGTAGAAGAATACGTATCGGCCTAAACTGAGGGAAAAAATATTTTTTTTATATATTTTTTGGGGTTATTTATTATAGCAAAAAGGAAAAAATATAGCATTTTTTTAAAAATTGACGCTCTATTTTTGTTTATAGCGCAAAAAATAAAAACCGCAGAGGTGATCAAATACCACCAAAAGAAAGCTCTATTTGTGGGAAAAAAAGGACGCCAATTTTGTTTGGGAGCCACGTCGCACGACCGCGCAATTGTCAGTTAAAGCGACGCAGTGCGGGAAGCTTATATTTTGTCTGGGCAGGAAGGGGGTGTAGGTGCACAGTAGGTAAGTGGTTAAAGGAATTTTTCATTTAGGAGCAGTGATTTTATTGATGCTTAAATAAAAAAATAATAATAATAATTCCTTTAAATATTGTACCTGCTGGGTGTCTATACCTGTGATGACATCTTTAAATAGCACAATCACCTGCCTGCCAGTAAATTAGGACGAACTGATCTATCTAAGCTATACAGTGTATAAATATATGTACAACTCCTAGGGATGTATATATATCCTCTACACACTGTAAATTAGGCTAAACTGACTAGCCTGCCTGCCTGCTCTATCTAGCTATATAAAAAGACAATCTCTCTGTCTCTCTGACTGCTTTAATTAACAAGCCGGAACACACTACACGAGGCCGCCCAGCAGACGGCCTTATATGGTGTGGGGCGTGTGCTAAAGCCCTGAGCCATAATTGGCCAAAGCCACCCAGGCTTTTGCCAATTATGGCTCTTCGTTTTTTGCGCGCTGTGATTGGCCAAGCATGCGGTACATACAGCATGCTTGGCCAATCATGAGCGCGCAATGCCACAGTGAATTATGGGCCGTTTTGCATCACTCGAATTTGGCGCGAACAAGCGATTTTGTTCGAATTTCGTCGAACGTACGAACAGACAATGTTCGAGTCGAACATACGTTCATATCGAACGTGAAGCTCATCCCTACCCGTGAGTGCCACTCACTTTTTTGGTTTATATATATGTAGTGCCCCCTTACTTTCTGTAGGGGCGTTACACTAAAGTTAGTTGGGAATGGGAGAGTTGTGTCTCCCATTCACAATTTGTCAAATTTAAGCTGCTGTCATTCCCAGAACTGTCCTGTGGGTCGGTCTGCGCTCCAGGTGTGTGTTTCCACCCCTGGGCGGCAGCTGGCACTAGAGGGGTTCTGGCGGACTCGTTTTCCTCAGCAGCCAATGATTGGTTCCCTCGCTAAGGCATGCTGAGGGCCGTTTTTGCTTTCTGCGGGGTCCGAGCTCCAGGTGCAGCACCCACCTTCAGGGTGCGCGCATCCATGGACCCCGCAGCCGTGGCCTACCTGGCCGGAGTTGCGCACCATGCGGAGCTCTACTCTGACATAGAGAGAGATCCCAGTAGCTGCTGGGTCCCAAACCTTTTCTGAAAGGATCCCAGGCTGGGAGCTGTACGGTGGGGGATCGGCTTGAGGAGAACCCGGAGGTAGGTGATCCAATAGGGCTTGAACAAACCATTGGGGATCCAGTGACTATAACTAAATTTATTGGGAGGACTCGCTCACTTCAATTTCACATTCACTCAAGTACTAGGCCTGTGGCAGAGGCCCAAGCCAGGCCTGTGGCAGAGGCCTGGTCCTCCCAACATTTGCAAGTTCCGTCTGCCAGGCCTGTGGCAGAGGTCTGTCCAGGGGCACTTTACCCATTCCAACTGGAGTGGCGACAAACTGAGTTCATCATTGCTGAGAGCAAGACTGCTCCCTTCTTCTTCATATCCAAGGCCTCAAGCTCTCTCTCTCTGCCCATCAACCTTTCCTGTCCTATACCATGTTGATGAAGGGCCTTGGAATAAAGCTTTGAAGAAAACCCAACTAAAGACTGGACATTCGCTCTTCTTCTCCTCAACTCACAAGTATCACCCCTAGACACCTGCCAGGTAACACAACACGCCAATCCCACTTATACTCAGCGGCTCCTGAATGGGGTAGCGCTATATATATATATATATATATATATATATATATATATATATATATATATATATACATATATACTGTATATATTGATATAAACTGTTTAATGTATATAATTATAAATGGCTTTTTAAAAGCTGTTTGAATGAAATGTTTTGTAAATGTACGCTGAGGCTGATGCTGTCTAGACTACTGTTTAAAAGCAAAGATCAAACATTGCCTGTGTGTTGCGTAAGAGTTTTTTTATGTATCTGCATTAAACCCCTTCAATGTATTTACAAGTTCACTGTGCAAATGAAATGCATTTATGGGACGTTACCTGCCAAAGGATTTGTAGCTAGTTCTGAGATTTACACAGCTCATTCACCACAGCCCTGTCCAGAAGGACAGAAGATAAATCACACCTATAGGTCTTGTCCCTCCCCCAACCTGTAACTGGACATAGAATGGAGATAAAGCAGAAAGCTGATGGGCTCATCTCTCCTTCACTCTGTTCTCTCTTCCTGTCAGAAAATGTATTCTTAGCACATGAGCACTGCAGCAAAGATGGTTGGCTGCTTTTAATTCTCCTCCCTCTCCTCTTTTATTGCTTGTATTTCAATAAATATGTGTAAATGATGTTCACTTTTAACTGTTTCCTGTCTGGCATATACAGCTGGGTGGGACAAGCCATGTTCTAGGAGAATGTATCATTACATCAACCCATAAGCATGCCTTGTGCACACCATCAGGGACATGTAGCGGTGCGATCTGTACCTGCTGTGTCCGGTGCTTAGACTTCGGTAAAGCGCCACTGTGATTGGCTCTGGTACCATGTACCAGTAATAAACAACAGCTGTCATTCATGACACTATTATTTACTACTGTGATCTCTGTGATTGGTCAAAATGATCACATGGTACAGAGCCCATCACAGCGGCCCTGTACCATGTGATTGCTGTATAGTAGTAGTACTCCATGGCTGCATGATTACAACTTAACAAAAATAAATGTAGTGCCTATGTACTTTATGGTACTGGTGCTATTTAAATTGAAGGGTAGATCAGAGTGTAGTTAAACTCTGATCCAAAATTGCTAGTTGTAAAATAGGGTCTCTGTCTCAGCTTGGCTGTGCTGTAGGCTTATTCATTTGTACTGGGGTGTTCTTCCAGCCCCAGTGCTGCAGGTGACAGCAGTGGAGTCAAGGTTTGGGTGCTTTTCCCCTGCAGCAAATCAGGAGGGTTTGTCCTGGCTGTGCATGCTGGGGAGGGGTATTTATGAGGCAGACGCCATTGGTTCTGGGTCTTTTTCGTCCAGTGTGGCACGAGCATCGTTTAAAAATCATTGAACGTGGAAGCATTGAACTTCATTTTTTTCTGCACTTCGTTGTATTTTACGTCACCGTGTTCTGACATGATCGTTTTTTAACCGATGGTGTGTAGGCACGACTGACCATCAGTCAGCTTCATCGGTTAACCGATGAAAACGGTCCATCAGATCGTTCTCATCGGATGGACCGATCGTGTGTACAGGGCTTTACTATGCGATGCATAGTAGCCCATTATGCTTTACCTTTTCGGGGAAATAAAGAGAAAGTAAAACCCATCAGGGTTTACTTCCTCTTTAAAACCCAACATGTTTTGCATTAGTTTATGTGATTTCTTCAGGATATCATTGCGCTTTTGTAGTCACCAAAGCAGGGGCGGACTGACAACTCATGGGGCCCCCGGGCAATAGAAGATTATGGGGCCCCCAAGCTTACAGATGGCCACCAAGCCAGGTGGCAGTACAGAGGCGGGGCAGCTAAAATCTCAGGATTTTCACATCAAAAGCATGTAGGTTTTAGACATATCAGGGACAGATGTAAAAAAAACACAGATTTTTACATACTGTCCTTGGTTTTAATGAGCCTGGCAACCCTGATGGGGCCACCTAGTGGCATGGGGCCCTCGGGCAGTGCCCAAGTTCCTCAATGGTCAGTCGGCCCCTGAACCAAAGTGACAGTGCTCAAGCTGCTTATTTCATACTATAAAGTCCATTGGCCACGTGGGATGCCAGCCTTTTACAGTTTCCCATCTGGTGCCCTTTACCAGTGTCAACTGCAGCCTTACCTTTTATTGTATGCCTGCTAGGTTTCCTTTAAATGACATTCTGTGATAAAGACAGAGTTATGCCATTTTAAACCCCATAGGAAGCACAAAGAAAATGCACGTAAGCATGATACTTGAATGCTCTTGCACGCTTTCTGGAAACACATAAATGTAAAGAAGATTGCTGCACTGTTTCAATCTGATTCATATTTCACAGGTTTTTATTCGGTATATTTGTTACCGCTGGGGAAGTAGATGTTCTACTTCTCTGTCAAGATGGTTCACATCAGCTGGCCATATGTAAGTTTACAAAGGCACACCAGAGACAACATTTGAATATGATATTGATGTATGCAATCCAGTTAACATGACAGACTTCACCATGATAAGTTGCAGCAATATACCATCACAGTGGTTAATCGTATTAAACAGAACCACAAATTCAGTGCAGGTCTGCCTCGTATTTCAATAGTATAAAGTATATTTTCATACGACTGCTAACAAAAATACCAAGCATGCTGATGTTTTTTTGCCATGTGATTTAATAGCTAATGGCACATAATTTAAGAGTTCATTATGCAAGATCTAAGGTGTATACTACCCCCTCAAGTCATTACTTTACACCTTTCCTTGTTTGGATGATATATATGCAGCATTCCTCAACTACAGTTATTCCTGGTTGGAGACAATATATCCTCATCTACATTAGCATTACAAGACATGCACAGCCTTCAAATTATTTAGTTCACCTGCCTGAGAACCACAGGGACGTTCAACGCATTACACAGCAGTTTGCGGAAAACCCCACTTGTGCTGAAATTAATGTTCCGTCTACACTTTGGTTATCCCAGTCAGTAAAGTTTGTCAGATAATTCTATTTGTAATAAATACAATAAAAGCAGAAGGTCTGAAGAATTCTAAAGGAAGAAAGTTTGTCCCAACCTTTCATGAAGTCTGATTGTACATTAGTGCAGTACTCAGCAGTTTATAAGTGTTTCTAGCAGTCCCTAGATGGTCTTACTGGCTAACATCAGTATCTCTACACTCTTTTTCTCTTATAATTAGCTGAAATGAAATGTGCTTAAATGCAAGTGTTGTGTGTCTCCACTTGCTGAGCTGCATACAGATGACTGGGGATCGCTCTCCTAGTCACATGGGTTTGAGTAAGTATCATCAACATCAGTGGCAGCTGGTGCTCAATTTTTTTTGGGGGGGAGCAAACAGACGAAAAAGAAAACATAAATTGTAGCCTTACTGCGACCATCAATTGTCGCCACTGTGCCATCAATTGCCGCCACTGTGCCATCAAACACAGCCACCGTTCCATCAATTGCCGCCACTGTGCCATCAAACACAGCCACCGTTCCATCAATTGCCGCCACTGTGCCATCAAACTCAGCCACCGTTCCATCAATTGTTGCCACTGTGCCATCAAACACAGACACCGTTCCATCAATTGCCGCCACTGTGCCATCAAACACAGCCACCGTTCCATCAATTGCCGCCACTGTGCCATCAAACACAGCCACCGTTCCATCAATTGTTGCCACTGTGCCATCAAACACAGCCACCGTTCCATCAATTGTCGCCACTGTGCCATCAAACGCAGCCACTGTGCCCATCAATTGTCGCCACTTTGCCATCAAACACAGCCACTGTGCCATCAATTGTCGCTACTGTGCCATCAAACGCAGTCACTGTGCCATCAATTGTCACCACTGTGCAATCAAACGCAGCCACTGTGCCATAAATTGTCGACACTGTGCCATCAAACGCAGACACTGTGCCATAAATTGTCGCCACTGTACCATCAAACACAGCCACTGTGCCATCAATTGTCGCTACTGTGCCATCAAACGCAGTCACTGTGCCATCAATTGTCACCACTGTGCAATCAAACGCAGCCACTGTGCCATAAATTGTCGACACTGTGCCATCAAACGCAGACACTGTGCCATAAATTGTCGCCACTGTACCATCAAACGCAGCCACTGTGCCCATCAATTGTCGCCACTGTACCATCAATTGTCACCACTGTGCCATCAAACGCAGCCACTGTACCATCAATTGTCACCACTGTGCCATCAAACGCAGCCACTGTGCAATCAATTGTTGCCACTGTGCCATCAAACACAGCCACTGTCACCACTGTCCCCAACAATTGTTACCACTGTGCCATCAAACGCAGCCACTGTGCCCATCAATTGTCACCACTGTTACCATCAATTGTCACCACTGTGCCATCAAACGCAGCCACTGTGCCATCAATTGTCAGTTTGCCCTGTTAAATGCCGTCAGAGTGCCCCATCAAATACTGCCAGTTTGCCCCCCCGTCCGGCACTCACCTTTCTCGGGTCAGCCATTCTCCTCCACGTTTCCTTGATGTCTTCTCCCGCCCTCGATGTTGCTTCAGCGAATCAGGTGACTGGTAACCAGACCCGGTGAACCTGATTGGCTGTGTCAGTGTTAACCAGGGAACGCACACCCTGTGCGCCCTCTGGTTAAAAATTTGGAAGCTGATTAGAGCCCACAGGCTGTAATTGGGAAGCCTATTAGAGCCGCTGACTCTAATAGACACTTCCAAAACACACTCACCGCTGTTATTCAGATGGCTGGCGCTCAACAGGGGGCCGGCCACCTGAATAGTGGGCGGGAGCGGTGACAATACATAGATTCATGCAATGCATGAATCTATGTATTGTTGAGTGAACGGGTGCAGGAGAGAGGGGGCGGTGCTCCTGCGCCCAATATGGACGCACCACCACTGATCAACATGCAAAAACTTTTCATGTATCATTTTTGTAAATTGATTGCTGCCCCCTACATAGGGGAAGTTGAAAGTAGTATTTCAGATCACTTTAAATAGTTTGCTTGGGCCAAGATGAAAACAAACTATTTTCATTACAAAATAACGTGACCGCCGTGTATGCTGTAATATACTGATGTAGCATTAGCTGCACTATATTTTCAAAAGTATTGGGACACCTGCCTTTACACGCACCTGAACTTTAATGGCATCCCAGTCTTAGTCCGTAGGGTTCAATGTTGAGTTGACCCACGCTTTGCAGCTACAACAGCTTCTACTCTTCTGGGAAGGCTGTCCACAAGGTTTAGGAGTGTGTCTATGGGAATGTTTGACCATTCTTCCAGGAGTGCATTTGTAAGTTCAGGCACTGATATTGGACAAGAAGGCCTGGCTAGCAGTCTCCACTATAATTCATCCCAAAGGTGTTCTATCAGGTTGAGGTGCAGGCCAGTCAAGTTCCTCCACCCCAAACTCACTCATCCATGTCTTTATGGACCTTGCTTTGTGCACTGTTCCAAGTCGTTTGGTGGAGGGGAATTAGTGTGGGGTTGTTTTTCAGGGGTTGGGCTTTAAGGCATCATGCTCCCAAATCAAGGTCCATAAATACATGCATGAGCGAGTTTTGGATTGAGAAACTTGACTGGCCTCAACCCTTTAAAACACATTTGGGATGAATTAGAGTGCAGACTGCGAGTCAGCCAACATCAGTACCTGACCTCACAAATGCGCTTCTGGAAGAATAGTTAATCATTCCCAGAGACACACTCCTAAACTTTGTGGACAGCCTTCCCGGAAGAGTTGAAGCTGTTATAGCTGCAAATGGTGGGCCTACCCAATATTGAACCCTATTTACTAAAGCTGGGATGCCATTAATGTGCGTGTAAAGGCGGCTGTCCCAATACTTTTGACAATATAGTGTATATACAGTAAGCAGTGTTGTGTTCTGGCAGCAGTATAGGTGGCCTCCTGTATGCTGCTGGAATTAGGAGAGTTAGGCTGATTGGTTCTCTGCTATTCAGGAGAAATCTTGTATTTTAGTCAATGAAGGCTTCTTCTGATTGGCACAAACAAATGACAACCACCCCAGCCTATAAGAGCCGGTTCACACAGGAGCGACCTGTCAGGTGACTCAGCCACCTGACAAGTCGCGGTCCGCAGTAGTCAATGGAACCATTCTAATAGGAGCGACGCAAGTTGCTCCGACTTAGAAAAAGGTTCCTTTACGACTTTGGGGGCGGCTTGCATTGACTTCTATACAGAAGGGATTTTGAAAGTTGCCTCTCAAGTCGCCTTGAGATCGCCTTGCCGAGTCGCCCCCAAAGTCGTGCCGCCGGTGTGTGAACCGGCTCTTACTGGGTTATTATGTATGTCTAAAAACAACAAACAAAAATTCCCAGATCACTTACTGACCAGCCTGCAACAAACCAAATTGACTCTGTCTAACAGTTCATGTTAAAACAAGGAGTTTAGTTTGAACACATTTATGCATAAACTGCAGCAGCCATGCCACGGCACCCCAGTGTACTGCAGTCCTAACACTATTGGATTGATTTACTAAAGGCAAACAGGCTGTGCATTTTGCACTTTGCAAGTACAGTTGCTCCAGAGCTTAGTAAATGAGGCAAAGCTTCACTGTGCAAAGAATACTTAATCCTGTGCAAGGAAAATAAAATAACAGCATTTTTGCTTGCACATGATTGGATGATGGAAGGAAGCAGACCATTTGATCAGCATTTACTAATCTCAGGAGCAACTCACCTTGCACAGTGCAACTGCACTTTGCAAAATGCACAGTCTGTTTGCCTTTAGTAAATCAACCCCTATAAATTTAGAAAGCCTCTTGAGGGGGGAGGGGCGAGCAGGAGTGTCAGGACGCCCACTAACACACAGCTCCTTTCTCTATCTGCAAAGTAGAGAGTGTCCTGACTTGCCTGCTCACCCCCTCCTCCCTTAAGAGGCTTTCTCCACACCAGAGAGAAAGCCTTGCACTACTGTGTGGAGTTACAGACAGAAGAACAGGAAGTGAGGATTTCTCAGAAGAAATAAGGACATTTAAAAGCAAAATCAAAGGACGAGGTAAGTGAAGGAGGACTGCACTAAGGTAAAGGAAGCTATTTAGGATTTTTTTCATTTACAACCCCTTTAAGGGAGCTCACCCCTCCTTAAAATAGGGATGCACTTGACACCCAGCAATAGCACAATGGCAGCAAAGGTATCCAGTGTGTTTGGCTGGCCAAGGTAGAAGTCATAAGGTCACCTGCTCGCCTCTTTACATCAGCCAATCAGAGGAAGCCTTAGATCCACTGATAAAAATACAAGACATCTCCTGAATAATAGAGAAACACTCAACCCGACTCTCTTTTTTTAAAGCAGCAGACAGTGCTGCCAGAACACAGCACCACTCACTGTATGTAGCAAATGCTACTATACAGTAGTGTATAGCGTTGCGCTGATACTGGTATCAGTGCCGATAATAAGCATTTGCACAAGTACTTGTATTTGTGCAAATACTCCCATACTAAAACCTTCACATGAATGTGAATTAGATGTGTTTTGCACCGCATCCGATGCACATGACATGTGAACCTGCAGCTTTTTCAATGGAGCGGGGTTCACATATGGAGCGGGTTCACATATGTGCGAGGCAGCACAGCAGCACAGCATTTTTAAAATTAGGCGACTTCTCGCAAACTGCAAATGGGACTTCTTTTGTTTTTCTTTCCACAATGGCTTTCTTCTTGACACTTTTCCATAAAGTCCAGATTTGTGGAGTGCACAACTAATTGTTGTCCTGTGGACAGATTCTCCCACCTGACCCTGTAGATCTCTGCAGTGCTTCCAGAGTTACCATGGGCATTGTGGCTGCTTTCCTAATTAATTCCTAATCTCCTTGCCCGGCTCCTTCCCCATGTCTTAGTAGGTTTGCAGTTGTGCCATGCGCTTTCCATTTTCCAATGATGGATTGAACAGTGCTTTGTGAGATGTTCAAAGCTTGGGATATTTTTTTTATAACCTAACCCTGCTTTAAACTTCTACACAGTTATATATCTGACCTATCTGGTGTGTTACTTGGCCTTCATGATGCTGTTTGTTCACTAGAGTTCTCTAACAAACCTCGGAGGGCTTCACAGAACAGCTGTATTTATACTGAGATAAAATTATAAACAGGTATCAGAGTAAAGGGGGTGAATACCAATGCACGCCACACTTTTCACATATTTATTTGTAAATAAATGTGAAAACCATTTATCATTTTCCTTTCACTTCACAATTATGTGCCACTTTGTGTTGGTCTATCACATAAAATCCTAATAAAATCAATTTACGATTTTGGTTGTAACGTGACAAAATGTGGAAAATTTTAAAGAGTATGAATACTTTTTCAAGGCCCTGTATGTCACTAAAACAGGTATTGGTAAATGGTTTGAGAGTAACTTGGTTAGAGAGCGTTTTGAAAACAAGCAAAATTTAATAAATTTTGACTTGATATACAAGCGATGTCTTGATATGCAAGTAACGTCATGTCACAACTAAGTATAAAAAAGAGAGGTACCTCTAAGTGTAGCAATATGGTTACATTTAATGAAGGTACAACATTTAGCAACTTATTGCTACACTTGGAGGAACCTCTCCTCTCTTTTATACTCTGGAGCTCCTGCTGGAGTTTCCTTCTAATCCCCTAGTGGAGGCTTCCCTTTGTGAATTTGTTCAACACGAGAAAGCAGGGAATATTAGAAATATTAGAAATAATTAAAGTGTATCTAAACCTAAAAAAAACAAAATGTAATGTTGCTGCTTACCAGTCCTTAGATGTTTTGGCTACCTTTGTTTTTAATTAATATATTAAGAAGATTTTCAGTGAGTAAAAAAAAAAAGGTTGATCTTAGAAATGCAGAGTCCTTGTCACTTCCTACGAGTTTAAAAGAAAACCTTATCTTTCTTGTGTAAACCATTGATTCCATCAATCCATATGTATTGGAGATGAACAAAGGCAGACATATTTTAGGTCCATGCACACAAAAAAATGTGTGTGTATTTTATCTCCCCACTGGAATTGTGAGGTTCTTTCAGCTGTTGCTAAAATATTAGCGATGGCATTGGGTTAGCCTATAGTGCACTAAAGTGTACATTAAAATTTGGGTGACATCCATGGCTGCTCCTATAAATACGAAATTAGTGAAGATGGGAAAAGGTCAGGAAGTGTGTTATTGGCAAGAATACCAGGTGAAAATAAATGTACTATTACCCCAACAAGAGCCTTTAGTTTGTGCCCCATATTTTAGTTTTCCACTAGTGCAGCAGCAGCCAGGCAGACAACAACTTTCACACCTCTGGGGATCCGGAAAAAAAAAACAGTCTAGGGGGTTGCCTTTTTGAAAGTTTATTGCGTGTTACCTTTAATGGTGACCGGGAAGCTTTGGGATACTCCAAAACACTAACAAGGAAAATGAGACACTCTTCTCAGGCAACGCTGTATCCTGGCCTAGGCCAACAAGGCCCAGGCCTAGGGCAGCACTTTGTAGGGGGGCAGCACGGAAAGAGTCCCCACCTGCTTGTGCTACACTGTTAGGCCATGTACACACGATCAAACATATCTGCTGAAACTGGTCCGCAGACCAGTTTCAGCAGACATATCCGATCGTGTGTATGGCCTAGCGGACAGGTTTCCAGCGGACAAAAGTTTTAAAGCATTCTTTAAAACTTGTCTGCTGGAAAGCTGTCTGTCGGATATGTCCGCTGGTTAGTACGCCTAACCAGCGGACCGAAATCTCCTGCATGCGTCGAATGGATTCGACGCATGCGTGGAAGTATTTTACTTCCTGGTTTGGTGAAGTGGTGGCGTCAACGTCACCGCCACGTCACCGCGCTGTCTGTCCGCGGGGGGGGGGGGGATTTTGGTTTGATCGTGTGTACACACATCAAACCAAAACATCCCAGGAGACATGTCCGATGAAAACGGTCTGTCGGACCGTTTTCATCGGATATGTCTCCTCGTGTGTACGCAGCCTTAGTGTAACGCAAGCTGCTTCTAATTTTGACTGTCCTATAATCCTGGACCACAAACCTCCCTCACTGTGCTGTATTGGCATGGTTATATCTTCTTAGTCCTCTCCATAAAATTATCAGAAATTTGTGCATAAAGTAGAACTATAGGCAACACTTTTTTTTAGTATGTAGGTGTGGGGATGGTGGCGCTGCTAAACCGACCACGGTTTGAAATGATTGTGGGTATCTTTAGTGATAGAAAATAAACAAGTTTTGGGTAACCTGTAGAAGGGCTTAATCCAATAGATATGGATTCCCTATAAGCACGCTTAAATCCAAAGAAAGCGTGTGAGGTTGCCCCGTTGATAGTGCTAAATATCCTAATTCCCAAGTGAGTGGTTGATTAATGGACCTCCACCATAGGATGGTGTCCAATAGCATAAAAAAGAAACCAAAAAAAAGAGGTTTGTTGGGTGAAAGTAAAAATAAGAAAAACATGCAGTGTAGGTCAGGACTCTGTGCAGGCCAGTGAATCAGGCCAACCCTGCGTGAGCCTCCAAATTCAATGAGGTCTGGGATCCTGGGTGTTCAAGAAGTGACTCAAACCCTGATGGCCTTAATCAAGAGCCTGGACTGGCCTAGCTCTCAAGGGCATCAGCACAAAAAATGTGTAAACCTGGAAGTGTGCAACATCAATGAATGCCACCAGTTGCTGGCAGTAAATATGTATAAACTGTCATTCCCTTGTAGGAACACTAAGCAGGGCTGTATCCTGGCCTAGGCCAACAAGGCCCAGGCCTAGGGCAGCACTTTTGCAGGGGGGCAGCACGAAAAGAGGAAAATTAGACTATCGCCCCCATAAAGCGGCCGCGCTGCTTCTGGTATGCGGGCGGCCGACATTCCGCAACTGGAGGGGGGGGGGGGGGTGCTTCCAATTTTCAGTTCCAGTCCCTGGACCACAAACTTTCCTCACTGTGCTATGTTTATGCTGCACCATCTACTTAAAGTAGAATTATAGGCAACAGTTTTACCATCCCTGTCCCCTTGCGAAGATTTCCCTTCACTTCCTGCTCTATGGGCAACCAGGGAGTAAGAGGAAATCTAATTAAATTAAGGGAATCCATTGCCCCCCCCCCCCCACGCCCTCACTCGAGTTCCTCACTCGAAAATTTCAGGGCGGGTCTTAAACACAGAGGGCCAGATTCTCATAGAAATTTGCTTGCGTATCGTAAGCCATTTACACTACGCCGCCCCATCGTACTAGAGAAAGTGCCGTATTCTCTAACCATTTGCTCCGTAGTTTGCGTTGGCATAGCGAAAATGGCCCAGCGTAAGCCCGCGTAATCAAATGAGGCGCTTGTATTTAAATTAAGCGCGCCCCAGCGTCGAACAAGCTGCGCATGCGCCGGCCGGGGAAAAAGCCCAGTGCGCATGTCCAGCTCACCGGAAAGCGGGAAAGCTCAAAACGACGTGATGTCACTTACGCAATGCCCTATTCGCGAACGAGTTGGTAAAACGACGTAAGCGAGGAAAAAGCCGACGCTGAGCCATACTTAACATGGCTCCGACAGCACCCGACGGCATCCGACGGAACTCGTAAGGTAACTCCACATAGAAGCTGGGGTAACCTTACGCGGACGAAAACGACGTACGTGACGACGGGGCGGCGTAAAAGCGATCGGGAATCAACGTAGTAGCCTCATTTGCATAGGCATATGAGAAAACACAGTAAAGGCCACCTAGTGGCCGGAGTTGTCACTACAACTACGATCCGCAAGTGTAATGGTATTACACTTGTCGGATGTTGAAGCGTATCTATGCCAAAGTGATTCTAAGCATCACTCGCATAGATACGAGGCAAAAAAAACGGCGATACGACGGGGTATCTGAGATACTCCGTCTTATCGCCGCTGAGAATCTGGCCCAGAGTGTGGCCGTGACAGGAAGGGGTAGGTCATATTTAAATTAGGGGGTGCACGAGTTTAGTCAGGCCTAGGGCAGCACAAAACCTAAATACACCCCTGACACTAAGGATGACAAAACTGAAAAAAGCGAACAGGATACTGTGCAGGCCAGTATTGAGAAGTGGAGGTCGGTACCTAGGTGTGCAGCCTAGAACGACACTAATTTTCCTGCGTGGCTCTTACAAATACCCCCACAGTGGGCAGTGATAATAGTCCTCAGGATATACCAGTATAAGGAGAAAAGCATAAGTTTAAAAAGCGAGAGGCGGGAGGTGGTGGTACCTTGGTTGCTTCTGTTGCATAGTCCTCTGTGTCAGGTTGCAGGCGTTCCAGCCGCTCACGGGTGTAGGAGGCGCACTAGAAGTGATGTTGGATCGGGCATTGTAGATGTCACTCAAAAAATATAAAAAAGGGATGTCCACATAGCGTCATATGTTTTAAAAAAAAAAGCAAAACTACATTTATTGAAAGCAAAAAAGATTAAAAATTGTGGAGCTCTCCACTGCAGCTACCCAGAGGCACCTGGGTTAAAAAGGAAATAAAATCAAAACCAAAAAGAAAAGTCCAAAGGATATCCTGGCTGTCCGCCTGTCCCGTATATGCTGGAGAAGCGAGCCTGCCGACACCACCGGTATATCTAATCCGCAGGCGTCTGTGACAGTCAGGCAGCTCGCAGCTGGGATGTATGGTGTGCGGACAAGACGAACGTGCGTACGTGCTTACGTAATGGTCAACTGACGCGTTTCGTCATGTGACTTTTTCAAAGGTGATGTCTTTTTTTTTAAATTTTGGATAAAGTAAGGAAGGGTTATAGTCCCGGTCAGTTTATCTTTTACCATCCATGTCCCATTGCAGAGATTTCCCTTCACTTCCTGCCCCATAGCCAAACAGGAAGTGAGAGGAAATCTATGCAAATTGAGGGAATACAATGCCTCCCCCAGGCCCTCAGAACTAGTGTCCCCACTCGAAAACTCCAGGACGGGTCTTAAACAGAAAGGGGTGTGGCCTTGAGAGGAAGGGGTGGGTCATATTTTAATTAGGTGTTGCACAAGTTTAATCAGGCATAGGGCAGCACAAAACCTAAATACACTACTGTTCTCTGGTAAGAACTTCTTGACCTTTAAATAGTAGAAAAAAAGAACATAACCCCGTACACACGATCATAGATTACGACAGCAAAGGTCCGATGTGAGCTTCTGAACAGAAATTCCGACCGTATGTAGGCTCCATCAGACATTTTCGCTGTCGGAATTTTCCCCAACAAAAGATTAAGAGCTGTTTCTCAAATTTTCAGAGGGAAAAAATTCCTATCAGAAATTCCGACGTGCAAAATTGCGACACATGCTTGGGAACAATTTAACGCTTGCTCGGAATCATTGAACTTAATTTTCTCGGCTCATCGTAGTGTTGTACGTCACCGCTTTCTTGACAGGAAGGGGTGGGTCATATTTTTAATTAGGCGGTGCAGGAGTATAGTCAGGCCTAGGGCAGCACAAAACCTAAATACACTACTGTTCTCTGGTAGGAACTTCTTGACCCAGTCCCTTTAAATAGTAGTATTGTACGTCACTGCGTTCTTGACAGATGAAAGTTCAGAGAACTTTTGTGTGATCGTGTGTATGCAAGCCAAGCTTGAGTGGAATTCCGTTGGAAAAACCATCCACGGTTTTTCCGACGATAAATCCGATCGTGTGTACACAGCATTATACTCTGTGCAGCAGGGGTTAACAGGAACAAAAGTTACTAAGATCCTTCTCCATTAGTCTGTATTTACAGTTCACACAAAGCAGGCAGACCCCTCCATGAAGCTTCTAGGGCAGATCTCCAGTGGCAGCTGCTTCTTAGTACCTAAAGGGCTTGTGGCTGGATAGGCCTCAAAGCTGAGCACAGCTGGGGCCTCAATGAACAGGATGGCACTTCAGAAGCATTGCCAGGAAGGGCAGGCAGTCCACTTTTACTGGGAACCTCTTCTCCAGGAAAAAAACCTCTCTTTGTGGTACTAAACTATTTATGCATCCCTAAGCCACCATCTGGGCACACCTCCCTAGGGATTGGCCGGGGGTTCATAAATATTCAGGCTGCCTGTTTAACTCTCCCAACCACTAAATTTTGGAAGTCTCTAGAAAACAGGGAGAAGAAATCAAATTTGCAGCCTGCAGAACCCTGAGAAGCCCAAAGCAATCACAAGTAGCTCTTCTAATTACAAACAAAATTTGCTTAATAGCAGTCTAACTAGGAGGGTGCTACATAAACAAACAAAAAAAGCCAATGCAGCTAGTATATCTAGGAACTGATAAGCTGCAATATATTATATTTTTGTTTTTGGGTTTAGATATACTTTAATGTAAAATGAAAAAACACATTTACGTGAAAAAGTTTTGTTTGTAAAGCTTCCTCTTTAGAAACGTATGCCTTGTCAAATTCATAGGTGGAAATAAGGGAGATTTTTTAAAAAGATAACTTGAGACAAAGTAAAAAATAAATAAAAACAGGATACAGCTATAAAGTAAACATCTGAAAGCAACACTTTAGAAGACAATAGCAAATTAACCTGTCTCTGCAGTAGCAGTTACAGGCCCTGTTAGAAAGGCAGATGGTGGCACAGGTGCCAACATCTACACCTCAACATCTGGTGCAGAAATTGTCCGCGGAGGATGATGTTGAAGCCTACCTTGGCACGATGACAGGGTCACTAAAGGTAAGAAGTTACGTGAAGGCTAGTGGGTTTATGTATTAGCATGCTTTTCGACTGAATAGCCCTAAAGGGCCAACCACAGGTTGCCAAGGACTAAACTCAGAGGAGAAGTCCTAGTCAGGTTTGGGGTTACCATGGTCATTCAAGCACAGTACGTGTTCACACTGGGGATACAACCCTGGCGGAGCTTGCAAGGTCTTATACGTAAGATTTGGCCCACCTTAGAAACATTTTTACAACAAGAGGTGCTCAATCCTGGGTGGAAATCATGATGTCATCTATTTAATTTCCAAGGTGGAGATCATGATATCATCTGCTCGCCTCTCTACCTTGGCCAATCAGAAGAATCCTTGTACTCACTGATAAAAATACAAGGATGATGGAAAAGCACTCAACCTGACTCTCTTTTACAACAGCAGACAGTGCTGCCAGAACACAGTACCACTCACTATATGTAGCAAATGCTACTGTAGCGCCCTGCTACTTCCATAGCTGTTGCTGCTTTAAAATGACCGTGTTATTTTTGCCAAATTTGGGCCTCTGTTCCAGCCATGGCTGTACTGTGAGTGACCACTATTGTTGCCTGGGGTGCCTGTATCACCCCAGGTCGAGGGTGGCAGCAGTCGAATCAGGGCGTGTTGGGTGTTTTTCCTCAGCAGCCAATCAGTGAGGGTTGATCTTCTAGCTATGCATGCTGAGGAAGAGTACTTAAGGGACAGATGTTATTAGTTTGCGGTCGTCGATCACTGGTCTGTCGTTCCACCACCCCCTGTGTGTGGCCCTCATGGCTGGGGGTGCGTGTTCAAGTGTTGCTGGCTCCGGGACCACGTTGGTCCGGGGTTGTAATCTACCTTGTAGGCCCAGTGGTCAGACTGGGTCTGCAGTTGCAGAGTAGTCCTGCCCTGTCCGTCCTGAGGGAGGAAGCCACCTGATGAAGAACCTGTCTGGGGGAATACCAAGCACGAGGCTGGTATCTCAGGAGAGGCCTCAGGAGAGGCCTTAGACTTCATCCATGGATGCACCATTACTGAGAGGCTGGATGATGGTCGCCTGTCAGTTCTGAATTGACCAAAGTTTATTCAAGAGAGATGCTTAATCCTGAGTTGAGAAGGATTCTGGACTGAAAATATCTCCATCTTTGGGAAGGTCTGTGGCAGAGACTTCGCTAAAGTTCCGTGCGACACTCTGGGTGCGAGAGGCCTATCCAGGTGCACAATACCCACTCTGACTAGAGTGGCGTTGAAAGTTTATCGCTGGAAGCAGGACTGTTTCTGAACAAAGTTATACGCCTGAACCTACTACTTACTATTCTTCCTACCTCTTCTACTACTACTACTACTTTTATTATTTTACCCCGTTGGGTAATAAAGCACAGAAAAAGACACCTAAAGTGTGCAGTTCTTCTCAGCTCTCAACAATGTTGTTCCTTTTTAATAAAACTGGTCACAAAACAAACATGTCACAGCAAAAAATCTGATGAGAAAGCTGACACGTTTCACACTATCAAACAGTGCTTATTCATAGCTGAGTGATTACAGGAGAGCCAACAAACAACATTTTCTTAGCCAAAGCCTAACTAGAAGGGCTCTACAGAAAGAAAGAAAAAAACGTAATTGAAGAGAGAAAGCTAATGCAGCTAGTACATCTAGGAACTGATAATCTGCATTATATTACATTTTTGTTTTTGTGTTTAGATATACTTTCATGTTGTAAAATGAATAAGCACACTTTTATGAACAGTTTTGTTGGTAAAGTTTCCTCTTTAGAAACACATGCCGTATCAAATTCATAGGTGGAAATAAGGGAGCTTTTTTAACCTCCCTGGCGGTATGATTCTTTCTGGTTTTAGGTGCTGAAAGCGGTACAATTATTTTGCATGGAAATTTGGCATTTTATATTGTAGGAATAACTCACTTAAATCTGTCCAAACAAGAGTTTAGTAGACATCCTGGGTATTATAAAGTTTGAAACACAAAATCATAAATTATAATATAATAAATATCTATAAATAATTATAACAAATAATAATGTAATTATAATACAAAATATTCAATAATGTAATCAAATCAAAAACACTGAAATTTCCTCTATGGAATCCTTGGTCACTGGGGAAGTGATCTGATTGCATGCCCCCGTGCAGCCATCTTGAGTCAGGCAGATCTTTTTTAGGGCTCTGGCTACCAGGTTTGGCATTTGCAAGTTGGAATAGTAAGGACAGGTACCTTGACTGGTAGGGACAAAACTAATGGCAGGGAAAGGTTCCTGACAAGGAGGGAAAGTATAGAGATTGCAACCTCTCTGGACATCTGCCTGCTTGGACTCAAAACTCAGGTTGCTTTCTGCCCCCTCTACAGATGCTGTCAGTTCGGCTGAAACCTGATTCTACATGCTGTTGGAACTATGAGTGTTCCCAGTTGGGCTGCTTTCCCACCAGGTGTTTGTGAACTGTATTTGCATTATTTCAATAAAAGTTATTTCATCGCACTAGGAC
Source organism: Rana kukunoris (assembly GCA_029574335.1). Taxonomy (NCBI): domain Eukaryota; kingdom Metazoa; phylum Chordata; class Amphibia; order Anura; family Ranidae; genus Rana; species Rana kukunoris. Next base: position 551,021,186 of record CM056049.1, read on the forward strand.
GGTGTGTGTGTGTTATTGTCACTTCACCACACTGCCCCCAACCTACAAATAGCCAGCAAGTTGTACAGGTGTCACCGCTGGCTGGGCAAACCACAGGGGTCACTGCTGGCAGGGCAGAGGACAGGAGTCACTGCTGGCAAGAAAGTGGAAAGGGGTCACTTGCTGGAAGGGCAGAGGAAAGGGATCACCACTGGCAGGGGAGAGGATGGGGTCACTGTTGGCAGGGTAGATTATAGAAAGAGGACAGAGGTCACTGCTAGCAGGACAGAGAGCAGGGGTCACTGCTTGCAGGACAGAGTCATCAAGGCAGTGTACAGGGATTAGCAGGGAATAGGACAGGAGTCAGCGGGGCAGAGGACAGGGGTCATCAGAGCCGATGATTAGCAGGCAGAGGACAAGGTTAGCAGGCAGAGGACAAGGGTCCTCAGAGCGGAGGACAGCGGTTCACTGCTGGAAGGGCAGAGGAAAGGGGTCACTGATGGTAGGACAGAGGACAGGAACCGCTGCCGACAGGGCAGAGGACAGGGACCGCTGCCGGCAGGGCCGAGGACAGGGGTCTCTTCTGGCAGGGCAGAGGACAGGGGTCACTGCTGGCAGGGCAGAGGACAGGGGTCAATGCTGGCCAGACAGATGACAGGGGCCACCGCTCTCAAGAGAGAGCACAGGGGTCATTGCTGGCAGGAGAAAGGACGGGGATCACTGCTGGCAGGGCAGTGGACATAGGTCACATATGGCAGGAAGGAGGACATCAGTCACTGCTAGCAGGACAGAGGACATATCACTGTTAGCAGAGGACAGGGGCCACTGATGGCGGGACAGAGGTCAGAGGCCACGGCCGGCAGGACCTTTTTACACAGCAGCATGATTGCACAGCAGAAAGAGTAAGGGGAAGACCTCTGAACGTTCACCTGTAGACAGCTAAGACTAAACATGAGGTCTGGCTAATATATAGACCTAGAAATTATGGGCCAGATTCAGATACACTTAATATTGCGCTGCGTAATCGAAATACTCTACGCTGCCGTATTTTACCAGGCTCTACACCGAATTCTGGTAGATTTTTGCCCGTACTCTACGGCGGCGTAGTCTATTTCTCGCCGCGTAATCGAAATACGCGATTAGGGGGTGTGAAGCATTTAAATTAAGCGCGTCCCCGCGGCGATCGAACTGCGCATGCTCCGTTCAGAAATTTCCCGCCGTGCATTGCGCGAAATCACGTCGTTACGTCATTCGTTGTTTGAGTAGCGTCGTTTACGAACATTCCTATTCCCGGACGACTTACGTAAAAAATAATAAAAGACGTCGGAAAACGTAGAAATTCGACGCGGGAACGACGGCCATACTTAACATGGGCTGTCTAATATTAGAGCAGCAAAAAGCTGGTATAGTGTTATGCAAAAAAAAGATGACTAAAGGTGCCGTAAGAGATTGCGAATGAAGATCGTAATTTCGGGGATCGCCGGCAAAAGCTCATTTGCATACCCTGACGCGGAAAACGACGGGAACTCCACCCAGTGGCCGCAATTTTATTGCAGCGTAGATCCGAAGGCATACGAACACGTAACCCAGTCGAATTGAAGCCTGCAGCCGTCTATTCATGGTTTGAAGTTTCCGACTAGCTAAAAAACGCGCGTAATTTGAAATGACTCCAGTCTAACACCAGTTAGACAGGAGTTACGGCTCTCTGAATCTGGCCCTAAGTCTTTAGCCCACCCAAAGCCCTACAAAGCCGCTGGGCTCTAGGACCCAAAGCAGAAATTATTAAGAATCAATAGTAAAAAACATGTTTACTTTTTCCCTATTGGTTTTTAAACTGGGAGTCTCTCACCACGTGTATGTGAGAAACCAAGGCTTTACATATACACCATCCACAATTCCGCCAGTCAGTGCATCAAACATCCAACTACAGACAAAATTAAAGAGTTAGGGCCAGATTCAGGTAGATGGGAGCATCTTTGCTCTGGAGTAACGCTTCTCATTTACGTTACGCTGCCGAAATTTTAGGAGCAAGTGCTGTTATTCATGAAGCACTTGCTCCTAAAGTTGCGGCAGCGCATCGCAAATGAGCCGTCAGAATTCAAATTGGGCGGGTACGGGCGTGTATTATTTAAACTAAGCGCGATCCCGCGGCGAACGTACTGCGCATGCGTCGAGTGTCAATGCATCCCAGTGCGCATGCTCCAAATTCTGTCAGTGAACGTCAATGACGTCACATCCCCATTCATGAAATTTTTACGCAAGCGACGCGTTTTTTTTTTTTCCGATGCGATGACGACGCCTATACTTAACATAGGATACTCCACTAGGGGGCTGCTTTATCTTTACGCCGCGTATCGCTTACGGAAACGTCGGAAAGTCACTGCGTCGCGCCCGAATACGATCGTGAATTGCCGATTCCCGCTGATTAACATATTTTTTCAGCGTAAATCAGCGGGAACGCTCCCCGGCGCCATTTTTAAATTAAAGTTGCGATGCGATGGCGAAATTCAATTGCGCTGATCGCATCGGAACTCCAACCCGGCGTTTCTTGTTTTCTGGTTACAGAAAACAGAAACGCCGGCTTAAAGTGACAGTTAGGCTGGAGTATCACAGATACTCCAGCCTAACTCTACCTGAATCTGGCCCTTAGAATCTTAACAGCCATGATGTTCCCAGACTTTCTCAATGTCTTATTGCATTAATAAGTCCATTTGTTATTTTAACAGATAATCAAATCAAAAGATTTGGGTTTGAAACTTTTCTAAATGGATCTGCAAACATTTAAATTATCTAGCAACCACTTATGACGATGGCTTGTGTCCTAATTATATGCAATCATCATTTTATGATGGTATCTGATGCTCAATTAAAGTACTGGATTTTTAGGAACTGAATCTACAGTAATGTAGCTCTAACTTAGTTGTTGCATATAGAATAATGTATTAAAAGTTATGATATGAGGCTGAGGGGACCATATAAAGGTACAAATAAAGATGGTAAAAATTACCTTATTTAATCCAAAATGAAATAAAATTAGATTTACATATGAGTTATCCTAACCTTTTATTTTCTGTTTCCTTCAATAATCCTATAAACCTTCTTTTCCACCTGTAAGTGTGCCTACCTTTGCTTTTTTTAGTACCCAGGTCTCTCCGTCATATGTAATAATAGGTTAGAAAATAGATCTATAAATCTGAATTTTAGATCTCTGTGACACAATCTTTGATCTTATAACTGTCTTTGGTGAATAATCATATCTGTCTCCAGAAGCTACTCTGGCTTTTATTTCCTGAGACACATCATTGTCTTCATTTATCATGGAACCCAGTTAACAGAATGAGTTTTCTCTTTCATATTTGTTCTCCCCAACATATTTCCATCACATCTCTCCATTCATTTATTATGTCATGAATAATAGGAATGAACAAAATTGCTGGGATCAAAGTTTGTGGCCTACCAGGTTGCTTCACTGTTACTTGATGCTTAAAGACAAGTGACCTCTGGCACTACTACTGCTTTTTTTTTCTTTGTTTTTTTTTTTCCGTTCAATTATTGAAGAGCTTAAACACTTGGGGCCAGATTCAGAAAGACTTGCGCTGGAGTATATCGATATGCGCCGCGTAACTGTAAAGATGCGCCGTTGTATCTACGCGGCCGTACCCACCAAACTAGATGAGACAGAAAACGGGCTTTTTCCGACCGGCTTAACTCTCCTTCGCCAGAGTATCGTAAGCGCATATTTTCGCTCGTCGCATCCGTCGCGCCTATTGGTTTTCCATTCAAATATGCAAATGAGGGAGATTTCCCAATTCGCAAACGGATTAGCACTAAACGCTGCCTACATGCGCCGCGCGTATGTGGAACGGCTAGCGCAAAGTTATTCCTACAAATAGCTCCTTTATCTTTACTCCCGACGGCCACAGGTCAGCAGGAGAGCAGCTACAGCAGCAGCGTTAGCGACAAAAATAGCAAGCTGAACAACCACACTTGCAAGGACAACACCTCTGTGTGCCAACATGCCAGGGGCAGTCGCGGTCCTAGCACTACTGATGGGTCCCCCGGTACGGAGGAGGCGGGCACGTGAGAGGATATACCGCATGCGCATGAGCCTCTTTGGCATAGGGGATGAGGAGGTGTATCGCCTCTTCATATTCAGCCCTGATGCAATCCTTGAACTAACCACAACCCTGCAGGATGACATCACCAGCCCAACACACCGCTCACAAGCAGTGCAGCCACTGGTGAAGGTACTGGCAACACTTCATTTCCCTGCCAGTGGATCATTCCAGCGTACAAGTGGAGTGGTGGCTGGGATGTCACAATCCTCCATGAGCAGATGTGTGCACCAGGTTGTCCCCGCAATCCTCAGATGCATGTCCCACCACTTCATCAGACCCACCACTGAGGAGCTGCGGCTGAAGGCAATGCAGGATTTCTACAGCATTGCCAGATTCCCACGCACTGTGGGGGCCATTGATTGCACACATGTGGCCCTACAGCCCCCAGTGCCACAGAGCACATATACCGCAATCGGAAGCATTGGCATTCCATTAACGTACAGGTGATAGCCGATGCCCAACACCTCATATGGCACGTCTGTGCCAAACACCCGGATCCAGCCATGACAGCTTCATATACAATCAGAGCCCCATCCCAATGGAATTGGAACAGAACATGTATGGGGACAGCTGGCTGGTTGGTGAGTGACATGGGTGGCAGGCATGACTGCCCCCCCCCCCCCCCATGATGTGACATCACAAGGGGCACATGCATGACTAACATCCTCCTGTCTTTTCCCTTACAGGTGACTCTGCATATGCACTGGGACCCCATCTAATGACTCCTTTCCAGAACCCCCAAACCAGAGGAGAGAGAAGATACAATGAAGCACATATCAAAACCCGTGCAGTGGTGGAGCAAACATTTGGGCTCCTGAAGTCCCGTTTCCGATGCCTGGATAAGTCTGGGGGGGCCCTATTGTATTCCCTTACCTTCGTGTGTCAGATCATCGGTGCATGTTGCATTCTGCACAACTTTGCCATGAGAAAAGGCCTGCAGATTGACATACGTGATGACCTGACCCCCCAACCAGACAGCCCCCCCCTGCCAGAGGAGACCCAGTCAGCTGATGGAAGATCAGTCAGGAGGGTCCTTGCCGTAGGCATCTTTGGACACTAAACAAAAACATTGATCACACGGACAATGCACGCATGCACACCACTGATGTCCCTAGATCACACACACCACATCCACATCACATTGGATTAGCCCAAGTCCAACATGTAGGAGCAGCAACGCCGGCGTCAAGGCCCCAATGATGTCGCTGTTCCATTCATACACCATTTACACGTCATTCACACAGCCGTGGGGATAACTTCTCCACCACGGCCGAGGGTGACACCCCTTACTGGCAGTTTCTTACTGTTAGGGGGTTGGGGTGGACTGGCCGCCGACAAATGATGGCCCAGCTCCGTCATCTGTGGATGACACAAAGCAGACACATGTTGGGTGGTCCCACACACTTGGCACATGTACCCTCCCCCCCCCACATGCAACACACCAAAAAGGGGGTAAAAATCACTTACCTGTCCTGAAGCCTTCCTCCACGGAATCATATCCCGGGACCCCCTCCAACTGCTCCCTCTCCAGGCAGCGGGCGACCACCTCCTCCTCCGTGGTCAGGCTGACTGCACATGGAGGTCCACCCCCATGCCCCTCTCATGCCTCCTAATGGTGGCCACCTTGCCCCGGACTTTGCGCCGTAAATCATTGATTTTCTTGCCAATATCGGCAGCAGTCCAGGTGGAGTAGCCCAGGGCATTGACCCTGCCAGCAATGCTTTCCAGGATGGCCTGCTTCCTATCCCGGCTGGTCTTTCTACTTTTCCTGCCATGAAGGACATCGTTGTAGGTCTCCATAGCCGATATTACAACAGAGACCTCCTGGGCATTAAAATTGAGGTTTCTCCTCTCTTTGGGGGGAACGGGAGCAGCCATTACAGAGCAAAATTAACTTCCCTGGGGTGGGGGGAACCAGATATACTTTTGCGCCGGAATGGCGCTTCCGCTGGCGCTTTTATACGCGCAACGGAACACATTGCGCTGACGTTTCCTGTGAAGTGGTGCCGACGGAAGTTGTGAGCATGCGCACAGGGGGCGAGAGGAGCCTCACTCACTGCGCATGCTCCGTGGATGATGCGCTGAACGTAAGCCTCTGTGCTGGGCTCCGCCCATCATTTACATATGATCACACCCACTTCCACTTGCGTCGGGTTGCGCCAGCGCATTTTCGTTACTCCGGCGCAAAGTAACGGACATGCACTTGGTGAATACTGTACTTCTCTCACTAGTTTGCGTCAGCGCAACGTATATGCGCTGCGATACGCTGGCGAAAATATGAGCGCATCTACCTGAATCTGGCCCTTGATATTTGGATATGATGATACCCGGAAGGCCCAACTTTTTTGGGGATATTTAAAAGTATGTTCTTAGATATAGGACTTGTTGTACCTCAAGCACCTTGAGGGAAAGGTATAGTGTGATGCATCATTTTTAACCCCTGACATGCTCACATTAAGGAAAAAGGCTCACCAAATCACCAGACTCCTGTGTAGGAGAGAGAAACAAAAAGTTAGGTAAAACTCCTCTATAACACTCACTTTTTTACCCTAAAAATAGGGGGCAAACTGTGCCTGCGTGTTATACGGAGGGGGCTGTGGAAAGTTTTTTCCTGAAACTTCCCTCCTAAAGTTAGGGTGCGTGTTATACGCCTGTGCGTGTTATATGCCGATAAATACGGTACATACAAGAATTTATCCCCAATTCTCCATTCTGACACAGTGGGGTTGATTTACTAAAACTGGGGTGCAAAATCTGGTGCAGCTGTGCATAGAAACCAATCAGCTTCCAGGTTTTTTGTCAAGGCTTAATTGAAGAAGATCGATTTGCTACCATGCACAGCTGCACCAGATTTTGCACTCTCCAGTTTTAGTAAATCAACGCCATTCTGTCACCATTCTGTGTTATCACAAGAAGACTAATAAGCCCTCCTAGTTCCCACTGTGGACTGCAGAACAATTAGTGTTTATGTTGCATATGTAGCACTGCCCCCTTGGGGGTTGCTTAGAATTTCATGTTCATCTGCATCACTTTGACCCTGTAAACTTTCCAGCCCTCCTGACACTCTAGCTTTAGACATGTTGTATGTACCTTTAACCACTTAACCACTTAAGCCCCGGACCAAAATGCAGCTAAAGGACCAGGCCCCTTTTTGCAAATTGGCACTGCGTCGATTTAACTGACAATTGCGCGGTCGTGCGACGTGGCTCCCAAACAAAATTGGCGTCCTTTTTTCCCCACAAATAGAGCTTTCTTTTGGTGGTATTTGATCACCTCTGCGGTTTTTATTTTTTGCGCTATAAACAAAAAAAGAGCGACAATTTTGAAAAAAATTCAATATTTTTTACATTTTGCTATAATAAATATCCCCCAAAAATATATACATTTTTTTCCCCTCAGTTTAGGCCGATACGTATTCTTCTACCTAATTTGGTAAAAAAAAAAACGCAATTAGCGTTTATCGGTTGGTTTGCGCAAAATTTATAGCGTTTACAAAATAAGGGATAGTTTTATTACATTTTTATTATTTTTATTTTTTTACTACTAATGGCGGCGATCAGTGTTTTTTTTCATGACTGCGACATTATGACGGACAATTCAGACTATTTTGACACATTTTTGGGACAATTGTCATTTTCACAGCAAAAAATGCATTTAAATTGCATTGTTTATTGTGGACATGACAGTTGCAGATTGGGAGTTAACCACAGGGGGCGCTGATGGGGTTATGTGTTCCCTGTGTGTGTTTACAACTGTAGGGGGGTGTGGCTGTAGGTGTGACATCATCGATCGTGTCCCCCCTATAAAAGGGATGACGCGATCGATGCTGCCGCCACAGTGAAGCACAGGGAAGCCGTGTTTACACACGGCTCTCCCTGTTCTTCAGCTCCAGGGACCGATCGCCGCATTCCAGTGGCGATCAGGTCCGCGAGTCCCGCTGTGCCGGTCCTTTGGACCGGGTCACGGGAGCGCGCCGCGGGCGTGCGCCCGTGACCCACGGCTGGGTAGTAGTACAGGATGTACCTGTACGTGAATCTGCCCAGCCGTGCCATTCTTCCGACCTATATGTGCAGAAGGCGGTCCTTAAGTAGTTAAGATCCGAACCAATATGCAGGTTAAGGACCTTGCCCCTTTTTGCGATTCAGCACTGCGTCGCTTTAACTGACAATTGCGTGGTCGTGCGATGTGGCTCCCAAACAAAATTGGCATCTTTTTTCCCACAAATAGAACTTTCTTTTAGTGGTATTTGATCACCTCTGCAATTTTTATTTTTTGCGCTATAAACAAAAGTAGAGCGACAATTTTGAAAAAAATGCAATATTTTTTACATTTTGCTATAATAAATATCCTCCAAAAAGATATAAAAAACGTTTTTTTTCCTCAGTTTAGGCCGATACGTATTCTTCTACCTATTTTTGGTAAAAAAAAATCGTAATAAGCGTTTATCGATTGGTTTGCGGAAAATTTATAGCGTTTACGAAATATGGGATAGTTTTATGCCATTTTTTTAAATATTTTTTTTACTACTAATAGCGGCTATCAGCGTTTTTTTCGTGCCTGCGACATTATGGCGGACACATCGGACAATTTTGACACATTTTTGGGACCATTGTCATTTTCACAGCAAAAAGTGCTATAAAAATGCATTGATTACTGTGAAAATGACAATTGCAGTTTAGGAGTTAACCACTAGGGGGCGCTGTATGGGTTAAGTGTGACCTCATATGTGTTTCTAACTGTAGGGGCTGGACGTGTGATGTCATTGATCGTCTTTCCCTATATCAGGGAACAGACGATCAATGACACTGCCACTGTGAAGAATGGGGAAGGTGTGTTTACACACACCTCTCCCCGTTGTTCAGCTCCTGTGACAGATCGCAGGACACCGGCGGCGATTGGGTCCGTGGGTCCCGCGGCCGCGGTCACGGAGCTTCAGACCGGGTTGCGTGCGCGTGCGACCCACGGCTGGGCTTTTAAAGGCGAAGTACATGTACGTGCCTGTGCCAAACCGTGCCATTCTGCCGACGTATATCGGCGTTAGACGGTCCTTAAGTGGTTAAATAATACACAGACACAATTCAGATTGATTAGCTCTCTCTGATTTTACTTGTTCAAAGGGAGAGTCATGGAACAGGGTATTAGTCAGCTAAGTCCTGGGTAAACAGCCAAAACTCAGCTGAAAGGGTCCCCTGAGGCAATTAAATAACAGCTTGGAATCACATATATAAAATAGCAATGTACAAATAGATGTACAAATAGACAATAAATTAATGAATAACTAAAGGAAAGCCACTAATGGCTGTATACACTATCACTGTCAAAAGAGGACTCCTAGGTGGCCTATTATACCTTTAAAACTAATGAGAGACGGGGTATTTATAGATATTAGGACTAGGAGTATGACCCATTTAAATAGCAATAAGATAACAGTGTCGAGGATGCAAGGCCTCGCAATGATCTTCACCAGCAAGTTGGAGCTCATAGAACAAGAATCCTGAGGTACAGTGAGGTATAATCAAAGCAAGCAGTTGTTCCTGGCTAGTTGTAATCCTTAGGGTGTAACATGTCTGTATACAGTGTTCTGTGAGATAAGGTAAACCAATTCTAGGTGTAAGGTGTCTATATACAGTGTCCTGTGAACTAGGATAAAGTAGGTATTGTATTGGCAGGTGGATGCCCCCTCACCAAACTGAAAAACAGCATAGGAGCATCCAGAAGGGTGATCCAAGTCTGTGCATCTTACTGCAGAACCAGCGGAAATGCCAGACTGGCTGCTGGGACCGTGAGTTGTCTGATCTGGCTGTTTACAGCAACGCTGCGGTGATGCCCCTTGTGTAGCAAGCAATGCTGGACCCACCTGGGCTAGAGCTGCAATCACTGTTTTGCTGCATTGTAGGCCGCAGTACTCTCGCACAGCAGCAGAGGGGTGTTTACTTGATGGAACTCGGGAAGCAAGAGAGCTTAGGTCTAGTCAGCTGGCCATTTTAAAATTTACAGTAAAAAATTGTTCTTGGGTTGTTACATATACAATATGGCTGGCCATACATTATACAATGTCAAACCTAAACAATATCAATTTGTATGCAATCAGGCATATCCTTGCACTACATAGTTGAAGGTAAATCTAAAGGAAATTGAATAAGAAAATTGTATAATGTATGGCCAGCCTAAGCCTCACTAAAAATATAGGGCCAGATCCACAGAGAATTGCGCGAAAAAGATTGCAGCGTAGATCCGAAGGCATTTGAAGACGTAAGCCTGTCGAATCGAAGCCCGAAGCCGTCGTATCATGGTTTGAGGATTCAAACTAATGATACGACGTGGGTAATTTGAAGGTACAGGAGATACACCAGCGTACTAGCTCTGTGGATCTGGCCCATAGTACTCAATGAGAAAAAGTAGGTTCAAGCATAGTGCTGTGTAGCAAATCTATTTGTTGAGAATTCCAGTAAAGAAAATTAAGCTTTGGATGCACCCAGTTTTGTTGGAACATCGATCTTAAAATTCTGTAAGGCCCCGTACACATGACCAAGCTTCTCGGCAGAATCCAGCGAGAAGCTCGCTGGGAGACATATTCCGGCGAGAAGCTCGATCGTGTGTACACTTCCGACGAGCGTCCCGTCGGGAAGCTCGTCGAGCCAAAAAAGAGAGCACGCTCTCTTTTTCCTCATTGTTCAATGAGGACTTTGGCTCGACAAGCTTTTTCGACCGCTCATCGGGAACCTCGTCGGGCGGAACGATGGGTTTAGCCCGACGAGGTTCTCGGTCGTGTGTACGCGGCCTGAGGACAAGATTACTGGAGAATCCATATTCTGAGTTCCTTTACCGGTGGATATAAGATTACTGGAGGATCCATATTCTGAGTTCAATTACCGGTGGACAGGCCCGGAGTGGCTAATCGGGAGAACCAGGACAATTCCCGGTGGGCTGGTCCGGTTCGGGCCGGTTGCGGGCCGGTCCTGCGGCCGCCTTCCGGCTCCCTTAAAAATTTAGCCCCCGGCGCGGCGGCCTGTAGCGTCCGCATTAAACGGCCGGTGATTGGCCAGGCCGGGTGCATGTCATACCAGAGGCGGAGGCTCCGCCTCTGGAATGACATGCACCCGGTCTGGCCAATCACCGGCCGCTTAAGAGCAGAGAGCTGCACGAGTGGGGGCTGTCCGAGTGTGCTCGTCTGCTGCTGAATGAACCAGTGAGCCAGCCCCGGGAAACATTCCAAGCGAGTGAGCATGTTCACCGACCAGACCCTGCTCCCTCTCTCTCCCCCCTCTCTCACTCTGACCCCCCGCTCCCCCTGAGCTCTCTTTGACCCCCCTCTCTCACTCTGACTCCCCCTGAGCTCTCTTTGACCCCCCCTCTCTCAGTCTGACCCCCCCTCTCCCCCTGAGCTCTCTTTGACCCCCCCTCTCTCACTCTGACTCCCCCTGAGCTCTCTTTGACCCCCCTCTCTCACTCTGACCCCCCCTCTCCACCTGAGCTCTCTTTGACCCCCCCTCTCTCACTCTGACCCCCCTCTCCCCCTGAGCTCTCTTTGACACCCCCCTCTCTCACTCTGACCCCCATCTTCACCTGAGCTCTCTTTGACCCCCCTCTCTCACTCTGACCCCCCTCTCCCCCTGAGCTCTCTTTGACCCCCCTCTCTCACTCTGGATCCCCCTCTTCCCCTGAGCTCTCTTTGACCCCCCCTCTCTCACTCTGACCCCCCCTCTCCCCCTGAGCTCTCTTTGACCCCCCTCTCTCACTCTGACCCCCCCTCTCCCCCTGAGCTCTCTTTGACCCCCCCCTCTCTCACTACGACCCCCTGAACTCTCTTTGACCCCCCTCTCTCACTATGACCCCCCCATCTCCCCCTGAGCTCTCTCTGACCCCCCTCTCTCACTCTGACCCCCCTCTCCCCCTGAGCTCTCTTTGACCCCCCCTCTCTCACTCTGACCCCCCCCTCTCCCCCTGAGCTTTTTGACCCCCCCTCTCACACTATGACCCCCCAATCTCCCCCTGAGCTCTCTTTGACCCCCCTCTCTCACTCTGACCCCCCTCTCCCCCTGAGCCCTCTTTGACCCCCTCTCTCTCACTCTGACCCCCCCTCTCCCCCTGAGCTCTCTTTGACCCCCCCTCTCTCTCACTCTGACCCCCCTCTCCCCCTGAGCTCTCTTTGACTCTCTCTCTCTCTCATATCTCTCTCTCTCACCCCCCTCTCTCTCTCTCACCCCCTCTCTCTCTCTCACCCCTCTCTCTCTCTCACCCCCCTCTCTCTCTCACCCCTCTCTCTCTCTCACCCCTCTCTCTCTCCCCCCTCTCTCTCTCCCCACTCTCTCTCTCCCCCCTCTCTCTCTCTCCTCTCCCCCCTCTCTCTCTCTCCCCCTCTCTCTCTCTCACCCCCCTCTCTCTCTCTCTCTCTCTCTCACCCCTCTCTCTCTCTCTCCACCCCTCTCTCTCTCTCTCTCTCACCCCTCTCTCTCTGTCTCTCACCCCTCTCTCGCTGTCTCTCACCCCTCTCTCGCTGTCTCTCACCCCTCTCTCTCTGTCTCTCACCCCTCTCTTTCTCTCTCTCTCACCTCTCTCTCTCTATTTCTCTCATCTCTCATATACGGGGTCCAGGGATGCAGGATGCTGTGTAATGTAAAGGGGCCCAGAGGTGCAGGGTGCTGTGTAATGTAGAAGAGAGAGATGGTTCGCTCTGCCCTGTGGGGGGCAGAAATTTAGGGACAGAGCTTGGTACAGGGAAGTTATAAACTGGCCTGTGTTTTATGCACACCTCCACGCTGTACATAAGCACACCTGAACCCTTCACTCTGCATGTAAGGCAATCCTGAACTACGCACTCTGTACATCACGCACTCCTAAACCACGCACTCTGTACGTAATGCACTCCTGAACCACGCACTCTGTACGTAACGCACTCCTGAACCACGCACTCTGTACAAAACGCACTCCTGAACCACGCACTCTGTACAAACGCACTCCTGAACTACGCACTCTGTACAAAACACACTCCTGAACCACGCACTCTGTACAAAATGCACTCCTAAACATAATGTCGTGAACAAAAGTGGGCTGGTCTAAGGCATGAAACTCCAGGGCTGAAAATGAGTCCCACTCCGGCCCTGTCGGTGGATATAAGCTTGATTGACCCACAGCTTTAAGGTTTGTTGGGTCCACGAGTATTTAATTCTCCCCCCATGATCCAAAGGTTGAAAGCACTCCTGGGTGACCATTTCTGCTGCACATCGTACCTATTTTGCAAGATATCTGGGTTCTGATCATTGCAGTGTGTTTTCCCACCATTTTATGGACTGTGTCTTTATTCGTCTATATGGACTAAATATTTACCTTTTGCACATTACCTATTACAAGCTAATTATTTCTTCTTCTCATAGTTTATCCTTGGAGGTTATGACCTGATTTCTTGTAGTTGTATGAACCACGCTCTTCTCAGGGTGTCATTCTTTTATGCACTTTTTTTATTATTTCACTTCACTTGTGTTTTGAATAATGATTGTTCATCTAATTTTTTGAATGACACCACTCAATCAATACATCATTAGCGCCACACTTTACATTTTTATGTTTTGTTCACAATTTTGCCTTATTGTTGTGTTGGCAGCTCATACTATTTCCCACATAATTTTTGGTTGGCACAGTATATTATCCTATTTATTAACTGAAGCAAAAACCAGAATCATATTCTTACCGAACCGGCACGGTGGAGAATCTAGAAGCTTCAGGCGATGATCAAGTCAGGGACCCAACCAGCAATCGAGATGCTTGCAGAGCAGCCTTGTGTGTCAACCCAGCAACGGAGCCGTTTTGGAAGGGTGCGAAGCTTGAGAAGTATCTGGAGTGTCAAAATAGGGACCCAGCTGAGAAGCGGGGGTGACGCTTGAGGGGATATCACCGCCAACCTTGGAGGGGCTCATGAGGCATTCATGGTCAGTGAATCAGTGGGTCTAGTGAGAGACCAGAAGCTCAGTATTGAAGAACTATAAGAAACAGTTGTAGTGGAGCTGAAAGAACTGATATGTTTGAGTTAGGAACTATTAAAGGACTGTTACCATAGAAGACAGCAAACCTGCACATGCAGAAGTGGCGCCTTGCTGGAGCCTTTCCCTGTATGGCTGTTCTCCTATTGAAGTCTCGGAGTCTGCCAATTGAGTTTGCAACTATCTAAGGGTGTCCTGGCCCAAACCCTCTTTCCCTTAAAATATATTAAAGAACTGTCAAAAGAAATAAAACCTCTACATCCAAGAAGTGTTTGGCACCCAATGACTTTCACCATTTTTGCACCCACTATGCCTATACACACTATACCCACATATTGAAGGATGTCAGCTATCTTTGAGGGTCCCATTAGACCACAATAGGTAAGAGACTTTGGTATATAATCAATTTCACATAACACCCTCCCATTGTAGTGAAAACTCCTCCTACAAACTTTAACCAGACACAAGACTGCTCTAACTGCGGATGAGAAAAGGTATTTAGCTGTTTATATTTGCATTTCCATGTTCTGTGTACTGTGGGAGACAAAGTATAGTAAATTCAGGGTCCTAGGTTTAGTAACACTTTAAGGCCAAATTTATTTGCACCCCTGACCGAAAGAAAGACAAAAGGCAACCAAACGTACTTTCAGGGATGCCAATTCCTGGTTTCATACCAGGACACATAAGACTACCAAGTGATGTAATAAAACCTTCTGGATGCAGGTTGTCCTGCTTTCAGTGAGGTAGAGATAACCCTGATCCAGCACCTCCTTGAACCTTTAGCACCTGGGCCTTACTAGCCAAGCTGGTTGTCTATCCCAGCGACTGGAAAGCAGAGTACAATATTGGCCCCTGCAAAAGAAGGCCTAGCAGGGCTAGGAGTGCCCACACCATTAAGTTCACAATGTCTGTAAACCATATCATCCTGGACTAGGTCAGTGCACCAAAATTACCGGTGATTTCTCCTTCCGACTCCTGGAGACACCAGGAGATCCATGTCCAGAGTAATCCAAATGTTGACAGATTGACGTGAACACCTCAGGAAGAAGTGCCATTCCCAACCAACAACTAGTGATTGAAAAAGACCTCCTGCTAGTTGGAATATGCCCAGCAGACAAAGCCACCCTTTGTGCAGCCTGACTCCTAGTGCCGCCCCACTGATTTATTTATGCCAACACTTACTGAAGTACACAACAACTGGTTCATCCAGTGATTCAGTAAAAAACCAAAAGCCCTAAGCTCCAGAATAGTGGTGGGCAAAACGCCTTTCCTGAGGAGACCAAGATCCCTGTACTGAGGCAGATCCCAAAATGACTCCCCAACCAAAAGGTTGGCATAAATAGACATTTTCCACCAGACTACTTGAAGGAACCGCCAGCACCCACTGATCGTTGTGTACACAGGCAAAATGGTGATCTGCCTATGTAAACGACACCACAGAAGGCATGAATCCTGTGTTCCTGTAAAGTAGGAACACCGATCCATGCCTTCTACTAATAAAAGCATCCCCCCACTACACTCAAACACTGTATTAGTGTCATTGGTTCCCAAAAAAGTGTCAAAAGTGTCAGTTAGGTATCCGATTTGTCCCGCTATAAGTCACTGATCGCCACCGATCATTACTAGTAAAAAATAAAAATTATATGAAAATATCCCAGTTGGAGATGCTATAACTTTTGAGCAAACCAAGTAGCAGAATACATTTTGGCCTGAATTGATTACAAAATTAGATTTGTAAAAGAAAATTATTGGATATGTTTTAGAGCAGAAAGTAAAAAATATTGGGCCAGATTCAGATACACTTAATATTGCGCTGCGTAATCGAAATACTCTACGCTGCCGTATTTCACCAGGCTCTACACTGAATCCTGGTAGATTTTTGCCCGTACGCTACGGCGGCGTAGTCTATTTCTCGCCGCGTAATCAAAATACGCGATTGGGGGGCGTGAAGCATTTAAATTAAGCGCGTCCCCGCGGCGATCGAACTGCGCATGCTCCGTTCAGAAATTTCCCGCCGTGCATTGCGTGAAATCACGTCATTACGTCATTAGTTGTTTGAGTAGCGTCGTTTACGAACATTCCTATTCCCGGACGACTTACGTAAAAAATAACAAAAGACGTCGGAAAACGTAGAAATTCGACGCGGGAACGACGGCCATACTTAACATGGGCTGTCTAATATCAGACCAGCAAAAAGCTGGTATAGTGTTACGCAAAAAAAAGATGACTAAAGGTGCCGTAAGAGATTGCGAATGAAGATCGTAATTTCGGGGATCGCCGGCAAAAGCTCATTAGCATACCCCGACGCGGAAAACTATGGGAAGTCCACCCGGTGGCCGCAATTTTATTGCAGCGTAGATCCGAAGGCGTACGAACACGTAATCCAGTCGAATTGAAGCCCGCAGCCGTCTATTCATGGTTTGAGGTTTCCGAATAGCTAAAAAACGTGCGTAATTTGAAATTACTCCAGTCTAACACTAGTTAGACAGGAGTTACGGCTCTCTGAATCTGGCCCATTGTGTTTTTGAAAAAAAATTGTCGGTCCTTCTTTAAAATTTACAGCGCAAAGAATAATAATAATAAAAAACGCACAGGTGATCAAATACCACCAAAAGAGAACTCTATTTGTGGGAAAAAAAGGACATACATTTTATTTGGGTACAGCGTCGCACGACCGCGCAATCGTCAGTTAAAGTAACACAGTGCCGTATCGCAAAAAATGGCCAGGTCATGAAGGGGGGTAACTCCAACGGAGCTGAAGTGATTAACCACTTCAGCTCTGAAGCCTATAGACGCATTATGGACCAGAAAACAAATTTCATGTTTCAGCTATGAGATCTGTCCGACGCAATGTCGTAGTTCCGCCAAAATTTGCAGATTTGTTTATAGTGGAAAAAATAAAAAGCGCAAAGGTGATAAAATACTACCAAAATAAAGCTCTATTTGTGGGGGAAAAAAAAGACATACATTTTGTTTGGGTACAACTTTGCATGACCACACATTTGTCAGTAAAATCAACGCCGTGCCGTATTGCAAAAAATGGCCTGATCATTGAGGGAGAAAATCCAGTCCCTAAGTGGTTATGAATAGTTATTGCATATAACATTTTACATGTCTATTTACATACTGATTGTTTTATTTTACTCGAGTCTGGGTATAGCAACGATTCCTGGATGTTACTAGAGCAGATACAGAAGATGTCACGACTTGCCCTTGGACGCATACAGAAAACTCATTGTCTTCATACACAAATGCTAAATGCTTGTGGATCCATTGTACTGTAAGTAGTGGGAGAGGGGGGAGTGCTATGTGGGCAGCTGAATCACATCCTAATAAACCAGTGACAGGAAAGAAATTTGAAATCTCAGTCATAAAATAAAGTCTAATATATCACCATGTTTTTTTAACATGTTACAACTGCCAAAGCAGTACTAATGTTTCAAAGTTAGAGGTGCTTATTTTTTCATTCTTAAAGTACTCCCTAAAGCCAGGGCATTGCTGTCCGTATATAAAACTTAAAGGGGTTGTAAAGGCTTGTGTTTTTTCACCTATGCATTAATGTGAAAAAACACCTGGCAGTCACCGCCCCCCCAGTCCTCTTGTTTTACTTAGTAGAAAAGGAAGAAGCGGCGCCTTCTAAGTGTAGTAATTGAAATATTTATTAAAAACAAAAGACATAACAATAACACTCACAAAGGAGCTTAAAGGGGTTGTAAAGGTAAATGTTTTTTTACCTTAATGCATTAAGGTGAAAAAACATCCGACAGGACTGCCCCCCTTCCCCCAAACCACCGTTTTACTTACCTGACCCCTCGAAAGTCCCGCGTGCGTCCACGTGATCCTCTTCGGTTCCCGGCCTAGCCGTTGATTGGCTAGGCTGGACGGATTGATAGCATCACAGCCATTGGCTAAAGGGTCACTAAAGTTTGCCTTTAGTGACCCTTTAAGGTGTAATGCTGCGTATACACGATCAGCATGTCCAAAAAAAATTTTTTTTCCAACTTCCTCATTAACCACTTCAGCCCTGGACCATATTGCTGGTCAAAGACCAGAGCACTTTTTGCGATTCGGGACTGCGTTGCTTTAACTGACAATTTCACGGCCGTGTGACGTGGCTCCCAAACAAAATTGGCGTCCTTTTTTCCCCCACAAATGGATCACCTCTGCGGTTTTTAGTTTTTGCGCTATAAACAAAAATAAAGCGACAATTTTGGAAAAAAATTATATTTTTACTTTTTTCTATAATAAATATCCCCCAAAAATATATGAAAAAACTATTTTTTTCCTCAGTTTAGGCCGATACGTATTCTTCTACATATTTTTCGTAAAAAAAATTGCGATAAGCGTTTATTGATTGGTTTGGGCAAAAGTTATAGCGTTTACAAAATAGGGGGTAGTTTTATGGCATTTTTATTAATATTTTTTTTTACTAGTAATGGAGGAGATCAGTGTTTTTTTTTTGGTACTGCAACATTATGGCGGACACATCGAACACTTTTGACAAATTTTTGGGGCCATTGGCATTTTTTAGCGATCAGTGCTATAAAAATGCATTGATTACTATAAAAATGCCACTGGCAGTGAAGGGGTTAACACTAGAGGGCGGGGAAGGGGTTAATTATGTTCCTGGGTGTGTTCTAACTGTATGGAGGGGTGGATTGACATGGGGAAATCACTGATCTTCTGTTCATACATTGTATGAACGGAAGATCAGCATTTCTCTCCCTGACAGGACCGGGAGCTGTGTGTTTACACACACAGCTCCTGGTCCTCGCTCTGTAACGAGTGATCCTGTGTGCCTGGCGTCGATCGCTCCTGCCGGGCACACGCACGGAAGTCGGGGGCGCGCGTGCGCGCCCCTAGTGGCTGCTGGGAGAGGCGACGTTATATTATGTGCTCTCGCCCAGCAGAGCCAACCTGCCCCCGTAAAACAGTTTTACGGCGGCAGGTGTGGAAGCAGTTAAAAATGATGTTGCCCACACACAATCGTTTTTGAAAAACGACGAACAAAGCGCGGTGACGTACAACACCTACAACGGCACTCTAAAGGGGAAGTTCTATTCGCCTTTGGGCTGCTTTTAGCTGATTCTTTGTTAGTAAAAGGCAATTTGCGCTTTTCTGTCTGTTACAGCGTGATGAATGTGCTTACTCCATTATGAACGGTAGTTTTACCAGACCGAGCGCACCTGTCTCATAACTTGCTTCTGAGCATGCGTGGGTTTAAAACTTTGTTTTAGCCCACACACGATCATTTTTTTACAACCCAAAAAATTATTTTTTTTTTAAAATTACGTGAAAAAATGCAGCACGTTCGATTTTTTTTTTGTCGTTTTTCAGAACATGAAAAACGATGTGAAGCCCACACACTTTATCCCTGGGTACGGTTGAAGCTGTTTCTGCCTGCGATGTTAAACGGCGGGATCCCAGTAGCTCCTTGCCTCTAACGGCAGCGGTGGGGGAACCACACACTCTTAATAACTAGAGAAGGAGGACGGCATACCGTGGAGCACAGCCGTGGATGGCGTCACTTCCGGGTACAAGGTCAGGGGGGAGGTGCACGTGTTCGAAGCATGCATGCTTCTTCATCAGGCTCTATAGGGGCCATCTTTGACTAGGGTAAATGTTGGTATAATATCATGAGACAATTAGGTCGATTGGTGTCTTCTAAATAGTTAATATTGATTATCATTACGTTCGTATGCCCTTTCTTTTAATCCTTTGATCTTATTAATTAAATAACTTTTTTTAGCTCCATTCAATTAATTAATTCGGCGACGACCTATGATCGCCCAATGAGCCATATACTGTATGTGTATTTTTATATATATTTATATACATCTGTATTTCTATGATGATCATAATAATTTTCAAATTATGCTTGAGCTCTGCTGTCAGTCAGATCTAGTTGTTTCGTTGAGGTTTGTATATTTATTTCCATGTTATATGGTAGAGTCAATAGGATAGTGTCCTGTTTGCTACATTTATCCTGGTCAACGATGGCCCCTATAGAGCCTGATGAAGAAGCACGCATGCTTCGAATGCGTGCACCTCCCTGCTGACCTTGTACCTGGAAGTGACGCCATTTACGGCTGTGCTCCACGAAACGCCGTCCTCCTTCTCTAGTCACTTAGGCCTTGTACACACGAGGGAATGTATCCGGTCGGAAACATCCGACGGATATTTCCCAGCGGATAATGCAAATTTGTCCGTTGGTCTGATGAGCGTACACACCATCGGACCGAAATCCCAGCGGACCAGAACGCGGGCACGTAAACCACGTACGACGTCACTATAAAGGGGAATGAGGAAGCCATCGGCGCCGCCCTCTGTTCCGCTTCTGCTAGTTCCGTGTTAGCGAAGGTTTGGTTAGAGCTGATTCGTGCTTTTCAGTCTCCGCGCTTAACAGGTCGTATTTTCAGGTTCAGTGTGTGCTTGTGGGCTCGTATTTGTCATTCAGTGTCGCCGTACGCGGCGTTTCTGCTTTGCAGTGCCGTCCTGTACGGTCGTATCTGTTTGACGTGCGATCTTTGCAGGTCTTGCTGGATTTGGGGGTGCTTTTCTGTTTGAGTGTGTTCTTGACAGACCAGCCGGCCGGTTTGAAGCCATGATGGAGCAGCAGCGCAACTTTTCACGAGTTCGTGCTGTTTATGGGTTTTGTTCTGGAGTCTGTGTGCATTCCAGTGATTTGGACAGGAACAGTAGGAGGAGGAGTTCCTGGGCCAAGAATTGGTTGCGGCAGCGTAATCGATTCTCTCATATGTCTCTGCTTAGGGAGATCCGGGAGAATAATCCTGATGACTTCAGGAACTTTCTCCGTATGACGGACCCCGTTTTCCACCGTCTGCTGGATCTCCTGTCCCCCTATATCACGAGGCAGGACACTGTGATGCGCCAAGCCATTCCGGCTGAGCAGAGGCTTATTGCCACGTTGCGGTACCTGGCGACTGGGAGGAGCCTGCAGGACCTCAAGTTCTCAACAGGCATCTCTCCCCAGGCGCTTGGGATCATCATACCGGAGACGTGTTCTGCCATCATACAAGTCATGCAGGAGGAGTTTATTAAGGTAAGTTTCCTCCTTTAACATCACAATCTGTGTATTTAATAATGTTTGCATATTTTTCTCACCTTTTTGTGTTGGTTTTCCTAGTCGCCATGATTGTAATATGCTGTGTGCTTAATGTTCCCTTTTCTCCCCATGCATGTTGTTAAGCTTTCCAGGTTAATGTGGTTTGGCCTACCTGCATATTTTTACCTTCAACACTACTAACCTGTCCAGCATCATCTCCTAGGGACAAAAACACCTTATTTTTTTTTTGGTGTCCTGCTCCATTGTAGTTCAACTCCCTCCCCCTAAAAAAGTGTATTGCCCCATCAGCGGGATGTGGAGTCTGATAATAATTGGCTCTAGATTTGTTGCCCTAAATACTCTCTATACACTAATTTTTAGAAATGTTAATACCGTGATGTTGCAGAATGTTGTTTTTTTACTAGTGTTTGCAATGTTGTTTCTGTGCCAAAGTGCTAATTTTTTTTTTGCTTTTGTCCCCACAGTTTCCCTCCACGCCACAGGAATGGCAGACTGTGGCTGCCCACTTTGCCCAGCGTTGTGATTTTCCAAACTGCGGAGGGGCAATTGATGGGAAGCACGTCCGCATAGTGCCGCCACCTCTTTCGGGCTCGTACGATTATAACTACAAAGGTTTTCATAGTATCGTGTTGATGGCGGTGGTGTCGGCAGACTACGAATTTTTGTATGTGGACGTGGGGAAGAATGGCCGGCTGTCTGATGGGGGAGTGTTCGCGCGGACTGAATTTTACAGGCGTCTACAAACTGGTGGTCTTGAACTGCCACCGGATGAAGACAATGTGGAAGGACTTCCGTTTGTTTTTTTAGCGGACGAGGCTTTTGGGCTTGGACCTCACCTCATGCGGCCTTTTCCCCAGAGGACCCTCACCCCGGAGAGGAGGGTCTTCAATTTACGGCTGGCCAGAGCCCGGAGGGTAGTCGAGAATGCCTTTGGGATACTCGCCAGCCGGTTCGCCTGTTCCAGACAGCGATACATCTGGCGGAATATAAATTTAACTCTGTTATTTTGGCCTGCTGCATATTGCATAATTTTTTATGCAGGCTTTCTCAGACGTACCTACCCAACATCGGTGCTGAGGCAGGACTACCCTCAGATACCCTTCCTGGGCTGGACACTGGTCGCGCTGGCTCGGTCACCCAATCTGCTCGTGAGGTACGCGACAAATATGTTGAGTACTTTATGGGTCGGGGGGCCATAGCTATGCCAGATTAATATTTCTTTATAATTCGGCCTCCAAAATAAAGAAATATTACCAAGAAATAATAAATAATTTGACCATTGGACTTTATACAGTTGTTTGTCATTATTGCTTTTTCTCTTTTGATCTGTCTTCCAGGTTCTGAAACTAGTGCATTTCTTGTGCCCAATTTAGTTAGCAGGTTTTAGTAAATACACACAATTGCACATTCTAGTCACTCTTCTACAAACTGGGTATTGAGGTTAGAAAAAAGAAGCCACTGGTGTGTGTGTTTTTAAAAGTTTTTTTTATTTCTTTTTTATTTACGAAAATCTTTGTCTTTTCTTAGAAAAATTGGTTTAGAAAGTATTTATTTATTCAAAAAATATTTTGTGGTTTTGACAAACATATATAACAATCGAACTTACAAAGTTCAACCTTTTATTTGGCATAACAAACCCAGACAACATGGTCTTAGGTCACGCCGGAATCCCCCAAAATTTGAGGATGCACACATGCTGTGTGTGTGATGGGCCAAATGGTGATTTTTCACATGAGATCCCATGCGAAATGTTCACATGTGCTATCTGCCATCATGGGTGATCAATGTATGTGCTTTGTGGGTGCAACCCCTTTCTGTCACCTACTTGATAAGTAAGGAAGGGGTTGCACCCACAAAGCACATACAATTGATGTCCTGTGCTGGCAGATCGCACATGTGAACAGACATTGGGGTTTATTTACTAAACAGTCCAAACTCCGGCTTATTTGTGCATATAAGCCAATCAGCTTCTAAATTAAGCTTAGTCAATTAAGACTTCGCATCCAAACATGGAAGATGATTGTTTTATATGCCAAGTGATGCTGCTTTTGCACCTTATAGCTTTAGTAAATAAACCTGTGTGTGTGTGTGCATCCTCAAATTTTGGGGGATATTAAACGAACATTATACAACATCTTTGAGAGTGGGGTGGTTAGGGGTGAGGGCAGGGGGGGCAGGGGGGGGGGCATGGGGGGCAGCTGGGGGGGATAGTCTTCTATATACGTCCCAAAATATCGAGCATGTTTTTGAAGTTTTGGTCCATCACCACCATCCTTTCCCTCATATTGGCCAGATCGGTGCTGCACTCCATTATCTGCTGTATTAGGATTTGTGCACTTGCACAAGAAAAAATAGGAGCGACAGATGTGCTAATCCCATCTTCATCCCCTAAAAATGCCAAAGGAAAAACACAACATTGTAAGTAAGTAAGGTGCAGGCCTATCTACATCTCTTTTTCCCTGCAAAGCTGGGGTGTCACTGACCTGTTGTACTGACAAGTTCAACATCTTCTACAACTTCTCCTTCTTCTTCAACTTCTCCTTCCTCCACTAATCCGCCTTCCTCCTCCAATCCGCCAAATTCCACCAAACCGCCTTCCTCCACCAATCCGCCAAATTCCACCAAACCGCCTTCCTCCACCAATCCGCCAAATTCCACCAAACCGCCTTCCTCCACCAATCCGCCAAATTCCACCAAACCGCCTTCCTCCACCAATCCGCCTTCCTCCTCTCTCCCTTCCTCCTCTCTCCCTTCCTCCTCTCCTTCTTCCTCCTCTCCTTCTTCATCATCCTCCTGCTCAACAATTTTTTCGGGCCGTTTGGGAGACAGTGTGGGCCTCCCTGACTCCTCATAGCGCTGTCCTCTTCTGTCCCCTAAAAACAACAAAAAATAAGGAAAATCATCAGCAAACAGATATTTTTGGAGGGACTAATTTGCAAACATTGCTTAGAAGTGGCGTTCCAATTCTAGTTTTGGCCTTATTACAGCAAAAACCATGTATTTTTTTGGGGGGAGATGACTTCTCCCTAGCTGTGATATAATGAGGCTTTTTGGTGAAGTGACACACATGGCTGGCCTCCTGAATAAGTTGTTTTTGGAGTCCCTTCTCCAAAAGTCAAAATTACTATTTTATGGGGGGAGACAGGTTCTCAAAATTACAGATGTCAAAACAGGTGCCTATTAGGTTATCTCATCACTGTGTGAATTAATGAATCCTGTTTGCCTTTTGAAATCAACTTAGTTTGCACAAACACATCATATTTTCCACATTGTTTCTAGAAACGATGTTTTTC
Source organism: Rana kukunoris (assembly GCA_029574335.1). Classification (NCBI taxonomy): domain Eukaryota; kingdom Metazoa; phylum Chordata; class Amphibia; order Anura; family Ranidae; genus Rana; species Rana kukunoris. Next base: position 551,045,640 of record CM056049.1, read on the forward strand.
GCCAAATAGCCACGTCCAGGTGTGATGTTCCTGGACCCGCGGATTGAGGATAAACTATGTGATGGAACGATGTTGACTACGATCGTGGCAAGTCGTCGGATTTATATTAGACAAACATTACTACATTTACAATGCAGGGTTTCAAAAATACAAGGAGGCCAACGAGGCAGATGGCGAAATAGACATGGCAAAACATTTTATCCAAAAATAGGCACTCCAAAGACATTTTAAAGTACTTACTTTTTTCAATGATTTTCTTTATTTTGCGATACTGCTCTGGCTCGCGCAGTTTTAAGTCGGACCAGCGTTTCCGGAGCTGCTCTTTGGACCTGGTGACTCCAAACATCTCATAAAGTTTCCTCGCTGCCTTATCCATAATTTTGGACTTCCTCCGGTTAGGGGTGCTGTATGGGCCATGCTCACCATCATAGTCCTTCCGTCGCAGGATGGACACCAACTCCACCATCTCTTGTAGAGACATGTTTGTGGCCTTGTAACGTTTTGGCCTGGATCTGGACGTTCCGGCCTCTGTCCCTTCCTGATCCCGATCAGAGCCTAATGTGCGCTCGTGTGACATCGCCATATTTTCCAATCCACGTTGCATATGGGCGTGGAAAACAGGAATTGGTACGTCATGGGCGGAGACGAGGGCGGCGTTTCTTGATTGCGTGGGGATATAATGAAAACGACGTGATTACGTAGGTTACGCGGAGATTACTCGAGCGGAAACGAGGAGAGAGAGAGACAAAGGTAAATGAAAACATCGGATCAGATGCCTATAATTTGAACAGCCATGGGGGATGGGGCTTTTCAATGTTGTTTGCACCCTTTTTGTGCTACTGTTATTTATGTATTTTGGGGCCCACCATAAAATTTGGAGAGCCAAGTGCTTGTACACATCACTTCATCAAGATATATGTAGAGAATGCTCTATCCTCTTTATTTGGATTTTAGAGTATGCAGTCAGATCATGCAAGTATTGTTGTGTGTTGGTTGGACAGAGATAAGTACGTAGTGTTTTCTGCCATCAATGCTGAGGGCCATGATAGCTACACATGAACTAGTGCCTTGAGATGATTGCTAGCATTCATATTCATGGTGGATGTGTTCTTAACTACATGCTACAACTTGCAAAATGGGCTCTGAATGACAACTTTTTGGGGGGTACAACAATGCGGCAGAGCTGGCCAGCTATGTAGCAGAAGAAGACACTGTGTTTGTATAATGTTGATGCTCTAAAATAAATGAATGCGCACATATTTTAAGAATGTCAAAGCTGAGCCTTTTTAAAGTTGTGCTTTGTGTTTGATTGTCATTTTCTATTCTAGACATTACTATTGAAGCTACATCTAGGAGCTGAAAAAAAAATGGATTTGCTGAAAGGGAAGGAGGCAATAATGGAACTAATAACCCGATATCGGGATATGCCCCTTCTTTGGGACACCAGACACACACATTATTTGGACACTGGAAAGAGAGAGGCAGCACTTGATGAGATTGCTACATACCTGCACACTTGGGTGCCAAGTTGCACAGACGACATGGTTAAGGAAAAATTTAGTAACCTCAGGAGAAGCTACAGGAATGTATATAAAAAACGGAAATATCCAAAATCAGGATCAGCAGCAGCTAAGACAAAGGAACCCAAGCTCTGGTACTACAAAGAGCTCAGTTTTTTGAATGATGAACTGGATGGCAGGCCTTCGGATTCTACACTACCTTGCAGCCTTCCTCCCAGCGGAACTTCCCCGGATCCCAGGAGCCCTGCAGAATGTGAAGCGGGGCTGGCTGACATGGAGCCAGATCTGGCCATCTTCAGTGAGGTCTAGTATTAAAAAAAATATTTTGGTGCTGCTATTTATTTTGAATTAGTGAGTTGATCTTGTAACACAAAAACAAACAGGGATGCCAAATGCAGGGGTCAGAAGGACAGTCTGTTTAATTTAAAAAAATAATAACTAAAACAGTCTAGAGAAAGAAAATGTGTGTGATTGATTGTGCAAAAAACTAAAACATGTTGCCTTTTTTATCCACAGGAAGAAGAGACCAGCCAGGAGGTGGCAGCTTCTGAGGCCCATGTCAGCCAGGTGGAAGGGGGGAGTGGCAGCCAGGAGGAGGCCGGCCCAAGTGAGGTGCAGCAGGTCCCCAGGCCCAGGCTGAGCACCATCAGCCAAGTTCCTCCCCTCCAGATGAGGCCACCAGCTGCAAGGAGGCGCAGGAGGGAGGTGCACGATGAAAGCCTTCAGGTCATCCGGGAGGCTGCAGAAATCATGAGGGCCCCCCTCAACCCAACGGAATGCTATAGCGCATTTGTGGCCAATGAGCTGAACCAAGGGGGGAGGAGCAAAAAAGCCTGGCCAAGGACATTATTAATCAGGTCCTGGCCAGGATGAAAAGGGACGAGCTGACCAGGGACACTGTGCTGTGGGACCCGGCTTGGCCTGCTCCCCATCATCCTCATCCTCCTCCTGCTGCCACATCACCCCCACCTGCAAGGGTCCGTGGACGGACCCGTGGAAGTTTCGCTGGAAGGAAGTCTGCAAAGAAGTCGAGAAGATGATTCCCTGCCATCCAGTTGATTGTCCAAAAAACTGAGCTTGTTGTAGTAGCACAGCTTGGGTTCCTTTGTTCATGTGCTGCTGATCCTGATTTTTGTTATTGACTCCTGAGGTTACTAAATTTTTCCTTAATCATGTTGTAATTCCCAAGTATGCATGTATGTTGCAATCTCATTAAGTGCTGCCGTTCTGGTGATTTCTAATTTTTTTTTTGGCCGGAAATAAATGGCTTTTGGATTTACTTTCTTTTTTTTTTCTCACAAAAGGATGTTTATTGAATAATATAACAGCAATACATGGTTACAAAAATTACATCTGTCCCAGGTCACTTCCTCTTTTGTACATCCATGCATAAGCGTTCAATAATAAAATAACAAGAAAAACAAAACACACAACACTTCCGGTCTGCTGCACTCTCCTCCCGCTTAAACCATCTATTTTTATGCTAGAGCAATGTGCGGACATCGACAAGCTCCCCCATCCCCGACTCCCCCTCATTGTCTACTAGTGTGGAATCCAGCGGGTCCCCCCCTGTCGCAAAGTGCCTTTGGCACCCTCCCAAATCCTCATCTCTGGCCTGTTACATTAGCAGTCTATCCAGCACCAGCTCAAGTGGAGCTAAACCAGGGGAATTCAACCAAGGGGCCCATAGCTTGTCAAACCTACTCCACCGCTTCCTGTGTTGATAAATGTATTTCTCCGCCAGGAGAGTGGCCCCCATTTGGGCTATCCACTCCCCCAACCTCGGGGGCTCCACAGCCTTCCAGTGCCTAAGGATGAGTTTGCGGGCCTGAAAAAGGGCCCTGCCAACAGCTATTTTAAGGTCATCCTCCAACGGAGGTCGTCTATAATGCCCAGGATACACACTTTAGGGTTTGGGGCATTTGAATCATAAATACATCACTCAGGGTTTTGAGGACCCCCGTCCAGTATAGGTGTAGCTTGGGACATCGCCACATCAAGTGGATGAGGTCTCCATGGTCCCTAGCACATCTAGGACAGTTGTCGTCCCCAGCCAGTCCCATCCTATGCAATCTGGCCGGAGTATAATGTACTCGCAGAACAATGTATAGTTGGGACAAGCGGTGTGCTACATTGAGCGAAGCCCCCTGTATAGCTAGCAGCGCTTCCTCCCACTGACCCTCCTCAAAAACACCCACATCTCTTTCCCAGGAGTCCACCACCCTCGAAGGAAGGGCCGGCAAAAATGCTGTAAGGAGCATGGCATAAGAGCTGGAAATGAAGCCCCTAAAGCTATTTATCCCAGTCAGAAAGTGGAAAATTGGGGCAGAGGACAATATCCACGGGTTGTTCCCAGCTTGAGCCCTGACGGCGTGCCTCAATTGCATGTATGAAAAATGCATTGTCTGAGGAAGAGCAAACTTCTCTCGGAGCTCCGCGAAAGAAAGCAGACGGCCCCCAGAGAAGATATGCACCAAGTGTGTAACTCCATACCTCCTCCAATGCTCACCACAGGTCAGAGACATAAGTTCCTCATAGTATCTGTTGTTCCAGATTGGGCTGTATCCTGTAAATCCCTCTATATTCTGTAATTGGCGGGTTTTATTCCATACTTTCTGCATTAGTACATATGTAGGGAAAAGCTTGTTAGACTTCGCGCAATGCAATGACTCGAGACCAGACACCATAGTGTCCATGTCAGTCATGTGAGTAACTATATCTACCACCGGATCCCCCCGTCCCTTACTCCCAGCCCTGGCTATATGCTGTAGTTGTGCTGCGAGGTAGTATACCCAAGGGTTTGGGAGAGCGAGCCCCCCCATCTCCTTCGGTTTTTGAAGTTGCTCTAACTTAACCCTGGGGGACTTGCCAAGCCAGAGGAACGTCCTGAATAGGGAGTTGATAATTCTAAAAATCCTGAGGGGGATAACCATGGGGGTGTTGTGCAAAATATACAACAACTGAGGCATAAACACCATTTTCGTGAGGTTTACTCTACCGACCAGGGACATTTTTAATTTTGACCATATTTTAATTTTGTCTCTAATCCTGCCCACCAGGGGAGTAAGATTTAGGGCGACGTATTCAAGCGGTTGCGGGGTAACCCAGACACCCAGATATTTAAATTTGGTCGCCACTGGGATGTTCAGTAGCGTACGGTCCTGAGGACCAGACGCATCCAGAAGCATAAGGGCGGACTTAGTCCAGTTTATCAATAGACCCGAAAAGGACCCGAAAGTCTGAACCACCGACATCGCCTCCCTGAGCGAACCCGACGTGTCACCCAGCAGTAGCATGGTATCGTCCGCATAGAGCATAATCTTTTCGTGTGTCAACCCGTATCGGAACCCCACAATTAGGGGGTTAGAGCGCACCAGAGCAGCCAACGGTTCTATGGCAACCGCGAACAGCAAGGGTGAGAGGGGGCAACCCTGTCGAGTCCCCCTATACAGCGGGAAGGGAGAAGACACTCTGCCCTCCTTCCTAATAACCGCCAGGGGGGAGTCATACAGGAGCCGCACCCAGGACTGGAACACCGGTCCGAACCCAAATCTGGACAATGTTGCCCACAGGTACTGCCATTCAATACTGTCGAATGCTTTATGAGCATCTAGAGACAGCAATGCTCTGTCTCCCCCGTTATCTGCCGTTGACTGCATATTAATATACAATCTCCTAAGGTTGATGGCCGTAGATCGCTCCGGTATAAACCCTGATTGATCTGTGTGTATTATCGCTGTGATCACCTTATTCAGCCTCATTGCTAATACCTTTGCTAGTATTTTAACATCGCTTTGTAGAAGTGAAATTGGCCTATAGGAACCAGGATCCAATGGATCCTTTCCTGGTTTAAGTAGGAGTACTATGCTTGCTTGTCTCATGGAGTCCGGCAATCGCCGTGCCTCCCTGGCCGCGTTCAAAGTGTGAAGCAGCCTCGGGAGAACGACGCCCCCATACTGCTTGTACACTTCGATCGGTATGCCATCATCCCCTGGAGCCTTAGAATTGGGAAAAGAGTTGGCAGCTTCCGTCATCTCTTCAATGGTAATGGGAGTCTCTAGGGATTCAGCCTGGGACTCCGTCAAACACGGTAGTTCTATCCCCTGCAGAAAATCCCGAGTCTCCTCCTCTGTATGCGTTTGCTTTGATACATATAGGTCAGCGTAGAATCTGACCAGCTCCCTCATCACCAGGTCGGGGGTGTTCACCAAGCTACCTCCCTCTGTCCTGAGAGCTCCTATGGTTGGGGACGTCTGTTGTGATTGTACTATTTTAGCCAGGAGCTTGCCCGTCTGCTCCCCCTCTTCATAAAACGCCATTTTTGAAAAAAAGCGCTTTCTGTCAGCCCTGGAGGAGTCCAGTCTATTCAGTGCGTCCTGAGCTGCTATCCACGCCTCCCGAGAACCCTCCCTTGAATCCGCTATGTACTCGGCCTCTAAGCGTTTTACCATCCTAGCTACCTGTTCCCTCTGTTCAGTCGTGTTGTGTTTTATGGCGTTTACTTCTGCAATAAAAATTCCCCTCAGGAAAGCCTTAAATGCATCCCATGCCGTGTCCGTTTCAGGGTGATCTACATGCCTCTGCCAATAGGCCACTATTTCCCGCTCAATTTTTTCATGAGAGGGAAAGAGGTTAAGCCAGAATGCATTAAGCTTCCATGGTGCTCGGGGAAGAGTAGTGTGAGGCCTGGCCCTCAGGGAGAGTAAAACTGGAGAATGATCCGAGACGCACCGGGGAAGGTACTGTATATCCTCAACAAATTGCGTTGCCGAGGCGGAGCATAGGCATAAGTCAATCCTAGACAAAGACATATGTGGCTTGGAAAAGCATGAAAATTGCCTCTCAAGGGGATTCTTCAGTCTCCAAGGATCTACCCAACCCACCTCTTCCATAAACTTAGCCATGGCTGACCGTGTCGTCCCCAGGGGTCCCCCGGGGGGGGGGGGGGGTGCCTATCTAAATAAGGATTCATAATCCCGTTAAAATCCCCCATCACCACTAATGGGGTTCCAGGGTGTGATAACTGGTAGGCAAGGAGTGTCCGCAATATCTGAGGACTGAATGGTGGGGGAACATACACTGCTGCCAGAATGAGTGTCATTTGGTATACCCTGCATAGTAGAAACACATATCTTCCCTCCTGATCAATCTTAGCGTCTATACATTGAAAATCTAGGGCTTTATGGATCAATACACTCACACCCCTCGAATAATAGGAGGTGTAAGTGGAGTGATATGCCCAGCCTGCCCACGCAAATCCCAGCCAAGACCTAGTGTCCGGAGTCAAATGAGTCTCCTGCAGTATGCAGATAGCCGGGAAGTGCTTCCTAAGGGAGGAGGAGGAAACCATGGTCCGCTTAAGCGGATCTCCCAATCCCCTGACATTCCACGAGATTACAGCAATTCCAGTCATCATTCTTCCCTTAAAGCAACATCATAGAACATATCACACCTCCCCCCGCTAGTAATAGCATCATGACTCCCCGTCCCACCCTCCGGGAACACATCACACATTACAGTCAAGGAGTAGCAAGCAAACCTCCGGGGGCTCAAAAGTAAAAAAACAAATCCAAAAACCGGTAAAGGAGAAGAAAAAAAAAAAGGTTGACACATGGGTCGGCATCCTCCAACATTCTAGCATGAGAAATTGCAAAGTGGCAGTCCAGGTCCCGCCGCCCATCATAGTTCTGCTTCGGGGGGCAGGGGGCCGGAGCATCAGCCCCTCCGGGTACGAGTAGCAACTATTGACATCCAGAAAAAAGGGGGGGTATAGAGTCAGCAGCACCAGAGAAAAATAAAAACACATCAACTTTGCAGCCTTAAGCCGCCGGGCAAAACCTGAGCCCTTAACATGCCACAGACGCAACAGGCAGTCCGTGGTTCCAGCTGTGCGCCTCAAGGGGCACATCTCACTCGTTCCGAATCGCAGGCGGAACAGGCAAAGTAAAAACAAAGGGAAGAAAAAATAAACCCCCCCCGCAAGGGAGAAGTAAAAAATGTGGAAATAAACAGTTCGCTCCATTCCTGAACATATAAAATCTGCATATTTTATTCTCCCGGTCCTGAGATCAAGTAGGTAGGGGTATAGGTAGAACGGCAGTCAAATGATCGGTTATTGAAAAATGAGCTGGCTTACCATCAACCTCCACAGTCCATGAATTCGAATTACTTCAATCTGCATCCGCCCCTGGGTCCTCCGCATGGCGAATCAAGTGCTCATTCCTGTCCATCCATTCTGAGGCCTCCGCAGCTGATTCAAAGAATTGAGCCCTGCCACCCGCATGATGATCCGGAGCTTGGCAGGGTAGAGCATGGCATAGTTAGCTCTGAGGCGTTGCAATCTCCTCTTTACCTCGCCGAATTTGGCTCTGCGCCGCTGTACTTCCGCCGAGAAGTCGGGGTAGAATGACACCCTTACCCCGTTAAATTGAATATTACGTCGTTCTCTTGCCAGTCTCAGAATGATCTCCTTGTCCTTAAAGTTAAGTAGTTTGGCTAGCATGGTGCGTGGCGGGCCACCAGGAGGTAGCGGCCTAGGTGGTACTCTGTGTGCCCTCTCCACTGAGTAAAAGGGCGTGAAGGCATCCTTGCCAAAAACCTCTTGTAGCCATGCTTCCACAAAGGCTGTGGGGTCACGGCCTTCCGTCTTTTCTGGTAGCCCCACTATGCGAACATTGTTCCTCCTCAAACGGTTCTCAATATCTTCAGTACGATTTTCATTAGCTGTCGCAGTCCTGGCTGTGACCTGTAGTTCCCTAATGAGGGGGGCCATTCTGTCCTCCACCTCACTGACACGGCTCTCTACCGCAGTGGTGCGCTCTCTAATTTTTTGGAAGTCCTGCCGGATCAGTCCCACCTCCTCCTTCAGCCCCCCAAAGTGTTGTTGCAATGTCTGCACCGTGGCTGTGCACTTATTTACTGCCCGCAGTATCTGGGCCAGAGAGGGTTGTTCAGCGCCCTCATCCTCCTCCTCCTCCCCTGTATGCTCTGCATGTGTAACTTGTGCTGAGGCCTGAAAGGCCTGAGCAGAGCAGGGTTCTGGCCCCTGTGTAGCAAGCGTATCGGGCGCGTCTTCCAGCTCCTCATCCGAGGGTCGGTCAGCCAGGCCGTTCATCTTTTGTGCATAGTACACCATGTCTTTGGGTGCCTCTTTTCCCTGGGCTTTAGGCGTTTTGGGGGGGTTCTTACCAGTGTCCCGTTTTTCCCCCCCGCGTGTCTTCCAGGCCGCCGCGGCGCCATTTTGGAAATCCGGGAGCTCATCTCCTTTGAGCTGTTTTCGGGTCATCATGCCGAGATTCGGGCCGGAGAGCGGGTCGCTGCGTGCACCGAGTGCTGATGAGCTGCCGAGTGGTGTCCGTCCCCGAAAACGAGGGTTATTTCGGCCGGGAGAAGGATCGCTGCAATGTGCTGTTAGGGAGCTCTGTGAGACACGTCCGCTCACATGCCGCTCTTGGCCACGCCCCCTTGGATTTACTTTCAAACCTTGTCTATTGTGTTTTATACTGTAGTGAGTAAGCATCAGACATTTGTAAAAGAAAATGTGTCATTTGCAAAAGACACAAACTCCTTGGGGGGGGGGACCTTTTCTGTTAGAACTTGGTAAACCCAAAAAGAAGCATAAAATGTAAAAAAAAAAATATAAATACCCCAAAATAAAGTAAAAAATAAAGGACAAAACAACTAAATTACATAAGTTGCGGAAAAAAAAGGCAAATTTTAATTAAAAAAAAAAACATGGTGAAACAAGAAAAAAAATATATTTTTGAAAGATTCAAAAAACGTTAAATCCAACTGTAAAAAATAAAATAAAAATAATTTAAAAAAATGATACGCTCAACATGAAGTCCAAATAGACATACTAAAAATGTGGAGAACAGAAACAAATGTGGGGACATCTGGCTAGCAAACTGTGTCAAATAGAAAAAACACTAATGAAAATGCAAGCTAGCAGTATGTGACATCTGGACAAAATTGCATTAGCAAGACAACGGCTTTCTTCTAGCAAGAGAAGAAAGAACAAAAAAACGATATAAACGGAACACTATATAGAGAGTTTAGGTGACGAATGTGCCAGGTCCCAAACAAACGGCAGTTTTACCTGAACGAGTGCTCCCGTCCCATCGTTTTGACTGAGCATGCGCTGGTTTTTGGTCCGAGGCTTTTGTGTACTAACGAGCGGACATATCCGACGGACATGTGTCCGGCGGAAAAATTTCAAAGCATGCTTTGAAATTTTTCCGCTGGAAAAATCCGGCCAAAACGGTCCGTTTGCCCATACAGACGACCGGATTTTTCGGATGAAATGGTCCGTCGGACCAGTTTCAGCGGATTTATTCCCTCGTGTGTACAAGGCCTAAGAGTGCGTGGTTAATTTCAATTACTACGCTTAGAAGGCGCCGCTTCTTCCTTTTCTACTATTTCAGATCCATCTTATATCTGCAAGTCGGCAGCCATCTCTGTGTTAGTTTAGTGATTTTTTTTATATATGGACATTAATGGACCAATGGACTAATACATACAGTTCCCCCTTAATATCCTATTCATTCCCCTTCTATTTAAAATAGTTCTCACAACTATATCCGGAGTGCGCTTGATTAACCCTTGGTTACCCCTCGTTTTACTTACCTGTGCCCCTTCATCTCCTCGGCGCGTCCCCGCCATTCTTCTCTCCACGGAGCCCTAGCTTTGATTAAATAGATTGATAGCAGCACAGCCATCGGCTCCAGCTGCTGTCAATCAAATCCAATGACGCGGGCACCAGGGGGCATGGCCGAGTCATACACTCGCCGTCTATGGACGCCGAAGGAATGACTCAGGAGCACACCCGCAAGGTAACCCTCTTGGGAGAGCGCTTCTCCTAGGGGGTTATCTAATGTGGGGAGGAGCCAACAAAGCCGCCGAGGGACCCCAGAAGAGGATGTTCCCGGGACACTCTGTGCAAAATGAAGCTGCACAGTGGAGGTAAGTATGACATGTTTGTATTTTTATTTTTTGTACAAAGCTTTAGTATCAACAATCTAATGCTTTCACTTATTTGCTTTGCAACAGCAGTCCCACGCCTTTCCAGCCCACTACTTGGCATCTTTGAAACATCTGAGTACTTCCTCCACTACATCCAGAGAGTTTGTACTGCATTATGGGAATGTAAGGTTGAAAAGGACACACACAGGAGCAGAAATTGTAATGTTTCTTGGCAGTTAGAGGTATAAAAAAACTTATTTTTAAAGTGGTTGTAAAGGCACAAGGTTTTTTACCTTCATGCATTCTATGCATGAAGGGGTAAAAAAAAACTTGTGTGTGCAGCAGCCCCCCCCCCCCCCCTCAATACTCACCTGAGCCCCCTCTCAATCCAGCTATGTCCATGAGAGAGCTTTGCCTCTCAAGATTCTGTCAATCAGAGGCAGTGAGCCAATCAGGAGACAGAAGGGGTGGGCTGAGCCATAACTCTGTGTGTGAATGGACACAAAGCCGTATCTTGGGAGCATGCCTTCCTGGGTGCCCCCACAGCACATGGCAGCAGGGAGGAGCCAGAAGCGCCAGTGTGAGACCCAAGACGAAGAAAACCTGGGCTGCTCTATGCAAAATCATTGCACAGAGCAGGTAAGCATAACATGTTTGTCATTTAAAAATAAATAAAAATAAGTCTTTAATATCGCCGTAACTCCAATCTTTCACTTTCCTCTGTCCCTGATTAGCTATAGTTTGCCTCCTTTCTTTCTGCCTTTTTCCATTCTCCCTGGTATTTGATCAGCTCTGCAAGCTGTTGATCATTCCGTAATTATTAGCTGGCTCTATCTATGCCTCTTTTATAACTTCTATAGCCACCTATCCACTTTCCAAGTTCATCTTCAGAAATCAAACTGTTTCCTCTTTTTGAAGGATACATTATGTATTAATTTGGGGTTTCTGTTGGCCAGTACTGCAAAGGAAAAAGCTCTGGAAGTACTTATCTCTGATGATGGCAAAATGAGCAAGCAGTGTGGCCATGCAGTGGGAAAAGTAAATGGAATTTTAGGATGGAGGGATCACTGGAGGGGTCACCAGCAGGAGGAAGGAGGTCCTGTTTCCACTATATAGATCTTTACTTAGCCATCATTTAGAATACTGTGTTCAGTTCTGGAGACCTCACTTACAAGAAGGAATTGATAAGATAGAACGAGTCCAGAGACAGGTAACAAAAACGGTGAAAGGTCTGGGGGATAAAACATATCAGGAGCAACTTCAGGAACTTAATATGTACATTCTGGTGGACAGAAGGCAAAGAGGAGACATGATTGAAACCTTAAAGTGGTTGTGGTTTAAATTTTTTTTAAAATAACAAACATGTCATACTTACCACCACTGTGCAGCTCGTTTTGCACAGAGTGACTCCGAACTGCGTTTTCTGGGGTCCCACGGCGGCTGGGAAGCGCTCACGCTCCCGAGTCCTGTATTCGGCGTCCATACTACTACTGGACTCGGCCCCGCCCCCGGCGGCTGCATCATTGGATTTGATTGACAGTAGCGCGAGCCAATGGCTGCACTGCTATCAATCTATGCAATGAAGAGCCGAGAAGACATGGGAGAGGAAGAGCGCATTCACGACGCAGGACTTCCAGGGCTCAGGTAAGTAAAACAGGGGGGCTGGGGGGCCGCAAAACGTGAATCGAATGCATTAAGGTGAAAAAAACATGAACCTTTACAACCCCTTTAAATTTATATAAATGTATTACTATATAATATATTAATTAATATATATATATATATTTATACATATTTAAATAACAAACATGTTATACTTACCTCCACTGTGCAGTTCGTTTTACAGAGTGGCCCAGATCCTTGTCTTCTGGGGTCTCTCGGCGGCTGTCTCGCCTTCTTCACGCAAGAGCTAACCCCCTTCTGGGAAGCGCTCTCCCAAGCGCTCTCCCAAGGGGGTTAGCTTGTGGGCGCGCTCCCGTGTGATACAGTGGCGGCCATAGCTGCCAAGTGTATCACTCGGTGGTATCACTGACAGCAGCGGGAGCCAATGGCTGCGCTGCTATCAATCTCCAATGAAGAGCCGCCTCAAGCTGTGGGAAACCATGGCGGGATCGCGCCCGGGAGTTTTGTGGCTCACGTAAGTAAAACGGTGGGCCCGAGAGTGCAAGGTATTTTTTTACCTTAATACGTGAAAAAAAATTAAGCTTTACAACCCCTTTAAATACATCAAGGGGGTGAATAAGGTTCAGGAGGGCAGTATTTTCAATATGAAACCAAAATAAAGAACATGGGGACATGACCTCAAACTAACCGGAGGAAAGTTCAAAACTTATTTTACTGGAAGGGTAGTTGATGTTTGGAATAGGCTTAGAAAGTGGCTTTAAACATGCTTGGGACAAACCTAGATCTATACATAGACAAGGACATTAACAAAAAACAAAACAAAAGAAAAATAGAAATATAACCCCATAAAATACAAAAACCTGTATAAATTAAACAAAAAAAGGCAGACTCGGACCACTTAGGCCTCGTACACACGTCCGAGAATTCTTGGCAAGAAACTCTTGCTGCCGGAGTGTACTGACTTTCATTTCAAAAGAACCGCGGTTCTCTTGAAAGGAAAGAACGCGGTGACATTCAATGCTGTCGCCAACATCTTGCTCCACCCTACCTATGCCGTGGAAGCTACCGCGCATGCGTCAAAGTCATTTCGAGCATGCGCGGGTTTCCACGGCGACAGGTAAGTATACGCACTCTCAGGTTTCTCGTCGGGAAATAATCTCGATGAGAAAAAAGAGAGCTGGTTCTCTTTTTTTCTCATCGAGATTCTGGCCAGATTTCCCGACGAGAAACCTGAATGCCTCGTACACGCGAACGGGAACAAGAAACAGTTTTCTTTGCTGGTTTTTACCAAGAAACCCGGTCGTGTGTACGAGGTCATTGTCTTTTTCTTCTGCCTTCACTTTTCTATATTTCTTTTATGGTGCACAATGAACTACTACTCTGCATGTTCTCCCATAGTACAATAATTAGCCTATTTTATGTCTCCTATACACCCCAAATACACAATCAATTTACAATCCCCGTATGAAAAGGTGAGATGGCACACTTTACCAAATAATGCTTGTCTAGCTAAACTATTATCTCAATAGCAGCAATGAATACAAGTGTTTAATGACTCACTCAAAGGCCAAAAACAATTCAGACTAATTTATCCTGTTTAAAGGTGGAGCTCTCTGTAAATGTGTTGGTTGGAAGGGGAGTGCTGATGAAGCCAACAAAGAGTCCTTCTATGCTAACAACTGAATGGTTGTGTGAGCCAGCAACCATTTGGAACTGTTGGCTAGGAAGCTGGAGTATTTGTGATGTGGTTGATGTTCTCTAGGATGTATTATGTTATAATGTTGAAGAAAATACATACAGTCAGCTGACTTTTCATGTATTTACCTGTCCTGACTTCAAACTCTTCAGAGAAGGTGTGCTTGGATTATTATAAGACACCTGCCTGATCATCCATTTTTGATGATTACAAGTTGCTCTTCCTGTTTCGTAGTGCTGCCCAATGGTTTTGCCTTAATGACCCTTTCTCTCAGTATACATCTGCCTGTCAGATCCGACCCTTTGAAAAACAAAATGCTCTGGGTTTGATTTACTATAGGCAAATAGGCTGTTAACTGTGCAGCGGAATTTACACTTTGCAAAGGAATTTTTTTCTTAGCTAAAGTTGGCCATACATTATACAATTTCCGTGTTCAATTTCCTTTAGATTTACCTTCAACTATGTAGTGCAAGGGCCTCCCTGATTGCATATAAATTTAAAGTGTTTAGGTTTGACCTCATAGTATATCATTTTGGTAAATCTAAAGGAAAATTGTACAAGAAAATAGTATAGTGTATGACCACCTTAGTGAATGTGGTGACAATTTAACAAAGAATACAAAATCCAATACAAGTAAATAAAAAAAAATATAGCATTTTTTACTTGAACCTAATTGGATAAAGGAAGTGAGCAGACCTTCACCTGAATAACTAAGCTGAGAACATTCAAAAGTAAACAGCTTATGCTTTAATCAGAAATTCAGAAATTCAGGACATGTACTTAAAAGCAAATAGGCTGTTCATTTTACAAGGAAAATTACCCTTACCTTAGGGAATGAGTAAAAGCTCTGCAGACTTCCATGATCTAATCATGCACAAGCAAAAATACAGTTTTTGTTTATTTTAACTTGCACGTGATTGGGCATTGTTTGCATTGTAAATTTTCACCACAATCACTGAGCTAAAGAAACATTCCCCTTGCAAGGTGAACAGCCTTGTTACACTTGGTAAAGGAACCACTTCATTTATCATGAAGTAGTAAAAAATTACAATTAGCTCCCTGATGAAGTCACATGCAGTGACGTAACACGTAAGGCATTGCAGGACCGAAAGTGATGTTAGAAGCCTGTATACTACTGTAACGGAACCCCAAATGGGACAGGGGTTAAAGCCGTTTAGGATATTCCATTCCCGAACCCAAGGCAGCTATCGACACACCACAAATCCGGCGAACACGACCCATAAGAATTCCCACATTAACGAGACACAGCTCTGTTTGAGGTTCAACAGAAAAGACCCTTTATTGAGAAAATCAGGCTCTTATATACAGTTAGTGACCAAAAGGAACAATGACCCAACTCCACCCACAACAGTACACAAGGAGCCCCAATACACATCTTTTTGGTAGACATCATGACTCCGGCTCTGACATAATTTACATGAGCTAATTAACTACAGCTGATAATTCAGACACCTGACCTTCAGGCTGTCTGCTAACTCACAATACACATTTATCATCAATAGACCTTCACACAATACAGAGTCAATTAGCACAAGCCATCCTAGATTCATTTACATCACACCAGACAGACAGATGGCTTGAGTTGATGACATTAACCCCTAACAGTATGTGTCCCCACATTAGGAATGAGTCACTTTTTCAATTAACCTGTTGAGTTCAGAATCAACAAACAGCAGCCAGTTCTCCACAGATATCCTGGAATATATTGTGCATAATAATTACATAATAGTCCCATCTCAGGTAGTCCAAGATATATTCTGACTGTCTATTATTTTCTGGCTAAGAGCTTCTGGGTCCCACAGCCCTCCCGTTACAACTACCTTGTATCTCTATATACCAAGGTTTTTCACCAAAGTGAATGTAAGGCGGCGTACACACGAGGAGACATGTCCGCTGAAACTGGTCCGCAGACCAGCGGACATGTTCGATCATGTGTACGGCCTAGCGGACAGGTTTCCAGCGGACAAAAGTTTCTAAACATGCTTAGAAACTTGTCTGATGGTTAGTACGCCCAACCATCGGACCAAAATCCCGCGCATGCGTCGAATTGATTTGACGCATGCGTGGAAGCATTGAACTTCCTTGTTTGAGCACGTCGGTGTGTTATACGTCACCGCATTCTCTGTCTGCTGGGATTTTGGTCTGATGGTGTGTACACACATTAGACCAAAAGATCCCTTCAGACATGTCTGATGAAAACGGTCCGTCAGGACCTGTCTCATCGGACATGTCTCCTCGTGTGTACGCGGCCTAATAGTTACTCATTTTTTTTAAATTACTATTGTGATTTTAAATTACTACACAGTGGGAGGTCACTTTGCTTTACCTTAATATATGAATGCTGTGTGGTGGGACCATAAGAAGGGAATATCCTAACACCTGTAAACACAATAAAAAGTCCAGTAACCAGGCCAGGACTGGTGGAACATCGTTCTGAGAGCATTGATAGGATTGGTGGAACATCACCCTGAGATTCTCTGTAATCAAAAAGCGCATTTGATTACTCAATAAGATGAGAGTTCTGTGAGCACAGAGGTGTCACAAAGAGGGGAAACACACCACAGATTGTATATATGTTAACTTGAGAAGCACTGTATTTGGGAATAAGAAATCATTAAGACACATCACCCCTGGAATATGAATTGTCACATATTTTGAGAGTCATTCACTTACACTTGTAGATGGACTGCCTTATAGATATGCACTTTATATGTTATGATATATACCACAGTGTATGAAATTGTATATGATTTAATGATACACATTACATTATAGAGTTTACACAACACAATTTTTTACAAATGTTTTACTAATACATTAGCTATACTTGTGGGAGGTTGCAACAAGTCGCCTTTACATTTTATGTTTATTATGGCTTTATTTGAAATCTCATTTTTTATCTTCACTTGTATGCATTTTACTTAGATCATTATATTATCACAGAGGTAGAGCAGAGGTACACATTCACCTTCTATCACTAGCCCTTTGTTTATCAGTTGTTGAGCAGAGAGGGTAAAGGATTGCAGCAAAATACTGCTAGAATTTTAAATCCGTACATGAAATTCAATAATAAAAATAATAAAAAGGACACATGCACTCTTCAAAATGACTTTCAGGTTAACATTAAGTAAGGTGACCAGATTTATATTATGAAATCCGGGGACATATTTTTTTTTTTACTAGTAATGGTGCCAATCAGTGACTCTCTGCCTGTCGCCGCCGCTGCCCGCCTCAGAGCCTCTCAAGTCTTTCTCACTGCGCCCCCGCTACTACTCGGTGGGGAGCAGAGGAAGATCACTCTGCCAGGGAAGGCAAGGAGATAAACAGGCAGGTCACTGGCTAAGGCTGGAGCCAAGGCAGAAGAACATGTCAGGGGAGCTGAATGGGCATGCACCCAAAACTGAAGAATTTTCCCTCTGCTCCAACCAGCATATGATCATCAGGAAGGGGCTCAGATAATGGAAAAAAAATTCAGGGTGCAATTCAGATATTTTTTTATTAATTTTGCACTGACTGTCCCCTAAAACCGGGTATGTCTGGTCACCCTAACATTAAGGCCTCATTCACATTGGACATTATAATAGCGTTATAAAAATACTAGTAGCTTTGCAGTGAGTTTTTCAAAGTTTTTCAGTGTTTTTGCAATAGAGGCCTAAAAAAAAAAAAACCCACTGAAAATATAGTCATCATTTTTGTAAGAAAACACAAGTATCAGGTACATCTACAAAGATTACTACAAAGTTACAAACACTGCAAAATGTATAAATTGGAAAATAGAAGACTGGATAAAGTACTACAAATTCACAGAAACATGGTGTCTCCTTCTATATATCAACAACACGCAATAAAATCGGCTGTAAACAGTAAACGATTACTGAAGCATTTCATTCAGCAGCAGTGATTCAAGTGAAGGTGTGGGAGTTGCTTACACCAGCTAACATTCCTCCCTGACTCCAAATAAGAGGCATATCCAACTAATATCGTGGGCGAGGTCACATTTAGAGGGTTGGGAAAGAAATAATCATGATTACTGCACAGGATTTGTCATCTCCTCTTTCTAGTAGACTTTCATTTCACATTGGCTTCAGACTTTCCCTTTCTTTCTCTTCCTGTTTGATGTTCTAGATCATTACGTTTCCTTAAAAACAGGATTAATGTTGTTAGAACTTTGCAAGGAATATATACTGTATGTCTAATATTCTTAAAAAATACAGCACCATAAAAACAGTAACTTTATGGGGGTGTATTTTCTGTTTCCACTATTTTGATAACCACCTTTTTGGTAACTCTTTATTGGTAACTCTTTATTGTTTTTTTAAAAGATGAAATAACTTAGTTTTGCTATTGTATACCAATAAAAGTTGTCATCGTTACAATATAAAAAAGGAACATTAACAACATATGCTATACAATCATGGTAGACATGGACATCCTAAAGTTAAAGTGTATCAATAGGCAAACTCTAATTTATTTGTTTTGGATAGAGTGGGGGAGGGTTAGACCTTGTGTCATGTTTCAATCTCAGTCTGTGTCGCCATTGGGGAGACCCATCCCTTTATTTGCACTGGTCACCATTGCCACTGAGAATGAAAGTGGTGGGAAATCAAACATAGTTACATAGTTACTGTATTTATTGGCATATAACACTCACGTTTTTATCCTGAAAATAGAGGGTAAACCGTGCCTGCGTGTTATACGCAGGGGGCTGTGGAATGTTTTTTCCCTGAAACTTCCCTCTTAAAGTTAGGGTGCGTGTTATATGCCTGTGTGTGTTTTAGTTACATAGTTAGTCATGTAGAAAAAATACACATCAAGTTCTAATTCTACACCCACAGTTGATCCAGAGAAAGGCAAAAATCCCCCGGGAGGCAATCGGATTTTCCCTGGATTAACTTTACCTATAAATGTCAGTACCCAGTTATATGATGTACATCTAGGAAAGTATCCAGACCTTTCTTAAAACAATCTACTGAGCTGGCTAGAACCACCTCTGCAGGGAGTCTATTTCAATTTTTCCCAGCTCTTACTGTAAAGAAACCTTTCCATATTTGAAGATGAAATCTCTTTTCCTCTAGACATAAAGCATGCCCCCGTGTCCTCTGTATTGACCGTAAAGTGAATAACTCCAAGTTCACTATATGGACCCCTTATATAGTCATCGCCAGGTAAGAGGTGAGGGAGAATCTTCCAATGAAGACACCTATTCCAAGAAATTAGAATCTAAGAATTTTTCAGTAAGACCAGGATCCAGCAGTCAAACATGGGTTAGATACGAGAAAAAAAGGTTCTTCTAATTCAGCCTGTTCCACTACTGGCTTACTATACTGTATCCCAGATCTGGCAGGCTGACGAACAGCGTAAACTCTTCCCTTATGAACAATCACCAAGATAGTGATGGAGTCAGAAGATTTATTAAACCTGCAAGAGGCAGTGTAAAACTACAAACAAATAAAAAATGTATACACGATATGTATATGATGGCACAAATATGTAAAATAAACAGTACAGTACAATGGAAATGCATTACTATATGGTATATCATAAGGCTAGACTGAGATGGACAGGATATATATAACTCCAGGTGGCTAGCATAAAGGAAACTCCACAGGAGAGTCTATGATAGTCCATAAATGCAGTAGCAGTAAAAAAAATGGGACAATAAGTAGAGTTTCTACCTGTAAAACTGTGGGACTTATCAAACTGCATACCCTCTGGGGCAGAACACAGCCTTTCTCACCTTTTTTACCTGGGAAGAACCCTAGAAAAAATGTTAAGGTCTCAAGGAACCCCTAAAAATGAGTCCATTGGAGGTCATTGGGAAAATGCCCCTTACGTTGGTGGGGGTCAGTGGGAATAATACCCCAAATACAGTGGTGGCCAGAATAATACCTTCACTGGCTCTGCCAAGTGGCTTTGAACCTGGAACTATTAAAGCACATTAAGATGGGAGATCAGTTAGCCACAGTTTGAGGAACCCATAGCCACCTCTGAAAGGAAACACAAAGATTCCACTGAATCATAGTTGAGAAATGGCTGCTGTAATGTATAAAGTCAGTTGATAAACTGTGTAATGAATAATATTGGAACAGGGGTGCCATCAATGGCAGGTTTTGGTAAAAATGTGTATGCCCTTATATTGATGTATTCTATCAATGTATTTGTTACATGATCTAAATGGTTTAGATCAATCGTTGTGCTTTCATGAATATAAAGCAAAAAAAAAAAAAGAACAATTATTTATTTTATCCACCAAAATGGGACAAAAATATGCCACTAACTTCAAGCTAATACCTTACCTTATGTGTATGTTTAAACCTAATCACTAAAGTCTCATATAAGCTTTAACGTGTTCTGTAACACCCCATTTAAATCCATTGATGTCAGAGAAATATCTGATCATCACTGGTTCAATATTGCAAATAACAATGGAGATAGATAGCACTGCTGGTGCATGCCACATTGTAATTTAAACTGAGTAGATATGCAAGGAATTATTCTAAATCTCACACAGGAATCCTGAAATAAAATGTAAAACCATTTTATAAGTTGGGGTTAAAATCAATGCCCCCCATTAAGACCATTCATTATTATCAAAGTATGTTGGGCGGTTAGAATATGGATAAGTTGTATCCTTACCTGGTTTTAATATAGCCATCATTATCACCTTATACATAGATGCTGGTAATAAACTAAGTTAAAAATATTCATTATTAGTGGCTAATGATAACTGACGGATAATAATGGTGATCTCATGGAAATTTCTAATGGATGTACAGGGTCAAATGTATGTCTCTCTGGAGTCTATACCTCTTTAATAAAAGAAAGTATGTTGCTAGCTTTAGAAACTGCCGTTTGGCATTGCATGTTAATATAAAGTTTATGCTCTACCAGAACACTCAGATCCTTCTCAATCACTGACTCCCCCAGCTGTTCTCCTAGAATTTATGATGCATGTTTTTGCCCCCAAGTGCAAAACTTTAGATTTATAAATATTAAACCTCATTTGCCACCTAGTTGCCCAATTAAATAGTGCAATGAGGTTGGTTTGTAAGTCGGAGACATCCTGTAAGGACACTTTTCAACTGCATAGCTTGGTGATATCTGCAAACAAAGAAATTGTACTTTTATTCTTAAACTCTATGGGCCAGATTCAGCATTAGTTACGACGGCGTATCTCGAGATACGCCGCATAACTTCTAAACTGCGCCGACATATCTTTTTTCTGTATTCAGAAAACAAGATACGCCGGGTTTGAGCAAAGATACGAGCGGCGTAATTGTATTACGCCGTCGTATCTAAACTGCATATTTACGCTGGCCGCTAGGGGCGTTCCCGCTGATTTACCCCTGGAATATGTAAATCACCGAGATACGCCTATTCACGAACGCACGCCCGGCCGACGCAGTAAAGTTACGCCGTTTACGTAAAGGCATTTTCCGGCGTAAAGATAAACCACCAAAAAGATGGCCAATGTTAAGTATGGACGTTGGGACCGCGTCAAATTTTTCCGATTTTACGTAGTTTGCGTAACTCGTCCGTAAATGGGGCTTTACGTCAATTACGTTCACGTCGAAACCAATGCGTCTTAGCGTCGTAACTTGGAGCATGCGCACTGGGATACGTCCTAGGACAGCGAATGCGCAGTTCAGAAAAAGCGTAAAAAACGTAGGTTCACAACACATTTCCATAAAACACGCCCACCTCATCCACATTTGAATTACCCGGGCTTACGTTGGCCCATTTACGCTACGCCGCCGTAACTTAGCTTGAATACAGCACTTGCCTCGCTAATTTACGGTGGCGTAGCGTAAACAAGATACGCTACGCCCACACAAAGTTACTACGGGCTACGTGAATCTAGCCCCATATCATTTATTATAGGTTAAAAAGTAAGGGTCCTAACACTGAACCTTGGGGTACACTACAAATAACCTACTAATAACTATTCAGAGTATGATTTGTCATTCACTACTTTCTGAATATAGTCTTTAGTGAGTTTACTATCCATTTACAAAATACATTTTCTAAGTTTGTAAACGTTAACTTACACTTTAGCCGTGTTTGGAGTCAAAACTTTCATAAAATCCAAGTACACTATATCCACAGCCATTCTTTTTGTCTACGTTTTTACTATGTAACTACTGCAGTTTTCAGATGGATGCTGGAACTGGGCACCAGTGTGATCCCACTAAGATACAGCCAACACATTAGTGTCTTTGCTGGATGAAGCATACCCTGTTTTCATAGGGAGTCACTGTCCTGCCCCCACTACACACAGGCAGGAGTTAGAGGGCTCTAGCCAATAGCGGTGAGCTTGAGCTGACAAGTCACCAATGATCTTGGCAGAGGGGGAAGCACAAGAACAGATGTAAATTATCCAAAAACATTTTTATGGGGAGAGTGCTGGGTGTTATAACAAATCTTCAAAGACTTCAATCCCACAGAGTTTTGTTCAAATCCTGGATTAGTCATTCAGGATCTGGGATGGTTGGGGGCATATGTTATCTGTTTTAAATAATGACCAAGTTGTTCGCCTGAATATGTCCTTTTAGAGGTTTATAAAATACTATAAAATTGTTGGCATGTTTCGACAATATGTGAGGGTTAAGCCTCGTACACACGCTCGTTTTTCACGGCAAGAATACTGCTGGCAGAGAAAATCGTTCGTGTGTATGGTTTCTCATCAAGAAAACTGTTGTGAATCTTGACGAGAAAAAAAGAGAACCTGCTCTCTATTTTCTCGTCAGGAGTCTCAATTTTCTCATTGTGATTCTCGCCTGACTGGCTTATGACGAGAAAAACGTTTGTGTGTATGCTTTTAAAAACCTGCGCATGGTCAGAATCAAGTATGAGACGGGAGCGCACCTTCGGTAAAACTAGCATTCGTAATGGAGATAGCACATTCGTCACGCTTTAACAGACTGAAAAGCACAAAGAACGGAAAAGCACGAATCGTCTCTCACCAAACTTTTACTAACATGCGGTAACATGAGATTAGCAAAAGCAGCCCCAAGGGTGGCGCCAGTGGAATCGAACTTTCCCTTTATAGTGCCGTCGTACGTGTTGTACGTCACCGCGTTTAAGAACAATGAGATTTTGGCTTGACAGTGTGTATGCAAGAAAAGCTAGACAAGAATCCCGTCAAGCTTGACAAGAATCACGTCGAGAAAAACTACGTTTTTTTTTACGATGGGATTCTCTGCCGTGTGTACGAGGCGAAGAGACTACTATGTCCCTTTCACTTGCTATTTCCCCTATTTATGCAGATGACTGCTGAGCCCCTGTTATGGTACTAATAAATTCCATAATTTGTCGCCCTTTTTTAAAGTAACGCTGGTTTAGAAAATGCATACATTATGTTCTGCCTTCTTCAATGCAATTTTTTTCACTAGATTCTGTGCCTTTTCCAATTTTTCCAAAGTAATTGTAGAGGGACTAATATTATATTCCTTTTTCCATTCTCTTAACTTGTACCAACAGATTCCTCTCCCCTGTGTTTGCTTTAACAACTGAGATTTGTTTCACTAGTAGCCCTCAGAGATACACATTCAAGGCATCCTAGACTGCCAATGGAGAAGCCAAAGAGTTATTCCACTCCAAAAATCATTAAGATCAGAATGAACAGAAGAGGACTCTGGGAACAATCTTCATCCAATAAGTTTTTAGTCTTCAAGGAAGAGAAGTATCTCTACTATTACTTTTAAATTGTAGTACCAGTGGAGAATGATCAGAAATGTCCTTATCCATATATTGAATCTTATAAATTATTGCTAGGATGTGAGGAGAACCAACTGCTAGGTAATGTTGTATGCGGTTTAG
This sequence comes from Rana kukunoris, assembly GCA_029574335.1. Lineage (NCBI taxonomy): Eukaryota > Metazoa > Chordata > Amphibia > Anura > Ranidae > Rana > Rana kukunoris. The sequence continues at coordinate 551,069,280 of CM056049.1, forward strand.
GGAAACAAAAATCTTTTTGCCCTCTGGGGTGTATTATATGCCATATAGCTAATAATCATAGCTCCTGTAGTAACTTGCCAAGTGATAAAAGACAACTATTAGATTGTGCCCCAGGAGGAAGATGTCTATCCTTTTTGGGGCACTACAAAATTGTTAAAATCTCCTTCTACAATAAGATACTCAGATTGCTTATCTGAAATATATTTGGAAAGGAACGTCATCACTTCACTAGAACATAAAGAAATACAGATATTACCAGTTATATACTTACTGCAATACAGTGAACCAATTATAAATACATATCTACCTTTCAAATCCACCTGAATACAAGTGAACTGTACCATCCTATGTATAGTTATACTAGCACCACGTAAATATAAAAAATAACAACAATGTATATCCTGAGTGTAATTGAAACGTTGTGAATACTTCACTGTATCTGACATAACATGTGTCTCTTGAGAAAAAACGATAGCACACTGGTATTGTTTTATTAAAGTGGAACTTTACCCTATAGGGAAAGTTCTACATTAACTGCTTGCCGACCGGCAGGTCGGCTCTCCTGGGCATCGGCTCTTTAGCTGCCACTAGGGGTGCGTGCGTGCCGCCTGCGGCCGGCGCGCGCGCCCCCGAGTCCCGGGCACACGCAATCGCTCGTTACAGAGCGAGGCCTGGGAGCTATGTGTGTAAACACAAAGCTCCTGGTCCTGTCAGCGGGGGAAACGCTGATCTTCTGTTCATACAATGTATGAACAGAAGATCAGTGATTTCCCCTAGTGAGGCCACCCCCCCCCCATACAGTTAGAACACACCCAGGAACATACTTAACCCCTTCCCCGCCCCCTAGTGTTAACCCCTTCACTGCCAATGGCATTTTTATAGTAATCCAATGCACTTTTATAGCACTGATCGCTATAAAAATGCCAATGGTCCCAAAAATGTGTCAAAAGTGTCCGAAGTGTCCTCCATAATGTCGCAGTACTGAAAAAAAATGCTGATCGCCGCCATTACTAGTAAAAATTTTTTTTTAATAAAAATGCCATAAAACGACCCCCTATTTTGTAAACGCTATAACTTTTGCGCAAACCAATCAATAAACGCTAATTGCATTAATTAACTAAAAATATGTAGAAGAATACGTATCGGCCTAAACTATTAGAGCTGATTTTTTTTCAAAATAGGTTTATAGCGCAAAAAATAAAAACCGCTTTTATTTGTATATATTTTTAAAGCAACGGGGATATTTATTATAGCAAAATGTAAAAAATATTGCATTTTTTTCAAAATAGTCGCTCTATTTTTGAAATTTTGCGGAATGGAGCACTCTGATTGGCAGCGTGAAAACAAATAAAAACCGCAGAAATGATCAAATACCACCAAAAGAAAGCCCTATTTGTGGGAAAAAAAGAACGCCAATTTTGTTTGGGAGCCACGTTGCACGACCGCGCAATTGTCAGTTAGAGCAACGCAGTGCCGAATCACAAAAAGTACTCTGGTCATTGGGCAGCAATATGGTCCGGGGGTTAAGTGGTTAAAGAACCCCCCCTTCTAACAATATTGGAAGCAAATTTTTTGAGGGGTACCTAGTTTTGGCAGGTACCCGCTCCCACTTCTGTTGGAAACGCCTAGGTCAGTGATGGTGAACCTTGGCACCCCAGATGTTTTGGAACTACATTTCCCATGATACTCATGCACTCTGCAGTGTAGATGAGCATCATGGGAAATGTAGTTCCAAAACATCTGGAGTGCCAAGGTTCGCCATCACTGGCCTAGGTTGCCCCTCTTATCCTCCCTGCCCACAACCTCTTGGGACACATCACAGGTGCAGGACCATTCACAAAATGCAGTGAGAAGCGCGCAGTGAGAAGCCGGATGTGAAGTCGCAAGAACTCATAGCCGGGTTCCCACACTAGATATGCAGGCCCTGAGACCCTAAAACAGGGCAATAAATGGCCTGGATGAGGACAGAGCTCAATCCCTGGACAGGTAAGTGTCATATTAAAAGTCAGCAGCTACCTAGCAAAAAAAAAAAGTACAGTACTTGTAGCTGCTAACTTTTTAAATTTTTTCGCTACAGACTGAAGACATCAATTGACGGCTGGGCGGTGCGGCTCTTGTTCTGGGCGGGCATCACATGACGTCCTCGCCCTCCCGGCCCACTAGGGGACACATGCGCGCCGCATCACTGGGGACCCGATGCGCGTATCTGGAGGCCACGATGTCCTACAATTGCACAGTAACAGAGCATCACTGTGGATCTGTGTGTTCCTGTCAGGTAAGAGGAGACCGATGGTGTGTTCCTTGTACAGAGGAACACCGATTGGTCTCCTGCCCTTGTGAGTCCCCTCCCCCTACAGTTACAATCGCTCCCTAGGTAACATATTTAACCCCTTGATCGCCCCCTAGTGTTAACCCCTTCCCTGCCAGTCACATTTATACAGAAACAGTGCATTTTTATAGCACGGATCACTGTATAAATGTAAATGGTCCCAAAAATGTGTCAAAAGTGTCCGATCTGACCACCGCAATGTCACAGTCACGATAAAAATTGCAGATCGCCGCCATTACTAGTAAAAAAAATAATAATAATAAAAATGCTATAAATCTATCCCCTATTTTGTAGATGATATAACTTTTGAGAAAACCAATCAATATACGCTTATTGCGATTTTTTTAACCAAAAATATGTAGAAGAATACATATTGGCCTAAACTGAGGAAAAATTTTGTTTTTTAAAAAAAATTGGGATATTTATTATAGCAAAAAGTAAAAAATATTGTGTTTTTTTCAAACTTGTCCCTCTTCTTTTGTTTATAGCGCAAGAAATAAAAATCACAGAGGTGATCAAATACCACCAAAAGAAAGCTCTATTTGTGGAGGAAAAAAATTATACAAATCATTTGGGTACAGTGTTGCATGACTGCACAAGTGTCATTCAAAATGTGACAGCGTTGAAAGCTAAAAAAAAAAAATGGCTTGGGCAGGAAGGGGGTGAAAGTGCCCTGTATTGAGGTGGTTAATTGAAAGATTATATTTTTCTTACTGAAATTCACCATCCCTTGTACATTACACAAAATCATGTACAAAAAAAGTATTCATGTTTCCAATAAACATTCCCAATAAATATATAAATAATTGTAACATGTCTGACACAGCTCCAACCACACAATGCATATACATTATAATGTGAAATAGCATCTTCCAAGGTGTTAAAAGGATCAAGAAAATACAATAGTAGCTGCTCAAGCTTGGTATTAGGGGAGAGAAAAAAGAAAAAGAAAAACACCAAGTTAGATTTTCCATCAGTAACATAAAGGGACCCTGAATTGGCAACTCTGAAAAGCAGTTTGCCAGTGCTCTACACGTCCTGTGCTCCAAAGTCTCTTGAATTCTGCAAAAAAGAAAACAATATCTTATAGAAATGGCAGGTGCATTATCATTTCGACCAGTATTATCCTAGATGTTTTTTTACATTCCTAACAATCCACAAAGCTGTATCCACAGGTGATACGAAAAAAATAAAAATTTCTTCCCTAGCAACAATTTTTAACCAATAAATAGCCATTTTAGTGGTATAAAATTAACTACTTCCCGACGGCCGTACTACTTTGTACGGCCGCAGGGTGGCTCTACTACTCTGGGAGGCCGTGTTTTTACAGCCTCCGGTCCTTCCAGGCCACTAGAGGGTGCACGAGCGCCGCCGGTGGCGCACACGTGCCCGCCGCATCCCTGAGATGCCGATGCACGTGCCTGGCGGCCGCGATGTCTGCCAGGCACTCGCGATCGGCGGTTACAGGACAAGGACGTGGATCTCTGTGTGTAAACACAGAGATCCATGAACTGTCAGGGGAGAGAGGAGGGTGATCTGTGTTTCTTGTACATAGGGACATAGATCGGTCACCTCCCCCAGTCACCCCCCTCCCCCCACAGTTAGAACACAATTCAGGGTACACATTTAACCCCTTCCTCACCCCCTAGTGTTAACCCCTTCAATGCCAGTCACATTTATACAGTAATTATATTCATAGCACTGATCGCAGTATAAATGTGAATGGCGCCAAAAATGTGTCAAAAGCGTACGATGTGTCCGCCATAACGTTGCAGTCTCAATAAAAATCGCAGATCGCCGCCATTACTAGTACAAAAAAATGAATAATAAAAATGAATAATAATTCTGTCCCCTATTTTGTAAGCGCTATAACTTTTGCGCAAATCAGTCGCTTACTGCGATTTTTTTTTTTTTTACCAAAAATATGTAGAAGAATACGTATCGGCCTAAACTTTTTCTAAAAAAAATTGGCTATTTATTATAGCAACAAGTAAAAAATATTGACTTTTTTTTCAAAATTGTCGCTCTTTTTTTGTTTATAGCGTAAAAAATAAAAACTGCAGAGGTGATCAAATACCACTAAAAGAAAGCTCTATTTGTGGGGAAAAAAGGACGTCAATTTTGTTTGGGAGCCACTTCGCATGACCGCGCAATTGTCAGTTAAAGCGGCGCAGTGCCGGAAGCTGAAATTTCACCTGGTCAGAAAGGGGGTATACGTGCCCAGTAAGCAAGTGGTTAAGCATACAACCCTTTTATCTGCTGCAAGTATTTTTTAATCTCCTGGAATTTGCCCTAATGATATCTTTGCACCATTTATGATAGTAATCTAAAGGCAGTATTCTTTTCAGAGAATAGTATCTCTACCCTAATAATTAATTAAAGTAGGATTGATGTTGGCATTACATGTTAATGTCATTTTTAACGTAAATTTCTGTATTTTCTAATTTGCAGCGTGCGTTAAAATAATACTGCCTCCTGGTTCACCCAACGATTCTACAACAAGTGGACGGAGATCGAGAAATTGTGGTTGGCCCTGACCCACCCTAATAACCTACTTTGGAGCGCGGACGCGGAGGTTCCCCCTGACCGCCTATTGGGCTCAGTGTCTCAGCTTCGACGACTATGGCGTCGACTGTCGCGACCGTGTGGACTGTCAGCGGAGCGTTCACTCCTGACTTCGTTTATGTACAACCCCAAGGTGCCAGATAGCCTCACCCACCAAATGTCTCAACCGTGGACATCACGGAACCTATTTCATTTTGGGAATCTAGTGGATCCCATCTCACGTAAACTCCTGCCCTTTTCTACCCTCCAGGCTAAATTTGACCTCCCTAAGACAGTATTCTACAGTTACTTGCAAATTCGCCATTACGCCCTTTCTATAACACCCAATCTGCAATTCTCCCCTCCAACCCCCTTTGAAAGACTGGTCCTGGCCGGATCGACCCAGAAAGGTCTAATCTCAGATATATATAAAATACTTAATGCCTATCCCCTGGAATCCCTAGGCAAACACTCCTACATGTTAAAGTGGGAAACAAGCCCTTAATGAGGAAATACCCCTGGCACAATGGCGGACTATTTGGTCCCAAGCAGCCAAGAGCTCCCTTTGCACTTTATACAAAGAGAACACATATAAAATCCTTCTCTTTTGGTATATGACCCCCGATGTGCTCCATGCCATATATCCCGCTAGTTCTGATCGCTGCTGGCGATGCCAAGGAGACAGGGGCTCCCTCTTTCACATATACTGGAGCTGCCCACTGATTACCCCCTACTGGTCCGAGGTCCAGCAACTGCTGAGCCGCCTCCTAGATACTCAGGTCCCCATATCTCCTAAATTCTTCCTTTTGGGCTAATCCCCCTTGAGGATCTCCACACCTTGCAAGAAGTTGCTACGCCACATCCTCACAGCTGCTCGATGCCTGGTTGCCCTGAACTGGAAAAGCCGCTCTCCCCCTACCCCTGAGGCCCTGCACGCCAGGATCAGGGATGTGGAGCTGATGGAGAGAATGACCGCCAGGATACAGGACAGACTGGAGGTCCATGACACTGTCTGGGAACCTTGGCGCCTTCGGGAGGATTCCCCTTGACCAGGTAGCTGAGCTATTCCGACGATCTTCTCCCCCTTTTCCCTTTCCCTTCCCCCCCCCCTTATCTTTTTTCTGTGTTTTTTTTCTTTTTCTTTTTTTTTTTTTTGTTTTTCCTCCTCTTATTCTCTTTACCCATTTTTTCTTTTTCTCTCCCCTCTATTGGGGTACCTTCTCGACCCTTTTGTGTTTAAAGTTTTGCAATATGATGACGTGTGTCGCTGTGCTACGACAGCCTTAACCTAAGTTGTGAGCCTATTGTTGTATAGAATTGTACACAAAGTCCATACATGTTACTATCTGCACTAATGTGGTAGGACACCAAAAGGAAAGCAGACCTGTGCCTTGTCTCTTTATATCTCCTCATGCTGTATCATGTGGCTGTGTATCCCGTAAGAATTGTACTCCTTCCTTTTCTTAACTTCAATAAAAAGTTATTTGATAAAATAATACTGAAGATCCTGTCATGAAAGACCTTGTGCAGGCCCTTTCTCTCTCTGTCTTCCAGTTGTTTTCTAGCATTGCCACCCTATCTCACACTTTTCCAAAGGAGACTAGAAGTGGCCATGCTCATGCACATTGCGTTGGCGTATTATGTTGGTGACAACATCAGGAGATTGGTCTAAGAATGGCATGCAGCCACATTGAAGTGTATACATATAGTAGACATTAATTGGTTGCAGAGGCCACATAAGATCAGTGTCACTAAGATACAACATAGCAGTAAGAAAAGACAAAAATAGTAAATGGTTAAAAAAAAAAAATGGCAATTGTTTATGCTACTCTCTGCTTTTCTAATATCATTCACACCTACTTTTTTTGTAATTGGGTTTTTATTGACATTTTTCAAGTTAACAGTACAGGTACAATAAGTCAGTATGTAAACAGTAAAACTGAAGTGTATCAATATAGCTCTAGTATGTGTATGTATGAAGGCGAGTTAGGGACCTTAGATTGTAAGCTCCCTGATGGCATGGAATGGTGTCAATGTACAATATATATGTAAAACAATGAATACCTGTATTAAATAAATAAATAATTATAATAAATAATAGCAAGGCAGGCAAGTCTACAATTAGAACTAATCCACACATTTTTGTTAAATTGGTACAAAGGGTAAGAAAAGAGGAAATGCTCAGGATGACCTTCTAAATAGACATGAATTGTTTAACCTCCCTGGCGGTCTGATTATGTCAGTTATTTTGAGTATCAAACCGGTACATTGTTTTGCATGGAAATTTGTTGTTTTAGATTGTAGGCCTGGAATTCTTAGGAATAACTCACTGAAAAATGGAACTTCCACTTTAATTAAAGGTGACCCCCTGACATGCCAGATTAGGCATGTCACTTTTTTTTGGGAGGGGGGAGCAGATAGCCTCTTTTTAGAGGCACCCAGCTCCCACTTCATCCCAGGGCTCCGTGGCCCCGGAAGGAAGTTCACTTCTCCCCCTCCTTTCGTGAAATTTTCTGGGACACGTCACAGGTCCCAAAACATTGCCCAGCCAATCACAGTGCGCAGTGTGGCTTGCGCATGCGCTGTGAAGCCATGGCCGGGCGCTCAAAGTCAGAATACAGGCACCGCGGAGAGGAGAGGGGCGGGGCTTTGTTTGCATGCTTTGCTGGACTGTGGGACAGGTGAGTGTCCGATTATTAAAAGTCAGCAGCTGGAAACAAGAGTCTAGTAGATACCCTGGGTATGATAAAGTTTGAAACACAAAATTTATAAATTATAATTTAATAAATAAATATAAATAATTATAAAAAATAATAATATAATAATACATTTTATTGAATAATGTAATCAAACCAAAACTATTACTAGTCACTATAATACTAGACACTGCATATTGGTTTAGTAAACATGGTATGAAACATTTAGAAACATGGGCTACACAAAGTCCGACGTCACAATCGGGACAATGGAACCTGGTTTCCTTTCAGATTTTCTTTGCACTGTCATCTCGCTTTGAGCATCGACCTATGTACATCCTTATAGGTGCTGACGTTTTCTTGGTTGGTGGGATGTAGTCCATGAAGTGATGACCACGCCAACAGCATGATGTCCAACTCTATTCACAGCCATTGATGGTGTTTGGTGGTTCACAAAGATATGTTCGGCAACTTTCCAAATTAAATCAGAATGAATCACAGGTTTGTCACTTTTTTTCAGAATGTAGGAATTCCTCAAGCATTGCTCAAGAAGATGCCTGAAGATCTTCTTGTAGTATATCTTTATCTTTTGCCCGTTTCCTTATAGCTGGATAGAATGTAATTGCTTGGTCGGTTCTGTCGACACCTTCCATGGTGTTATTGTAGTGTATCACTACTTGTGGTTTCATGATTTCTTTCCCACCTTTTGTGTGTACCATGACAGTGGAGGTATTATGGATCGCACTCATTAGGCACACATCTTTATTGTCACACCATCGCAGTGCCAACATTTTGCCTTTCTGCCAGGCAACCATTTCTCCAGTCTTATGCTGCGTACACACGATTGGAAATTCCCGACAAGAAAACCGTGGATTTTTTTCCGATGGAATTTTGGCTCAAACTTTTGTTGCATACACACGGTCACACAAATGTTGTCGGAAATTCAGTTCGTCAAGAACCCGGTGACGTACAACACTAAATGAGCCGAGAAAAATTAAAGTTCAATGATTCCGAGCATGCGTCAAATTGATTCAGAGCATGCTTGTTTTTTTGTTCGTCGGAAATTGTATACAGACGATCGGACTTTCCGACAAGAACTTTTTCCGTTGGAAAATTTGAGAACCAGCTCTCAAATTTTTGCTGTCAGAAATTCCGACAGAAAAAGTCAGATGGGCCCTAGACATGGTCAGAATTTCTGACCAAAAGCTCACATCGAACTTTTCTGGTTGGAAATTCCAACCGTGTATACGCATTAGGCTTTCTTATTGCCAAACATAGGCAGCATGTCATGCCGGTTAGCTCTAATAGTTCCTTAGGCATCTGTTTTGTTTTGCAGAAGAAACTCCTAAAGTTTAGGACACATTAACCCTGATTTAGCAATGGCTCAATGAGTGAAGGAACGAAAGATGTTGCCATTTCATAGTTGCTTTATTTGGGATTGAATTTTGTTCCTTTTCCAGCATATATAACTGAATTCCAAACGTAGCCAGTTGACGATTCGCATAGCATGTAGGATTTTGCACCAAATCATGCTCTCTTTAACCACTTGCTTACTGGGCACATATACCCCCTCCTGCCCAGGTGAAATTTCAGCTTCTGGCACTGCGTCGCTTTAACTGACAATTGCGCAGTCGTGCGACGTGGCTCCCAAACAAAATTGACGTCCTTTTTTCCCCACAAGTAGAGCTTTGTTTTGGTGGTATTTGATCGCCTGTGCGGTTTTTATTTTTTGCGCTATAAACAAAAAAGTGCGACAATTTTTTTTTTACTTGAATCAAGTGGGACTTCTGCGCTACTAAATAGGTCTATCCAGAAATCAGTGACAATATGCAGCAAACATAAAAATGCATACACAGCACCTAATAACGTATCCTAATTCTATAATGTGGGGTGAGATAGCGCAAATGGTGTTTTTAACAAAGTGGACAACATCTATAACAGTACACAATGGGTGATATATATATAGTGCACAAACAGTGTACAGTTTTTTACAATTTGCGCACATTGAATTTACAATATTTTTTATTGTTGCTATAATAAATATATTTATATCAGTTTAGGGCGATAGTATTCTTCTACATATTTTTGGTAAAAAAAAAAAAAAAAATCTCAATATGCACAAATATAGCGCTTACAAAATAGGGGACAGAATTATTGTAGAAATGGCAGCGATCTGATTGGTACTGCGACGTTATGGAGGACACATCGGACACTTTTGACACATTTTTGGCGCCATTCACATTTATACTGCGATCAGTGCTATAAATATGCACTAAACTGTATACATGTGACTGGCATTGAAGGGGTTAACACTAGGGGGTGAGGAAGGGGTTAAATGTATCCTAGGTGTGTTCTAACTGTGGGGGAGGGGGGGGGTGACTGTGGACCGATCTGTGTCCCTATGTACAAGGGACACAGATCGGTCTCCTCCTCTCCAGAGACAGGACGCTGTCTCTGTGTAAAAACAGCAATGAGAGATAATCTGTGAGATCATCTCTCATTCGCCGCACAGATCGCATCGCAAACGGCCACTCTGATTGGTCGTTCGCCGCGATCTGTGATTGGCTGGTCCAAGGGACGGCCTACACAGGGTTTAGTCAGCGCGCTCTAGAAAAGCGCGTGCTGGGAAAGACCAAAAGGGGCGGCCATCTTTTGACGGCAGTTTGGATATTCAGACCCGCGCTGTAGCCGTCATTCGGCTATACCGCGGGTCTGAAGTGGTTAATGCAATGTATTGTACCCAGCTGAGCCTTCCCTTGTAGGCCATTAGCCTTTCATCTATGCTGATATCTCTTTCTGGCACATAGCTCCTTTGGAAATTGTTTAGAATCATTTGAGATACTTCCCAAATCATCTTTAGTTTTGGTGCAAGATGAGTAGTTTCATCAAATTCTTCATTGTTTTTTTGGAAGTGTAATTTCATAATCAGGGAAAATCTGTACTCTGACATGACCATGCCAAAGAATGGAGTGGCAAGTAATTTATTAGTTGTCCAATACCACTTGTGCAGGGGTTTCCCCACTACTCCCTGAAGTATTATTAGGCCCAGACATTTCCAAATGTGGTCACTGGTTCCCACTTACTGCTTCTTGGAAACTTCTGATGGGTAGTAGCTAATTGTTTCTCTGTGTACCGGTTTGTCTCAGTAACAATTTTTTCAATAACCTCATCGGTCAGAAATAATTTTAAGTATGCCAAGGGGTTGTCGTGTTCAATAACTTTTAGTGCCTGATGACCAATTTCCCCACGAATCACTATCGCTCAATTCTGCAAGTGATTCTAATTCAGTATGGCTGTTTTCTAGCTGTCTAAAAACTGCCGTTGACTTAAAATAACGCTTTTTGGATGCCATGGACGTTCTCAAGTTTCCAGGCAGAAAGAATGGTAAAAGTGCAGGCGAATGCACTGGACAAAGCACTAGGGACAAAACTGAGGTGAAATGGTTTGAAACAGTAATGCAATCATAACAGAATTTTCCGGCTGGTTTTATCACCTTGTGTCGTGGCACTCGCAGGGAAGGGAACCCGGAAGACGGATGCCGGCATCCGCCGGATGACACAGCAGGAGGACATCAGGGAATCGTAAGGACAAGGTAAGTAACAGTACAGGGATACTACACTGTAATCCCAATGGTGGCTCGGGTTACCGCTTTTGGTACTGAATATTAACCCCAAGCCACACTCAGTTCTCTTGCATTTATTATCTGTAAGATTATGAATATTACATTTTTTTAAATGGTTTTACATCTACTTTAAGCTAACCAAATCCTTAAACATATAGCTAAAACTAGTAATAGATACAACAGTAAAAGTGGTCAACAGAGCAAAAAGTGGAAGTCTGCATTACAAGGACCAAAACAACACTAAAATACTGATACTGAAAATGTCTATTTTTACACTTAAAACCAAAAAAAAGGAAAATTTTGAGTACTGTGCGTATCTAGTTTCCCACCAAAAATATATATGCAGACTGCTCATAATTTTTTTAAGGAAAATAAACATTGTGAGAGGGGGAAAAAGAAAGAAAATAAAGGAGAAATATAACAAAGTAAAAAATTAAGAGGGTATCAAGTAATGCCTATACACAACTGAATCAAGTTTTAATTGGTCCTGTTTGTTTCAACAAACCGATTAAATAAGAGCACTGGAGGAACACTGGATATTAAAGCAAAAATGTAATAAATGTTATTAATAACTTGAATAACATAACTAATCAAATTTCCCTCAGAAAAATGGCCATAACAAAAAACCATCATGACTTAAAACTACTTAAAACCATGACACTATCTGACAAAACAATGCTATGCTGGTAATTATGTATCCATTGTATATAACTATATACTTCTTCCCAATCACTCTAAAATGAATATACTGTACATCAATCATTTTAAATATGTACAGTATAGTAAGTATATAATATGGACACTACTAACTATAAGGTAATCAGACAAAATTTATAAGTGGCTTACTAACAATTACTGGATGAATCCAGTCGAGCACTGCTGTACTTGCCAGGACAATGTGGACAACACCTTCAATTGGTATAGCCTTGTACACTATACTGCTGTAGAATGCTACATTAATAACAGTGGTAACAAATTTCCTAAATGTAGTAATACTCCAGAAGAAGCTGCTTTTCAACATAGGTTCTCTGATCAGCGCCCAAACTCTGATAACACCCTCATCCCCTCTGAGACACCTAGTTGCATTAAAATCAGTGCAAACATTTAAAGTGTCACAAGCAAAGATATCTTTGACTTGGTAGTGAGCTAATACCAGAAAATGAGCTTGAGACCATTTAGTGGTAAAGGAACTCAAGGTATTGGCATAAGTTAGAGTAAATGAAGGCTTGTGCGTCAAGCTAGACAGTAGAGTCACTATGCCTTAGCAATCTAAATTAGAGTTCTGTACCATTAGACTGTAGCTAACATATAAACCAGCAAGATCAGTAGTAGACAGTGATTATGAACATTATCTGTACTGAGAATAAGGATATTGCAACTACTAAGATGCACCCAAAAGAATGATTTCTGTGTTATATGTGATCTATCCTGGTTGTCCTCCTTTTTGGAAAACCGATCACAAATAGTGAAATTGGGACCTTTCATTTCTGAAAAACGCACAGTGTCATGCAGAGTCCCTCAAGGATCCCCTCTGTTGCCGGTGCTGTTCAATATCTATCTCTGCCCTCTCTTTGAAATCATCAGTATCCAAAAGTTACTCTACACTCTTATGCAGATGACACACAACTGTACTTGGGCATCTGCAACAAAAAGGATCATCAACTCGGATTAGAGAAATGCCTCTCTTTGATAGAAAACTGGATGACTCAACGGTTAAACTCAACGGTTCGAAAACAGAACTTCTCCTGTTTCACGCCAATCGAAAGAATTAACTTGCAACAACTTGGACACCCCGCCCATTCTGGGCAAAATCATCACCCCTAGCACCAAAGTCAAAAGTCTCAGAGTCATCTTCGACACCTACATGACAATGGATGCACAAATAGGGTCAGTAGTCAGCGGATCGCACCATCTGCTGCGCCTACTACGCAGACTTATTGCATTTATTCCTAAAGAAGACATAGCAGTCGTGTTGGGAACAATTGTTAACTCCAGACTTGACTATGCAAATGCCCTTTACCTCGGACTCCCAAAGTACCAAATTACTCGGCTGCAAGTCGTTCAAAACACGGCCGCTAGACTTGTGACTGGGAAAAAACCCTGGGAATCAATATCACCTTTACTAAGAAGCCTTCATTGGTTGCCAGTAAAAGACAGAATTACCTTCAAAGCACTCTGTCTGACGCATAAGTGTATTCAAGGAAATGCCCCCCAATATCTATGCGAAAAACTAAAAGCCCACAACCCCAATCGCGTTCTGTGATCCACCAACCAAAATCTACTCCAGATACCCAAAGCCAGATACAAGTCCAAAGGAGAAAGATTTGTGGTCAAAGGCCCCAGACTATGGAACGCTTTACCAACCAGCATTCGGTTGGAGGAGAATCACTTGGCCTTTAGGAGAAAGATCAAAACCCATCACTTCTGAGGACAAAGGAGAGATGGACAACGAGCGCCCAGAGGCGATTCAGTTCGCATGTGCTGCGCTATATACGTTTTTCACTCACTCATACACCTGGGTGGTAACTCTGAACTAAGCAACTAGAAAAATGCAATTGTAAATAGTCAGTCTTTAGTCCTGGATTTTCAACTGGTTAACATTGGGGCCTAATCATAACATTGGTGCACATAAGTCACAGTAGGGCCTGCATGCAGTAAAGGGCTATAAAACAACTGTGTGGTCAATTCCTAAAGGCTGAGGCTCTCTAATGTCAGTAGGTCATAGTCGCTAGGCCCTCTCACCAGAGTCACCAGGGTTTGAAGGCAATGGCAGGTCAACCAATCACACTGGTACAGTGTATCTTACTTCAAAATTATTAGGTGCATTTAGGTTCATTCTTTACTCAAACAGGGCACCATGCAATTGAGGTTACAACTACTGTGAGTTTCTGCAGGGGCCATGCTCAGAGAAGGTGTATATTGCAGTCTAAATTTAATTATTTTTTGCAGGGATAAAGTGAACCTGCAGGGGTCAGGAGAGGACAAAGGACCTGTTACCAGTAGTACCTGTGCAGGCAACCATATAGTTTGAATAATAATTAAAAAAAATAGAAACAAAAAAATTCAAATAAAAAATTAGCAGAGAACTGTCTGGTCAGCATTAATTGCATGACAGATATCAAACTATAAATTAAAAGCAAGGACTCATATGGGGTTAAAGCAGAGTGCTACACATATAAAAGTCAGCAGCTACAAAAATCAGACACTCACCTATGCCACGGTCCAGCAATGTGGGCAAACAAAGCACTGCTCCTCTTCCCCTCCTCTTCTCATTGCCAAAATTCTGACTGTGGGCGCTTTGCTGTGGCTTCACAGCCAGGCACCCACTGTGCATGCGCAAGCCACACTGCACACTGTGGTTTGCCAGGCAATCTTCTGGGACCTGTGACATGTCCCAGAGGATTTCACTGAGGGACGGGGGAGAAAAGAAAAAAGGGAACTTTTAAGGAACTGATAGTATTAATTCCAAAAATAAACGGGATATTGAAGTAAAAAAATAGTTTTTATTCACAATTATACATATTTATAAAAAAAAAAAAAAAAATTAAATTAAAATATACAGTTACAATGATTGTCACCATATAAGTAAATACATGAAAAACCTTCTTTACACCCAACGCGTTTCGAGTAACCTTCTTCAGGGGTGTGTAGAGACATGTATTATAAATGTAGTGGAAGGATGATGAATATTTCATTAGATGCGATTTTTTTTTAAAGCATTGAAAATATAAACAGCACGCTGGGTTCTGTCAATGAGGTTGCCAGTCAAGCAAGAATTGGGTATCACCCCGCCCCCCCTCCTCCGTCCACAGAGTGTGCCCGATAGGGGTGGACGGGCTGGGGGGGGCTCTCAATTAGCTTACTCATGTAGTACAGGAGCCCACCCCGGACGCCACCATAGAAGTTAAACGAAGAGAGTCGGGACTTCCCCACTCCCCCACCCTCCCCCTCCATACCCTCTCACGTTGGATGTTTACACAGTCTCCTATTCCGAGCATCACTCAACAGATGGGGTTTTATTTACTTATTTTTATTCTGTGAGGTCTATTGTGCTTCTCATGGCTCTCCCTGTGTGTTCGATAAGCTGTTACAGATGTTTCTTTAAACACCGTTCACTGTATATCGCTGTCATGTTACCCCAATTTTGCATTACTGTTTGTAACTCTTTCTTTATAAATTCAATAAAAAATTGTTTTAAAAAAAAAAAAAGAATTGGGTATCAGAATATACAATTAATGCAGGTTTGAGAGGGACATTTATAAGGAACAGGTGTTCATCCTAATAGGGAGAAATTATTCCAAAGATCAAGAAGCCGGTGGATCAACCAGAAGAGATATACTGGGACTGGGATGGAGGTCCCTGAGTATATGAGATCCGCAACAGACCTAATAATGTCCGCTCTCAAACAGTACACTGTATTATTGACAGAGTCGACCTCACACCATGACAATCCAGCAAAGAAGAGGAAGGGGGGAGAGGTGAACTTCCTCCTGGTGCCACAGACCCCCGGGAGGAAGTGGGAGCTGGATGCTCCTAAAAAGAGGGTACCCCCCCCCCAAAAAAAAATTACATGCCAAAAGTGGAGATTCCATTTTTGGGTGGAACTCCGCTTTATTCGATAATGCCACTAAATAGGTAAAAATGAAAACATCAACTATCCCTAAATATGCAACATCATAGCGAAACATAAAGTGTTCAGGGATTATGTAGCTCAAGTAGTAAATACATTCTGATTTATGAATTTCAAATATAAATATACCTCATTTGAATAGTAACCGCTACATTTGTATGAGGCAGAAAACCAGAGGGATCCATTTGACAGGTCACAAATTGAATAAAATATGTGATTAATTTCTCATCTATAAAACATGTATATGAGTGGGCTGTATTCAACCGTGCAGATCAAACAGAGTTTAGCGTATGAATGCCATATGCCTCTCTGTACAACAGAATATATCC
Organism: Rana kukunoris; assembly: GCA_029574335.1. Taxonomy (NCBI): domain Eukaryota; kingdom Metazoa; phylum Chordata; class Amphibia; order Anura; family Ranidae; genus Rana; species Rana kukunoris. The sequence goes on from CM056049.1 coordinate 551,085,430, forward strand.
TTGATCCCCTCCTCCTTGAGGTTTTGGAACCTCCTCTATTACTTGCCCTCTAAGCTCATGGACCTGAAGATGTTTTTGCAAAGTGTCTGGTGTCACATATGCAATGTCTGTGTATTTGATTTTCCACTCTATTGATGGTAAAGTGTATCCCCAGGAATAATGGAAATGCAGATGTTTATTGCAGCAACTGAAGTTTCCTGGTTTACAAGAGAATTTTGATGTAGCACCTGCTGATTTACATACTGGGTCAGCCTGCACTAAGTAGAACCTGATGGCTCTATTGGTTTTATATACTTGCAAGGGCTTTTCTTTGAACAAAATTGTAAAGATTGAACTGCCAGGATAATGTTAAGAGTCTTTAGTACAACCTTATGCATGCATTCTGACACCTGGCTGAAAGTTTGTACAAAGGCAATAGATAATTGTTTATCAGTGTGTCCCTGTAAATTGTTCATTACAGTTTGATTGAGTTCATGGGTAACCACTCCTTTTGGATAACCCTTTTTTACTTAGTTTATCTTAATTTCATTAGTTTTGACCTGTTGATTGTTTTCCTCAATCATAAAAACCTATAGGAACTGCAAAATCCGTAAGATTTCTACCAGGTATTTTGGATGTACACCATTACACTGAAGAAACGTGTTATAATCTGTGGCTGAATTTGAATACTTGTTTTGTAAATTCAAGGTTAAAAACTATTCCTAAAAAAGAGTTAACATATTCCTTCAAAAGAAAATTAATGATTATAAAGAAAAGATTAAGGTCATCCTTCTGTTGACATGTTTACAATTGGATTTCTAGTTTTCAAGAAAATACCTTATTGCCTCGATTCCATCTTTGTTGGGAATCAAAATTTAAAGAGATGTAATGTTTATCATGTCTAAGATATAGCCATTTATGGTGGTGAAATTTTTGAGTGCCATCCAAAAATTCTGGGTGTCCTTGACTTAAGCAGGAAACATGCCAATTCTTTTGGCCTGTCAACAATTGGATTGCTGGCGAGAAACTACCTCAGCGCCTGAAACCATATCTGTTGGGGACCATGGTATAAAGAGATGTGATATTCATCATGGTCATCATGGTTCCCTATTCATAGGGGAACCAAAGTTCTTCAGTGCCTTCAAAAGATCATGAGTGTCCTTGACATAAGCAGACAGATCCTTGACATCGCGTTGTAGGAAGAAAGCAGTCGTATGGGCCACTTTTTGGGTTGCTGAATCTCACTCTGAAACTGCTGGTCCATACTTAAAGGGTTCGTTTCACCTTCACATAAAAAAACTGACTATGCAGATAAGAGGTAGATAAAAAAAAAAACATGCAGCTCTGATTGAAGTTGAATAATACCCTTGATATACCGTAGGTGTAGGCTATTTATGTACCTCATGAAGCCTAAATGTAATGCTTCCAGTATGTTGCTAGGACATTGCTAAGAAAGGTCTGGTGATTACTGCTCACCTCCACCATCACAGGACTGAGCTCTGAAATGCTAAGCTCAGCTACTGCATCAGGGGAAAGTATGAGCATGAGGGGAGGGGGGGGGGGGGGGGAATTTGAATCAAAGAAAAAGCTTGTTCCTGTGATGGTGGAGATGAACAGTAATGACTAAGCTGTACATTCCTCTTGGCAAAAAGCCTCCAGTTCCTGGAAATTATTGGTCTGTTTTGCATGAACTGCACGTTTGAGATCCCCAGAGTGGCTCAATCAGGGCCGATCCGTCCTATAGGCTCACTATGCAAGCCGCTTAGGGCCCCGCAAAATGCAGAGGGCCCCCCAAATTACTAGAGGCCCCGCCTGGTGAGAAGTAATTTTCGGACCCTCACCCGCTTCTCAATTCGCTGGCTGCATGGGAGAAGAGGTAAGAAGTCAGCACCCCCTGCTTCTCACTTTAATGTAAGATGTAATTTTGTCATTTCTGACAGCAGAACACCCCCTCCTCCCGCTTCTCAACTTTAATCTTTAATGTGACATGTCACTGCAGTGCCCCTTCCCCTTCTCAACTTTAATGTGACACATACTTTTGCTTAGGGCCACAGGGAGGTCAGGATTGGCACTGGTCTCAATGATATTGAGGTCAGGAGACTAAGATGGCCACTCCAGAACCTTGACTTTATTCTGCTGTAGCCAATGACAGGTCGACTTGGCCATGTGTTTTGGATTATTGTCATGTTGGAATGTCCAAGTATGTCCATTCACAGTAGGAATGGTGTACCTTTCATCATAGGATTTGCTGACTCCTCTCCAAATGTAGTGTTTATTAGTGTTGCTCACGAATATTCGCATTGCGAATATTCGCTACGAATATTGCATATTCGAGTATTCACGAATATCTCGAATATCGCGGCGAATATTCGCTATTTCGAATATTCGTATTTTTTCAAATTTCGCAATCAATTTTGCAATCAATTTCGCATTCGCACTAGCGAAATTTCGCAATTTTTATTTTTTTATAAAATATAGCGAATATTCGTAAATATCGAATATTCGTGATATTTTATCCAAAAAAATTTGCATTCGCACTAGCGAAATTTCGCAATTTTTATTTTTTTATAAAATATCACGAATATTCGATATTAACGAATATTCTTCGAAATATTTGCGAAATATCGCGAAATCGAATATGGCGTATTCCGCTCATCACTAGTGTTTATGGTTGTGGCCAAAAAGCTACATTTTGGTCTCATCACTCCAAATGACTTGTGCAGAAAATTTGAGGCTTGTCTCTGTGCTGTTTGGCGTATTGTAAGCGGCATTTGCCGCATTTGGTGGCATTTGCGTAGTAATGGCTTTCTTCTGGCGACTCTACCACGCATCCCATTTTTCTTTTTTAAGCGCCACATCACATGATTTCAAAGAGTCCTGTATGTCACCTGAAGTTATTTGTGGGTTTTTCTTTGCACCCCAAACTATTTTCCTGGCAGTTGTGGCTGAAATTTTAGTTGGTCCACCTGACCGTGGTTTGGTTTCAACAGAACCCCTCATTTTCCACTTCTTGATTAGAGTTTGAACACTGCTGATTGGCATTCTCAATTCATTGGATATCTTTTTATATCCCTTTCCTGTTTTATACAGTTCAACTACCTTTTCCCACAGATCCTTTGACAATTTTTTTGCTTTCCCCATAACTCAGAATCCAGAAACGTCAGTGCAGTACTGGATGAAAGATGCAAGGGTCTGTCAGAAGTCCTGAAACGTATTGACCTTTAATACACACACACTAATTACAAGAAAAAAGATCACAGGTAAGGATGGTTACCTTTAATAGCCATTCAAACCCCTTTGTGTCAACTTGTGTGCATGTTTTTAGGCCACAATCACCAGGGTATGTGAACATTTGATCAGGGTCATTTGGGTAGTTTCTGTTGTCATTATGATTTAAAAGTGGAGCTCCACCGTTAAAAAAAATATTAAAAGCCAGCAGTTACGAATACTGCAGCTGCTGACTTTTAATATATGAACACTTACCTGTCCTGGAGTCCAGCGATGTCTGCAGCAGAAAACGAGCAACCGTTCGTCTATCTGCTGCCTCCACTGCCATTCTTGGTGAGGGAATCAGCAAGTGATACGTTCTGGCTTCACTGCCCGATTCCCTACGGCGTATGCGCGAGTTGTGCAGCGCCGTCCTCACTAGTCCCCGCTGTGTTCTGGGAGCCGTGTGTTTCCCAGAACGCAACAGGTGGGGGAGGGAAGTGACGCACTACCCGCAGAATACCCGCAAAGAGGACTCCCGGAAGTGGGTGCAAATACCTGTCTTAGACAGGTATCTGTACCCCCCTCCCCCATTAAAGGTGTCAAATGTGATACCGGAGAGGGGGAGGGTTCCGATGAACGGAAGTTCAACTTTAGGGTGGAGCTCCGCTTTAAAAAGAGTAAACACAGTTGATTGATAATAAATAGCTTCAGCCAAACACTAACCATAAGATTTTAGATTCTATAACAAATTATTATTATTTTTTTTTTTATAATTTAAAACCTATACTCTTGATAATAATTAAGACTTTTTTTTATCTGAGATCATCTTATATTAACCTGGTCTAAGTTGGTTTTAACCTTTCTTATACAATGTATGACATAATCTTTTGAGTAGTTAGATCCATGCTAAAATTGTTAACCACTTAAGACCCGGAAGAAAATGCAGGTAAAGGACCTGGCCAGTTTTTGCGATTCGGCGCTGCGTCGCTTTAACTGACAATTGCACGGTCGTGCTTCGTGGCTCCCAAAACAAAATTGGCGTCCTTTTTTTTATATTTCAATGTTTTTATTAAAGTTTTATAAGTATAAAGGTGCAACAAATTATATCTTGTATTGCAATAAAACAAATATACAATCATATTTCAAAGAAAAGTTTGTTTTTGAGTTTCTTTGGTTGTTACATAAGGCCCTGGTGTGGAGAAAGCCTCTTGAGGGGGGAGGGGGCGAGTAGGATAGTCAGGGCGCCCACTAACACACAGCACCTTTCTCTATCTGCAAATTAGAGAGCGTCCTGTCTTGCCTGCTCGCCCCCTCACCCCTCAAGAGGCTTTCTCTACACCAGGGAGAAAGCCTTGCATTACTGTGTGTAGTTACAGACAGAAGAACAGGAAGTGAGGATTTCTCAGAAGAAATAAGGACATTTAAAAGCAAAATGGAAGGATAGTAAGTGAAGGTGGACTGCACTAAGGTAAAGGAAGCTATTTATGGCATTTTTTTTTTTTTTACCTTTACAACCCCTTTAAGTTGAATCTCTAAATGCTCCTAATCAAAAATAAAATACAGTAATTCTTGTTTCTGTGGGGGCTACCACATTTTAAAACTTAGCTACATTCAGACAGAGACATGTCTTAAAGATCAGAATTAGCTATAGCAGATATTGTGAGTGGTGCATGTTTCCATTATAACATGCAGTGGCAGCTCTTGTTTTTTTGTGTGTGAAGGGATAACTGCAGCGTTCACCTGCCCTAATAGCATCCACTCTCAGTCTGCTGGCACTAAGATTCTTGTCCAGGGAGCTGAACAATCTCTTCCATGGTGAGGCTGAGAGTGTAATATTGTCTCAAATGGTACAGTGTTTCCCTGAAAATAAGCCCGGGACTTATATTAATTTTGCCAACCAAAAACACACTAGGGCTTATTTTTGGGGTAGGTCTTATGCCATATGCTGTCTTCTCTCCCCCCTGCCTGTCAGAAATCCCCTGTGGAAATTCCTAAAATTTACAGCACCGCATATTGCATAATGTGTATGTCTGCAATTCAATTGTGCCACATAGCTTCTTCTAGTGCTGGGCGCATCTGTAACCCTTTGAAGCTCTTTTCCCCTCTTCAAGCACTGCAGAGGGAGGGGGGCCCGAGATCCCTCGCTGACAGCTTGCAGAAGAGCAGAGCAGCCCGACATCACCTGTTTGCTGCTGGGCTATTCTGTTGCCCGCCGGAGGCCTTATCCCAGCTCTAAAGAATGCAGAGGGAGGGGGGCCCCAGATTCCCCCTGACAGCTTTCAGAAGAGCAGATCGGCGTAACATCAGCTGAGCGCTGCTCGGCGATTTCCTTGCCCGCCGGAGCCCTTATCCCAGCTCTAAGGAATGCAGAGGGAGGGGGCCCGAGATCCCCCGCTGGCAGGAGAGGGGAAGAGGAGAGCAGCGCGAGTACAGCTGAGAGCAGAGAGAGGTCAGCGCTATACCAAAAGGAATTTGGCACAACTACACTATACAATACTGTAATAGAGTGGACTCTAGTATTCCCCCGGCGCTTTAAACTAGGGTTTATTTTTGGGGTAGCCCTTCCTGAAGATGGGGGTAGGTCTTATTTTCGGGGTAGGTCTTATTTTCGGGGAAACACAGTATATTTAACAGACTAAAAAGGAGAAAATAGAAGTTCATTGCCAGAGTTTACACTTAAAATTGTACTTGATCGATCCACTTCTTCCATAAATTTGACTATATGTGCACACACCACACCCATTTTTTGTTACAGCTCCACCCTTACCTAAAAATCAGGACTAACCTGCTAAACTTTGGATTGCTGGAAAGTAATCACGGTTAAGTGAATAATAAATACTTACAATTTTTCTTTTAATAAGTTATAATCATGCATTGTGCACACTAGGGCAGTTCTGCTAAACAGATGCTCATAAAAAAATGATACCCATAAAATGTGAAAATGCTCATCTATAGGTTTAGTTGTTTCTGCTTCTCTTCAATGTCATAAATCAGACCACATATTTTGTTTGTAACCCACAACTGTTATTTTCCTAGTTTACGAGACTCATAAGGCTCACAGTTTTACTACCTACTGCATTAACTCTATGGGATGAAAGAGTCCTGTGACATAACGTGTGACGAAACAGCAAAGACTTTGGTGAGTCAGTGCACCTTTGTTTTCTAACATGATGTTCACTTGGCACAGATATCACATTAGGAGAATAAAAAGCATATTTGTGTGTGACTGTATCTGCTTCCACTGCGCTTGTATCATAAAGTCTGCTACTTTCTGTCAGCATTTACAAGCTGATCTACAGAATTGAAAATGTACTGTCACTGCTAACTTATTCCTTTTGTAGCTGATAAAGCCGCCTCGAGAGGCGTCAAAGCTACATGTGTAAGAATACAAAACAAAATCCCTTGAAATTCAAGAGGTACTGCTTATGCTTATACGTAACTTGTTCTTACACTTAAATTTAATATTAAGGATAGGGGAGTACCTGTGACATGCCGAGTAACAACAATGACACAATTTTGTCTGTGTGCAGCTGCATTTTAGACCTAAAACATTAAAGAAGAAATGTCAAAATAGACAAAGTCTAATACATTTATTATCACTAAGGGGATATCATTGTCATACATGATACAGACCAGCTTCTTGCAGTGTTGCAAAAGGTTAGTCATAAAATCAGGTTAGCAGAATGATACCAAATTATCCTCTTAAAGAGACCCTGGGCCAGATTCTCAGCGGCGATACGACAGAGTATCTCAGATACCCCGTCGTATCGCCGTTTTTTTTGCCTCGTATCTATGCGCGTGATGCTTGGCATCACTTTTGCATAGATACGCTTCAACATCCGACAAGTGTAAAACCATTATACTTGCGGATCGTAGTTGTAATGACAACTCCGGCCACTAGGTGGCCTTTACGTTGTTTTCTCTTTTGCCTATGCAAATGAGGCTAGTACGCCGATTCCCGATCGCTTTTGTGCCGCCCCGTCGTCGCGTACGTCGTTTTCGTCCACGCAAGGTTACCCCAGCTTCTATGTGGAGTAACCTTACGAAGTATCGTCGGATGACGTCGGGTGCCGTCGGATGCCATGTTAAGTATGGCGTCGGGTCAGCGTCGGCTTTTTCCGTCGCTTACGTCGTTTTACTAACTCGTTCGCGAATAGGGGCATTGCGTAGTGACGATCACGTCGTTTTGACGTCGGTTTCAACAACGCTTTCCGACGTGAGCTGGAGCATGCACACTGGGCTTTTTCCCCGGCCGGCGCATGCGCAGTTCGCTCGACGCGGGGGCGCGCTTAATTTAAATACAAGCCGCCTCATTTGAATTACGCGGGCTTACGCTGGGCCATTTTCGCTACGCCAACGCAAACGACGGGCAAATGGTTAGAGAATACGGCACCTGCTCTAGTACGATGCGGCAGCGTAGTGCAAATGGCTTACGATACGCAAGCGAAATTCTATGAGAATCTGGCCCCCTGTCACCAACTTAGAGTAGTATTAAACCTGTTGAAATACATTGTTTATGTATTTTTGTACAACTACATATATATTTTTCAGCCAGTAGATGGCAGTGTTTATAAGTTTTTAGCTGCATCTATGGTTAAACTCTATGGCCCGGATTCACGTAGGGCGGCGTATGTTTAGAGCGGCGAAGCGTATCTTTTTTACGCTATGCCGCCGCAACTTAGAGAAGCAAGTGCAGTATTCACAAAACACTTGCGTCCTAAGTTACGGTGGCGTAGCGTAAATGGGCCGGCGTAAACCCGCGTAATTCAAAGTAGGCAGGTAGGTGGGCGTTTTGTATGCTAATGAAGCGTGACCCCATGTAGATGCATGGCAGAACGAACGGCGCATGTGCCGTCTGTGAACGTATCCCTGTGCGCATACTCAGAATTACGCCGGCTAGAATTCCTAAGATACGTCGAACACTGCATACGACGTGAGCGTAACTTACGCCCAGGCACATTCACGTACGCCTTACGTAAACGACATAGAATTCAACGGCTGTTCCGACGTCCATACCTTAACATGGGCTGTGCCTTATATAGCAGGGGTAACTTTACACCGGACGTACGCCTTACGTAAACGGCGTAGCTTACAGCGACGGGCGCATCTACGTTCCTGAATCGGCGTATCTTGCTCATTTGCATATTTATAATGGGAACACCGAATGCGTCCAGCATAACTATGCGCCCACGATATGCCGGTGTAGGCAAGTTACGTCGGATGGCTGAAGCCATGTTTTTCGGCGTATCTTGCTTTATGGATCAGCGTAAAGGATGTGACGGCGCACATTTGAAATTACGGTGGCGTATCTGTAGATACGCCGGCGTAAAGCCTTCGTGGATCCGGGCCTATGTCATTTCTCTATAATAAAGTTTCCTTTTCCTGTCTGTCGAATTTGGATGGTTCGCCTGAACTTCGAATTTTTGACTACTAAAATGTCTCTAAAAAACTAAGGGAAAGGGCTAGAGGGCTGCAAATGGCAGCAAAATGTTGGTAAGAGCATGGCAATCAAACGTGGATAGGGAAATAACTTAAAATAACATAAAATACATAAAAAAAAAAAATCTTCACAAGCAGGAACCTTCCCCAATGATGGGAGACTATTCCTCCCACTGATACCAATGATGGGGCACTATTTCTCCCACTGACACAAATGATGGGGCAATATTCCTCCCAATGATACCAATGATGGGGCACTATTTCTCCTACTGACACAAATGATGGGACACTATTCCTCCCAATGATACCAATGATGGGACACTATTCCTCCCACTGATACCAATGATGGGGCACTATTTCTCCCACTGACACTAATGATAGGACACTATTCCTGCCAATGATACCAATGATGGGACACTATTCCTCCCACTGATACCAATTGTAACAGAATGGCCCGTGACACCCAAAGATGTTGGAAGGATGAGAGATACTCTTGTGCCAGCAGCAACAATAACTCTTGGGTCGAAATCCACCCTGTGCCCTTTTGGGTGTAGGGTGGCTAATAGTGAATCATAATTCATATATTACATGAGATGGGACATTAATAATAATTCATATTGCAGGACTGGAATATTACAAAAGTGGTTCATGTGGACTTGAGACCAGGTTACCAAGACATTGACACATCCCTTTGTATAATAGGCTATTGAAATATCTTAAGGTGTTGGCTATTCACTGTAAAGACATTCCGTTGAAGGTGTTGATTGCACCCACTCTCACAAGACTCTGCCATTGTGTGATAAAGCTGTTTAGATAACTTATTCAACTAGATGTCTGTGCTATTATTCAAGGTTAATTGAACCCTATTGAAGATGCGGTGCCGACCGGTCTACATGGTTAGCTTACCTGAATGCCTTTTAGAGTGTGATTGAAGCCCCCAATGGTGTGAAGGGGGGTAGAGATTGCATTGTCCTGTGATTAACTGCATTATGCTTGAGACTGTATAAGAAGCTGAGAAAATACTAATAAATTGTCATATCTTTGAAGCAAGTGCAGAGCTTGAGTCTCGTCTTGTTTATGGGAATGGATATGGATCGTGTATGCAAGATTGTCAGAGTGTGTCAGATAAGCTTGTCCTGGATGGATGGAAGGTCGTAAGCGGTGGTGACCGTTACACCAATGATGGGGCACTATTTCTCCCACTGACACTAATGATGGGACACTATTCCTCCCAATTATACCAATGATGGGAGACTATTCCTCCCACTGATACCAATGATGCGGCACTATTTCTCCCACTGACACAAATGATGGGACACTATTCCTCCCAATGATACCAATGATGGGGCACTATTTCTCACACTGACATTAATGATGGGTCACTATTCCTGCCAATGATACCAATGATGGGTCACTATTCCTCCCACTGATACCAATGATGGGGCCCTCTTTTTCCCACTGACACAAATGATGGGACACTATTCCCGCCAATGATACCAATGATGGGACACTATTCTGGTGCAATTAGATTTGTGAAGTAGGACTGACTCCTAACTAATTGTCTCCCTATAAGCACAATCAGGAACCTTTCCCTACAGTAGCTAATGCAGAGTATGTTACAGGAACATATGCAGTGCTGGTGCAATATGCAGAGTATCTGACAGGAACATATGCAGTGCTGGCGCAATATGCAGAGTATCTGACAGGAACATATGCAGTGCTGGTGCAATATGCAGAGTATCTGACAGGAACATATGCAGTGCTGGTGTAATATGCAGAGTATCTCACAGGAACATATGCATTGCTGGTGCAATATGCAGAGTATCTGACAGGAACATATGCAGTGCTGCTGCTATTAGATTTGTGAAGTAGGACAGACTCCTATCTAATTCTCTCCCTATAAGCACAATCAGGAACCTTTCCCTAATGTAGCTAATGCTATGTAGATCGATTGCTGAGTATTGCAATTCGATTTCTGAAGCAGGACAATCCTCTCTAAATCTGTCCCTGAGAGCAGCGGCAGCCTTTCCCTACCCTAGCTAAAGCAGAGTGACGAGCTGTGCTGTGTGCCTCTAGCTTATATAGAGGCTGGGTCACATGCTCGGTCACATGCTGCACTGGCCAATCACAGCCATGCCATTAGTAGACATGGCTGTGATGGCTTCCAAGTCACACAAGTAAAATAAATGCTGATTGGCAGCCCTGCAGCGCGCCGTTACATAGTCGAACACCGAACCCAAACTTTCAGAAAATTGTTCGGGTTTGGGTCCGGGTCCAGGTAAAAAAAAACGAAAGTTCGGTACGAACCCGAACTTTACAGTGCCGGTTCGCTCAACCCTAGTTATGGGCCAAGGCATAACCCAGACACCGATCCAGAGAAAAGATGAGAACCCAGTCATAGCTCAGCCATAGCCAGCTACAGAAGATAAATGCAAGATACAGCAAAAGAATAAAAGGAAATGACCAGTAAAATGAAAATTTGGACTAATAAGAGAAGGTAATGTATAAATGAAGTCAGGCCAGAACATCATTCAGATGAGTGGATAGAGAAAGACCAAAAAGCTCAGAGAACCATCTCTCTTAGCATAAAAGAGGATCAAATCATACATGACACAACACAGGACTACATAAGGCACACCTTGGAAATTGTTGAAAGCCTGAGAGGTATAGGAAAAGAAATAAAGTATTTTCATGTGGCAGCACTATTACTCAGTGGCTTACCAGAAAGTTTTGAATTCTTGTCACAACACTTGATGCACATCCAGATGATGAATTGACACTGGAATATGTTAAAGACAATCTTGACCATGAATATAAGTGTATAAAACAGAAAGCATGGTGATGGTGTTTCTGTCGCAGTCTGCTTTAACCACTTGCTTACTGGGAACATATACCCCCTTCCTGCCCAGGTGAAATTTCAGCTTTCAGCACGGTCACGCTTTGAATGATAATTGCCCGGTCATGCGACGTGGCTACCAAACAAAATTGGCGTCCTTTTTTTCCCCACAAATAAAGCTTTCTTTTGGTGGTATTTGATCACCTCTGCGGTTTTTATTTTTTGCGCTATAAACAAAAATAGAGCGACAATTTTGAAAAAAAAAACACCATTTTTAACTTTTTGCTATAAGAAATATCCAATAAAAAAAAAAAATTCTCAGTTTAGTCCGATACGTATTCTTCTACATATTTTTGGTAAAAATAAAAATCGCAAGAAGCGTATTGTGATTGGTTTGCGCAAACGTTATAGCATCTACAAAATAGGGGATATAATTATGAATTTTTTTATTATTTTTTTTTTTTTTACTAGTAATGGCGGCGATCTGCTATTTTTGTCAGGACTGCGATATTGCGGCGGACATATCGGACCCTTTTGACACGTTTTTGGGACATTCACATTTATACAGCGAACAATGATATAAGTATGCACTGATTACTGTATAAATGTGACTGGCAGGGAAGGGGTTAACACTAGGGGGCAAGGAAGGGGTTAATGTATTCCCTAATTAGTAATTCTTACTGTGGGAGAGGGGGTGACTGGGGGAGGTGACCGATGGTTGTCCCTATGTACAAGGGACACACCATCAGTCTCCTCTCCCTGACAGGACATGGAGCTCTGTGTGTAAACCGATAGCGGGTGCCTGGCGGACATCGCGGCCACCAGGCACGCGCATCGGCACCTGACTGACACGGCGGGCATGCGTGCACACCGCCGGCGCCGCTCGCCCGCTCCCCAGTGGCCTGGAGGCCGGAGGCCATATATAGATGGCCTCCCAGCAATTTAGAGCCACAATGTGGCCGTAAAAACCCGTTGTGCGGGGGTAAGTGGTTAAAGTAAAAAAATAGGGATAAAAACAGTAACAAGAAATAAGTGAATGTATTGTGTGCAAGAAAAAGGGTAATTTAAAAGCAGACTGAAGAATCTGGAAAGATAGAATGCAAAAACAAACTAACCAGGCAAAAATTATGAAGGAATAGAATACTTTTCTCTTTCCTGTCCTATTTCCCAGAGTGTCACCAGAAAGATACCTTTGAAAAATGTCCTCTACATCTCTGCTCTTGAAACAAATCTTTTGTCAGTGAAGAAGTTTACAAAACAAGGCAATGTAGTGACCTTCCAGGATGAGAGTTGTGCCATCACAAAAGGGGATATCTTACTTGCTAAGGCTAAAATGACAGATGAACTGTATCAGCTAAACTGCAATGGGGTGGTTGACACTGCCAAGGAGGGAAAACATTCAAACTGCATTCACAGATGGCACAGATGACTTGGGCACAGGAGTCCTGACAAATTAAAGAAATTAACTGAGAATTACTATATAGACCTGGCCACACCAATGTTCCCCTCACAAGATCTCACAGGTACTTTTATTTCACACACACACACAAAAAAGGCCCATTAATGTGAATGTGTGAGATTTTGCATGCACGTCATTGGTGGGCCAGCAAAGAGAAACTGGAAAAATAAGGTGGCCACTGATTACATACATTTTTCAAATGGCGACATGTGAACTGGAGAATGAAGAGAGAAACCAGGAAGGATAAAGAGCACGATAGGATATGTACATTTTACATTAATATGATTTATGTAGTGTGCAGTTTGATTAGAGAACATGGAGAGGTCTGTTTTAAATGTATATGTAAAAACGTAAGAGTCCATACATACCGTGGCTCGGATTCAGAAAGGACTTACGCCGACTTATCTCCTGATACGCCGCATAAGTCCACGGATGCGCCGTCGTATCTATGCGCCTTATTCTTGAAATTAGATATGCCTGAATTTTGGCTTAATCCGACCGACGTAAGTCTCCTACGCCGTCGGATCTTGGCCGCAAGGGGCGCTTCCATAGATTTACGCTTCGAATATGTAAATGAGCTGTAATCTACGCCATTTACGTAAGGCTTAAAGTTACCCCTGCTATATGAGGCGCAGGTAATGCAAAGGTATGGGCCAGGGAACGACGCCGTCAAATTTTACGTCGCTTTCGCCGTTTACGTAGTACTATGTGAATAGGGCTGTACGTAGGTTATGTTCACATTGTAGGCAGTGTTCGACGTATCTTAGGCAGCTATTTCGCCGTAACTGTGAGCATGCGCACTGGGATGCGTCCAAGAGACGACGCATGCGCAGTTCGTTTTTGGAAGCTCATTTGCATGGGGTCATGCTTCATTATAATATATCACGCCCACTTCCAGCCCACTTCCACCTACTTTGACTTGCATCGGCTTACGCCGACAACTATACGCTACGCCGGCGCAACGTTGAGCGCACATTCTTTGTGAATAGCATGCTTGCCTCTCAACGTTGCCCCGGCGTACCATAAAGTAGATACGCTATGCCCGCACAAAGAAGCGCCGCTCTACCTGAATCCGGGCCCATGTGTTTGGCTGATTTGGGCTGCATTGCCCAACACGGCTCAATGCAGCTGAGATCCAATGTTTGCAATGTAAAAATAGGACATGCTTCATTTATAGGCAATGCCATACTCAGAAACCCATTACAACACATCACAGTGCACTGTAATGCATGTTAATAAAAATAGGGCATTTTCACTCCTGCTGTAAACAAGAAAACCTGCACATCAGTGAAACACAATCCGTTAAAAAACACATTAACATATAAACTCAAATGGCATATTTTTAATTTTTAATAAAATACTTGCTTCCACATTTTAAATAAAATCGTTGTACTGATGTTCTCCTGCAACCCCTCATGGTTACTTTCTGTCTTCATGTAACAATGGCTCCATGGCATTTTATAAGACGTGGGTTTTCTAAAGGTGACAACAGTGGGGTAGAGTTACTAGTGATTCTGCCTAGCAGCCCTAGGGTCACTCGCTCCGAAGAAGCTCGCCTGACGAGTGAAAGGCATTAGCTTGACGTCATCATGTCGGTGATGTTTGGACCCAGATGAGACTACACGGACACTCTGTTACATCCTGGGACCTAGCCGCACATCCAAGAGGACTCGATACACGGAGGCTGCAGGGTGCTGTGAGTCCAACTTGGTGCTGTTCGGCTTTGTCCAGGAGTGTTGGAGATTCATTGGAATTGCATATATTTATAATTGTATCCACACCCACCCCACACTGACAACACTTTGCAGCACATCTGTCAGGAAAATGGCTCTAAGAGAACTGGCAGAAATAGTGCCAGTACTGGTAATGGACACTTTCGGCACATTGCCATGCAATAAGTGTGAATGGGCATCCGTAGGTCCGCAATGGTGCTAACATGCGAATGCACATGCACAACGGCGCTAATTGGCGAACACGCGTATGAACAATGTGACAGATGCGGACACTTTCTGGCCTATACTGCATAAGACTGCTGCTGAGCCCATCATATTGCTGGATTGACATCAGCCTTCCTGTGTTCCTGAGCTTCTGTGCATATTCTGCTTGATTCTTGTTGTGACCCGGCTTGCTCCTGACCTGTCTGATCTGCTCTCCTGGTTTTGACACCCTGGCTTGCTCTACCAACTTTGTTGCTATCTCCAGTGTCTGACTACTGTCTCCTGCTCACACCATTGCCAAGTGTTACTGAGGATTTCCAGAGACTTTGGTCCAGCTGTGTATCCTGCATTATCCAATATACTTCAGGTTACCACCAGCTCTACTTTCCTGTATCCGTCTGGCAACCTGTGTTTTTATGGACACTACACCTTCTGTACCATCTTCAGCGGTGTACTGCACTTGTCGGAGTTTGGCACTTCAACCTCCGACCAGGTACTCAACAACATTCCTACGTCATTCACACTAGCCCCCAGTCCCAACGGCCTTTCCCGATCTCAGTTATTTGCCTGAGTTACAAAGTCATCCATACGTACAAATATGGAACTGTGTTATCAAATTCAGTCAAAACTCTCACAGGCACTCTGAGGCCATACCAGGACTGTCCCGTATTGCATACCTATATGGTTACACATCAGGGCTATATTGATTTGCCCACACCACGTTGATCCTCTTGTGGACCTTTAGTCCATTTACTTATACAGCAGCCCTAGGGTCATTGGTTCAAATCCCAACCTTGACATTCCCTGCCTGGTGTTTACATGTTCTCCTGTGCCTGCGTGGGCTTCTTCTAGGTACTCCAGTTTCCTTCCACACTCCAAAGACATGCTGGTAGGATAACCACTTACCGACTGCCCACCGCCATTATACGTCATGACTTTAAAGATGGATATCTCGGTAACGGCAGCAGCTGCTGCCACAACCGAGATATCCATCTCTTCTGTGGGCGATCGGTCAAACGATAATGGCGGTCTCTGCGGCGGATTCACCGCGAGATCGCCGTTATCGGTGGCGGGCGAGGACCCCCCCCGCTGCGTTCCCGCGCCCTCCGCCGCTTACCGGAGCCGTCGGTAGCGGCGGAGGCGATCGGGTCCTCTCCCGTGCTCAGTGGGGATGCGAGTGAGGGAAAAATTTCCCTCATCCATCCCCGTAGCTCTGCTGGGCGGAAGTGACGTCAAAACGTCAGTCCCGCCCAGCGTCTTAAAGAGACATTTTTTTTAATGTTATTTAAAAAATGACATTTTACATTTATTTTTTTTGCATTTAAGCTTAAATATGAGATCTGAGGTATTTTTGACCCCAGATCTCATATTTAAGAGGACCTGTCATGCTTTTTTCTATTACAAGGGATGTTTACATTCCTTGTAATAGAAATAAAAGTGATAATTTTTTTTATTTTTTTTTATTTTAGTGTTAAAAATTGGTAAAATAAATAAAAATAAATACGAAAACAAAAATTTTTTTTTTTTAATCGCCCCGTCCCGACGAGCTTGCGCGCAGAAGCGAACGCATACGCGAGTAGCGCCCGCATATGAAAACGGTGTTCAAACCACACAAATGAGGTATCGCCGCGATCGTTAGAGTAAGAGCAATAATTCTAGCCCTAGACCTCTTCTGTACCTCAAAAAATGCAACCTGTAGAATTTTTTAAACGCGCCTATCGAGATTTTTAAGGGTAAAAGTTTGACTCCATGCCACGAGCGGGCACAATTTTTAAGCGTGACATGTTGGGTATCATTTTACTCGGCGTAACATTATCTTTCACAATATGTAAAAAAAATGGGCCAAATGTATTGTTGTCTTATTTTTTAATTAAAAAAGTGAATTTTTTCCAAAAAAAGTGCGCTTGTAAGACCGCTGCGCAAATACGGTGTGACAAAAAGTATTGCAATGACTGCCATTTTATTCTCTAGGGTGTTAGAAAAAAAATATATAATGTTTGGGGGTTTTAAGTAATTTTATAGCAAAAAAAAATGTTTTAGTCTCATAAACACCGAGTCTGAAAAACAGGCTCGGGGGCTAAAGTGGATAACTGTCTCCTTTCTAAATTAGCCCTAGTATATGTACTGTATATATGAATGTGAATTAGGGACCTTAGATTGTAAGCTCCGTGAGTTCGGTGACTGATGTGAATGTACAATATATACAGTGGATATAAAAAGTCTACACACCCCAGTTAAAATGTCAGGTCAGAGTTAAAATATGGGGTCAGAGACAAAGATAAATCATTTCAGAACTTTTTCTGCCTCTAATGTGACCTAACTGTACAACTCAGTTGAACAACAAAATAATATGGTTGCCTAAGTTTGCACACCCTTAAACTAATATTTTGTTGAAGCACCTTTTGATTTTATTACAGCACTCAGTCTTTTTGGGTTATTAGTCTGTCAGCATGGCACATCTTGACTTGACAATATTTGTCCACTCTTCTTTGCAAAACACTCCAAATCTCTCAGAATGGGAGGGCATCTTCTGTGCACAGCCCTTTTCAGACCACCCCACAGATTTTCAATCAAATTCAGGTCTGGGCTCTGGCTGGGCTATTCCAAAACTTTAATCTTCTTCTGGTGAACCCAATCCTTTGTTGATTTGGATGTATGCTTTGGGTTATTGTCATGCTGAAAGATGAAATTCCTCTTCATGTTCAGCTATCTAGCAGAAGCCTGAAGGTTTTGTGCCAATATTGACTGGAATTTTCAGCTGTTCTACCTTGACTAAGGCCCCTGTTCCAGCTGAAGAAAAACAGCCCCAAAGCATGATGCTGGCACCACAATGCTTCACGGTGGGTATGGTGTTCTTTTGGTGATGTGCAGTGTTGTTTTTGGGCCAAACATTTCTTTTGGAATTATGGCCAAAAAGTTTAACCTTGGTTACATCAGACCATAACACATTTTCCCACATGCTTTTGGGAAACTTCAGATATGTTTTTTGAAAAATTCAGCCAGACCTGGATGTTTTTTTTTTGTAAGAAAAGGCTTTCATCTTGCCACTCTACCCCATAGCCCAGACATATGAAGAATACACATATACCATACAGCCAGTACTTGCCAGATATTCCTGAAGCTCCTTTAATGCTGCTGTAGGCCTCTTGGCAGCTTCCCTGATGTAACAGCTCTGGTGAACGGAGTCAACCACAAGTGCGGTAGCAAGAATTTCAATGTTCTTCTCTATGTTAAAAATCAGAATTAGGCCCCAGGCGTCACTCCACACAAACAGGAGTTTGGGGGTTCTCTACATCATCTCTCTCTCACATAAAGATAGGCATTGAGCTAATGAGCTTGGACGCATTACAACATGCGACCAGAGCTTAGCGTTTAAAATTATAGTATGCACTAAAAGATACGTATGCACAACTGTATGCAAGTAATTATTAGTATTACATAGCGTCGTGCATTAAGCCACTAAGGGAGAAGGTATGAAATACGTCAATCCTTAGCATAGAAAGTTTAGGCGAACATGTTCCACAAGTTAGGGCATAAGCCCATAAATAGGTAGGTATTTGCCCATGCACATGGTTCACCACATAAATAGGATATGAGGGTAAGCACCTTAATCCGGTCATTGGGGAAGGTGCGAGGGCATAGTTCAAACATTAATTTACACGCATTAATGAATTTCCTGTAGGTCTTTCAATCACCAGTAAGGCCTCGTACACACGAGGCAATTCATTTGTTTAAATCGGTCGGACCGACCGATTTGAACAAATCTGTCTCTTTGGATTTTGGTTTGTTCGCATGTACACACGAGCAAACCAAAATCCCCGCCAGCAGACGGCGCGCTGACGTGTCGGTGACGTGGCTGTGACGTTGACGCCTTTCTTTATGTGACAGAGTGATGATGTAGAGATCCCCCAAACTCCTGTTTGTGAGGAGTGACGCCTGGGACCCAATACCGAGTTGTCACATAGAGAAGCGCATTGAAATCCTTGCTAACCGCAGTTGTGGTTCAGTCCATTCACCAGTGCTGTTACACCTGACCAGTTATCTTTTCGTTTTTTTTCATACATTTTGGAGGGGTCTCCTGTCCTTGGTAATGTCACTGTTGTGCCATATTTTTTCCACTTGATAATGTCTTCACTGTGTTCCATGGTATATCTAATGCCTTGGAAACTCTTGTGTACTCTTCTCCTGACTAATACCTTTTAACAACGAGATCCCTCTGAGGCTTTGGAAGTGCTCCGCAGACCATGGCTTTTGCTGTAGGATGCGACTATGAAAATGTCAGCAAAGACCTACTAGAACAGCATAAATTGACAGTGCTATATAAGTAACAAACAACTGGCCATTATATAAGTACCTGTAATAAATAAATAAAAGTGGTGCACACAGAGTCTGGTGCAGCTGTGCATGGTAACCAATCAGCTTTTAACTTCAGCATGTTCAATTAGGCTTTGACAATAAGCCCAGGTTCACACTGGGTATGATTTAGTTCGATTTGAGATGCGATTTCACATGTGAAATCGCATCTCAAATCGGCGGCAATTGCCGGCAATGACACCGTCCTAATCGGTGCGACGCCGCATCTGCGGCGCTGCACCGATTTCAAAAAGTATTTCCTGTACTACTTTTTGCGATTTCAGGACGCGATTTACATTGACATCTGTGCAGAACCCTGCACATATGTCTCCTAAATCGCGCCGAAATCGGGACTGCCAGAGGGAGTGAAATCGCGCAAAATCAGCTGAAATGGCGCGATTTCACTCCCGCAGCCCAGTTTGAACCAGGGCTTAAACCTAGAAGCTAATTGGTTAGTATATACAGCTGCATCAGATTCTGTGTGCCCCAGTTTTAGTTAATCACTTGTAGTCTACATAAAAAGATTATGTGGCAGATTGACAACAGGAGGTGCCTGCACAAGGAACCCCATAGCAGGATCACCAGGTTTTATTTTAGAAACATAAGTACTAATCCACACCTTCTGTGCTCCTACCCCTAAAATGAAAATGTATACATTTATTATTATAGTCAAAGCTGCAGATTTAAAAAACATTATAAATTACTCTTGAAGTGACATTATAACATTAAAGCCTATATGAGGTTTAAGTGATTCTGGTAATATCTACTTTAAAAACTGTCAAATGAATCAAACAGAGACTGTGGATGATGCAGGTTAGGTACTGATTGATTCCAATTTACTATGGATACTGAATAATTTAGTAATTATAAAGCGTTAGCAACCCTGAAAGAGGACTTGGTTAATTGGTTAATTGCTGATGAGCTTATGGAATGTAATATTTGCAATTTACAAAACATATTTTAAAATCAAGCCTCAGTTCAGCATATCCCTGCACTGCACCTAAGTTTGTACATAATTCAGTAAATCCACATCCATGTCAACAACATCTGTATCTTTCCTGGTCTGAAATCAACACATAACATTTAGATAAGTAAGCAAGTTTGAAACTTTATCACACTTATCCTTTTTTGGATACACATCAGAAAGTACTTTTTTTTTCGTATTTAAACAGATTGTATAATGATTTGACATATACTGTATTTATTGGTGTATAACACTCACTTTTTTTGTCCTGAAAATAGAGGGTAAACTGTGCCTACGTGTTATACGCAGGGGACTGTGGACGTTTTTTCCCTGAAATTTCCCTCTTAAAGTTAGGGTGCGTGTTATACGCCTGTGCGTGTTATACGCCGATAAATACGGTATTATCTGAATGTATTTATCATGCTCAGGACTAAAAAAGTTCATTATGAAAAAAACATATTTTTAGCCCTGCATATATGGCTGCGCTGCTATAAATCTATCCAATCAACAGCCGAGAAGCCGTGGAGAGAGCGATGCGGGATCGCGCCCATGGAAATTCGGGTCTCAGGTAAGTAAAACGGGGGCTTTCCAAAGCAAATACTGTACATGTTTGCACACTGGTACTGACTAGCATTGAAATTTCTCACACAGTTTCTCTCCCTTACTCGGACAATGTGATCCCAGTGCTGGCAGAGAGGGACAGGGGAGGGACAAACAAGGATGCTGTGCATGTGCCCCCACGTTCTCCCTATCAACCCATGATGCCATGGGTTGTTAGGATGCCAGTAGCAAGAAGGATGTAATGTGCACAATGAGGACCTGTGGCTTTGTTTACCTAAAAGACAGGCTTTATCTGCTGGCTTGTATACAATTTTTGGGCAAGTTTCAAGCATTTTGCCAAGGCCCCCTTGAAGAAACCTGAAGGCACTCTGGTTGAAAAAGGCTGCTTTAAAGGAGTTGTAAAGGAAACAAAAAAATTGCCTAAAATTAATGTCTGCAAGGTAGACAGACAGAATAGTGTAACGATTCTGTTAAAAAAAAAAAAAGTAAATGCCTATTAAATTCCTTCATCTATATCACCTCCAGGGTTCTAGTTTCTGTTCTCTCATTCACTTCCTGGTTTGCGGTGCTCGTTCATGTAAGAACTACATTTCCCAGTATAAATTGCGTCACGCCCAGTAATTCATACCTTCTTGAAGTCTCTAACATGTAGAGAGCATCCTGCCGCACAGATGAAGTTCCCAGGAGGGGGCGAGCACGTCACTGACCACCGCAGTAAAGCCTCCCTTCACGGTGGTGAGTAACAATCAGACAAGCAGGAAGTGAACAGAACAGAGAAGAAATAGAGCAACTTCTGAGCAAAAACGAACAATGAGGAAGTGAAAAGATGAATGTCTGCAGATAAAGGATGCCTATTATGAAAAAATAACTTACCTGGTCCACGCTGAGCGAGATGTCATCTTGCCTCGGCGTGTCTTCCGGGTATCGCCGCACCATCGCTGTGATTGGCTGGAGCAGCGATGTCATCACTCCCACGCATGCGCGCGGGAGACTTCATTCCGGCAAGGTCCGGCGGCTGCCGGGCCTTTAGCCGAGGATTCCCGCTGCGCAATCAGCGGCGCATTGCGAGGGGAATATCTCCTAAACCGTACAGGTTTAGGAGATATTCTTTATACCTACAGGTAAGCCTTATTATAGGCTTACCTGTAGGTAAAAGTGGTAGTAAAGAGTTTACTACCACTTTAAGCAAACTATTAGTAAACTTTTTGATTGGAAGTATGTTGGCCCATGGTCCTGAGCTCTAGTTGACCCGGTAAGTAGCTAGTTGGTAATACTCAGACTTGTAAAGGTTTTGTGCCAGGGTGATTGCAGGCTGATCTGGACTGGCCAAGGTATGGGGGTACTTTTGTAACAGCTATCAGTGCATCCTGGATCAGATTTTGTATGTTCGGAGTGAACATAGTGGTCCTAAAATATTCTTTATTTGTCAGAGCAGAAAGGTAATATGAGGCAGCAGATCTAATTCAAATAGTAGTCACAGGTCAGGGCTGTTACTGCTTGTAATTGTAAGATGTAACACGCAGGTCAGGAAATAACCAGGCAATGGTAACCCAGGTAACAGGACGAGACACCGGGTGAAGAGAAACTGGATAGTAAGGTCAGGAGCCAGGAGATCACTGATGCATGATTCAAAAACTGAGTACATCAAAAAATAAAGAGGGAAAAACTAAACACATATATATTGCCAAACTTTCATTAGTCTTCACACACAGAGTACAAATCAGACATAACTGAACTGTCAGCACCGTCCAAGGCAAACTGCCAAAACCTTTGCTACTCCTCTATAATGCTTTTTTTAAAGGGTCAGTTTACCTAAAAGGCTAAACAAATTATGTCTAAATACAAGAGTATTCTTAATAAATCTTGGTGCATGTATATTTTCCAGAGCAGTGCAGAAATTCATTATGAAACAGCGTCTGTAAAGAAGGCCGGTCATTGCTACTCCCTGTTATTGTGTAGCATGATTGATCCTTGACTAAAGGATTCATCAACCTGGGTCCTTACAATTAAAATAAAAGACACAGACTGAGTGACATGGGTTTTATATGGCCACAGCAGCCAAATTTTATTAACCAAAGAATAAAATAACATCACGTAAAACATACCAGTAAGTGTAAACTCAGCAATGTAATTCCCAACAATAAGAGGTCTTTGGGTGTCTTAAGGCACAATTTTAACTAAAATGGTCCATGTCCCCAGCCACGCCCCAACCGTCTCGAAGACGTCCCACATACTTCCATATTCCCCTCCCCCAGGGGACCTAGCTCTTGGGAGAACCACCGCTAACCAAGTGGAAGCGCCATACCTTAGATGGGACCCACTAATTCTGTAACCATTTAATTCCTCACTAGACATGTGCATTCGTTTTCGTCCGAATGCATTTTCGTCCGTATTTTAGGTATTTTCGTTATCATTTTAACAAATAACGAAAGCACAGAAAACGGAAACCGAAAGATCCGACATAAACAAATGCTTTATTTTCGTTTTCGTTGCGGTCGAATGTGCCTAACCTTAACTCTATTAGTCCAATATTATTCTACATAAAGAGAAAAGATTCGACATTGAGAGAAAAGATTTGACATTATAGAGACATGAAGAAGAGTCGACATAGAGAGAAAAGATTCGACATAGAGAGACAAGATTCGACAGAGAGACATAAAGATTCGACCAAGTAGCTAAAAACATACGATCGCAGCAAGCGGACATTTATGGTGTAATGCTCTGCCCATAGGCTATAGAAGAATTCTAATGTTGGTTGACTAGTAATAATAATTAATAAAAATAATTATTATTAGTCATACAACATTAGAATTCTTATATAGCTTGTAGGCGGAACATTCGACCAGAAATGTACGATTGCAGCATCGTACAGTTTTGCTGCTCCGTTGAATCTTTTTTTTTTTTTTTAAAGATTCTATCGAATATTCTTCTTTTTTTTTTTTTTAAGATTCCGTCAAATCTTTTTTTTTTTAAGATTCCATCGAAACTTCTTAGAACATTCGACAGACACCATAAGCCTTTAATGACAAAGTCGACCTTAATTAATTAGAATTTTCGGACGAATGCATTTGTTTAGCGAAAAACAAAATAAATAAAAACTAATTTTGGGAGTAACTAGATTCATTTATTTTTCGGATGAAAATGAAATTCTGAAACAAAATATTTCAGTGTGCACATGTCTATTCCTCACTGACTCCCCCAAAGACCCCCTGACTTGCCAACTGCTGTGACAAAATTGAGCAATATACACCATTCAGTAAATTATACTTATATACATTTTTATAATTTATTTATGTATTTATTTATTACTTTTAGGGAAAAACCTCAATGCAGTGCCCTAAACATCCCCTCCTTAAAGGCCCAAAGACCTTTAAGGTGAACAACATCGTCCCTCCAATAGCGGGCAGTTTGATCCTCTAGCTCCCGGTGCTGAACCACTATCCCCTCGAGCTGGTCCACAAACCTGCCAACCTCCCTGTTCAACTTAATTCTTGCCTTGTTCAGGTGACCAATGGAGGGAGCAAAACGCCAAACCTTTCTAGCCACGATATCCGACCATAAAATGATGCATCCAGGAAAATCATGCATCAATTGCAAAATGTCGAATTTGACATCCCTTGCAAGGTCCCTGGCTGCCCAAACCCCAAATCATTACATTCAACCTGCAGCACTAAAACATCTGGGGGCCAACTCTAGAATAGTAGTGAAATTTGGGGAGAACCCGGCCCCATATCATGCCCCGAATCCCCAGCCATTTAAGAATAGCTTCACTCCGCGGAATGCCAAGTTGCCTCCCCATGGGCCGGGCATCAGCCTTCACAGCGCCCCAAAAAATATATGAATCCCCCAAGATCCAGACCAGAGCAGGAGGAAGATCTGAAAGAGTGTCAGAAACCATAAATCAGACCGAGACAGAAGTACAGTTAAATCGCACTTGTTTAATAATAAAAATAAAAAGGTAAACAGAGCAAGCGCAGTCAAAACATAGCCAGAGTTCAGTAACCTGATCAGGTAATAGGCCAAGCCGATATCCAAGAGCCAGCAAAATAAGGTAATAGTACAGCAAGCAGAATCTGTAGCCAGAGGGAACGTGGTCAAGCAGGTCTTCAACAGGAACACAGGAGAAAGTCTCTTGTGATGTTAACACAGGCGAAGGCAAAGAGCAAATGAACTGGAAGGCTTAAAGTAGGCAGAGCTGATGAACAGGATCATCAACAGGTGGATCACTCTGGAGAGATGGGAGCTGGCAATTAGCTGACAGCTGAGCTTACAGCACAGAGAAGGAAAGGTTGAGCCCAGGCCTGACAAAGAGAAAAACAAAAGAAAACATAGAACCACACGAAAACAATGTAACTTCAAAGCAAATGAGGGTGAACATAAATCTTTTTTTTTTCTTTTAAGTGTATTTTTGTGTGTGAACTCGAGAGAGAGCAGCCGGACTGCAGGAGTTGGAAATAGGCCATCCTTCTCCATGCCCCTGGTGGCAATGGCGGGTGTGAGGGGGGGCCTCCCACTCACCCGCCCTACCTGCTCCTCTTGGGAGCCCAACTGGGGCCCAACGGGACCCCAATGGGGCAGAGGGACTCCCCCTATGATGAAGTGAGGGGGCCTAGCCCACCCAGCCAGCCCCGTAGGTCCTTCGCCTCTCTTTATTTTAGGAGACCGCATGGCCAAAGTGCGCGTGTTTTTAAACCAATTTAGTGTGCGTGCACAAGTGTGGTGGTTTTTGTGGGGGGGGGGGGTTGAATGTACTAAGCACAGGCGTACCTTGCATAGCACACCCACCGGGAGCCGGGCTGAGACCACCAAACTCAATTCACATGTAGCCGAGACCGGGATTTGAACCTTCGGCTGCAGAGGTGAACAGCTTGTCAGTGCAGTGCCAATCACGTTGAGCCACCACAGCTCCCCGCTGCGAACATAAATCTTGAAACGATCTGACTTCCACCTCCCTATACATCTCACCATCTTTGAGGCCAAACCCCATCTGGCTGCCTCTGTAGCTGCTCCCACACAAAACAAATGAGTATTGAACTGGGAAATCTCACTTTAAAAAAAGTGTGAGGGATAAGCCGCCAGCGGCACTTCTCCTCTTCCTCTTTCTTGCTTTTGTCTGGCTTACCCTTTTCTATATTAAATTTCTCCAACTGAAAAAGGGAGAATATTTCAACATATGCCCCTTCCAGATTTTTCCTTGACATCCTGCTTAAGATGGACCCCCAGCGGGCCCTCTAAGCACATGTAAATCTAGCACTTCGCCTCATCTGCCAACCTTACCCTATCCTTAGTGGACTCCTTTTCCTTGTGAGGTTCTAACACCCCAGCCGTCTCCGTCTGTGATGCAGATGTCATGCTGGCAACAGAAGACGTGACCGCCCTAGTCCCAAGGGCTGCCTCCCAAGGGCTGCCTCCCTGTGGCCCTGCGAATCAGCATCAAACATGGACAATCCTCCCCTAGAAATCGGCCCCACTGAGGGAGGCGGAGGTGGAACCACTAAGCCCACACTATCTGATCGAAAAGCAGCAGGGGAACATGCCTGTGTGTGCCCCTGGGATGGGGAATAAGACCCAGCTGGGTCACAATGGGCCAATAACTCCCAAAAACCTGCAAAAAATACAGCCAAAGCTGGAGCGGTGCTTGAGGCCCCGACATTAGATCTCAAAGTAAGCAGCAAATCTGTGGACTTTTGGAACTGATGTCATGTAATGTAGTCTATTTGTATTGTATTTGTGTGCTTGTCCCATCGAATAATATCAGATAAACTTTCATGATAAGCTATCGAAAGCTCTGTACTAACCATCAGTTTATCGTACAATCAAAAAAGCAATATTTTTCAGAAGATTTTCTGATCTGGCATGCCGCCAGAGGTGGGGGGAACCCGAGAACCTCGGAAAGAGCCGAAAAGGCCCAAGGACAGCTCGGCTGACCTCAGCAAACATCGGAAAGGCTCAGGAACTGAGTATTTCCGTGTCTTTACAAGCACGAGACAACACGCGCAAACCAAGTTAGGATTTTTAAAAATACATTGGGCCGGATTCAGATACATTGGCGTATCTTCTTTACGCTAGGCTGCCACAACTTAGAGAGGCAAGTGCAGTATTCACAAAGCACTTGCTCCGTAAGTTGCGGCCGCGTAGCGTAAATTGGCCGGCGTAAGCCCGCCTAATTCAAAGTAGGAAGGAGGTGGGCGTCATCTATTTAAATTAAATGTGTCCCTAATGCTAATGAATGGCCGGTCAAACTGGGCATGCGTGCGCATACTCAGAATCACATTGCATATACTCCCTAAGATACGTTGGCGCAATGCCCACAACGTGAACGTAATTTACGCACAGCCCTATTCACGTAGTACTAAAATTGTGTGTAAAATTTGAAGGCGTCGTTCCCTGGCCCATACATTTGCATTACCTATACCTATGCTATAGCAGGGGTAACTTTACGCCGGACGTAAGCGCATCTACATTCATGAATCGGTGTATCTTACTCATTTGCATATTTATAATGGGACCGCCGAATGCGTCCAGGGTAACTATGCGCCCACGATACGCCGGCGTAGGCAAGTTACGTCGGACGGCTGAAGCCATGTTTTTGGACATATCTCGCTTTGTGAATCGGCGCAAAGATGCGACGGCGCACATTTGAATTTACGGTGGCGTATCTAGAGATGCGCCCACGTAAAACCTTTCTGAATCCCGGCCCTTGCTTGTATTGCGAACCGCTCATTAACCGCGTTACTCGCAATCCGATTTTCCACTGTAACAACAATTTGACAGAAGTGTGTCAGCTGAGCTGGAACAATCAAGTAACTTCAGAATACACATATAAATAGCAAGAAAGGTGAAGCTGGGAAGGATAAATACAAAAAGCAGTGCGCTTTTAGCTACAGCAAAAAATTGTTGATATATACTTGAGCTACATTGTTGGCTATGAATGGGCAAAGTTTGTCCACAGCATGATGGCTATCATAGCTCATGGGGATGTCCATTTAGTACATGAAAGTACACAGTCAGTGCACAGCATAGACACCGCCTATTTCTCTTTTTAAACAATATACTGTATTATGTGCAGCTCTACAACTAGAAATAGCCAGAAATATAGATGGCTGTATTAAAGTGCACAAAAACTGCATTCACATTGTTCTCAAACGTATTCATATATTTTTGTACTTATCTGTACCTTGGAAATGTCATTCTGCTGGTGCCCAATCCTTCCAGACCTGTGATCATTATGGCTTTCTTAAAGTGGTTGTAAACTACCACTTTAACTTACAGGTAAGCCAATATAAAAGCTTACCTGTAGGTAGTAGCAATATCTCCTAAACCTGAAGCTCTGTGACCAGGACCGCGGGACCCGCTGGAGTCCCGTGATCGGTCCCCAGGGCTGAAGAACAGGGAGAGCTGTGTGTAAACACGGCTTCCCCGTTCTTCACTGTGGTGGCGTCATCGATCGTGTGATCCCTTTCATAGGGATACACAATCGATGACGTCACAGCCACACCCCCCTACAGTTGTAAACACATATTAGGTCACACATAACCCCTTCAGCGCCCCCTTGTGGTTAACTCCCAAACTGCAAATGTAATTTTCACAATAAACAATGCATTTTAATGGACCCAAAAATGTGTCAAAATTGTCCGAAGTGTCCGCCATAATGTCGCAGTCACAAAAAAAAAAAAATCGCTGATCACCGCCATTAATAGTGAAAAAAAATGTAATAAAAATGCCTAAACTAAGGAAAAAAAATATTTTTTTATATATTTTTGGGGGATATTTATTATAACAGAAAGTAAAAAATATTGCATCTTTTTTAACCACTTAAGACCCGGACCAATATGCTGCCAAATGACCAAAGGGGTTTTTGCGATTCGGCACTGCGTCGCTTTAACAGACAATTGCGCGGTCGTGCGACGTGGCTCCCAAACAAAATTCGCGTCCTTTTCTTCCCACAAATAGAGCTTTCTTTTGGTGGTATTTGATCGCCTCTGCGATTTTTATTTTTTGCGCTATATACAAAAATAGAGCGATATTTTTGAAAAAAAAATCAATATTTTTTACTTTTTGTTATAAGAAAAATCAATAAACTAAATTTTAGTCAAACATTTAGGCCAAAATTTATTTAGCCACATGTCTTTAGTAAAAAAAAAATCGCAATAAAAAAAAAATTAGCTACCTAGCGGGAACAGCGACACTAATACAACGATCAGAAAAATGATCGCTTAGTGATGCTGGCAATAGGGAGTGAAAGGATTAACTAGGGCAGTGATCAAGGGGTTAAAACTTTATTAGGGGGGGTACAGGGCTACCCTGAACCCAACACTAACTGACTTTTACACTGCCTGTCACACTGACACTAAATACAGTAATCATACATGTATGATTACTGCATTCAGTGACACTGTGACAGGGGGAGGGGGGGGGTTGGGGCGATCGCGGGGGTTAAATGTGACTATGTGAAGTGTAGTGTAGTGTAGTGTTGGTGCACACTTACTTGTGCTGTGATCTCTCCTCAGCGGTGGTTGAAAAAACCGCTGAGGGAGAGATCACGTCGCTTCCTCCTTCCTGTGTTTACACAGGAGGAGGAAGTGCACTGCAGGGGGAGCGCGCGCATTGGCTGAGAGCGATCCAGAGGGGGCGGACAAAAACGAATAGCCGCCCCCTCTTGTCGGATCGCTCCTACAGCCGCGCGGACCGCCGCATGTACGGGGGGGGGGGGGGGTCCGATCGGACCCCTGATCCCCCCCAAGGCACCAACGTATATATACGTTGATGTGCCTGTCGGTGCCATTCTGCCGACGTAAATGTACATGCGGCGGTCCTTAAGTGGTTAAAATTGTCGCTCTATTTTTGTTTATAGCACAAAAAATAAAAACCAGCAGAGGTGATCAAATACCACCAAAAGAAAGCTCTATTTGTGGAAAAAAAAGGACGCCAATTTTGTATGGGAGCCACGTCGCACGACCGCGCAATTGTCTGTTAAAGCGATGCAGTGCCGAATCGCAAAACCTGGCTGGGTCCTTTAGCTGCAAAAAGGTCCGGGTCTTAAGTGGTTAAAGGGTAACGTGCATTTGTATTCAGCCCTCCCCTTTACTTTGTAGGCGCACTTTTCGCTGCAATTACAGCTGCAATTCTTTTTGGGTATGTCTCTACCAGCTTTGCACATCTAGAGAGTGAAAATGTTTGCCATTCTACTTTAAAAAATAGCTTAAGCTCTGTCAGGAAGTCGGAATGTGTCTGTTAACAGTAATTTTTTCCTCAGTTTAGGCCGATACGTATTCTTCTACATATTTTTGATAAAAAAATAAATACAATAAGCGTTTATCGATTGGTTTGCGCAAAATTTATAGTGTTTACAAAATAGGGGATAGTTTATGGCATTTTTTTTAATTTATTTTTTTACTATTAATGGCGGCGATCTGCAATTTTTTTATTGGGACTGCAACGTTATGGCGGACACTTCGGACACTTTTGTGACATTTTTGGGACCATTTACATTTATACAGTGAACAATGCTATAAATATGCATTGATTACTGTATAAATGTGACTGGAAGTGCAGGGGTTAACCACTAGGGGGCGGGGAAGGGGTTAAATGTGTGTCCTATGAGTGTTCTAACTGTAGGGGAAGGGGGGGTGACTGGGGGAGGTGACCGATTGTGTCCCTATGTACAAGGGACACAACCACTCTCCTCTCTCCCTGACAGGGACGTGCAGCTCTGTGTTTACATACAGAGCTCCACGTCCCCGCTCAGTTACTGGGCAATCGCGTGTGCCCGGCGGTGATCGTTGCCGCCGGGCACTCGCACGGGATCCCCGCAGAGCGGCGGGTGCGCGCGCGCCCGCCCGCGGCTTTAAAAAGAACAATGGAGTCCTCCGCCCGCCGTCATTTGACGGTGGGCGGTGGACAGGTGGTTAAATTTCTCTACAACTTTATCCCTGACCTGTTTGGTGTGTTCCTTGGCCTTCATACTGCTGTTTGTTCACAATGGCTCTTTAACAAACCTCTGAGGGCTTCACAGAACATATGTATTCATACTGAGATTAAATTACACACGGATGGACTCTATTTACTAATTAGGTGAGTTCTGAGGGCAATTGGTTCCACTAGATTTTTAGTTAGGGGTATCAGAGTAAAGGGGGCTGAATATAAATGCACGCCACACTTTTCACATATTGAAAAATTGAAAACCATTTATAATTTTTCTTTCAACTTCACAATTATGTGCCAATTTGTGTTGGTCTATTACATAAAATCCAAATAAAAGACATATTTACGTTTTTGTTAGTAACATGACAAAAGGTGAAATATTTCAAGGGGTATGAATGCTTTTTCAAGGCACTGTATAAATCAGAGCTTGGGGATTTATAAAATTATAGAACTATTAAAATAACGTATGAATTTTAAAATTATTTATAGCCTCTCCCAATTTTTATTTATCGCCAACGAAGTCTATTGTATAAAACTCAAAAAGAGAAAGTTGCCCTGTCGGGCCAATACTTGAGTATTCAAGACCTTAAAACTTGTTCACATTAAAATGCTTTAACATGCATTTAGGATGTGCTGCTTTTCATATTTGATGGCTTCCATTTCAAGTGACATGGCCACCAAAAAGCAGGTTAATGCACCCAAAATGTAGCAAAAAGAGCTCTCTTCCAAAAGGCAAATCCACTTTGCACTACAAGTGCAAACTACAAGTGCAAAGTGCACTTGAAATTGCAGTGAAAGTGCACTTGGAAGTGCAGTCGCTGTAAATCTGAGGGGTAGATCTGAAACGAGGGGAAGCTCTGCTGATTTTATCATCCAATTATGTGCAAGCTAAAATACTGTTTTTTATTTTCCTTGAATGTCTCCCTTGGATCTACAGCGACTGCACTTCCAAGTGCAGTTTCAGTGCAATTTCAAGTCCACCTTGCACTTGTACTGCAAAGTGGATTTTGCTTTAGTAAGTGACCCCCCACTATGTTGGTGTGAACAGTCTCCTATTAAAAAGAATGTTTCTTCAGATATGTATGCATTACAATTGCTTTGGAAAAAAAACACTTCTTGAAAACACATTCCAAGTGAATAAACATTCATGATGAAAGCCAGCAGGATAGACAAAATGAAAGGGATACAGTGAGAAATCCCAAGCCTTTATGTATCTCAGGAAACACGGTAGCTATGGTGTCTTTCTTATCTTTTAACCAAACAATTCAATGTAATGTATGAAGATTTTTGCATGCTGCCTCTAATAGCACACCCCAGTCTTATTTTCTTTTAGCATTATTCATGTACCATTAGGTTGGATAAGATGCTGGAGTTTGTGTCGTGTGTCTAATGCCGCGTACACACGGCCATTTTTCTTGTCCTAGAAAAAAAACAACGTTTTTCTCGATGTGATTCTTGTCAAGCCTGCCTTGCCTACACACGATTGTGAAAAAAAAAATGCTGGAGCAAAGCGCGTTAACGTACAACACGTGCGACGGCACTATGAAGGGAAAGTCCAATTCAGATGGCGCCACCCTTTGGGCTGCTTTTGCTGATTTCGTGTTAGTAAAAGTTTGGTGAGAAACGATTCACGCTTTTCAGTCTTTGTGCTTTTCAGTCTGTTACAGCGTGACGAATGAGCTATCTCCATTACGAACGCTAGTTTTACCAGAACGAGCCCTCCCGTCTCCAAAACTTGCTTCTGAATTCTAATGGCCATTTTTAATGTCATAAAAAATGCTCTAGAGCCCACACACAATCGTTTTTAATGACATAAAAAAAAAATTCATAAAAAAAAAAATTCACATCATGAAAAACGGTTGTGTGTACGTGGCATTAGTCAGCATCCTTGGCATATAAAAACACTCTGGAGGTAGGTGTTCTAGTTCCGTTCATGTGCTTACGTTAGGTAGTCACTGTTGTGTAAAACAAGGTATTACCCAGATGTCTTTGTAATCCATGCCTTTATTTGTTATTCCGATGTCAATGGTACCTTTGCATTCTTTCTACCTATCTTATGTACCGTATAACTAACACAAGACTTCTACTGCAATAATCAGGTCTTGAAAATCTCACAGTTCTGATCATTAAAGGATTCTACCACAGTCAATGAATATCATTTTAATAAAAATTAGATAGTGTAATGGCTCTGTCTGAATGTTCTTTAGTAAAAGATAAAAGGTTATCTTAGAGGAATCTGTGAGCATTAGTGAATGGATCATTTTTAAAGGATGATAATAAGAAATGGATTTGTGCCTATCTCTTATGGAGGAAAAGATTAGATCCTCTGAGCTAATAACTTGGAGTGGTATTTTAGAAATGTTATGGATTGTTCTACTAGACTTGTAAGGGTCTTTCACTTTCACAAAAGTTGAATCCAATACAATAAATGCAGTACAAAGGATTTTCCAGTCTTCTGAGGTGTAAGAAAACGTATTCTTATTGTATTTTTGTATTTGCTGGTGTAAAAGACTACCTTTTACACTTAAAAAAAATGGCCAAAAAGCAGGGGTCATCCTATACGCCGGGTCATATGCTTGGATGCCTGCTGAATGTGCGGTAATACTGTATGTAGCTTTGTCTACATACAGTATATACCGCTTAGCCAATCCCGGTGAGCGATGTATTCAAATGAATACAGACTCTGCTCGGATTGGAGTAACAACCTCTGCCAATCCGAGCATTCTACTGTATTGGCTTTGAGAGAGAGAGGCGTGGGCTGATGATGTTACAGCCTCTGCCAATCCAAGCAGGCTTTGTATTCATTAATAGAATACATCACTCACTGTGATTGGCTCCAGCTTCAGCAAGAAGGAAGAAGAATATGGCTCCAGAAGGAAGAAATATAAAGCGTCGGAAGCCTCGGAAGGGGGGTCGTCTTATACGATGAGTACAGGCAAAAATCTTAATTTTTTTTTAAATTAGGGGGTCGTCTTATACGCCCGGTCGCCTTAGGCCGCGTACACATGATTGAATTTATCTGCTGAAACTGGTCCGACGGACCGTTTCAGCAGACATTACCGATAGTGTGTACGGGCTAGCGGACAGGTTTGTCCATCGGACAAATTTCAAAGCATGCTTTGAAATTTTTCCGCTACAAACCTGTCCGTCGGATATGTCCGCTGGTTAGTACACTAACCAGCGCACAGAACTGTCCGCGCATGCGTCGAATGGATTCGACGCATGCGTGGAAGTATTTTACTTCCTGGAGTGGTGACGTGGCGACGTCAACGTCACTGCCACGTCACCGTATCCTCAGACCGAGGGGATTTTCGTCCGATGGTGTGTACACGCCATCGGACCAAAATCCGATGAGACATGTCCGTTGCAAACAGTCCGTCGGACATGTTTGAGCGGACATGTCTCATCGCGTGTACGCGACCTTATTCATCGGCAAATACAGTATTTATATAGAATAAATATTCTAAGCGCTGCCTCTGCGATGAGTTGAAATTAACAGAGGAAACATCAGAAAAGAAAGACGGGTCTTGCAAATAGAATATAAATAAGTTGCTGTGGCACCACACTAGATGTCAACAAATACCACTTACGTCAATAATGCAATGCAACACGTAGTTAACGGTAAAACACATGATTAGGTGGAACACAACATCTTCTGAAAACGCTAGTTCCCTGGCTGTCATAATGATCCAGAGTCTCTAGTACTTTAGAATTCACTGGCCTGGATCAAGCATGCTGATCAGTACAGTATTAGGCGGCGTACACACGACTGAGGTTCTCGCTGGAAACCAGCGAGAACCTCGCTGGAAGCTGCATTCCAGCGAGGACCTCGGCCGTGTGTACACGGAGCGCTCGCCCCGCCCGTCGGGAATCCCGTCGAGCGAAAAGAGAGCACGCTCTCTTTTTGCTCGACGGCCCGCCTGGATGAATGGCTGGTTGCCATTCCCGACGGGCGGGTCGCCGATTTCTATAGGAAATTCCATTCGTCTGTATGGAACTCAGACGGAGAAAAAAACACTCATGCTCGGAAACAATTTGACGCATCCTCAGAAGCATTCAACTTAATTTTTAGACATGTGCACAGAAAAAAAATTAGTTTTTTTTTGTTCTGTTTCATATCGTTCCATTTTTTCGTTTTCGTTCGTTTTTCGTAAGACGCCCGTTTTCCTGTTTGTTCCCGTTCGTTTTTCGTATGACGTGATTTTTTTGTATTCCGATCGTTTCGTATTTTCGTTACTGTTTTATTTTCGTACATGCGGGATGGTTCATTATTCTGTTTAATTCATGTTCGTTACTTGTTAGACAATAATTTTCGTCAATGATTTGCAGTATCTTGAAACCCTTTTCTTTTGCTATTTTCAGTCGTATGTTCATATGACATCTATAACAAAAGATTTGCATTCTGTATTTTAAATTCCTTTTTTCTGTTCGTATTTTGGATTCAAAATACAGCATGCAAATCTTTTGTTATAGATGTCATATGAACAATGAACATAGGACTGAAAACAAACAGAAAAAGTATTGAAACAAAATACAGCATGCAAATCTTTTGTTATAGATGTCATATGAACAATGAACATAGGACTGAAAACAAACAGAAAAAGGATTCAAACAAAATACAGAATGTAAATCTTTTGTTATAGATGTCATTTTTGCTCTTTTGCCGTTTTCGTTTTGTCGTTTTTTTTCGACGGATCATTCGTTCGTATTTGTGGTTGTTTGTTATGCGGCTCAATCGTAATCTCGTAGTTTTTGTATTTTGGTGCTTTAATTTTTTCGTATGTACACATTATCCTGCGGTTACGAAAATGAACATTTTCGTACGAAAATAACATTCGTACGAACGGGAATGCACATGTCTATATTTTTTAGCCTCATCGTAGTGTTGTACATCACTGTGTTTTTGACGGTCGGAATTTGGTGTGTCCGGAATTTGGTGTGTCCGTGTGTATGCAAGACAGCTTGAACAAAATTCCCTGCGGAAAAACCCATCAGAGTTTATTCCGACAGAAACTTTGATTATGTGTACAAGACATAAGGCCACTTGCACATGGGTGGGGGGCATCTAGCTACACAGCATGCATCGAGGCAGGTTAGTACATTATCTATGTTATGGACAATAAGGGAAAGGCAGGTTTGTAGTCTTAATCAACCGTTCTGTTTTCCTGGTTCACGTGTTTTCATTTTAGGACTGGAGAAAAACGAACAAATGCAACCACCACATTTATGGACTGGTAAGCTGCTGGATATTGAATTTTACGTTTTTCGTGGACACACAAGACAACCCTCTTTTTCCAAAATTTTGCCTCCTGAAAAAGTTTTGGTGATTATGATAGACCTCTTCAAACTGAACACAAATACAATTTCAGATAGACTGTATCATATAGGAAGCTTGAGAAATATAAAAACAGCTTGACTATAACGTAATCAATTTGTTTCAGCCATGCTACATGAGTTCAAAGGAGCTAAAAATATTTTCCTTATTATTATAATTTGTACTCAGTAGGGTTGTCTTGATATCGATACTAGTATCGGTATCGGGACCGATACCAAGCATTTGCCCCAGTACTTGTACTGGGGCAAATGCTCCCGATGCTTCACCCGATACTTTTTACAGTCAGCAGTGATCAGTGCGTGGGGAGGTTAGAAGCACTGATCACCGCTGTATAAATTTGAAAGTAATTTCTCCGCTTCTCTTTTCACCCCCCCCCCCCCCGCGGCTTTCAGCTGCTTTAAAATCAGTCTCCCTCCGTGTCCCCCTCCGTACTTCTCCTCCACCCCTGGAATTGTCAGGATGGAGAGCGGAGGTAGGAGCCGGTAAATCTGGCTCCTTACTGTTCCGAATGGACAGACTCAGTGATTACTGACTCTGTCTATTTACATAACTGAAACATCGTAAACTGTGATTACAATGTTTCAGTTTATGAATGAAGAGAAGCGACTGTCTTCTCACCATTCATTTTCAGTGCAGCTGAGGCTGCAGAGAAAGGGACTGGAGAATCTGTGTTCCTAGTCCCTTTCTCTGTCTCAGAGGGGAGATGTCATATCTCACCAAAGCCCCCCCCCCCAACAGGGCTGATTAAAAAAAAAGAGAAAAAAATTGCAATAAATAATTAAAAAAATGAAATTTAAATAATAATAATAATAAAAAAAAATCACTGTAAAAAAAAAAGCCACTGTCACATGACATTAAAAAAAAGTATCGGTATTCGGTATCGGCGAGTACTTGAGAAAAAGTATCGGTACTTGTACTCGGTCTCAAAAAAGTGGTATTGGGACAACCCTAGTACTCAGTGTCCAGTCCAGTGCATCTTGCTGCAGTGTCCAACAATAGTCATCCATCATAGATGAATTTCAGGTTCCCTGATACCATTTATCCATTGTGTCAAAGTCCTGGTGAAACCTTTGACTATGTTCATTACTTACTACGTCACTCTTCCGTGCATGTGCACTATAAAAGGAGTGCCAAAACCATGCATAAGCACCATTCCTCTGCCATCCATCCAGGAGACAGACGCTCCACCAATGTGGAGCTTTGCCACATCCTTTTCATCAGCTGTTAGTGTTTCTGGGACTTTTCGATACAAGATTGGTCAAGGACCTTTTACAAGTAAGTTTATTCATCCTTTGAATTCAAGTAGGTAATGGGCCAACCCATCGGGGAATATCATTTAGGTTGTCCCAGTATCCCATGGAATAGATACAAACTATCTTCCTTGGCATTTACCATAATTTTGTCTCCTGTGTCCTACAGTGCAATATTTCCATCTCTTTTTGGGAAGTTCCTAACCTGCAGTCAATGGACGTGTTGGAAGTTTTTAATACAGGGATCCTCAAACTACGGCCCTCCAGCTGTTGTAGAACTACACATCCCATGAGGCATTGTAACACACTGACATTCACAGACATGACTAGGCATGATGGGAATTGTAGTTCCTGAACAACTGGAGGGCCGTAGTTTGAAGACCTATGTTTTAATATATCGATATGTGTGGCTTTTCCTGCCTATCTAGAGGAGTGCTCATATTAAATAAATCTTTACATTGTAAGTGTACCATACATGAATTATGTTCAAATTTTTATATGGATTTTACATATATATTTCCATACATGGTTATATATTAACTGTCTATCGTTTCTTTTTTTCAGTAGTGGTATCATTCCCTGAAGATGATTTGTCTATAACAGTACATTTTGAAACGCGTTGGATACTTCGTCTATTATATTCCTCTGCATATTTTCTTATGACAGGAACAGCAAGTAGATGGGGTCTACCACTTTATGTTCAGTAGAGATTTGTGTTGATGGATATTACAGTGTTGCAATATTTTGTAATATTATGTCCCAAATGAAAAATTGACAGAAGGCATTCATAAGTGGTGTGTAAGTGGTGTGCAGCGGCAATAATTCACACAGTCAGCTGAATTATAAAACATGTATTGAAGTAATGCACCAACAGTTTACAATAGGCCCAGTGGGACAGCTACCCAGCTGGGCACACTCACAGTTTCCAATAATGCAAAGAAGCAAGTTCTAGCCAAACCGACAGAGTCTGTTGAGAGGGGACAGGATGCAGCATGGCCATCTCTTGCCCAATCAGGAAGGTATTCAGAGAGATACAACCCTACACTTTCTCTCTTCATCAGGAACCTTTCCCCATCGTTGATTCGCTAATACTATCCCTAACAGATGGGGTACCTTTCTTTACACTACCCACTCACATAAAGCATGCCAAACCAAGGGGCCAGGGTCCTAAAACGGTCACCAGGGTCGGATGGGTGGTCAGCATCCAATTGAATCGCTGCCCCAGTAAATCAGGAAGCCATAGAGGAACTCTGTTATCCATGACTTCCTCTCCCTCTGAATTGTTGCTGTGGTTAAGCGCCACCTGCAGTGGAGACAGCAGACTGAACCTCCCTACATGCTAAGCAGCAGACAGAACTTACCCTTAGGGGTTTATTTGCTAAAGACAATTTGGAAGGGCAGTCACTGTACATCTAAAGGGAGACATGCAAGGAAAATAAAAAAACAGCATTTTTACTGGTACAAGATTGGATGATAAAATTAGCATAGCCCTTAGTAAATCAACCCCACAGTGCTTTTAATTGAAACACACTATAGAGTGATATGATTTGTTCATATTTCATGGTTGACGTTCACAATTACTTTAAGTGAGTATTCACCAAAAACCCAGCAGCACTTATAATGACTTTTCCGACATTGGCGAGACGTTTCTGATGTCACCAATGGTCCTATAGTAAGTCTATAACTGACTTACTTTGCATGTAAATTACAGGCTCTGAATGTAAAGGAGGGCCCTGATGGTAATGGGGACTCTGATGGTAAACGAAGACTCTAAATGTAAAGGGGGCGGGGGGGCGTGTCCAAGATGGCGACGGGAGCAGACGTGTAACTGCTGAGCTCCCGGTCCGGACTAACATCCTGCTTTGATCCTGGTGTGGAACCGCTTTAAATCTATCTCCATCCTACAAATCTTACCCTCTGGAGCTCCCGGGGTATGCGGGGAACCAGATCCGGCCGAGGGAGACGGAACAAGCCTGCACAGCCCCACCCGCCACGACTCGGGCCTACTACCTCCCCTTCAGCCTGCCGCATGGAGGCCCAGAAGGAATCACCGCCGGACGGCGCGATCCTTACAGGCTCCCCAGCTTTCGATGCTCTGATGCTGGCCATTACAAACTGCCAGTCTGCACTGACGGCGAAGATCGACCACGTCCAGGTCGAGGCGGCGTTGATTCGGCGGGACATGGAGGGGTTCCGCGAACGAGTGTCGGAAGTGGAGCGCAGAGTCGCCGGAGTGGAAGACGTGCAGCGGGACCACCGTGCCGACCTGGTGTCCCTGAAATCCAGGGTGAAGGTGCTGGAGGCCAGGGCGGAGGACGCCGAAAATAGGAACCGCCGCAACAACTTGCGGGTCCTGGGACTCCCGGAGGGTGCAGAGGGCGCCGACCCGTCGCCTTCATGGAGCGGCTGCTCCCTTCACTGCTGCCTGACGCGCGCTTCTCCCCCCATTTCTCCATTGAACGGGCGCACCGTATGCCGGCGGCTAGGGGCCCGCAGGGAGCCCCCCCACGCACTTTCATTTTCAGACTCCTGCACTACCGTGACAGGGACACGGTCCTTCGGGCGGCCCGTCTACAGGGTGATCTGAGGTTTGAGAACACTAGACTTCTTATCTTCCCGGACTACTCCGTTGAGACGCAGCGACAACGTAAGTCCTTTGATCATGCCCGTGCCTTGCTCCGGGAACGGGGGATAAAATACAGCATGATGTTTCCTGCCAAATTGAGGGTGCAGGATGGCGAACGCATCCAGTTCTTCACCTCCCCCCGTGATGTGGTGGCCTGGGCAGAAACGCTGCCGCGCTGACTCTGTCAAGATGCCTGTTTGCACTCCGCTGTGAGTATGCTACGTGGTGGGCCCTGGTGCTTCTCTGGGTGAGGGGGGAGATGTGGAAATGCCGGGGTGGGGGTTTGGAGCTTGGGGAGATGGGGGCTGGGGGACCCTCTCCTAATCTGTCCTGGACTGATCTCCTGTTCTTCTTCCCCATCGTGTCCCCTATGGCTGCTGTGGGGTGCAGATCTCTTGGACCCCCCCCCCCCCCCCCCGTGCCTTTACCCCTGCTGGCCGCTCAGTCTGTCCCCCCCTGTGTGAGGACCCTCTTACATTTTTTGCGGGAGGGCCCCCTCTGAGTCACCGTTGCTGACCCCTGCCCTGGAGCGGGCTTGAACCTACCCACCGAACTGTTAGAAACGTTCTCCCTAAAGTTTAGTGCCCCGGGGCTCCGGGTGATCCACACACTGTTATCTGCTCCGGAAGTCATGAAGGAACTCTTTTTGTTTGGGGTTTTTCTTTTATTTCCCTTGACTATTTGATCCAAAAGGGGCGGACTGCCTTCTGTTCACTGCCCTTAAAACTGGCCTGAAGGCTGCTTTTTTCTTTTTTGGGATGAAGACTCTCCTCCGGGTTTTGGGGAGGGGGGTGGGGTGGGGGGAGTTGGGTTTGTTGGGCTGCCCTGTTGGCTCCCGTGTTTTGATTTTATGTTGTATGACAGTAATTTCCTCATTGTATGTAGATGTACTGGCCTGGGGCCGTGGTGCTCCCCTCAGCCCGACATTGGCTGCTGGGGCTGTCCCACGTCCCCTGACCCTTGTTGATCCTTGCCACACCCCCCACACTGACCCACATGGCTACCCTTGACATCCTCTCCTGGAACACACGGGGGCTAAATTCCCCGATCAAACGCTCCTTGGTGTTTCAATTTATTAAGAAGTACCACCCCCATGTCTGTGTGTTACAGGAGACGCACCTGATAGGGAGTAGGACTCTCAGCCTGAAGAAGCCGTGGGTGGGGCACCACTACCATTCCACCTACTCGAGCTACGCTAGGGGTGTTAGTGTCCTTGTCCTTAAATCACTCCCCTTTAAGCTACTTGACTTGGTTCTCGACCCAGATGGCAGGTTTGTGATAGTATATGCGTTGATCCACAGTTTACCATGGGTGTTGGTGGGCCTGTACCTGCCACCACCTGCCTCCCTAGGGGTCCTGACTCTGCTTGCAACTAAATTAGCACAGTTCCCCTCTGATAATGTAGTACTCTTGGGTGACTTTAACCTTGTCCCGGACTCTGACATGGACCGCTGTGCCGGACCTGGCACGACCCGCCGGGGACTGGCGGCCTGGGCTGACACGTATGGCCTCACTAACGTATGGCGGTGGAGACACCCGACCACCAAGGCCTTTACCTGCCACTCCGCTACTCACAAATCCTTTTCTCGAATAGACCTGGCCTATGTTGGGGCCCCGGTCCTGCCTAGGGTCCGAGATGTCCTCATCCTCCCTAGGGGGATTTCAGACCACGCACCACTTCTCCTATCTCTGACCGTGTCGACTGACCCATCCGACAGACTCTGGCGACTCTCCCGATTCTGGATCACCGATGCGGAGGTGGAGCCTCGGTTTCATGAATCTCTCCGACAGTACTGGTCTGACAACCCGGGTACGGCGACTGAGAACACTGTCTGGGATGCCTTTAAGGCCTCTTCCAGGGGACAATTTCAATCAATCATTGCCGCGGTGCGGCGGGA
Source organism: Rana kukunoris (assembly GCA_029574335.1). Lineage (NCBI taxonomy): Eukaryota > Metazoa > Chordata > Amphibia > Anura > Ranidae > Rana > Rana kukunoris. The sequence continues at coordinate 551,127,201 of CM056049.1, forward strand.
GCGCCGGGCGGACTTGGTTAAGGCTGAGGGGGACGCGACTAGACAGGAGGCCCTCTATGTTCGGACTCGGGACCCTCACCACTATGAACAGCTACAGCTATTGACGCGACAGACGCTTTTGTTACGGACAGCCCTGACGGAGAAGAGAATGCTTCACCAGACACAGCGCATCTTCGAACAGGGGGAGAGGACTGGTAGACTCCTGGCCTGGCTGTCTAGGGAACAGTCGGGGGTCTCCACCATTGCCCAAATTGTGGGTCATGATGGGGCCCCTCTCTCTACTCCCGGGGAGATTAATGCATGCTTCGCCGCATACTACCGGAGACTCTATAGCTCCAGAGTGGCGTATGACCAGTCTGCCTTGGTTGAATACCTGGATGCTGTGGATGTCCCTGTCCTCACCTCCTCTTCGGCGGGGAAACTGGATACCCCGATCAAATTGGAGGAGATTCAGCGGGCACTGAAGATGATGCAGGGGGGGAAGACGCCGGGCCCGGATGGATTCCCGGTGGAATTCTATAAGAATTATGCAGAGGATCTTGCCCCTAGACTGTTGTCCCTCTTCTCTCAGGCGTCGGACTCCGGTGCTCTCCCCGATTCCATGAGCGACGCAGTAATAGTGGTCATCCCCAAGCCCGGTAAGGACCCTGCCCTTTGTTCTTCTTATCGACCCATCTCACTTCTCAATGTCGACGCTAAGATCTTTGCGAAGGTACTGGCCAACCGCCTGAACTCGGTCATCACGGCCTTGGTCCATCCGGACCAGACGGGCTTCCTGCCGGGCAGAGGTACAGATATCAATTTGCGTCGCTTGCACACGCACTTGGCGATTGCGGGGCCGGGGGCGCCGGGTGTGGTGGCCTCACTCGACGCTGAGAAGGCCTTTGACTCGGTCGAGTGGGGCTATCTCTGGACGGTCCTCTCTCGCTTTGGCCTCGGCCCCCGTTTCCTCTCCTGGATTTGCATGCTTTATGACCACCCCAGGGCCCGCGTTCGCACTAATGGCACCTTGTCGGACTCCTTCTCCCTGGGGAGGGGGACTAGGCAGGGTTGCCCGTTGTCCCCGGGGCTGTTTGCCCTTGCTCTCGAACCCCTGGCTGCCCACTTGCGGGGAGACGCCGAGGTTAGGGGAGTCTGGGTGGGTCCCCTGGAGGAAAAACTGTCCTTATATGCGGACGACTCCCTATTGTATTTGGCGGATGCCTCCGCCTCCCTGAGTAAGGCCCTTGCCCACTTTGATAATTTCAGTCAGTTCTCGGGGATCCGAATCAATTGGGACAAATCGATACTCTTCCCGCTTCACCCGTCGGTGCCCCGGGTGGACTCGCATACGCCTCTTCGCTGGGTGGAGGAGTTTACCTATCTGGGGGTCCGGGTGGGTTTGGAGCGGGGGAGCTACCTTACTAAGAATGTCCTCCCGGTGTTGGAGCAGCTGACTAAGAAATGCGCGACATGGCGAAACCTCCCCCTTACACCGGTAGGGTGTGGGAACCTGATTAAAATGATCTACCTACCCAAGCTCCTATATTTCTTTAGACAAACCCCGGTCCCTATCCCCCGGTCGTTTTTTAGACAACTGGATGGTGTAATCACAACCTTTGTCTGGGCTGGGCGTCCGCCCCGGGTGGCGCGGCGGATTCTCTACCTTCCATTATCGAGCGGGGGGCTGGCGCTTCCGAACTTTTTGATATATAACTGGGCGGCGGTACTGGTCACGGTGCGTTGGTGGTTCTCCCAACCCAGACAAAACCCGGCCGTCGCGTTGGAGGCGGCGGTATTGGGCTCATACGCGGCGCTTTCCAATCTGGCTTTTAGGGGCCCCAAGGCCCACCTGTCAGTCACTGTACCCATGAAGACTGTCCTATCAGTGTGGCGCTCCTCCAGGGCCAAGATCGTTAAGCCCGTATCGGTTTCCCCCCACACTCCCCTATGGGCCAATCCCCTTCTTCCCCACCTTTCCAAGATCCCGGACCCGTCGCTGTGGGCAAAAAAAGGCATCCTTACCCTCCGGCATGTGATGCCGAACGGTGGGATTGTGACGTTCCAGGAGTTGAGACGGACTTACCACCTTCCCCTCTCCTTCCAATTCAGATACTGGCAGCTTAGACATGCCCTTGCCTCGCAATTCCCAAGCCCGGTGACCCTCGAGCCCGACTCTGTTGAGCGCTTGCTGATTTCAAGTGTGATGGGGAGCCCTCTCTCTTCGCTTTACCTCCGACTCACAGTGGTTCATGACGTGGACACGACCGGGGCCCTGAGTAAGTGGAACGCGGACATCCCTGACCTTGACGAGGAGGTGTGGGAGGATTGTGTCTCCTCCTATATCTCATCTATGATAGCCTCCCGAGACCGTTTTATTCAGCTGAAATTCTTACATAGAGCATATTACACACCGCAGAGGCTGGCAGGGATTTATCCCTCTAGGAGCCCGCTCTGTACCCGGTGTCTGCTTGACACTGGGACGTTCTTTCACATGGTATGGACCTGTCCAAAGCTGAGCACGTTTTGGAGGGAGGTGGCTGACACCCTGTCTACCTTGTGTGGAATGGACTTGGTTATGGATCCTCGCATATTCCTGCTTAGTTATCTGGGTGAAATTGAGGGAGACAGATATGTCAAACTGTGCATCACGTTTGCTCTATTTTACGCCAGAAGGGAGATACTCCTCCGCTGGAGGGGCCAAGAGCTCCCTACGGGTGCCTCGTGGCGAGCGGCGATTGATAAGGTTCTACCGCTCTATAGGATCACATACAAGAGCAGGAACTGTCCGGCCAAGTTTGACAAGATATGGTCCAGCTGGATTGATGCCTCGGGCTAGCTGCCCCCCCCCCCGGTCTTAGGGTTCTGCTGGTTGGGGTTCTGCTCACTCGTCCGTATGTCTTTATGGCCTCTACATCTCACTTCCTTTGACTCCTGTGATCACTCTATAACTGCATTATGTGACTGAATGTGCATATTTCCTTCCGACTGTCATTGTTTTCTGTTACTTGTTGGTATGTCAATATATATAAAAAAATAAAAATAAATTTTACTGTCAAAAAAATGTAAAGGGGGCTCTGAAAGTAAAGGGGGGCTCTGATGGTAAGGGAAGACTCTAAATGTAAAGGGGGATCTGAATGTAAAGGGGGGCTCTGATGGTAAAGGAAGACTCTAAATGTAAAGGGGGATCTGAATGTAAAGGGGGCTCTGAGTGTAAAGGGGGACTCTAAATGTAAAGAAGGATCCGATGGTAAAGGAGGGCTCTGATTGTAAAGGAGGGCTCTAAATGTAAAGTGGGCTCTGAACGTAAAGGGGGGCTCTGATGGTAAAGGAAGACTCTTAATGTAAAGGGGGATCTGAATGTAAAGGGGGCTCTGAATGTAAAGGAGGACTCTAAATGTAAAGAAGGATCTGATGGTAAAGGAGGGCTCTCATTGTAAAGGAGGACTCTGAATGTAAAGGGGGCTCTGATGGTAAAGGAGGGCTCTGAATGTAAAGGGGGTTCTGATGGTAAAGGAGGGCTCTGAATGTAAAGGGGGCTCTGATGTTAAAGGAGGGCTCTGATGGTAAAGGAGGACTCTGAATGTAAAGGGGGCTCTGATGGTAAAGGAGGGCTCTGAATGTAAAGGAGGGCTCTGATGGTAAAGGAGGACTCTGAATGTAAAGGAGGCTCTGATGGTAAAGGAGGGCTCTGATGGTAAAGGAGGGCTCTGATGGTAAAGGAGGACTCTGATGGTAAAGGAGGACTCTGATGGTAAAGGAGGACTCTGAATGTAAAGGGGGCTCTGATGGTAAAGGAGGGCTCTGATGGTAAAGGAGGGCTCTGATGGTAAATGAGGGCTCTGATGGTAAAGGAGGGCTCTGAATGTAAAGGGGGCTCTGATGGTAAAGGAGGCTCTGATGGTAAAGGAGGGCTCTGAATGTAAAAGGGGCTCTGAGAAATTGGACAGTGCAGTTTTAAAAACAAAACAGTCACTCCTTGCTGACACCATCACTAAGGCCCTTTCACACAGTGGGTCCCATCAGGTCTGCCTGTCAGTTTTTCAGGTGGACCTAATGGAAATGTCCATGCATCCCTATGGACAGGCAGATGTAAACAGACCCTATTTAACCACACCCCGTTAAGCCACACCCAATATGTTACACATAATTTAAGCCATGCCCATTACAGAACATTTTCAGCTTCGGACCCAAAAAAGAATTCCCCACCCCCTAATTAACTTACGACTCCGCCTACACTTGGTTTCTGGAAAAAAGTGTTCCTAAAAAGTTTTTGGAAATGTTGCCAACTATGCCTTTCCATGAAGCACGCCTAGGAATGCGCAAACTGTACCAGTTCCACAAATGTTATGTATTACTCCCTAAGTGCATGCCTGGACACGCATTAGCTACACAAAGCATATTATAATGCAAGCAAAAATGAGCAAACTTAAAATATATACAAGAAATTGCAAAAACAGGAGATTTCTATAGGTTAAGTTACAGGTTATTTTCATGAATAGCAGCCAACAATTTATATGAAAACTCAAGTGTTCAGGAAGCAAAACCTTTGTTGTCCAGTGACATTATCTCTGATGCGTAGGAGTGACTTAAAAGTCACACGGAGACAAACATAAGAATCTATAAATGCTAGTATTACATAACAATATACAATACATACACAATTGCTGGGAATGAGCCTGGTTAAAGCATTCAAAGTTATGTTGCGAGTTTTTTTCTTTCTTTTATCAATTTAAATGTCAAACAATTGATATTGCGCTCTAACTAAATATGTGAAAGAAGGTCCCAACAACAACTATTGTCAATAATTCCGTTATTGGGGTAACCATAAAAAATATATGACAATGATGTGTTAAACTATGATTCCAAAAACAGAGGAAATTCTGTGAAAAAAATCCTTGAAGAGAAGATTTCATATGATCGTAAACAATCAAATTAAAAAACCCTTTAGTGAAAACATATAGTAAACGTCCAATGATGTAATAGTTCAAAGAAGCTTACAAAAGCTTCCTGAGAACAAATATATGTCCAGAATAGAAAGTTCTTTGAAGAAAAAGCTCAAGTAAGGAAGATGAATCTATAAGTGAACAATTCAAACTTCATGTGATTCATTCAGCAGACATCGTGAATCCACCACCAAGGGAAAATGCGCGCTTATCAGCTGCACAGACCAATGGAGCCTGTGGCTATCACCCAGCCAGGGTCTCTTTTCCTTGTAGTGTTCCACGGATCAATCAGCTCACTCCACCACCGATATCACCTGGGCGGGATGTCAGCCGGTCAGTCCTTCTCCTCCAACCCGTAATAGCTCAAAGGTAGCAATGGGTCTCAAAAGAAGGGGACATACAAAGGATCGCCATAGGTAAAAACTGGTGCATTTATTATTAAAACATAATCGCCAACAAGGCGTAAATGACAAGGGGTAAACAAGTATAAAATATTGCGGCCGGCCGGCAGTAGTACAAAACAGATTATAGCGCACACATGCAAAAGTCACATTTATCCTGCAAGGCTAGTTAAAAACACCTGAACATATTAAAAAATACGGGGGTTTGGTCACACTATATGGTCATATAGTGCTAAGCTCACTTACTGCGACAAAGTACACCGAATTAGTGGGTCCTACCCTGTTAATAGAATGAAAGAACCTGTGTGTCTCAACCATGGGACATAAACTCCTCTATGTGGGAAAACTGATGGGATTCCTCCTATGCACTGGTGGCCACAAATAAGAGGTAGTAAACACGCCCGTGTATACAAACAAACGGAACGTATCGCACAGTGTGACGTCAGCACGTCGCTCCTCGAGGAGCGGCGTGCTAACGTCATCGTGCGATACATTCTGCTTACTTGATATTTTCATATTCATGCTCATTCCATAGTCGTGTGCACATTCATACCTTAACCTGTCACTATGATGTAAGAAAAGCATGATTACGTTGTATCTCTTGCAAATACCTTGTCATATATGTGATTACTGTATGTCCACTACAGCAATAAAAAAATAGTGTAAGAAAAAAAACGTTAAAAAAGTGTTTTGAGGTTTGAATACGATTTGAACAGACATTTGTGTGTTGTAGGTTGACATTTGTACTGTGCATTTTTTATGTTAGTACTATGCCTAGTTTCTTCTATTGATTGTGCTATATTGTTTAATCTATGGTAATAGATAAACTTAAAATTTTTATGTTAATATACTGTCTTACTTTAAAAAACATACTTGTAGTTTAAATGCCTTTGTCCAGTTTTCAGGCGTTCCATTTACATATGAATTTAGGATATAACTACATATTGCTCCCACGAGTGATGCAATAGTTTTGGTATTCATATCACAGGCTTGTGCTACCTGTAGTACAAGAAAATAAATGCATGTGCACCTGTCACCAGTAGTACAATAAAAAGGAACTTCTTAACAACTAGGTAAGAGAAAAAAGAGCAGAACTGCACGACAGAATATTAAGTGGACTGGGATTTGCGACTAGCTGGCAGGCATGGAGACAATCAGAAAAGAAAACTTGAAAAGCTAAAAGTAGCAAAACAAGGGTTCAGCTGTAAATGTGATCAGTAATATATTGTTTTTTTTATGGATACTCCTCCTTCAGGGGCCTGACTAGCTTCAGACATTCAAATAAGAAGAACATTGTCGCTAGCAAAACTATTATAACATTGTTGCTATCCTGGTGGCCAAGGGCCTTATACAGAAGGTGAAGATAGAGCCAGAAGATAATGCAGTGCAGTTGTGGTGTAGTAAGCGGTTAAAGTGGATGTAAACCCAATTTTTTTTATGTCACAATGTACAGCATAAGATTTACTATCGTCTGTGCTCAGTCTTGCCACACAGAGTTAATCCAGCTCTGAGCAATCCTCTTTTATTGTTCAGTGAAATAAAACGGACTTACAGAGAAAAACATTAGTCCGTTTCGCCCCCTTGCTGTGAGTGACAGGTTATTTACATATCTCATGCACTAGCCTGGAGACAGGCATTATTTTTTCATTCCCACCCCCACTCCTTTTCTGAAGTCATGTGGTTGCTTTTTTGGATTTTGAGTGGATGGTAGTGATCATAGCAGAATTCAGTGTAAGGAATACACAAGAGAAAATGCATGTTGGCAAGGGGAGTGTAGAGGTGGGCGGGGAATCTACTGACATCATGACTCCACCCACAGAGCTCCAGACAACAGATCCACCCACAGAATCTGCAGTTTTTCAGTTCTAATAACAGACAGAGGGGAAACTTTTGACAGGTAAGGATACATGCAGGAGGCATGTATATCCTTATAGACCAGCACTATGGCAGTAGTTTAGAAAGGATGATAGTGGGTTTACATCCACTTTAATGCTAGTATTATCCAGGGCAAAGTATAAAAATCAGAGGGAGGGGCTAAAACACAGCAGGACCAGGGCATGAACACAGAGCAGAGGCCGGGGCACAATACAATTTAGAACCAGAAAGAAAAAAAGGTCAGCTAGAACCACAGTTAGTAGACTTACCTTTGAGCTTACAGCTTCTGTGATGGACAGCTTGAGTGGAGCAAATTGCTAAAAAAGAGTTATCAGGCATTTAGAATTGATAAATAGGCCTGCTAACTTACAGGTATGCTCCATCTTTTCTCCAATAGAGCACGACACCTAAGTGCATTAGGAAAATCACAATGAGAGTGGGTGGGCTCTGAATTTCCCAACAGGGGAGCTGAAAAGCAGTAAGACCAACAAATGTACCAGAGGAAACCCAAGCATCCATAGAGGAGTATGTAGAATGTTTAGGATGTGTCTTTAAAGGCTGATTCACAGCCAACCGCTTGATGCCCAGATGGCAAGTTAAGATGGAGACCATAGGTTGCTGCACAGCTGTTGTGTTCTTGGCAACTAAATCCAAAAGCTGTTGGATGGTGGAGATGGTGGAATAGTCATCCATAAAGAATGACACATCTGTACAGGGAAAATGTACTTGTTGGAAGAAAAAAGCTTCAAGCAGAAAAACACTTGTGTGAACGGGGCCTAAACTGTTGGCATCTAAATACTTGTATGGGTAGTTCAGACTCTTAAGCCCTGTACACACAATCGGTTTGTCTGATGAAAACGGATCGTTTTCTTCAGACAAACCGATCGTGTGTGTGCCCCATCAGTTTGTTTTCCATCGGTGAAAAAAAATAAGAACACATTTAAAAAATTTCCTACGGATAAAAAACTGATAGAAAAAAAAACGATCGTCTGTGTGGAAGTCCATCGGAGAAAAATCCACGCATGCTCAGAATCAAGTTGACCAATGCTCGGAAGCATTGAACTTAATTTTTCTCAGAAAGTCGTAGTGTTTTACGTCACCGCGTTAGACACAGTGATATTTTTGACTGATAGTATGTAGGCAAGACTGATGAAAGTCATCGGATATCCAATGAAAAAAATCCATCGTATTAGATTCCAACAGATATCTGATCGTGTGTACAGGGCATTATAGGCATCTTGTTATAAATTCTCCATGTTATGGATACGGATATTTCCTATTTATAAAAAAAAAAAAAGCCAGGGGTTTGGCTGATGGGATGGTGTGGAGCTCTTATCAACATATCAGAATGTCCAGGAAAATTGTGGCTGTGCTGCTCACTTTGAGGCCGTGTACACACGATCGGTTCAGCCTGATGAGAATGGTCCGACGGACCGTTTTCATCGGTTCACCGCTGAAGTGGCCTGATGGTCTGATGTGCGTACACACCATCAGTCCAAAATCCAATCGGGTGACGTAGAACACAACAACGTGCTGAAAAAACAAAGTTCAATGCTTTCAGGCATGCGTCGACTTGATTCTGAGCATGCGCGGGATTTTGGTCCGATGCTTTTTATGTACTAACCATCGTTTTGGTCCGATGGTCAGGCGTCTATCAGACCGGTTTTAAAGCAAGTTTTAAAACTTTGGTCCGACGGACGACGGACCGATGGGCCGTACACACGATTGGTATAAGGGCAGTTTCATCGGACCAAACCGATCGTGTGTACGCGGCCTAAGTAATAGCATTTACAGGAGATTGTAAAAATAAAGGTGGTCTTGTACAATTATTTAAAAAAAAATCCTTTTATTTCTGATTGACAAGACAATAAAACACTACTGTATATCATCTCTATAACCAAACTCCCAATTTAATACATTTATTATAAGGAAGATTGAGAGCAATGTTGGACTCGCAATTGTTCCAGTATGACACAAAATCTCATATTCTTTATTAAACCTGAGACCATCAGACATATTACTTTCGCAGAGTGCTGAGGATTTTTTGTTGTTATGTAAAATTGGTCAATGTCCCTTCCATTGTGTACCAATATGAGTTTAGATTGCCTAAATAGCTATATTTGTTCTGCTTACTCTATGTGTGAAACGTTTTCAGGTATTTTGCTATGTCTAGGCCTTTTATATTCGCATATCACAGGAGGAAATGGGTCACTTACCAGGTAAACTTGGTTTTAGTTCAAGTCAATCTTCTGGATCACCAAATTCAAAATTAAACACGGCCAAGATAGGCTTACACACACCCTGAACAAACAAGCAGTATCATAACATAGCATTATAAACATTGACCTATTGTAGTGCTACCTAATATTTCAGTATGTTACATTCAGGCCTGGATCTGCATAATTGTATCATTGTCTCTGAGAGTGATATATGGAGGTCTGGCAGCGGGGTGATATTTTTAGTAACTAGTAGCAACCATCCGTGACACTTGCTTCAAAACATGGCTTTGGACAGGCTTTGTTAGAGCTCTCTGAATACCAGTCAAATCCCATGTGTCATGTACCTGGGTGTCTTCGAGACGGGATGTTCCTGGTCCCACAGCCTGAGGAGCTCTGGAGTTATTGCAATGTTCTCCCAGCTTGAGGCATTGCATTGGACTTACCTGCTACCAGCTGCGGACAATGTACAATTAAGCAGCCCATAAATAGCAGCACTTCCTGTTACTCAGTGCTCGTTTGTTTGGACTTGCTCCCTGGGTGTAATGATAGTTCTGTAATTTTGACTACTGTGTATTGAACCTCTGCCTACGGTGAACATGTAGGTCTGTCCCAGGCACATTCATACCAGGACAATACAGTGTTTCGGTGTGAAACTGACACAGCCACCCCCCCCCCCCCGGCCAATCTGATGCCCCCAAAAAAGTTAGTGAACCCAATGTAGTTGTTTATAAATCAATATGTTTCTGTGACTATACTATTCACTTATTCAGCCCAGTTTTCTAATTTGCAGGTGCTGATTTCTGGTATAATCACTTTGGTGTTGGAAGCATTAATCACAATTTCTTTTGCCTGAAGGTTCATTGGCAAATTCAGTGTGCATACTGGCTGTCATCATGCTGAACTTCTCTTCTACCTCATCTGGGATTGGAACAGTGATATGTTTGTTTTGATGAGCTGTCTTCTGTTCTTTCTATACTAAGGTGACCAGATTTTTTAAATTAAATCCTTAGGCCCCTTTCACATTGAGGCGGTTTTCATGCGGTACAGCGCTAAAAATAGCGCTGTTATACCACATGAAAAAAAACTGCCCTGTAGTGTTCAATGTGAAAGCCCGAAGGCTTTTACACTAAAGCGGTGCGCTAGCAGGACCGCTCCAAAAGTCCTGGTAGCCGCATCTTTACTGCGGTATAGGAGCAGTTTGTTCACAGCTCCTATACCGCGCCTTCCAATTGAAATCAATGGGAAACCGAGGTTATACTGCCCGCAATGCACCTCTACAGAGGCGCATTGCGGGCGGTATTAACCCTTTTTCGGCCGCTAGCGGGGGTTAAAACCACACCGCTAGCGGCCGAATACCGGCGTAAATGCGACGGTGTAGCAGCGCTAAAAATCGCGCTGCTATACCGCGGCTCTATCCCCAATGTGAAAGCAGCCTTACTTGCAGGAATGTGAGAACGTGTTGTCATTGCGGAAATGTCCCGCACATTCCGTGCCAGTTGGGAGGTATGGCCTAGAGCAGGGATGCTTGTAACTGTTCAGCCTTGCAATGCCTCATGGGACTTGTAGTTTTGGAACAGCTGGAGGGCCACAGGTTGAGCACCCATTTCCTAGAGTATTGGCTAATTGTGTAGAACAGAATCTCCCATTGGTGCCCTGGAAGATGTAACTGAGTGTATAATGTTTCTTCCATTTCACTTTATGTATGTCCATGTAGGCTTTACATGAAAGTCTCCCACTCTGCAAGAAATTGGACCTTATGTCTTCTTCATATAGACATTCTGAGAGGATTCTAGCAAAAATAGTTAAGCCGTGTACACACAATCAGATTTCTGATGGAATCAAATTCGATGGATTTTTTTGTCGGATATCCAATGAAGCTGACTTTCATTAGTCTTGCATACACACCATCAGACTAAATTCAGACCGTGCCAAAACACAGTGACGTAAAACACTACGAAGAGCTGAAAAAAATGAAGTTCAATGCTTCCGAGCATGCGTCAACTTGATTCTGAGCATGCATGGATTTTTCTCCGATGGAGTTCCACACAGACGATCAGAATTTCCTATAGTTTTTTTATCCATAGGAAAAATTTAAAACATGTTCTATTTTTTTACACAGATAGAAAAAAAAAGACCGATTGGGCCCACACACAATCGGTTTGTCCGATGAAAACAGTCCATCGGTCTTTTTTCATCGGACAAACCGATGGTGTGTACACGGCTTTACAGATAATGTCAACATTCAATTTATCAACATATGAAAATAATTATTGAAATAATTTTATGTATTTATGCATTGCTTATTTGCAAACAACCACCCCCATCGGTTGATTGGAGGCACCCACCCCCTCACCCCCGCTGTCGGTGGTTCACCCGCACACCCCCCCATGGGCAGACAGTCATTCAGGCCTGCACTTACCCAATCTAGGTTACGGACATGCAGCACTCTTACGGGTGGCGGTCAGCGGCTTCCATCATGTCTCCTCCTCCTCTGCATCACCACGGCTTTCGCCGTGCATTTCTTCCCTCCTCCTCCTAGCTGTCCAATAGAATCGCCTGTCCTTTAAGCCTGATTGGCCGGGAGGATGATCTTTGTGTCAATAGGGAATATTCATTCACTATCATCACACAACTGGATAGGCTCAGTGCTCTGTGCCCCAAGCACACCCTTAGCCTTTGGCTCTAATCACATGCTTCACATACTTCAAAAAACAAAAACCCTGATTGGAATCCATGCATATAGATTAGGAGGCCAGACGTATGGATGGGGGAGCCGTGCCCTGCGCTACTAATGAACAGGCCGCCGCTGATTGTTTGATTTTGCTATGTAAAGATTTTGCTAAGCAATGCAAAAAGCCTATCAATGCTGTTATTTTCACCATTGTGCTCTTGGCACCAAAAGTAGGTGAAAAAACAATTTCCTGCTTGGTTAAAATTGGATTCAAGGTTTGTGATAAGTTTACTTAGTACTTATAACCTCAATCCTAAAAGTGAAAATAAACCCCTTTGTCTCTGACCTTAAAGGGGTTGTAAAGTTGTAAAGTAAATATAAAAAAAAACAAAAAACATGTTATACTTACCTCCACTGTGCAGCTCGTTTTGCACAGAGTGTCCCCGAACCTGGTCTTCTCGGGTCCCTCGGTGGCTGTCTCGGCTCCTCCACGCAAGAACTCAACACCTTCATGCGAGCGAGCTTGAATGGTGTTGAGTTCCTGCGGGGGCGCTCTCGTGATACAGCCAGTGGCTATTGCCGCTCACTGTATCACTCGGCCCCGCCCCCAGCACGCTGGGTCATTGGATGTGATTGACAGCAGCGTGAGCATATGGCTGCACTGCTTTCAATCCATCCAGTGTAGCCAATCAACGGCCAGGCTGAGGATGATGGGGGCGAGCGCGGGACCTTCGAGGGCTCAGGTAAGTAAAATGAGGGCTTGGGGGGTGGTATTGTCGGATGTTTTTACCTTTACAACCCCTTTAACACCATAATAAGATCACCACAGACAAATCTTTAACTTTAAACTAACCCCTTTTTTAGTATTCTATCCTTTTTCATTTGTCTGTGCTGAATTCTCACAGGTTCTGTTGCTAAGGACTACAGATCCACCATGGTGGACAATGGACATACACAAACCAGAACTTGAAAGCAATGCCACAATTGTAAGCACTGCTTGCAGTATGAGGCTGTGTAGCAAATAATTACAAAATGAAACTTGACAGTTTGCTAATTTTATTTATTAGAAATTTTTGTTTGCAGATCTATGCTTTGTGCAAAGAATGATATCATTTAAGAATCCAGGACATTGTGATTATATGATTTTGCACAGTTCAGACAAATATAAAAAAAATACAATAAACAGATTCATCCGACTTGAACACTGATTCTGTCAACATTAATAATGAGAATAATTAGGACCTCACGGCTTCAGAATTGTTTTTATTTTAGTTAGGATTTTCAACATCTAAAATGTCCCTGCAGCTGGTTGAGGTGACAGATCCACCCATGGATAGCCAATGTAACACCCAGGGCAGCCATCAGAAATTTTGGGACCCCTTACACAGGCCTGACCACCAACATCCCCCAGGGCCCGGCCAGTGGCTGTCCCACCAAATCCGCCCAGTGTTTCAGTGCACCCACTTTTATTTTAACACTCTTACAAATTAATATATAAAAATGAAGTGTATTCCAAGTCATCAGTGCTTTCAAGATTTAACAGTTAAGGTCCCTTTCACACTGGCAGACAGATAAGGTCCACCTGTCTGTTTTTCAGGCAGACCTGAAAAAATCCCTCATTGCTTTCTATGGGGCAGTGGATGTCAACGTTCAGTTTACACCCGCTGGCATCCAATTCGCTTAAAACAGACAGTTGGGGATCCGTTCCCCACCTCCGGGGATCGAATGACAGTTGGTTGGAAATGGTTAGGCCGCGTACACACGATCAGCAGATCAGACCAGACCAGTTTCATCGGACCAGTTCGATGGTGTGTACGGCCCATCGATGGTTAGTACGCAAAAGCATCGGACCAAAAACCCGCGCATGCTCAGAATCAAGTTGACGCATGCTTGGAAGCATTGAACTTCGTTTTTTCAGCACGTCGTTGTGTTCTATGTCACCGCGTTCTGGTCTGATCACCTTCCTCGTTCTTCTGAGTGGCAGTGACACTGTACGTCCGTTCCCTGATATAGGGAATGACGATCAGTGATGTCACACCTACAGCCATGCCCCCCTACAGTAAGAATCACTCCCTTAACCACTTCCATACCAGGCACTTACGCACCTTCCCGCCCAAGCCAATTTTCAGCTTTCAGCACTGTCGCAATTTGAATGACAATTGCGCGGTCATGCTACACTGCACCCAAACAAAATTGGCGTCCTTTTTTCCCCACAAATAGAGCTTTCTTTTGGTGGTATTTGATCACCTCTGCGTTTTTTTTTTTTTGCGCAACAACTAAAAATAGAGCGAAGATTTTGAAAAAAAAATGTTAATTTTTTTGTAAATGAGTATGTTTTCTCTTTCAATTACTGATATGGTGGCACTGATGGGCACCGATGAGGTGGCACTGATGGGCACCGATGAGGTAGTTCTGATGGGCACCGATTAGGTAGCACTGATGGGCACTGATAGGCGGCGCTGGTATGGGGCACTCATGGGCGGCACTGATGGGCACTCATGGGCGGCACTGATGGGCACTCATAGGCAGCACTGGGCACTCATAGGCAGCACAGATGGGCACTCATAGGTGGCACAGGTGGGCACTCATAGGCGGCACAGGTGGGCACTCATAGGCGGCACAGGTGGGCACTGATAGGCGGCACAGGTGGGCACTGATAGGCGGCACAGGTGGGCACTGATAGGCGGCACAGGTGGGCACTGATAGGCGGGCACTGGGCATGGATTGGCACTGTGGGGTGGCACTGACAGACACTGGGGTGGCACTGATGATCACTGAGGGGTGGCACTGATGGATCAATGTTGCCAATCAGTGCCCATGTGTGGGCACTGATTGGCATCTTTTTTTTTTACTGTCCCCTTTTTTTTTTTTTTGCTGACTTATTTTTTTTTTTGTCATTTTATTTTTTTTTTTGCCCTTTTTTTTGTATTTTTTTAGTTCCCTGGTGGTCTAGTGTGGCGATCCGAGGGGGGGCTGCGCTGATAAACAATCAGCGCGAACCCCCCCTGTCAGGAGAGCCGCTGATCGGCTCTCCTCTACACGCGTCTGTTAGACGCGAGTGAGGAAGAGCCGTCGGCGGCTCTTCCTGTTTACATCGTGATCAGCCGTGATTGGACACGGCTGATCACGTGGTAACGAGGCTCCGCCGGAGACTCGTTACCGAGATCGGAGGTGCAGGGTGTCAGACTGACACCCCGCATCACCGATCGCCGCGCTGCGCGCCCGCACGGGCGCGTGCGGCATGAAATCGTGCAGGCCGTTTGAGAACGGCCTGTCACGATTTCATAACCACTTCCCGGCCGTAAATCTGCTATTGGCCGGGCGGGAAGTGGTTAAGGCACACTTAACCCTTTAGCGCCCCCTAGTGGTTAACCCATTCACTGCCATTGTAATTTTCACAGTAATCAGTGCATTTTTATAGCACTTTTCGCTGTGAAAATGTGTCAAATGTGTCCGCCATAATGTCGCAGTCATGAAAAAAATTGCTGATCGCTGCCATTACTAGTAATTTTTTTTTATTAATAACAATGCCATAAAACTATCCCCTATTTTGTAAACGCTATAAATTTTGCGCAAACCAATTGATAAACGCTTATTGCGATTTTCTTTTACCAAAAATAGGTAGAATAGTGCGTATCGGCCTAAACGGAGGAAAAAAAATGTTTTTTTATATCTTTTTTGAGGATGCTTATTATAGCAAAATTGTCGCTCTATTTTTATTTATAGCGCAAAAAATAAGAACCGCAGAGGTGACTAAAAGAAAGCTCTATTTGTGGGAAAAAAAGGACACCAATTTTGTTTGGGAGCCACGTGGCTTGACCGCCCAATTGTCAGTTAAAGCGACCAGTGACGAATCGCAAAAAGGGACAAGGTTCTTAACCTGCATAATGGTCCAGGTCTTAACCCAAATTAGTGGATATTATTTAGTCTGTTTGAAAGTTATAGAGTCTACAAGCTATGGTGCCAATCAGTGGAAACTGATCACACCTGATCACAATTGATGTACACGGTATTTCTTAACCACTTTAGCCCCGGCCTGTTTTTCAGATTCGGTGTTTACGAGACTAAAACCCCCAAACATTATATATTTTTTTTTCCAACACTCTAGAGAATAAAATGGCAGTCATTGCAATACTTTTTGTTACACCGTATTTGAGCAGCGGTCTTACAAGCGCATTTTTTTTGGAAAAAATTCACTTTTTTAAATAAAAAAATAAGACAACAATAAATTTGGCCCAATTTTTTTACATATTGTGAAAGATAATGTTACGCCGAGTAAAATGATACCCAACATGTCACGCTTAAAAATTGCGCCCGCTCGTGGCATGGCGTCAAACTTTTACCCTTAAAAATCTCGATAGGCGATGTTTAAAAAATTCTACAGGTTGCATTTTTTGAGATACAGAGGAGGTCTAGGGCTAGAATTATTGCTCTCGCTCTAACGATCGCGGCGATACCTCACTTGTGTGGTTTGAACACCGTTTTCATATGCGGGCGCTACTCGCGTATGCGTTCGCTTCTGCGCGCGAGCTCGTCGGGACGGGGCGATTTAAAAAATTTTTTTTTTTGTTTTCGTATTTATTTGTATTAATTTTACCAATTTTTAACACTAAAATAAAAAAAAATAAAAAAATTATCACTTTTATTCCTATTACAAGAAATGTAAACATCCCTTGTAATAGACAGCATGACAGGTCCTCTTAAATATGAGATCTGGGGTCAAAAAGACCTCAGATCTCATATTTAGGCTAAAATGCAAAAAAAAAAAAAAAAATTTTAAATGTCATTTTTCAAATGACATTTAAAAAAAAATGTCTCTTTAAGACGCTGTTTGGAACTGACGTTTGACGTCACTTCCGCCCAGCAGAGCTACGGGGATGGACGAGGGAAATTTTTTCCCTCACTCGCATCCCCGCTGACCAGACGAGCGCACCCGATCGCCTCCGCCGATACCGACGGCTCCGGTAAGCGGCGGAGAGCGCGGGAGCGCAGCGGGAGGGGGGGGGACGCTCGTCCGCTACCGATAACGGCGATCTCGCGGCGATTCCGCCGCGGAGACCGCCATTATCGTTTACCCGACCGCCCACAGAAGAGATGGATATCTCGGTTGTGGCAGCAGCTGCTGCCGTTACCGAGATATCCATCCTCAAACTGCCGACGTATACCTGCGGTGGGCGGTCGGGAAGTGGTTAAACACAGCATATGCATGCTTGCAACTACACCCCAAAATGCATTCTGCTACTTCTCCTGAGTATGGTGATACCACATGTGTGAGACTTTTACACAGCCTGGCCACATACAGAGGCCCAACATGCAGGGAGCACCATCAGGTGTTCTAGAAACATAAATTACACATATCTTTTCATGATGACCTATCACACTTTTGAAGACCATGGAGCACCAGGACAATGGAAACGCCCACAAAATGACCCCATTTTGGAAAGCAAACACCCCAATGTATATTCTATGAGGTATTATGAGCCTTTTGAACGGTTCATTTTTTTCCACAAGTTTTGAAAACCTATTTTTTTTTACACAAAGTTGTCAATTTATAAGATATTTCTAACACATAACATGACACCCCAAAATAAATTTGCTACTTCTACTGAGTATGGCGATACCACATGTGTAAGGCCGCGTACACACGAGGGGATATGTCCGCTGAAAACGGTCCGATGGACCGTTTCAGCAGACATCTCCGCTCGTGTGTATGGGCTAGCGGACAGATTTCTCCACCCGACAGATTTCAAAGCAAGCTTTGAAATCTATCCGGTGGGGATCTGTCCGCCCGACATGTCTGCTGGTTAGTACACTTACCAGCAGACATGTCGTCCCCCACCGCCGCCGCGCCGCTGCCGAATGGATTCGGCGCATGCGCGGAAGTGTTTTACTTCCTGGTGCGGTGACGTGGCGGTGACGCGGCGGCGTCAACGTCACCGCCGCGTCACCGCCACGTCACCGCGCCGTCCGGCGGCGGGGAATTTGATCCGATGGTGTGTACACGCCATCGGATCAAACTCCCGATCGGACATATCCGATGGAAATGGTCCGCGGACCGTTTTCATCGGATATGTCCGATCGTGTGTATGGGGCCTAAGACTTACACAGCCTGACCACATACAGAGACCCAACATTAAAGTAGCACCTTCATGCGTTTTACGAGCATAAATTACACACCTCATTTCTCAACCACCTATTACAATTTCGAAGGCCCTGGAGCCCCAAGACAATAGAATTGCTCACAAAATGAACCCATATAAGATAAGAGGCATAATGAGTCTTTTGAACGATTAATTTTTTCCCAGAAGTTTTTTACACAAAGAATTTTTTTCCAACACACAGCATGTACATAGCAAAAATTACACCCCAAAATACATTCTGCTACCTCTCTTGAGTATGGCGACCTGTGAGACTTTTACACAACCTGGCAACAAACAGTGGCCCAACATCCAGGTAACACCTCCAGGCCTTCTAGGAGCATAAATTACACATATACATTTTGTTACTACCGATCACATTTATGAAGGCCCTTCATATTTCTAACACATATCATGTACATACCAAATAACAAAAGATTACCTGGGGTTTTAGTAGTCAAGTGGTCCACAGGCAGCAGGCAGGGATGTGGTCAGCGACAGCAAAAGCAAACATCCAGGCAGCCGGCAGGAATACTGTCCATAGTTAGTACAGGCAGAATTACTGTCAGCACAGTCAAAGTATTGGTCCAGGTAGCAGGCAGAAATGTCCAGTCAGCAATACTGTCCATAGTCAGTAGAGGCAGCAAGCAGAGATATGGTCAACACAGTCAAACTATTGGTCCAAGCAGCAGGAAGAAACATGGTCCATAAAGTCCTGGGTCATTACAGGCAGGGATATGGTCAGCACAGCCAAAGTATTGGTCCAGGCAGCAGGAAGGATCATCAAGCTTAGGGCTAGGGTGGCAGCGGTAGAGACTTCTCCCACCCAAATGTCTTTGAAGTCTCCGGACAACCAGACCCTGTTCTGGGAACACAGAAAACCAAAAACTATTCTGAAGCCCCTCACATATGTGAGACCCCTGTGTACTAAAGTAGAAGGGCAAATGATCAGTCCAAGTGCCAGGCAAGAACATGGTCGATTAACAGGCTGATGTCGGTGCATATGGAAGTCAGAAACGTGGTTTAAAACGACATGGCAAAGTCAGTAAACAGGCCAGGGTCAGTTAAAGTGGAAGGTAGAAACATGGTAGCAGGAAAATTATCCACACAGGTATTTGAAACAGGGGTGGCAGTCTGTTAAAAATAAATGGAACTTTTGAATGTGTGATAACTTCTGAAGCAATCTCCAATGAACAGGCCAGGTTGGGAGGGACATTGGGGGCAATAATAACTGGTATCTCTTCTAACTCCTCTGCTGCATACACAACATTTATTTTGGCGTCTTCCTTCTGATTCTGTGTGGGGGAATGTTATAGGGAAAATGTTGCTCGAACCACACTATCAGAGTAAATGCTTCCTGGGGCGGGTCCTTGCTTGCAAATCAGGGCAGTGACAATGTGACAGTTTTTTCCATATATTTGAGGTAGGTGATAGGTTGGTTTTCAGTTTATTTTTGGTTGAAAAGGGGCTAGCTATTATAATAAGTGTACATATATAAATGGTATCCTTTTTTTGAACAGCCAGCTCCCAGACAATTTTCCCACTGATTCCGATATATGTGGGGCACTCAGGCGGCTGGAGCTGGGGGTCTTTGCCTTCATAAATACAGAAGACATACACGTATCTAGTGCCTCGATCACAAAGTTTGTTTAGATTTACCCGTACCTGGCTCTCTTACTGGGAATATGCTTTTTGAACTACAGTCGGCCAGCAAAGTGTATAAGGGATTCGTCCACACAAATATTTTGGTCTGGGATAAACACTTCAGCAAATCGCTGGAAAACATAATTTACTAAGGGGCGTATTTTGTACAATTTGCCGTGGTTGAGGTAATCTCGGGGAGGGCACTTCGAATTGTCTTTAAAATGTAGGAAACGCATAATTGTGTCATAGCGTGTCCTGGACAGCAGCATGTATCGACATGTGGTGGATGTGATTGGTGGACCGGAAGGCATGCAGTTTGTTCTTCTTTGTAAAGCCCTGATTAAATGTAAGGGCCAAAAACAATTAAAATTTGTCTTGTCTGAGACGTCGCCATTGGAACATATGGGCGTAGGACGAATTGGGGTTTAGCGGCAATAAATTGCTCTGCATAGAGTTTTGTTTGGTCCACCATATTCTGCAACAAATCTTCAGGGAAAAACAAATAAAAATGATCTAATTGTGAAAAATTTGTAGTGTTGGGCTGCACACCTGGCTGTGCAGTGAAAGGGGGGATTATAGTGGATACTGAGCTGGCAGGCAACCATAAGATGTTTGCCAGGGCATTGGGAAGGCAGGACTGGGCCCGAATTCTTTGGGCTGGATGTGTAATGTGTAAGGTCTTCTGATATTGGTCCTAATCTCTTTATTCTTTTAGAAAGGACTCTGAACCACTACCCTCTGTTGGCTTGTATTCTGAACCAGAATCGGATGATGGGAGCTCCCTGCTGCTCTTATCATCCGACATGGTAAGCATGGCAAAAGCCTCCTTTAGGTATGTAAACTCTTTTGGCCATGATGACGGTACTGATGGTGGGCCTGTGTAAATGTACTGGTGGCAGTACTGATGATGGGCCTAAGTGACGGTACTGCTGGTGGTAGTGACAAGTCACTGATGGTGGGCCTGTGTGGCGGTACCGATGGCGGTACCTATGGTGATACTGGTGGAGGTACTGGTGGCGGTACCGATAGTGGTACTGGTGGTGGGCCTGTGTGACAGATCCAGA
Source organism: Rana kukunoris (assembly GCA_029574335.1). Classification (NCBI taxonomy): domain Eukaryota; kingdom Metazoa; phylum Chordata; class Amphibia; order Anura; family Ranidae; genus Rana; species Rana kukunoris. The sequence continues at coordinate 551,148,137 of CM056049.1, forward strand.
TTGGCTGTGTGACAGATCCAGAGGGACTGTGACAGTACTATGGTGATAGGTTCTCTTTATTGGGGGGGGGGGCTTGTTGTGCACAGTATTGTGTGAAATACAGTACTCAGACACTAGATTACTCACTGATCCCCGCTCTCTCCTCACAGGTTTGGTGTGTGAGGAGAGGAAGCAGGGATCTTCGAGTAAAAGCTCTGTGTTGACACTTGTGACCGGCTGTGAGTGGACAAGGGACAAGCGCCATCGCTGGATCGCTGCAATGCACGCCGACTCTCTAATGACAAATGTTAGCGGCTGTGACTGGACACAGTTGATCATGTAGTAAACAGGCAAATTTATTGCCAGTTTACCGTGATTGGGGATGGGCTATGTCCGAGAGACATGTGCCATCCCTTTCGCCCCATGCTGCATGCCCCCGCGGGCGAGCGAGCTAGAGGCATATTCTGCTGCATGTCATATGATGCCCAGTCAGGATAACGCAACCACTGCCAGGCCGGCATTCTGCTATAGGCCGGGGGGAAGTGGTAAGACATATAAACCATTCATATGTAGACTATACACGTTGAATGTTTTTTTATATATATAATATATATATATATATATATATATATATATATATATATATATATATATATATAAATATATATATATATATATATATATATATATATAATATCTTTTTGTGTTTTTGACCCCCCCCCCCCCCCCACATTTTTGTTGCAATAGGACACTCTATGTGTTCTTCTTAAAAGAACACTCGTTGACTTATAACATGGTTTATACTGTCACAGCCTTGGGGCTGTTTAAAAGCTATCAAAAAGAAACATGCTCTATAGAAAGGGTTAAGCACTTGGTATACATTGCGGCTACTGAATGCTCTCTATTGCTTTCTTTTATTATATGCTTTATCTGCCTTGAGGTCTCATGATCTATTCTCAGGGGACTGGAGTGAGAGACACGGCATTGCAGGGCTTTCCACCTTTTCTTTTGTCTGCTTCCTGCTTTACAAAGAAAAAAAGACCCTATCATTTCCTTGCAGACAGGCAGACGGGTTAGAAAAAATGCTCACAGTTCTGCTGAAGGCAAGTTCTCCTCCAGATGAGAGGGAGGAGGAGAAGGGGAGGAACAAGAGGTGATTCCCCTCTTTTCCTGTCTGTCTCCTTCACTCCCTGGATCCCACTCATTATAAAAATAAAATCTATACAATGACCCCTCCGCAGCTGACTCACACTTGGAACTTCAATCACATAATTGCCTTTACTCTCTTTGTAACGTGTTTTATTTATGCCATCGCATACACAGTTTCACCCACACCGCTGATTCCGAGCCACGCCATTGATCAGACATTTTTTTCAGGAAAAACTCTCAGTGACAACTAACTAGGGATTAACACGGTCACAATATTGTAGCATTCTTGATTGTAGAGGTTAGCCCCTGGAAATTCGTCTGCCTTGTTTTAAAAATTGTGCAGATTTAGTATAATTTTATTTATTTTTTTAACATATTTATTTCTGCCCTGTTTATACAATCATGACCTTTTAAGTTTAATGTTTTAAATAGGTATATTAATAATGCATAAATAGGTATTTTGTTACGTAATTAAGTAAACCTTCATTATGGGATTGAGGATACAATAATCACTATACAGTTTTAAAAATGTCCTTATTTAAATAAAGTAGACATACCAACAGGGGCGGACTGACAACTCATGGGGCCCCCGGGCAATAGAAGATTATGGGGCCCCCAGGCTTACTGATGGCCACCACGCCAGGTTGCAGTACAGAGGCGGGGCAGCTAAAATCTCAGGATTTTCACATCAAAAGCATGTAGGTTTTGGACATATCAGGGACAGTTGTAAAAAAAACACAGATTTTTACATACTGTACCTGGTTTTAATGAGCCTGGCAACCCTGATGGGGCCCCCTAGTGGCATGGGGCCCTCGGGCAGTGCCCGAGTTTCTCAATGGTCAGTCCGCCCCTGCATACCAATATTTATGGAAATTCGGGAATGGTAGGGCTTTATTCAAAGGTAACAGATTTAATTGCACTTTTCATTACTTCCACGTTCTAATTAAAAAGAAGTCTCCTATAAGATGATGATAAAATTCAAAATGTCTAAGTTAATTCTACCAAAATATAAGCAAAAATAATAGGAAACCTATCATGAGAGAGACATGGGTGCTGAATTGTTGACAGTTATTAAAATATAGTCATGCCAATGACTTTTTAATGTTAGTTTAATGTTGGTGCTTTGAGTCACTGACCTGGGACAAGTTTATATAAAGACTTCCTGACTTTTTATGGTCTTCATACATGGTCTGGGACAGCAACTCACAACGTATGAAGACAGGGTCAATTTAAAGTAGATGGAAAGACCACACAATAACTCACCTTTTAAATGTTGCCTCCCCTTACTCTTAAGCTTCGTACACACAACTAGATTTTTGGATGACCGAACGTCCATTTTTTGTTGCATACTAGTCTCATGTGGAAAGGGAAGAGGTTACTCACTATACGAAAATTCTCGTATGACATAATACAACTTCAGAAGTGATGTAATGTGTTGACTAGTTTTGTATGTATTATTTCATTTCTGAGCACGCGTAGTCTTGCACTTATAATTAAAAAAAAATCGTACTAACACTACTAATTAACTGAAAATTGGACGTTGAGATCACATACGGCAAAAATTTTATAGTCTGCACATTCAGCTTTTGTCTGATGAAAAAATGGAATCGGCTGTCGAAAGCACCAATACGAATGATCCCAAAATCGACAGATCGTTCATCGGATGAAATTTAACTTTTTGTGTGTACAGGTCTTTGTACTCCCTGCCGATAATTTTGAATCAATGAGCATTTCATTTTTTTTTTTTTTATGTTTTCTTATGTGTTGACATGACCCATAGCCTGGATAGCCTTCCGAATCCCTGCTAATCCTATATAGCAGTAAGCTGACTGGCATCCATAACTCTTTCTAAATGTCAGCGGGTAGAATAATGCATCGTCAGTGAGAGGAATAATGCCCCACTGTTGGTGTACTTTTACAACGTGCTGACAGTACGCCTGTATCTTCCACCTGTACTGGGGTTACACGCCCAGTGGAAATAGGGCCGTAAACGTCTTTTGGATAGGTATTTACATTTTAACATTTGTACTCCTGTAAAATATTTTTTTTATGCAAGCAACTATATTGCAGTGTAGCACCCTCCCACCCAGGCTACTAGAAAAGACAGGCTAGTATCTGTTGTGGCTCTTCTGTCATCCGTAGAGAAGCTTGTGATTACTTTGGAATTATTCCTTTAAATTTCTTACCTGGGGGGTGTATAGTATGTCAGTAAAGCAGCGCTTGTTTCCCATGCTTAGAACTGTCCCTGCACACAGTGTAATTTCTGAAGGAAAAAAAGTCGTATAAAACCACTCGCGGCTATAATGAACTGATCAGCAAAAGATCAGCAGTGCTGGGGGACTAGAGCAGGAGAAATTATCAATGTCACAGGTGCTGCACAGCGTGGGGGCAATATAGTGGGAGGTGTGTGGGGACCAGAGAAAGAGGAGGAGCAGCAAACCAGAGGATCAGCAGAGCTGGGGGTTACTAAATGTGACGGGCTGCCTGGCACCCTGCCTGGGTGCCTCCAGCCAAGATACAGCTTCCTCCACTCTGGAACCAGAAACCAGGTATTATAGCTAAGAATTGCACCCAAGAACTAGTTGACACTAGCTTAGGTGCAAACTAAAACTTAATTGAAAATTCACACAGAATTTATACCACACAAAAATCAGATAAGAGCTTGATCAAATTATCCTAAACAATGCAAACTTTAAACAGTAATATCATCGGTACATCTAATATTACATCCAAGAAACAGCTAGAAGCTAACAGTAACCAAATTAAACAGTGATCTAATTAGCAGTAAGCTAATTAACTGCCAGGCACCAGTCCCCCAGTATTCAGGAAGACACAGTCCAAATCTCATTAACCAGCTTTCTTTTCACACCCATTTTCTCACTTTGGGCCAGATTCAGCAAGACTTGCGCTGGAGTAAATTGATATGCGCCGCGTAACTGTAAAGATGCGCCGTTGTATCTATGTGGCCGTACCCACCAACCTAGATGCGCCAGAAAACGGGCCTTTTCCGATCGGCTTAACTTTCCTTCGCCAGAGTATCGTTAGCGCATATTTTCGCTCGTCGCATCTGTCGCGCCTATTGATGTGCCATGCAAATATGCAAATGAGGGAGATTTCCCGATTCGCGAACGGATTAGCACCATACGCTGGCTACATGCACCGCGCGTATCTCGTCCGTCCGGCGCAAAGTTATTTCTATAAATAGCTGCTTTATCTTTACTCCAGACGGCCACAGGTCAGCAGGAGAGCAGCTACAGCAGCAGCGTTACCAACGAAACTAGCAAGCTGAACAACCACACGCGCAAGGACAACATCTCTGTGTGCCAACATGCCAGGGGCAGTCGCCGTCCTAGCACTAGTACTGGGTCCCCCGGTACGGAGGAGGCGGGCACGTGAGAGGATATACTGCACGCGCATGAGCCTCTTTGGCATGGGGGATGAGGAGGTGTATCGCCTCTTCAGATTCAGCCCTGATGCAATACTTGAACTAACCACAACCCTGCAGGGTGACATCACCAGCAAGACACACCGCTCACACGCAGTGCAGCCACTGGTGAAGGTACTGGCAACACTTCATTTCCTTGCCAGTGGATCATTCCAGCGTACAAGTGGAGTGGTGGCTGGGATGTCACAGTCCTCCATGAGCAGATGTGTGCACCAGGTTGTCCCTGCAATCCTCAGACGCATGTCCAACCAGTTCATCAGACCCACCACTGAGGAGCTGCGGCTGAAGGCAATGACAGATTTCTACAACATTGCAGGATTCCCACGCACTGTGGGGGCCATTGATTGCACACATGTGGCCCTACAGCCCCCCAGTGCCACAGAGCACATATACCGTAATCGGAAGCATTGACATTCCATCAACGTACAGGTGATAGCTGATGCCCAACGCCTCATATGGCGCGTCCGTGCCAAACACCCCGGATCCAGCCATGACAGCTTCATATACAATCAGAGCCCCATCCCAACAGAATTCGAACAGAACGTGTATGGGGACAGCTGGCTGGTTGGTGAGTGACATGGGTGGCAGGCATGACTATCCCCTCCCATGATGCACACATCACAAGGGCCACATGCATGACTAACATCCTCCTGTCTTTTCCCTTACAGGTGACTCTGCATATGCACTGGGACCCCATCTCATGACTCCTTTCCGGAACCCCCAAACCAGAGGAGAGAGAAAATACAATGAAGCACACATCAAAACCCGTGCAGTGGTGGAACAAACATTTGGGCTCCTGAAGTCCCGTTTCCGCTGCCTGGATAAGTCTGGGGGGGCCCTATTGTATTCCCCTACCTTCGTGTGTCAGATCATCAGTGCATGTTGCATTCTGCACAACTTTGCCATGAGAAAAGGCCTGCAGATTGACATACGTGATGACCTGACCCCCCAACCAGACAGCCCCCCCCTGCCAGAGGAGACCCATTCAGCTGATGGAAGAGCAGTCAGGAGGGTCCTCGCCGTAGGCATCTTTGGACACTAAACCAAAACATTTATCACACGGACAATGCACACATGCACACCACTGATGTCCCTAGATCACACACACCACATCCACATCGCATTGGATAAGCCCAAGTCCAACATGTAGGACTTGGGAGCAGCAACGCCAGCGTCAAGGCCCCAATGATGTCGCTGTCCATTCATACACCTTTCACACGTCATTCATACAGCCGTGGGGATAACTTCTCCACCATGGCCGAGGGTGACACCCCTTACTGGCAGGAGTGCCACCCCCTCACATTCACACACCATTCACACTGCAACGTGTGCAGTGTCAAAAAATAAAATATCTCATATCCTGAGCATAATCACAAATAAAAAAACTCATAACCTGAGCATTAAGAATACAATTCAAATCTCATGTCCTGAGCATTAATAATCAATAAAATAAAAATCTCATGTCCTGAGCATTAATAATCAAGAAAATAAAAATCTCATGTCCTGAGCATTAATAATCAGGAAAATAAAAATCTCATATCCTGAGCATTAAAAAAAAACAAAAAAAAAAACAAATCATCTGGGATGCCGAGGGATCCTTCTGGTGGCCCCTCTCTGGCTCCTCAGCTGCCTGGATGGAGTGGGTGGGGGTGGGGGGGCATCTGGAGGTGGCTGATCCCCGGGTGGGCCACTCCTGGCAGGTGTGGCCTGCATGCCCTCCAAGGCCACGGCAATCCGGCCGAGGTACGAGTTGGTCTGGGCCTGCATCCTGAGCTGCTGGGCCTGCATCCTGAGCTGCCGGGTGACCTGGTAATGCTGGGCCCGCCAACTCTGCCTCCCCTGGTCCCGGATGGCAGCAGTGTTTGCCTGGACTGCTGCAGTGAGGTGCCTTATATCACCCTGCACCTCCCCCAGACTGGTCACCACTGCAGCGCAGTTGCAGCTGACATCCTGCACTTAGGGTTGCCACCTGTCCAGGATTCACCCGGACAGTTCGGGTTTGGAATCATGCGTCCAGGTTTTAGACTTCCTGAAACCCGGACACATTATTCAGACCGGGCTATGGCTACCCAGCAGGGTTACTGGCTGCAGTTTTCTGAGCTGAAAGTGTCTGTTACACTCTTTCGTGCTGCCCAAAGCCAACATTAACAACCCCCCCCCCCACACACACACAGACACAGACAGGAGAGGTGAGAGGTCTTGATCTGCAAGTCTTCCTCCCACCCATACCCCTCTGTGTCTGCCCACACTCCAATCCCCGGGGCTATGCCTAAGAAAGGAAAAATGAGGGCCAGAAATTTGAAGTCCAGCTGCCTCTAGATACATCTGGATGAGAGGAGCTGATTGCCAAGGGGTGAGTGAGCTCACCATCCATCCATGTCCGTGACTAATGTCTCCCTCCTTCTCTCTCCTGCCTCTGAGTGAGTACAGTAAGGCAAATCAGGATTCTCAGAGCACCCCTTACATCAGAGTTCCCCTTTATACCAGAGGCCACAGTGTTCCCCCTTACATCAGAGTCCTCTCCGTGCATCAAAGTCCTCGGTGTTCCCCCTTAAATCAGGGATTCCAGAGCATTCCTTATGTCAGAGTCCCCAGAGATCTCCCTTACATCAGAGTCTGTGAAAAGGCAGTGAAAGGGAACTTTGTGGACTCTGATGTAAAGGGGGACTTCATATGAATAAAAATGTTATTTAATAGCAAAATATATGTATAGTTTATACTATAAAATAAAAAATTGCTGTGCACCGCTAAAGTGTTCGGGTTTGACTTAAAGAAAAGGTGGCAACCCTACCTGCACTGCATTGGATATCTGGGCCACGGAGCACAGGTTGTCAGACACTCTGTCCAGGTGCCCAACTATGTCCCCCATTTGCTGCGTCTGCCTGGCGTGATCCCTCGCCACCTGGTCCTGGACCAGATCAGACACCCCCCTGGTCTTACGGGTGGCCTTCCTGGGGCCAGTAGATGGTTGTCCCCGGGGGGATGGAGTCGCCCTTGAGGGGCTTCCTATGATGGGGGAGGGGATCTGAGAGGGCCCTGAAGAAGAGGAGGACTCTTCCAAAAATAAAATTATGTCCTGCTCTGCCACAACAGGCTGCTCCTCAACCACCTCTGCAGGTGAGGTGTGGGCACTCTCCTCCACCTCGGTCTCTTCACCACCCATGGGCTCGGGCACAGGATGCCGTTGGGGGGATGGGGTGGACTGGCCGCCAACAGATGATGGCCCAGCTCCGTCATCTGTGGATGACACAAAGCAGACACATGTTGGGTGGTCCCACACACTTGGCACATGTACCCCCCCCCATATGCAACACACCAAAAAGGGGGTAAAAATCACTTACCTGTCCTGGAGCCTTCCTCCACTGAGTCATATCCAGGGATCCCCTCCAACTGCTCCCTGTCCAGGCAGCGGGCGACCACCTCCTCCTCCGTGGTCAGGCTGACCGCACATGGGGGTCCACCACCCGTGCCCCTCTCATGCCTCCTGATGGTGGCCACCTTGCCACGGACCTTGCGCCGCAGGTCATTAATTTTTTTTTGGATATCGCCAGCAGTCCGGGTGGAGTACCCCAAAACATTCACCCTGCCAGCAATGGTCTCCAGGATGCCCTGCTTCCTCTCCCGGCTGGTCTTCCGACTTTTTTTGCCGTTGAGGAACTCATTAAAAGTCTCCATAGCCGAGATGATAACAGACACCTCCTGGGAGTTGAAATTGAGGTTCCTCCTCTCTTTGGGGGGAGCGGGAGCAGCCATCACAGTGCAAAAGTAACTTCCCTGGGGTGGGGGGAAACGGAAATACTTTTGCGCCGGAATGGCTTTTATACGCGCAACGGAACACATTGCGCTGAAGTAACGGACAGGTGCTTGGTGAATACTGTACTTCACTCGCTAGTTTGCGTCAGTGCAGCGTATATGCGAATCTGGCCCTTAGTTTTCAAGTTGATGAGGCCATCATGGCTTCCTTGACTGTTAAATGTGGTAATAAGATGTTATCTTGCATTACATAACAGGACCTCTTCCTGAATGCTTGTAGTTCCTTAAATGCCAGAGCCCACAGTCAGTGGGCAAGAGACTACCCTGCAGTCCCCTCCAAAAGCCCCTGTCCAAGTTGGGTCTGTCACACTACTAAGTGGGGGATCAGCAGAGCTGGAAGTTACTACTGAATGGGGGATCAGCAGAGCTGGGGGTTACTACTGAGCTGGGGATCAGCAGAACTAGGGTTACTACTAAGTGGGGCATCAGCAAAGCTGGGAGTACTACTGAGCAGGTGATCAGGTGAATAAGGGTACTAATAAGCTGGGGATCTGCTGAAAGAGAGTACCAATAAGCTGGGATCTACTGAAAATGGGTACTAATGAGCTGGGGATCTGTTGACTGGGGGTACTATTGAGCTGGTATTTTACTGGGCCCCATTAAAACAAATAAAAAATCAACGCACACACAGGGCATTTGTCAAGCTTCATTAAAGCGTAAAAAAGCATCATTGAAGCATTATCAAAGCATCATTGAAGCATCACCGAAGCATCAAAAACACATCAAAAAAGCATGTTGAAACGGTAGGTGCTTTAATGTGTGTTGAAGTCGAAGCAAGTGTAAATAAGCCCTAAGACTTGCCTGGCCTGGAATACTACTTATGGTGTCCTAGTGCCGTCCACTCTCTGTCCTATAACTCATAGGACTGTTCTTAGAAGTACTGTACCTGAGCCAGAAGAATGTTGCTGTTTGCCTGGCTGTTGTGGCACATATCTGGGAGAAGAACCTGGGACAAAATCAGTGGCCCTTGCAGTAAGGTGACCAGATTTTTAAAATATAATCCGGCGATATATTTTCTTTTTACTAGTAATGGCAACAATCAGCGACTCTCTGCCCAACGCCGCCCGCCTAACAGCCTCTCAAGTCTCACTCTCCACCCCCCAGCTACTACTGGATGGGGAGCGGAGGAAGATCACTCCGCCAGGGAAGGCAAGGAAATAGGCAGGTGGCTGGCCAGGATTTGAGCCAAGGCAGAAGAACATGCGAGCGAAGCTGAATGGGCATGCGCCCAAAACTGAAGAAATATTCCCTCCGCTCCGACCAGCACATGATCATCGAAAGGGGCACAGATAATTGGAAAAATATAACCCCCTATGCTAGTAGGCACGGCGGAGCGGGGGTGTGTAATTCAATTTTTTTTATTTCAATTCTCCACTGATTGTCTTTGAAATTGCCCCTGCCCCCTATTAAATCCAATCTGGGGACAAAACCGGGGACAGACTTGGTCTGGGGACAGTGTCCTCAATCAGGGGACTGTCCCCTGAAACTGGGGGTGTCTGATCACCCTAGCTTGCAGGGGTAAGCGCTACAGTAGCATGCTTGAGCACTTCAGAATGTCCTACCAGAGTAATTAAGGTCAGATTAGGCACTATTGACATCATCAGGTTTATAAAGCACTTTATAACTATATTTTTTTTAAACGTATTTTCCACAAATCTTGCAACATGCCCTGCCATTCAAGGTCTCCATATTATTGCTCAACTTTTGCTCTGTACAGTGTCAGTATTTCAGCTTGTTCAGTTTTTTTTTGCCTTCTAGAAACTTGCCGCCTATTTTTTCCCACATTTCTGCCATCCTATTTTCTTGTAACCTCTCTGCCTCTGGTCATTAGTGTATCACATTTCTTGGCTACTTCCTTTGTGTTGGATCTCTCTGCATGGCTGTGTGCCTGTACTCCCCCCTCCTCTCCTGTACACTGTTCATGGAGCTTGTCAGCAGAAGACTGGAAGAAACTGTTCCTCCAACCTGCTTATATATTGATCTTTCTGATGACTGGGGAGGAGAATAGTGGTTTCTCAGTCTTTTTCATGCAACATGTCCAGCTGCTGAGAAGCCGAGACCATTGACCTGCTTCTTTTGCCTTTTTGTCATTTTTCATTGTTTTTTTTTTTTTTTTCAGACTGCTGTGCTTCCTCATACATTAAGCCTGCACTAGATACCTTCAGCACATTTGAGCCATCTACTGATGGCAGATAATACTCTGCACTGACTATTTGTTCATTCCCATCTGCTTCTGCCAGATCATTACCAGAAAACAGTTCATATAGTCACAAATGGATCTTTCTATTGAGCAGTCACTGACAGTGATCTCTGGGGCAACATCATTTTTTAAGCATGCATTTGGCACCTGTACAGAACTGCATAAACGAGAAATTAGCAGAGGAAGGATTTAAAGCCCAACTAAACCTTGAGTTTAAATCAGCTAAGCACACTTCAGGTGCATCAGAACAGAAACATGTGCAAATTCTTATGCCGCGTACACACGATCATTTTTCGGCATGAAAAAAAACTTTGTTTTTCAGCATGTAGAAAAAACAAAGGCCCAGATTCACATACAATTAGATTAGCGTAGAGTATCAGAAATACACTACGCCGCCGTATTTTACCTGGCTCTACGTGGAATCCCGGTAGATTTTGTCCAGTAAACTACGGCGGCGTAGTGTATTTCTCCCGGCGCAAGCCATCTACGCGAGTAGGGGGCGTGAAGCATTTAAAATAGGCGCGTTCCCGCGGCGATCGAACTGCGCATGCTCCGTTCAGAAATTTCCCGCCGTGCATTGCGCGAATTCACGTCGTTACGTCATTCGTTGTTTGAGTAGCGTCGTTTACGGACATTCCTATTCCCGAACGAGTTACGTAAAAAAAAAAAAAAAAAAAATTAAATTCAACGCGGGAACGACGGCCATACTTAACATGGGCTACGCACCGTTAGACCAGCAAATAGCTGGTCTAACAGTACGTAGCGAAAAAATGACGTAAGCGATTGCGAAGACCACTCGTATCTTCGTGGATCGCCGTAAAAAGTCATTTGCATATCCCGACGCTGAAAACGACGCGGACTCCTCCCAGCGAACGCACAAATATCGCAGCGTAGATCCGAAGGCTTACGAAGACGTAAGCCTCTCGGATCGAAGCCCGAAGCCGCCGTATCATGGTTTGAGGATTCAAACTAGTGATACGGCGCGCAAAATTTGAAATTACTCCTGTCTAACACCAGTTAGACAGGCGTAATTGCTCTGTGAATCTGGGCCAAAGTTTTTCCAACTTCATCATTAAAAATTATGTTGCCCACACCATCATTTTAAAAAAATGATGAGCAAAGCGCGGTGACGTACAACACGTACGATGGCACTCTAAGGCCGCGTACACACGATCTAATTTATCTGCTGAAACTGGTCCGACGGACCGTTTCAGCAGACATCTCCGATCGTGTGTACGGGCTAGCGGACATGTTTTCCCAGCGGACAAATTTCAAAGCATGCTTTAAAATTTGTCTGCCGGAGACATGTCCGTCAGATATGTCCGCTGGTTAGTACACTAACCAGCGGACAGAACTGTCCGCGCATGCTTTGAATGGATTTGACGCATGCGTGGAAGTATTTTACTTCCTGGAGTGGTGACGTGGCCGCGTCAACGTCACCGCCACGTCACCGCGTCCTCAGCCCGAGGGATTTTCGTCTGATGGTGTGTACACGCTATCGGGCCAAAATCCGATAAGACATGTCCGCTGCAAACGGTCGGTCGGACATGTTTGAGCGGACATGTCTCATCGTGTGTACGCGGCCTAAAGGGGAAGTTCCATTCAAGCTCCCGTCTCATTACTTGCTTCTGAGCATGCGCGGGTTTAAAACGTAGTTTTTAACGTTGTTTTAGACCACACGCGATCATTTTTTACAACCCAAAAAATTACATTTTTTTAAATGATGTTAACAAATGCAGCATGCTCGAATTATTATTATTTTTTTTTTTTCAGACGATGAAAAATTATGTGAAGCCCACACACGATCATTTTAAATGACGTTTTTAAAAAACGTCGTTTTTTTTAATGCCGAAAAATTATCGTGTGTACGCGGCATTAGGCAGGGCCAGTGCTAGACTATTTTATGCCCTAGGCAAGTCCAACTACTTGCACCCCCAACAAAAAATACAAATAAATAAAGACTGCAAATGCTGCCTGTGCAGGGATGGTTTCTTGTCTTCTTGTCAATGTTAGCCCCATGTGGAGACTGACTGGGGAGCTGGGAGCAGGGCCACCTCATTGGCTGGATACCTCTTCTTCAGAGCTCTCCTGCTAACATCATTCAATCTTACAGTGGTATACAGAATGTTGGTTCAGTGTGTGCGGAACAGGACAGCCATCCCTCCCATGTTAAGGTTATAGTCGTGGAAACAGAGGGGCTTCTCAACAACACCAGAAACTGTCCAAATTTGGACTGCCATGTCTGCGTGAATAGAAAACAAGATAAAAACAACACATTTGTCCGTCTACTTCACTCTTCACTGTGAGCAATTCATTATTTCAGAAGCTGGCTTTTTTCCCCTTTCCAAGTCGGATGTTTACAAGCCGTTGCGGGAAGATATCACATGCCTGATGAAGGGTCCAGTGTGGCTCCCAAACGTTGCTTTCTGCTTTAATGATGTGATCACTGATTAAAGCTTTGGACTAATTTTTGGAGATCTTGGTGTGCTGGTGGCATTACTCTCTCTGACTACACACGGTTCTAGCTTACAAATACAGCCATCTTTACAGAAATGTGTGTTTGGAATAGTGCGTTGGCCCCTGTACTGAATAAGCTAATTACAAGATCAAAAAAGCATCTGAAAAGTGGCACGCTTGTATGTTAATTGTCCATGTACAAGTGGTACCCCTTACAGAATTAAGGGGGACATCAAGTCCCAAACCATCTTGCCACTACTCACCATGTAGTCTAGGCATCGGGGGGGGGGGGGGGGGGGGCTTCACATGACTATCCAAAATTCAAGTGTAAAGAGAGCCTCCGCACTATCAGTGAACCAGTGTCATAAAATCCAAAACCCACAGTGTGAAAATAAATATATAAATAAATATAAATATGTGGAGGGAAGCAGCACAATCTAAAAGTGTTTACATTACACAAGTGACAATGAAAAGTGTTAAAGTGATCAGCGCTACCCTAAACCAAACACTCCGTGATCATAAACAAATAAATAAATAAATGTCAGCAGCATACATATCAGCATGAATAGAAATAAATATATGAAAATGAGTCCATCAGTGAGCTCACACATGCATTCAGTGAGCTGTAGTGCACATCAAAGTAGATCTGTGATTCATCCAATATCACCATATAAAGTGCCAGTGCCAATCCGTGGAGAATAGTCTCACAAGCCTCTCACCTCACTGACAGAGATGTCTATAAGTTTGATATTATGCGAATATCCGTCTCAGTGAGGTGAGAGGCTTGTGAGACTATTCTCCACGGATTGGCACTGGCACTTTATATGGTGATATTGGATGAATCACAGATCTACTTTGATGTGCACTACAGCTCACTGAATGCATGTGTGAGCTCACTGATGGACTCATTTTCATATATTTATTTCTATTCATGCTGATATGTATGCTGACATTTATTTATGTATTTGTTTATGATCACGGAGTGTTTGGTTTAGGGTAGCGCTGATCACTTTAACACTTTTTTATCTTCACATGACTATCTTTCCCCTTGTAAATTAAAAAAATATCCTGTTGTCCTCTCACAGAGAGATTTGGCACGCTTGCTGGGGAGATACTGTCCTGCAAGGCAGCCGGAAACATTAATGAGGGACTCATCTACACAGATGTTTTGTTGGGGCATATAGATATCTGTGAATTTCTGGTTTCAGGGTCACCCCGAGGATGGCAGAGTGTTGTTGAAATGCATAAATCGCATTATACTGTAACAACTATGCCTGGCCATTGCAGGAGATAACATGGGCATATGTTGGACCAATATGACAACGACTCATTCTTTTTAGTAATATCCATGTTGTGTGTTAGGCCCCCCAAAAAATTTAAACTCAGAAACCATGATAGGATTCCATGGTAATAGTCTGGCAGAGTTTAAATTTGGGTTGGCGAAGATCTACTGCTCGGCATATAAATTGCTTTGGTCCACAATCAATCAATTGAAAAACAGCTCACCAAATCTACAGTGATTCAGCTAAAGTAAAGTGGGCATCCCTTAAATTCCCATACCTATCTATTTTATTAACCCTCAATAAATAAAAGAAAACAAAGTCACAAACTGTTCTCTGACTCTCTGGGTGCTTATGAAGATTTGGTGTGCCTGGCTGTGCAAGAGTAGGGGGTCCTTGTTCATCCACAGCATTGCAGGGTGTGCTACACATGATTCTGTGCGTTCAGCAACTTGTTAAAAGATTTGTTTTTTTGTTTTGTATAAAGTAGTAAAGAGATAAAACTCCTACCAGGTTACATTTTGATTACTATATCCTGGCGGGTAGATTTCCTTCACTTCCTTTCCTAAGGATGGAACAGGAAATGAGAAGAAATCTCTCTAAGTTGAATTGAAATCCTATTTCATAGAATTTTCATAGAAACATACATACTGTTTGTCCCAGTTGGTGGATTTTCCCTCATTCCCTTCTCTGGTGACAACTCTAAAATGTCGTAATATCCTTTTTGCCCCGTACACACGTGTGAGATTTCCGACGGGAAAAGTTCCCGTCGGAAATCCCAAAGGGGAAAGATGAGAACCTGCTCTTCAGTCTTTCCCCCTACACATGGCTGGTTGTTCCCATAGGAAAACTGGCAAAAGTTAGGGGAAAAAGAGAGCTGGTTCTCTTTCTTTTTTTTGTCCAGGTGTTCTTAGGCAGTTTTCCCATTGAAAAAACTGCGAGGAGCATTCACAGGGCCAGATTTTCCAGCCAAAAACCGTCGGGAAAACCGGTTGTGTGTACGAGGCCTTTTTTTTGTCTAAGTGACATTGGTCACCACAGAAAATAGAGGGGAGAATCTCCCCAGCAGGGACACAGACAAGAGGAAAAACTTGTCAGAAGGTCTAATGCATGGGTCTTCAAACTACGGCCCTCCAGTTGTTCAGGAACTACAATTCCCATCATGCCTAGTCATGTCTGTGAATGTCAGTGTGTCACAATGCCTCATGGGATGTGTAGTTCTACAACATCTGGAGGGCCGTAGTTTGAGGATCCCTGGTCTAATGTGACCGTTTTTAATGTCAACGTGATTCTTGTCAAGCCTGCCTTGAGCAAATCGCAGTGACGTACAACACGTACAATGGCACTATAAAGCAGAAGTTCCATTCGGATGGCACCACCCTGTGGGCTGCTTTTGCTAATTTCGTGTTAATAAAAGTTTGGTGAGAGACGATTCGTGCTTTTCAGTCTGTTGCAGCGTGACAAATGTGCTACCTCCATTACAAACGCTACTTTTACCAGAACAAGTGCTCCCGTCTCATAACTTGCTTCTGAGTATGTAAACTTTTTTCCTGTCGTTAAAGCCTACACACGACCATTTTTCACGACGAGAAAAATTAGAGCATGTTCTAAATTTTTAATGCCCATTTTTCACGTCGAGAAAATGCTCTAGACCCTACACACAATCGTTTTTAATGACCAATTAAAAAAAATAGCATTTTTCTCGTTGTAGCACTACCCCCGAAGGAGCCACTGGTTAATTTGGGATCTACTCTTGTTGACTCAAATCACCCCTTATTTAAATAGCTCGAACCCGCCCTTAACACATCAAAAACCTGGTGGTGGAATATTGTGACCCCTGCTGGGCTGGAGTCACAATAGCAGGCACATAATTATGCAATGACAATATGACAGTAAATTACCTGTGATAACAGAATAGTCCCTCCAGGCAAGAAAATATACTCCACACAGTGAATGTATTTGAATAATGAAAAAGGGTAAGTTTACTGTATAGAAACTTGGTAACAACAGGTATAGAGTCTAAATGCAAATACATCCAATCAGTAAAAACTCAGTCTGATTCGCAAGGGCCCTTGTAAGAATCAGCAATTAAGATGGATCAATGGGATGTTCTGAACCTAAGAATGGTACCATTCGGTTAAACTAGAAGTCAGTCTATGCTCGCAAGCACCCCTAGCGGGCAATCCACAGATTAGTCAATGTACGCGTAGTAGTCGGTTGGTGCACATCAAAATGTTAAACTACGGATAACAGTTAAAGTAGGAAATCCCACCACAGAGGGCCTATGGCAATAGAACGTGGGTGCGTTAATCACTCATCAGTGTCAATCACTTCTGGGAGGTGTTGGAACAACCTACTGATCTCCGAACTCCAGCTGTGGGCTTAGAATATGTCTAAGGCCTAAGAAATGAGACTGAATGTCTGTGGTAACTCAAAAAGTTAGAAGCTGAGCTGATGCTCTCTCATCCCACAGGCTGACCCGCCTGATCTCTCCTCAGGACAAAAAAGCGCGCTGGTGTGGTGCACCGGACCCCAGGCGAGGGTTCTCCGCTGTCTCGGGTGTCAGCTGGGCTGCCTCTTCTACCTCCCGGAACACAGGCTGGATACTGGGGTCTGGCTTCCCCTTGGATGGCTGTTCTCTCGGTGGGTAGACCCAGGCTTCTGGCCTAGCAGCACGACTGTCTTCGTCCACAGCTCCGCAGAGGAGACGATGCCGATCCCGAGAGAGCGAGAGATCACCACGCCCTCCCCTTAAGTAACCCCCCCCCCCACAAGTCTGTGCGGATGTGTCACATGCTGGTGTCACATTATCCTACGGGCAAAGCATTGCGGGAAATGTAGTCCTTTTCTCCTACGAGTCAATGGAGTCCATATCTCCTGCTACTTGTAGTCCCGCAATGCACAACTTCACAACAGTGTCTAACATATGTACAAATGTGTATAAAGTTCTAGCGGGATGGCCTGTCATTACAATCGGACAGGGTGACCCCGCTACATCATCATGAAAAACGGTCGTGTGTACGCGGCATAACCCTTTCCTACTCTAACCTGAACTGAAAAAAAATATATATATATATTTATATACCCTCTTTTAAATTCCTCAAAAGAAAAAACAAGATTATCATGATAAAGAGTTAGCACTGACAAATGTATCTGGTAGGTTCCTTATCTACAGCTATCTCCCAGCAGAAAATTTAGGCATTCAATTGTCTCGATTTGTCATTTTAAAATTACATTTTCATGTTTGTTTATTAGGATCTTTACCAGTTTTACTTATTGGTTTCATTTAAGGCTCTTCTGATTATGATACATGACAAACAAGTGCATCTAAGACAAGCTGATGAATATGTTTGCAGTTTAACATTGATGCCCATTATCTGCAATCAGCAAGCAATGTTCTCTGTTAAACTAAAAGTTATGGATGTAAATTGCACTTATAGCAACAAAGACATGAAACCTTTCTGTCTTTCCTTGACTCCAGGCATAAAATGCAATTGCTAAAAAAACAATACCATCTTTCTAATTTTACCTTAATGTACACAATTGGAATATACTGCAGTTAGTTTAAGCTAGGTTTGTTCAGACAGCTAAATATACAATACATTTTTTTTTTTTTTCTAAATTATTAGGGATATGCAGTGAGGGAAAAAAGTATTTGGTCCCGTGCTGATTTTGTATGTTTGCCCACTGACAAAGAAATGATCGGCTCCATAGCATGGGAGGGCTGAAGCTATGTCAAACATCACTTCCACCCATAGCTCTTAAATGAGAATTTTTTTAAGTTTTTTTTTTATTATTGCATTTTTTTTTTACTTATACCTTTTAGCTTACTTATAATAAAACCCCAATGTGGGGAGAGGTTCAGTTCAGGAGGATTTGTGATCAAATTGGTACCGACAGGATAATGCAACACGAGAATAGTTGGGTCAACATACTAACAGACTAGACATATATTGTCAATCTAGGAATTGGTTACTGCATCGGTTGCCATAGTATTATTTACCCAACAGGTCCATACCTTCTCAAAGTTTTGTGGACATCCCCTGCCCAAGTAGGTGTCTTTATATAGGGGAAAACTGTCATTTAAAAGAGAATGACAATTTAATATAATAAAAATATAGTACAAAACTACTCACAAAGAAAGCGACATAGTGGGCTTATCGACAACGCTGTGATGGATACCCCTTGAACCACACTCCAAATTGGGGGGATAAAGGTGTGTCGCTGCCGGCTGACGCCTTTCGAGGCTGCAAAGACCTCTTCATCAGAGCCCAGCAGTGTAGACCCTTCTCAAAGAATCCCCTTATATACACATGAACAATCGTGCAAAAAAGCTCAGCCAACCGCAAGCCACGGAGGACCTCCCAGGGGCCATCCAAACTCCTTCCACCTAGGTGGATGGTCCCAGATACCACACACAAAACAAGAGAACTATAGTAGAAGTAATAAAAATAGTAGTCGTAAAAGTACTGATAGTGCTAATAATATCCTCCCTTTCTTCTAAAATTATTAGTACTATCAGTACTTTTACGACTTTGGGAAGGGTCTACACTGCTGGGCTCTGATGAAGAGGTCTTTTTAAGATATTCCACAGGTGTTACATGAAGACATATAAGTAATCCCAAGCAGCATGTAGTATAAACTAGAGCCAGATTCAAATACAGTACTTAGTAAGGCTATATGTGATCCGGGTAATTCTAGAGCAATAAATGTAACATAGTAATGGTACTTATCCGTTTGCAGGAAATGAGAGTTCTTCAGTAAGCACAATATTGTAGCAGCAAGGGATTCTGTGAAAGAGGGTCTCCTAGTGGAAGATTTCTTAGGGTGTTCCCAACAACTGTAGTAAGGATGGCAGCGTGGATCCAGGTAGTGAGTACTTAGCAGGGTTAAGTTGTAGCTAGTGGTGGCATGGATCCGTATTCAGTTCAGGGGAGTATTGCCAGTAGTTTGTTTGTAGCGTGGTCCGGCTACGGCCGAAAATAATAGAACAACGTGTACTCTGCACGCTGTACTGTTTATAGGAGCGAGACATGTGTAGTCAATGAGGCATTGATTTCGCTGGCACTTCTGCGTTCCACGGTGGAACGCACGCAGCACCAGGCGATGAGAAGTGCCGTTTACAGTAATTGCCTTATGGGCATTGTACAATAGCAGGAACATTTTTATTTTTCTAGATCTGATCAGTAACATTTGTTTCACCAGCCCCAGCAGACAATATTTAGGATCATAAGGAACACAAGTCTTAGTGACCTTAGCAACCACCTGGAGTACTTCCTTCCAATAATGTTCGATTAATGGGCAAACCCACAAACTTTGGAAAAAGTCACCTGGTTGGTAGGAGCAACGGCAGCATGCCAGAGAATGTGCCAGCAACATCTGGTGCAGCCTGTGAGGCGTGCAGTAAGCTCTATGCACAAATTTATATTGGACCAGTTTGTCCCTTGCTGAGACCAGAGGGGAGAAGGGAAAGTCACAAATCTCACTCCAGTCGTCCTCATCCAGCTCCGGTATGCCCCCCACCCATTTCCTGCGGAGGGAGGACAGTTGGGGGGCGTCAGAAACCAACAGGGACTCATAGAGCTGAGACGTGGGTTTCTCCAAGTATTTCACCCGAAGGGTGGATTCAAGCTCTGAGTATGCCAATTCAACTGGTTGGCCTAAGAACTGGCACTTGTAGGCATGAGCAACTTGAAGATACCTAAAATAGGCCTGTGCAGGCACATTAAGTTTGGTGCGTAAAACATGAAAGGGGTTGAGCTCTCTGTTGGTGATAACATGTTCAAAGGTCAGTATTTTGTAATTGGCCCAGGCCTGTGGATCCTGGATAGTATTGAAATGTGATAGGTTGGGGTTCAGCCACAGGGGGGTGTGAGAAGACCAGGCGTTCGGCTGGGATGCCTCAGCGCCTCACCCACTTTATTATTGCATTTTAGTGTAAGTATGAGATCTGAGGTCTTTTTAAGGGGGCCTGTCATGCTTCTTTTTTTTTTTCTATTACAAGGGATGTTTACATTCCTTGCAATAGGAATAAAAGTAACCCCAATTTTTTTTAAAGACAGTGTCTAAAGGAAAAATTTTAATTAAAATAAATAAGAAAATATAAATATATATATTTTCAAAGTGCCCCATCCTGACGCACTTGCGCGCAAAAGCGAACGTGTACGTGAGTATCACCCGCATATTAAAACGATGTTCAAACCACACATGTGAGCTATCACCGCGATTGTTAGAGTGAGAGCACTAATTCTAGGCCTAGATCTCTGTGATTCAAAACTGGTAACCGGTAGACATTTTTGAACATCGCCTATAGAGATTTTTATGGGTAAAAGTTTGTCACCATTCCATGAGCAGGCACAATTTTTAAGCGTGACATGTTGGGTATCAATTTAACTTGGTGTAACCTTATCTTTCACAATACAAAAAAATTGGGCCAACTTTACTGTTGTCTTATTTTTTAATTAAAAAAACTGTATTTTTTCCCAAAAAAGTGCGCTTGTAAGACCGCTGAACAAATATGGTGTGACAGTAAGTATTGCAACGACCGCCATTTTATTCGCTAGGGTGTTAGAAAAAATATATATGATATATACCGTATTTATCGCGGAATAACGCGCTCCCGCGTATACCGCGCACCCCTAAAGTGACCCCCAATCCTGTGAAAAAAAAGTTATTTTTGTACTTACAGTTTTGGTGTCTTGCGCGGCGTCCATCGGCGGCCTCGTCGGGTCCGGCGTCCTTCTGCGGCTTCGGTTGTCCTTCTGCGGCGTGTCCGGTGTCCTCTTCGGCAGGTCCGGTGTCCTCTTCGGCGGGTCCGGCGCC
Organism: Rana kukunoris; assembly: GCA_029574335.1. NCBI lineage: Eukaryota > Metazoa > Chordata > Amphibia > Anura > Ranidae > Rana > Rana kukunoris. The sequence goes on from CM056049.1 coordinate 551,169,282, forward strand.
CTCTTTGGCGGGTCCGGCGGCCTCGTCGGGTCCGGCGTCCTTCTGCGGCTTCGGTTGTCCTTCTGCGGCGTGTCCGGTGTCCTCTTCGGCAGGTCCGGTGTCCTCTTCGGCGGGTCCGGCGCCCTCTTTGGCGGGTCCGGCGTCCTCTTCGGCGGGTCCGGCGTCCTTCTGCGGCGTCCTCGCGTCCTCCCCGCTCGTTTCCCGCGCAGAGTTTTGAATACTGCGCCAGCATATACCGAGTGCAGTACACTCGGGCAGGCTCGGCAACTGTCGCGCTCACGTCCTGTACGTCCAGGACGTGACCGCGGAAGAAGCCGAGACTGGCCGAATATACCCGAGTGTACTGCGCTCGGTATATGTCGGCGCAGTATTCAAAACTCGGTGCGGGAATGCGGGTATCGGCGTATATCGCGCACCCACGATTTAGCCCTGATTTTCAGGGCAAAAAAGTGCGCGATATACGCCGATAAATACGGTAATGTTTGAGTTTTCTAAGTTATTTTCTAGCGGAAAAAAAAATGATTTTAACTTGTAAACAACAAGTGTAAAAAAGAGATTATGTCCTTAAGTGGTTATTGAGTGAAATAAGTATTTGATCCCCTATCAATCAGCAAGATTTCTGGCTCACTGGTATCTTCTATACAGGTAACGAGCTGAGATTAGGAGCATTCTCTTAAAGCCCCTGTTCACATATTGACGGCACCGTCCAAACAGGTGTGACGCAGGTTTAGAAGCACCGCACCGATTCCCAAAAAGTAGTTCCTGCACCACTTTTTGCGACTTTGGGGGAAATTTCAATAGACATCTGTGCAGAAATAATGCAAATTCAGTTGAACTCGCACAAGTTCAAAACCGCAATCAGTGTGAACCCAGGCAAAGTGAGTGCTCCTAATCTCAGCTTGTTAACTGTATAAAAGACACCTGTGCACAGAAGCAATCAATCAATTAGATTGCGATCGCTCCATCATGGCCAAGACCAAAGAGCTGTCCGGGGGTGTCAGGGACATGTTATAGACCTACAAAAGGCTAGAATGGGCTACAAGACCATCACCAAGCAGCTTGGTGAGTAGCTTGGTGAGAGGGTGACAACAGTTTGTGTGATTATTTTCAAATGGAACACAAAAGAACTGTCAATCTCCTTTAGTCTGGGGCTACATGCAAGAACTCACCTCGTGGAGTTTCAATGATCATGAGAACGGTGAGTAATCACCCCAGAATTACAAGGGAGAATTTTGTCAATGATCTCAAGGCAGCTGGCACCATAGTCACCAAGAAAACAATTGGTAACACACTACGCCCTAAAATCCTGCATGCCCGCAAGGTCCCCCTGCTCAAGAAAGAACATGTAAAGGCCTGAAGTTTGCTAATGAACATCTGAATGATTCAGAGGAGAATTAGGTGAAAGTGGTCAGAGGAGACCAAAATTGAGCTCTTTGGCATCAACACAACTCGCCCTGTTTGGTTTGAATGCAGCTAGGGTTCAAGAGAGAGTACGAAGAGAAGGGGAGGAAAAGGTCAATATTAGTAGGTGCAGAGCTTTTTTTCTCAGAAAATAGGTGCAGGAACTCAACCACGAACCGTTCAGATTTCACAAACAGTAGAAGGGTCTTAAAGGGGCATTAAATACCAGAATTGCACTACATACAGTGTGCAGAGTTCAGGGGGGTTACACACAGAGTGCAGAGCTGTCACTTGTAAACACAGAAACCAGACTTCTGTGTTTACAAGTGATTGTGGTGAGGAGGCACCAAAGGGTCTGAGCCAAAGGTGGTAGAACTGAGTTCCCCCAAGTTCCCCCTGAAAAAAAGCCCTGAGTAGGTGCCATTTGTAATTGTGAAAGTCTTCAAAGACGCCATTAACTTTGACGGATGCAAAAAGGGTGGAGTAAATGGCACTAATCCATGTCATTAAGTCAGCCCCCAGGAACTATGGCCTTTTTTTACATCTGTCAATAGAAAGAGATTCGGTGTAGCATAAGGATGAGCTCAGGAGTGTTCGCAACTAGCACGTGCGGAGCCTGACAGGAAGTCGGCACTGCACAGCGCTAATCACAGGCAGTGAGACATTTCTCGATCTCCACAGCCACGCATCGGGAAAATGTATCACTGCCTGCGATTAGCGCTGTGCAGTGTCGGGCTCTGCACTTGCTAGTTGCCAATATGCCTGAGCTCATCCTTAGTGTAGCAAAGGGGGAAGCCATTACCCTGTTCAGTTTGCACTGTTCATGAAAACAGTGGTTATTTTACTACAAAAGACTTCCGTAAAGTCTGATAAGTGAATAGGCTGCTTATCCCCAGGGAAAGTGCATCAGAGGTCCAATTATATGGGACGCAGAGGATAGGTTTTCACCTGTCCTTCTTCCAACTAGCAACCACTCTTTAGGCGGTTGTTTCTAGAATGTTCGGCACCAGGGGTGCTAACATGTCTTCAGCCCACCTGGCAAACACTCTGTAGATAAACAAATAATAGACAAGGAAAAAAATAAGTTTGTCTTTGCCCCATGAGAATACAGGATGTCTCAAGAGGCAGCGAGAAGGAGCTTCTTATCACTGAAAGATGGCAATGTCATTGCTTGACAATAAACAAGGCTTAAGAAAAAGCACAGCTATTCCAACTGTGCTCAACAGATGGCAGTACATATACTTACACAGTACAGTCAATTGTGCATTTGGCATTTATTTATCAGCATTATACTAGAAACATAGCACTTTGGTTGTTCTGCTGTACACAAGTTTTGTATATGTAAAAAAAGAAGAAAGTAAAGCATTCCAAAATCTATAGATACGCTGCGTAAATACTAAGAATAGCCGGCGTATCTTTATTTGCTATTCAGAAAAGAAGATACGCCGGCTTTCTCCTAACACACGACACACGGTCGTTTTTTTGTGATGAAAAAAAAACCAGACGTTTTCTGTGAAGTAAAAAACAACGTTTTTGAAACGTCACTTTCAAAGACGATGTTGCATACACACCATCGTTTTTTTCACAAAAAAAAGGATTTTTAATAACAGCTTACCTGTAAAATCCTTTTCTTGGAGTACATCACGGGACACAGAGCGCATAGCCATTACATATGGGTTATATGGGTACCTTCAGGTGTGGACACTGGTGTAATCAACTTCACAGGAAGTTCCTCCCTATATAACCCCCTCCCACTGAGAGTGCTTTAGTTTTGTAGCAAGAAATTTCTCTGAGGTTACACAATGTTCCCCAAAAAGAGGGGTGGGAGCTCTGTGTCCCGTGATGTACTCCAAGAAAAGGATTTTACAGGTAAGCTGTTATTAAAAATCCTTTTTTCTTTATCGTACATCACGGGACACAGAGCGCATAGCCATTACATATGGGATGTCCCAAAGCAATGCTCCATGAAGGGAGGGAGACCGTAAGGCCAAAAAATAGCCAAACAGAAAATATATCAGGAGGTAAAAAATAGCTCCACCAACAGAAAAAAAGGGGGCGTGAACCGGGCCAGAGGATTCTATACTGCTGCCCGTAGGACCGCCTGCCCAAATGCTGCGTCCGCAGCCTTTGCGACGTCCAACTTATAAAATTTAGTAAACGTATGTACGGAAGACCAGGTTGCCGCTTTGCAAACCTGTGCCATAGAGATCTGATGGTGTGCTGCCCAGGAGGCACTCATGGCCCTCGTAGAATGGGCTTTAACTGATAAGGGAGGTGGAACGCGCTTCAGACCATAGGCCTGAAAAATCAGCTGCTTAATCCACCTAGCCAAGGAAGACCCTTCTTGGGGCCATCCGGGAGAACGAAAAGCACATCTGTTTTCCGAATCTTTTCTGTAGCCTTGAGATAGACCCTCATGGCTCGGACCACGTCCAAAGTATGAAGTAGTCTTTCCTCTCTGGACTGGGGAGTAGGAAAGAAGGATGGTAGGACTAGGTCCTGATTCAAGTGAAAACTGGATATGACCTTAGGAAGGAAAGAAGGCTGAGGCCGCAGAACCACTCTGTCCTTATGCAGAATCAGGTATGGTTCCCTGCAAGACAAGGCTGCCAGCTCAGAGACCCTTCTGGCCGAAGCCATAGCCACCAAGAAAACCAACTTTCGGGTTAGCAGCACAAGAGGGATTTCTGTCAGAGGTTCAATCGGCTGCTTTTGTAAAGCTGACAAGACCAGATTTAAATTCCAGGGGCAGAGGGGAGCTCTAATAGGGGGATTTACATGCAAGACTCCCTGCAAAAAGGTTTTCACAAGCGAATGCGTGGCCAAAGGCCTTTGAAACCATATTGATAAGGCAGACACCTGCCCCTTTAGAGTACTAAGAGCCAACCCCTTGTCAACGCCAACCTGGAGGAATCGCAAGATCCTGTCAATAAAAAACTTGCGAGGATGCCCTCCTTGAGACTCGCACCACTCCACATAGGTTCTCCAGACTCTGTAATAGATATTTCTAGAGACTGGCTTTCTAGCTTGAATTAACGTAGATATGACTTGGGCTGAGAGGCCTCTGCCCTTAAGAATTAGGGATTCAGCCGCCAAGCCATCAAATTTAGCTGCTGTGAAGCAGGGTGGTAGATCGGGCCCTGAGACAGCAGATCTGGGCGCAGGGGGAGTGGCCACGGTGCCCCTACTGACATCCTCACGATGAGTGCGTACCAAGCCCTTCTGGGCCAGGCTGGGGCCACCAGGATCACCGGCCTGCGCTCCACCCTGATCCTTCGTAGAAGGCGGGGAATCATTTGTAGTGAAGGGAACGCATACAGGAGAGAAAACTGGTGCCAGGGGCAAACCAACGCATCGGTCCCGTAGGCCGAGGGGTCCCTGGCTCGGGATACGAATTTGTCCAATTTCTTGTTGAATCTTGTTGCCATGATGTCCACATCGGGAACTCCGAATCTTTGGCAAATCTCTTGGAATACCTGGGGGTGAAGAGACCACTCTCCCGGGAGTAACTGTTGACGACTCAAAAAATCTGCTTGAGAATTGTCTATCCCTGGGATGAACACTGCTGAGATGCAGGGTACATGGGCTTCGGCCCATGAGAAAATCAGGTTTACTTCCCTTTGAGCCGCTAGGCTCCTTGTGCCCCCCTGGTGGTTTATGTATGCCACCGCCGTGGCATTGTCGGACTGTATCCTTACTGGCAGACCCTGCAGGGGGAGAGTCCAGGCGACCAGGGCCAACCGAGCAGCTCTGATCTCTAGGACATTGATGGGAAGCAGACTTTCTGCCTCTGACCACTGTCCCTGCTGGGTCCGTTTTCCTAAGATTGCCCCCCAACCTGTTAGGCTGGCATCTGTGGTTACTATTTTCCACGAGATGGGGCAAAAGGTTTTCCCTTTTGATAATTTTTGAGGGATCAGCCACCAGTACAGGCTGCGCCTGACTCCTGGGGAAAGAACTAATGGACGGTCTAATGCCTGTATGGACTTGTTCCAAGCAGAGAGAATAGCTGCCTGCAAAATTCTGGTATGGATCTGGGCATAGGGCGCTGCTTCGAAGGCGGCCACCATCTTTCCCAGCAGTCGCATGCATAGGCGAATAGTCGGCTTCTTTTTGCCTAAGACTATTTGAATCGTTTGAATCAACGACCTGATCTTCTCTTGAGGTAAAAATACCCTCTGGCATTCTGTATCTAACCGAAAGCCTAGATATTCCAACTGTCTTGTGGGTTGTAACCTTGATTTTTCTTGGTTCACAATCCACCCGAACTCTTCTAGATGCCGCACTGTGCGGACTACTGCATGATTGAGGTTGGAAGCTGATCTGTCGATAACCAGGAGATCGTCCAGGTATGCCAGGACCAAGATGCCTTCTGTCCTTAGGACGGCTAGCACCGGGGCTAACACCTTTGTGAATACCCGTGGAGCTGTTGCCAACCCGAAAGGGAGGGCTACGAACTGGTAATGACTTTGATTTATCGTAAAACGAAGAAACTTGTGATGTGCTGGGTAAATCGGCACATGCAGATATGCATCCTTTATGTCTATAGATGCTAGGAAGTCGCCCTGATGCAGGCTGGCTGTCACTGAACGTATGGAGTCCATACGAAAGGTCTGAATCCTTAGAAAGCGATTTAGGCGTTTGAGGTCTAATATAGGCCTGACGTCGCCATTGGGTTTTGGTATAACAAAAAGGTTGGAGTAGAATCCCAGACCCCTTTCTTGGGTTGGTACTTCTACAATTACTCCTTGGAGCAAGAGGCGATCCAACGCCTTTACGAGAGAGGCCCTCTTTAACGGGTCGCTTGGAAGACTTGACCCCTGAAAATGAGGAGGGGGGATTTCTCGAAACTCTAGTTTGTAGCCTGAGGCTACTACGGACCGAACCCAAGAGTCGGGGATTCTGGCCTTCCAGACTTCGGAGAAAAACCGAAGTCTTCCCCCCACCCGAGAGAGTGGGGGCGCCCCTTCATGAATCTGACTTGATGACTGGTTTAGCCGGCTTGCGAGACCAGGGCCTCTTGTTTGCCGCGGCTTGTCCCTGTGGGCGGCTATTAACTGCTGAACACCCGGGAGGCCGTCGATACTGACGGGAAGTCGAAGGGGCCGAGCCTGCAATGGCCTGTCGTTTAAACGTGGGCCCACGCGGTCTTTTCTTGACCGGTAAGGAAGTACTTTTTCCACTTGATATGGTGTGGATATATTTATCTAGGTCTTCCCCGAATAGTCTTCCCCCATGAAAGGGAAACCCTGCTAAAAGCTTTTTGCAGGGTGCCTCTGCTGACCAGTTCTTTAGCCACAAAAGACGACGCATGTGAACCATCAGTAGAGATGAACGGGATGCCTGTTGGATGGAGTCCTTAATAGCATCTATTGCAAAGCAGAGAGCCCTAGGGAATTCTGCTAATTCATGAGTATGCTGAGCCGGCATGTCCTTTAATATATGTTTTGCCTGATCCTTCAGGGCCTGACAAACACCAATGGCTGCTACTGCTGGCTGAACCATGGCACCTACTGAGGTGAAAGCTGCTTTCAGTAGGGTCTCGAATTTTTTGTCGACCGGATCCTTGAACATATGGACATTTTCAACCGGACAAGTCAGGGATTTATTCACGCAGGAAATGGCCGCGTCCACTGTAGGGAGTGCCCATTTCTTTACATATTCCTCTTCCATAGGGTAGAGAATAGAGAATCTTTTAGGAGGGACAAAGATTCTATCAGGTCGAGCCCAATCCTGGTAAATCACGTTCCGCAGAAGGGGGTGCATTGGAAAAGACGCACAAGTTAATGGAGCCTTTAAAGAACCCAATGAGGATACCTCCGGGGCTACTAGTTCTGGCACTGGAAGTTTAAAGGCAGTGCGAACCATATCTGTCAAAGACTGGATCCACAGGCTCTCCGCTTGAGAGGCCGAAAAATATTCATCTATAGTGGAATTTTCCCTGTCTGAACCGTCGGGACTTGGGTCTGCCTGATCCCCTTGTGGGTCCCGTTCCTCTGAAGAGGAGACCTCCGCATCTGAAAACCCCACACTGGGTGAGGGGGATCTAGCCCGCTTGCTACTTGGGCAAGGACGGGAAAACAACGCAGTTAAACTTTTCTCTAGCCCACTCATGGTGGCTGCTAGCATTTCTTCCGTCACGTAAACGGGAATGGGTGGATCGGGGGCCGCCTCTGCCCCCAGCACCCCCAATGGCTCTTGTACTATGCCACTCGGTGTCCTGACTGGCGAGGGTGGGGCCGTAGAAGCCTGGCCCAAATCCTCTGACCCCGATGGAGACCCCTTTTGCTTTTTGGCACCTTTAGCAGCCTTGGCTGGTCCAGATCCCTTTGGAGCCATTGTACAACCTTGGGTCACCCCTATAGCCAACACCTGACTGTTGCAGCTAGGAGTAACCAATATGAGGGCAGGTATGAGGAATATGAAAAAGAACTAATTTCTCTCTTTTTCTTTTGTCTTTTTTTTTTCAAAAATTTTTTTTTTTTTTTTTTTTTTTTACCCGCCTGGGAGGTGGCAATACTGAGGAAACCTGTGAGTATTGACACACCAATGCCCGTTAGCCGGAGTCCAAGGTAGACTCAGATACTGCTGGATCTAAGGCTGAGTCCCTTTAAGCAAAAAACTTCCTTTTTTTTTTTTTCTGGTCAATAGTGGACCTAAGTCCTAGACCTGAAGATCCACAAAACCGCCACTAGGTGTCCCTGTGTGGCCAAAAGACCCAGCTGCACGCTCTGTATCCTTTCTTCCTCTGCCTCCAGGAGGGAAAGACCAGCCAGAGAAAAAGTTTTCCCTTTAAACAGACCCTGACGCTGCTGGCCCGCCCCCCCGACGCACGCCGACGCTATAAAAGGCGGCGTGCACGCGCACACGCGCACACAATCGCGCGCACCACGCTGAAACCACATGGAGGAAGCAGAGCAGAGGAAACAACATGGACCAGCGTTTAGGCAGCACCAACAGACACCAGGTAAGCACTAATCTTATTGTAGTGCACACATAGCGAGGAAGCTGTCCCCATGGGCTTCCTAAGAAACAGGAGTTTTTACCAGCAATTTCCTCTTTAAAACATGTGGGGTTGCAGTATCAGTGTTAACAGGCAGACCTGGGGTGAGTAGCAAATATATAACTTACACAAGTATACATATATCTACATGTTATCTGGGTAAACATTAGTATCCCATCCTGCCCACACAGACATAGTGGAGATAGTGGCTGATGCACAAGCATACTGTTAGCCAACCCAGAACCCCCAGGGGGATACCTACTGTCGAACCAAGTCCCGCAGGTTCCCTCTTACCTGCTCCACGCCGCAGGGTATTGCAAAATGCAAGAGGCCCAGCCTTCCCCCATCTCCGTGGGTATTGTCTTGGACCTTCAGGGACCGGGGTCCTGTGTTAAGGAACCCACACCCCTGGACCTATATAGCATCCTGGCATCAGTAGCGTTTAGTTCTTGGAAGAGACTAAGGCACTGGAGCCCAGAATCCAGCCCTCCAAGGAGAGGCATTATAGGCAAAACCCCACTCCAGCAGGGCCCGGGTACCGTACACCTTGGCTTTGAAGCACTTCGGACGGATCCGGCTAGCTATCCTGGGTCCCGAGACCTCCGAGGGACAGCTAGACGTGACCAACACCTAAGACACTGGCGAAAAAACTAAAGCACTCTCAGTGGGAGGGGGTTATATAGGGAGGAACTTCCTGTGAAGTTGATTACACCAGTGTCCACACCTGAAGGTACCCATATAACCCATATGTAATGGCTATGCGCTCTGTGTCCCGTGATGTACGATAAAGAAAGCGAGGTTACGTTCACCACTCTTTTCCATTGAAGCTCACTTCATAACTAGCTTCTGGGCATGCGCGGGTTGAAAAACTTCGTTTTAAACGACGTTTTTGCTACACACGGTGACTTTTTGTGAAACAAAAAACGACGTTTTGAAAAACGACACAAAAAATTCAAGCATGTTGGATTTTTTTTTGGTCATTTTTTTAAGACAAAAAACAACGTTTTGCCCACACACGATCAATTTAAATGACGTTTTAAAAAACGTAGTTTTTTTTTTCATCGCAAAAAACGACCGTGTGTATGCGGCATTAGATACGAGCGGCGTAATTCGCTTACACCGTCGTATCTTAAGTTGCATATTTACGCTGGACACGAGGTGGCGCTTCGCGTAAATTATGCAAATGAGCTACTTACGCAGATTCACGAGCGTACGGCGCATCGTATTTTATGTCGTTTGCGTAAGCGTGAGACCGGCGTAAGGTTACCCCTGCTAAAGCAGGCGCAGCCAATGTTAAGTATGGACGTTGGGACCGCGTCGAATTGAACGTCGGTTACGTCGTTTGCGTAAATCCTTCGGGAATGGGGCTCGACGTTAGTTACGTTCATGGTTGTTTACCTTGAGAAAAAAGCGACGTGATTTTGCGCATTCGCACTGGGAACGTCAACGGATGGCGCATGCGCCGTCCAAAAAAACGACGATTACGTGGGGTCATGATTCATTTACATGAATCACGCCCCTACTTCAGAAATTTGAATTGCGCTGCCTTACGCCGTGCACTTTACGCTTCGCCGCCACATATTATGGAGCAAGTGCTTTCTGAATAAGACACTTGCCCATAATATTTGCAGCGGCGTAGTGTAAAGAGGAAATGCTACGCCGCCGGAAAGATACATTTTTGTATCTGAATCTGGCCCACAATGTATAAATCAGCAGTATACTTCTCATATATCATTAAAGTATGCTAGATATTATTGATGTCTGCATTATGTCTACATATTTCTCTGTTTATATGTATGTACATTTTATTTGTTTATTGTATATGTGTATCCACTGGCCCCGCAACTTTCAAGTTTTATTGTTGCTGCCCCCTTTTGTCTTTTTGTGTATTACTAGGGATGGAAGTGTTAGCGGGGTCACCCCAGACCTTTATTTTCTTTTACATCATATAAGTAGCTTCCACACTCTTTACACTGTGCCCACTGTCAAACTTCCATTGAGTCAGTCCCACATGTCCCACACACAGCAAGCACAATATCCCTTGGCCTGTCCCTTTACAGGGCTAACGTTCTTCCAACCATAGACCAGTGTCCAACAGCTCTTCAGCAGCAGCTTGGCTCTCCATCTTGCTACCATATGCTTGGTCTACATGTGTTCAGCACCAAAGCATTTTTTATTACCCCACCTCCTGTTTTGCCGATCAGCCATTTATAGAGCAAATCCTTCATTTAATCATGCCCCTTTAATTTTCAGTGTATCATGTTGACTATGCCAAGATGTAGGTGGGCTGCTTTTTTACCATACATGTGACCAGCACATGCAGCTGAGCATCCTTCTCTACTGATAAGGCGTCAGGCTTTTGATTGGTTCCCACACAAAGCTCACCTCTTTTTCACGTGCACAGATGCTCTCATCCTCCTGGTTATAGTGCATTAACCACCTAACGCTCAGAGAACGTTTTTGCATAGGCCTAAATCTTACTTGTGGTCCAGGTTGGGGCTCTAGGAATTCCAACATACACCCAAGGGCCATTACCTGCAGCACAGGTAAACAACAGCATTTCTTAACAGGGAAGGATACTCGGCTGCATGTGCTGGTTATGTGTATGTGTATGAAGATGAAAGAAGATGGTATTTGCAATATAAATGTAAAGTCCATATTTTATGGTAAGTATTCCCAGATTCTATAAGATCTCAAAAAGAGTTTCTAATTTCCAAAAAACAAAAATCATCGAAATATGGTTGTATGCTGTGCGCAAACCATATCTCTTGTGCTAATAAGCACACATTCAGTCTAATGGTATAATGCATCTTACCTTTCACTGTATTTCCCATATATCCCCAAGTAAACAGACATCACCACATCTTACATTCTCAGCATCATGCTCCTTTGCGCCTCCCCCCAGCACCGCACTTGGTTTTTATTCAAACACAACAAAAGCAATGACAAAAAGGAAGTGATGACTCGTTCCTCCATGAAAAATAACATCACAGGAAATGGCCTCCACACAAGAAATGACCTCCACATAGAAAATGACCTCACAAGTGCGCATGCGCGCGGCGCCGACAGAGGACATGCTCCGAAGAGCTCCGCACACCTCCGGCCTAATTAAGCTACTATTTAGCCCACAGAGCGAGCGGATCGGCTTATCCCCGTCCTCCCTGTACGGGACATGCAGCGGAGGTCAGTGGGGAACAAATTCAGCCAGCGACGGCCCTCTCATTCCGTCCGAAGGACCCGGGCTTCAAAGGCCCCAAAGCAATCCCCATCTGGCAAGATGGCGCCGGGAAGGAAGGACTCGGCGCGTGGCGGCCCTCAGTACAAGGCGTCATCCCCCCAGCTCAATGTGCAGCAGAGCAACGGAGGAGAGGAGAGAGGAGGCTCACAGACACCATCATGCTCCCCATGGCTAATGCGGCAGCCTGGGGAGGAGACGGATGACTTTCCACCCCTGCAATCTCCCCTGGCTATTATGGAGCTGAAAGACTCAGGTACTGGGAGGGGGGGCACTGCGCTCACTACAGTTGCAGCCACAGCTAATCTTAGGAGCTCTGCGGTCTCCGTCCAGGCTGAGATCCACAGGGATCCTTTCTCCTCACAGTCCCAGGGAGCGATCCCCTCCCCGCAGAGCGGCTGCTCACAGCATTCCCCATTGTCCAGCTCTCCAGATAGGCCCCTATTGTTTACGGCCTCCCCTGCCTCCTCCATTGATAGGCAAATGGCGGAACTTGCAGAACTAACCTACAGCCAAGCTAGCTCTGAGCCCTTGCAGCCCCCAGTGCCTGCTGATGTCCAGTATTCAGGGGATACGGTATTGCTGGCTAGATTTTCTGCCCTTTTACAACATGAATTGACAAAAGCCTGTGATATGATCACTGCTGGGATGAAGGCTGACTTTCAGACTATAGGCGTGCGGCTGGACAGTATTGAGACTAAGATGGATGGCACCATCAAGCGTGTAAATCAAAACTCCAGGATGATCTCTTCCCTACAGGACCAACTGGACCAGGCAAATGCGAAAATAGAGGACCTGGAAAACAGGTCCAGGCGCTACAATTTCCGCGTGCGAGGCCTCCCGGAGACGGTGCTGGATTTGGAGGAGGCTGTTCACGCTTTGATGACACAATTGATACCAGACATTTCCCCCCACCAGTTAGAGTTGGATAGAGTCCATCGTGCCCTGACAGCTCCTAGGCCTGATAGCTTACCCCGTGACGTTATTGTTAAACCGCATTACTACAGGATCAAGAAAAAGGTGATGATGGCGTCCAGGTTGCAGGGCAACATGTCCCTCCTGGAGAATTCGGTCCTGATTTTTGCGGACATCTCCCAATCAACGATCCTAAAGAGAAGGGCACTGAAGCCTCTTTTGAACCACCTTGTCAACCATCACATCAAATACCGCTGGTCGTTCCCGTTTAGACTTTCCTTTTCGTACAAAGGGAAGTCCCATTCCTTTTCTACTTTCCAGTCTGGTGAGGAGTTGCTTAAGGAACTGGGGCTGATCTCGACGGAGCCACGGATCCCCTCCAGGGCCCCTGAGAGGGGAGATAGGCCAGTGTCCCCCCTCTGGTCCCAACAAAGCCGCCCTAAGAAGAACAAGAAGGTCCTCGCGGACACTTGAATATCTATGACTTCCTTTTTCCCTTTTTTTTGCTTCATTTTCTTACAGGTTAGGAGGTACAGTCCTCCCTAGATTGCAGTTGGTGTCCCGCCGGGAATTGTCTCGGACTGTTCTTGGATCGCTATACTGTTTATTATTTTTTGCTATTTGTCTGTTATTGTTTATATAAATTCATAGTTTGCTGGGACTTTAGCTCTGTCTGACGCAGCAGATCCGGCGAAGGTTCCCGTGCCTGAGCGCCCCTCTGCTCTCCTTATGGAGTTTTATTGGCCGATCCCGCCCGCTCTTCTCATTTAGTGACTGAGTTGGGCTGAGGTGGAAAAGTGTGCCACTTTGAGTGAACTTGCCTCTCCCTTACTGGTGGAGGCAACTTTACGTTGAATACTGGGAGCCTATTGCTCCTAGGAACGCACTGGACTCTCAGTGTGTTATTTCAGTGCCTAGGCCTTGTCTAGGCATTGGTTTATTTTCCGCAATGTTGATTGTGTTTTTGTTTTCTTTGTTTTTTCCTTTTTCTAATCTGATCTTCTCTCCTCCGAATCTGCTTCTTTTGGGGAGCACTCCTACACCGGAACAAGTTATGGTTGGCACTTCAGGGGACTTCTGGAACTCGATCGCTGAGGCATCTGAACTGTGAGTACAGCAAACCGAACCACTATGGCCTCTAGACCCTTAGCGAATTACACTGTTTTGACTCATAATGTCCAGGGCTTCAACTCCCCTGTTAAAAGATCTAAAGCGTTTCAGCAATATCACAAAATGGGGGCAGATGTCCTGCTTCTGCAGGAGACACATTTCTCCAAGACCTCAGCCCCTAGATATCTAAACCCAAGATATTCCACGTTTTTCTTGTCAAACGGTCCTGATAAAAAGCGAGGTGTCGCCATTTGTTTTGCTAAGAAGGTCCCTTTCACCCCTTCGACTGTGCTCAGATAAGGAAGGCCGTTATGTCATGGTGGTGGGGAAAGTTAATGATAAAGAGGTAACGTTCCTGTCCTACTATGCCCCCAATGTGGGCCAATTGCCCTTCTTCCACTCTATGTTGGAAGTGATAATGCCTCACGTAGCGGGTCATGTGGTGCTCGGGGGAGACAGTAATATCCCGTTGGACCGGATTCTCGATAAATCTAACCCTGGGAGAGCGGTACTAAAACATGTGCCCAAACAGAGTAGTGCTATGGCGCGTCTCCTTCATAGCTATGATTTGATTGATGTCTGGAGGGAACTCCACCCCACTACCAGGGATTTTACATTTTATTCCCATGTCCACAAAACGTATTCGCGTATAGACCACTTATTTACTCTTTCCCCTCTACTTCCATACGTTTCGTCGGTTAAGATATCCCCTGTGGCGTGGTCGGATCATTCTTCGGTTCAATTGGTGTTGACGGACCTTTGGTCCAAATCGGGTCCGTCGCCGTGGCGATTAAATGAGTCTTTGCTGAATGATCCCGCCCTCGAACAAGAGGTGGAGAGGGCTATTCAACATTACTTTCGAGACAATTCCTCCCCGGAGGTATCTCCGGTAACCCTCTGGGCCGCCCACAAGGTCACAATACGGGTTGCATTAATACATTTGGCCTCCAGGGTGAGGCGTGAACGGGAACAAACTATTCGACGTCAGGAGACGGAATTGAAGCGACTTATGCGTGAACAAACTGCTAACCCGCATGTCGATTTTCGAAATCAAATTGACGGGGCCCGAACAGCTCTTGATTTGAGCCTGACCACGAAAGCAGAAAAATCCATCCGTTGGGCCCGTCACCGTTATTATACTTTGGGCGACAAATCGAACACACCGCTGGCGAGAAAGCTGACTCCCAGGCCTTTTAGCCCCGCTCTCCCTAAATTACGCTTGAGATCGGGCTTGTCCACCCAGAATCCCCAGTCCATCCTTAAAGAATTTTCCAAGTTTTATTCCACACTGTATGCATCCCCGGGGTCGTTTGATATGTCGGGTGCGGAGGATTTCCTGCGAGACTTGCCCCTCCCTATGTTGTCTAAAACTCATGTAGACATAATGGAGGCAGAGTTTACGCCGAATGAAATTGCCATAGCCATCAAGTCTTTGAATCCATCTAAATCGCCGGGCCCTGATGGATTCACGGGTCATTATTACCGCAAGTATGCTGAAATATTGACCCCACATATATGTGCCTTTTTCAATGCATTACGTAAGGGTTCTCCCCTTCCTCCATACGAAAATAGTGCCTTTATACATGTTATTCCCAAGCCCAATAAAGATCTCGGGAATTGCGAGAACTATCGCCCCATTTCGTTAATAAACGTAGACCTTAAGCTTTTGACGAAAGTCCTGGCTACGCGCATGAACTCCTTTTTGTCCAAGTACATCCATCCAGACCAGGTTGGATTTGTGCCTAATAGGCAAGCATCGGATCAGACTAGACGGGTTATAGACATAATTTTGGCGTTAAACTCTGGCTGGGACGGAAGGGGGAAGCGGGGAGCCTTGCTCCTGTCGTTGGACTTATGTAAGGCCTTCGATTCCTTATCGTGGGATTACCTCTTTTTTATACTACACCGCTATGGCTTTGGGCCAAATTTTTTAAAGACGCTCCGTTTGATCTACGATGCCCCTATTGCGAATCTTCTGATTAAAGGCTACCGTTCCCCAACCATATCTATTGATAGGGGTACCCGTCAGGGTTGTCCTTTATCCCCCTTGCTGTTCATTATGGCCTTAGAACCCCTGGCCATCAAGATTAGAACGCATCCGGACATTCTGGGAGTACACTGTGGGGGCCGCGAGCATAAATGCGCGATGTTTGCGGATGACATCTTATTGCTCCTGGCCTCCCCGGTCACCTCCTTGCCTCACTTGAACTTAGTTTTAGGTAAATTTGCGTCGTTTACGGGTCTATCTGTAAAACACTCTAAGGCGGCGTACACACGATCGGATATATCCGATGAAAACGGTCCGCGGACCATTTCCATCGGATATGTCCGATCGGGAGTTTGATCCGATGGCGTGTACACACCATCGGATCAAATTCCCCGCCGCCGGACGGCGCGGTGACGTGGCGGTGACGCGGCGGTGACGTTGACGCCGCCGCGTCACCGCCACGTCACCGCACCAGGAAGTAAAACACTTCCGCGCATGCGCCGAATCCATTCGGCAGCGGCGCGGCAGCGGTGGGGGCCGACATGTCTGCTAGTAAGTGTACTAACCAGCAGACATGTCGGGCGGACAGATTCCCACCGGATAGATTTCAAAGCATGCTTTGAAATCTGTCGGGTGGAGAAATCTGTCCGCTAGCCCATACACACGAGCGGAGATGTCTGCTGAAACGGTCCATCGGACCGTTTTCAGCGGACATATCCCCTCGTGTGTACGCCGCCTAAGTCTCAGGCCCTTAATATTTCCCTGCCACCTCACATGGTTCGAGCTCTTCAACAGTCTTACTCTTTCAATTGGCAAGAAGATGCCCTGCCTTACCTGGGCATCTCCCTGACACCGACCCTATCCACGCTTTATAAAATGAATTACCCCCCCTATTTAGAAAATTATCAGATGATCCGCGTAGGTGGTCCTCCGTCGTGGTTCGGTAGGCTGTACTCAGTCAAAATGACTATTCTACCTAAGGTGTTGTATTTGTTTAGAACCCTTCCGATTGCAATTGTGAGTGCGGACCTAAAAAGATTTCAGGCTAATCTGTTGAATTTCATTTGGGATAATAAGAGGCCCAGGGTGAACAGGCGGACGTTATACGCACCTAAATTGGGAGGGGGGTTGGGTGTGCCTGATCTCCTTAAGTATTATCATGCAGCCCAATTGGCTCATTTGACCCGCTTCCATTCAGCCCGGCCCAGGCCGCTCTGGATGGAGTTGGAGTCCTCTCTGTGTCCGGACAGGGAGATTTCCCATTTGATGTGGCTTAGGGGGAAGGATAGACCGCCCATAATGTGTCCGTCTCTGTCGTTCTCCCTCAGCTTGTGGGAATCGACTAGCGGCTAAACATAATTTTAAATCTCCGCATGCGCCTCTGGCGCCACTGTTTCATAACCCTCTGTTTACCCCGGGTCTCCGTCCCCAGGAATTTTCTTGGTGGATCAATAAAGGGCTGCTGAGGATAGCGGATTTTTGTGACCATAGAGGTGTCTTAACAAAACCGGTTCTGCAAGAGAAATATAAAATTCCTAACTCTGAGCTTTTTCATTATACCCAAATAGCCCATTTTTTAGCTTCACTGAACCGGGCATCTGCCATTACAGCTCGTACTGCCATGGAGAACTTTTGTAGGACCTTTGGCAAACAGGGGGGTCATATATCGCAGATTTACGGTCTTCTATTCTCCAGCTCTCAGAAGTTAGATTATATGTTGAAGTGGGAACAGGATAGTCTTTGGATCTGGCTGGCTGGTGTACGCTCTCACAAAATGCCTCTAAATCCTATATCAATACCTCTTTGATAGAGGCGAATTATAAAGTGTTGCTGAGGTGGTACATGGTCCCTGTGCGAGTGGCAACCTTCGTGCCTGGGGCGTCCCCGCGGTGCTTTAGGGGCTGTACTGCGGATGGTACTATGTACTATGTCTGGTGGTCGTGTCCAAGGGTGAGGAGATTTTGGATACGCACTTACAATTTTATATATTCCCTCGTCCACGTCAACCTCCGTAAGTCGCCGCTGAGTGCATTGCTGGGACGCCCAGTTGATGGAACATCGAAATACACTAATACACTAATACACTAAAAATACACTAAAAATACACTAAAAAGCTGATAGCCTATATATTTGTGGTGGCCAGGATCTCTATAGCGAGGTCCTGGAGGTCCCCCACCGTTCCTTTCCATTTGCTAAAGAACAAATTGTCCTGGATAATGGTGAATGAGAGGTTGTCTGCTATTCTAGCGGATAAGATTGAGGGGTTTCATAGAATTTGGGACCCATGGATCAATTACCTTACGACCACATGACCAATGAGTTTGTTATGGGAGGGGATCCCCCCCCCCCCTGATTGGAGTGCTCCCCTCTCTCCCCCCCTTCTTTCTCTCCCTTCTTTCTAGTTTCTTCTTCCCTCTTACTTCATCTTTCAGTGTACTAACTGTTTTAAGACATTTTGACTTGGTCCCCTCCTTTTATACATGGTCACTTCCCCCTTTTTTTTTCTCTATTTTTTATTATTATGTATCTTTTGCCTCTCTGTGAGGGAACGGTTTCTGAGACCAGGGGACCTGGAGGTCCCCCACCGTTCCTTTCCATTTGCTAAAGAACACATTGTCCTGGATAATGGTGAATGAGAGGTTGTCTGCTATTCTAGCGGATAAGATTGAGGGGTTTCATAGAATTTGGGACCCATGGATCAATTACCTTACGACCACATGACCAATGAGTTTGTTATGGGAGGGGATCCCCCCCCCCCCTGATTGGAGTGCTCCCCTCTCTCTCCCCCTTCTTTCTCTTCCTTCTTTCTAGTTTCTTCTTCCCTCTTACTTCATCTTTCAGTGTACTAACTGAGACCAGGGGACCTCTCAGCCGAGAGCCCCTCTGGTGGTCCTGATCTAGTCCCTTTTGCTGACTAGTGACGGCTCTAGGACGGAGACCTAGGTGGATGTTTTCTGTCAATGTTACTATTGTGCCCTCAATGGATATTACTACTATCTGTTACTTGGTTTTTAAGTGTGCAGACAGGATGTTCCTGTCTTATTGTCTTATTTTCCTTTTTGAAAATTCAATAAAAATATTGGAAAAGAAAATTACCTCACAAGATGAGTTTATACAAACAACCAAGGAAAAAATGGGGAGTCTTATGGGCGTGTCTGGGCAGGGACACAGTCTATGTTTTTCCTGTTCCCTGTACCTGGAAGCTAGGCAAAAGAAGCCCCATGGCTTTCAAACATGACATTTCAAAAGCTCCTGTATTACCACTAGTATGAATCCTTATTCTGCATTATTCAAAGAAAAACGCATACCCGGATTATACTACCGTTCCTGTGGATGGGAGGTTATCTGCAGGTGTACACTACGCGTCTGTCAGGGTACCAGTTCCATTACGGACAGATTCGCGCACATGCATGGTAGAACGGTACAGCGGCACATGCCTGTGCACGAATTGCGAGTGTGCATGCGCGGTACAGTGGCGCGCCATGTGCACGGGCGCGCACGCACATGGCCTCTTACCCGGAACCAATCAGAGGCCTGATGGCCCTATTTAAACCAGCACCTCCCCCTGGACAGGTTGCTGGTTTGTCATCAGCTACTGTGTGTTCTTCCTGCTGCTGTGACCTTGTTGACCCGGAACTTCTTGACGACTCTCCTCTTACCCGGAACTTCAGACCTCTTGGCTTACGTACCCTGGATTGCTGCTGTCTCCTGCCTCTGACCCCTGGCCTGTACCTTTGGACTTACCTGCCCTTGTCTATGAACTCTGAGTTCCAGTCAGTAGTTGCCTTCTCTTTAGCTGTCATCAGTGATCTCCTTGCTCAGCTACTACCCACTCTGGTAACGGTGCCTCCTTGTGCCTTTCCAGAGGGTGGACTGCACTGGGTTGCAAAGGTGAGCCCTTCTCAGCATCTCGGCCTCGGTAAGTATGGTTCCTGATAGCGTCCTGTCATGTGCTGATCACACACACAGAAAGACAAGAGCACTTATCTCCCCATAACAAATAATGTCCTTGCAGTGTGAACATATCCCCTCCAGACGATTTAAGCAATCCCTTCCAGGCCTAAGGGCAGCTCCTGCTGAGGCTCAGACTGTAATTTTTGTCTCTTTCTAGCAGTAGCTCAAAGAGAACTTACAATACTTCAATGGGATTCAAATCTTGGCTTTACCTATAGGCCAGCCTATAACCCTCTACTACTTCTTTTTGAGTCATTCCTTGGTGGCTTCGCCATTATGCTTTGGTTCAGCTTCAACTTTTGGATAGAGGGCCTCACATTCTCATCATACACATCTTGATATATTGCAGAATTCATAGTCTAAGCAAGCTGACCAGGCCCTTAAGCCGCAGAGCAACCCCAAGCTATAACATTGCCACCACCATGCTTCACATTTGGTATGATGTTCTTCTCCTGAAATGTTGTCTTCAGTTCTTCCCAAACATGTCTACTATTACTGTGGCAAAACAAGAATCTTTGATTCATCAGTCCAGAGCACATGGTTCCAGAAGGCCATGCCTTTGCCTATTTGTTTAATGGCAGCCTGTAGTATTGCTCTAGTATTAATTTTTATGGCTCTTTTCCTGCACAAGTCAACTTGGTGCAATCTCTTTGTTCGTAAATGAATACAGTTTGAAACCAACTGTTCATGGGGTTCATGGAGATATATTTTAGCATCAAACAATCATCTGGCTGAATTTGCTGGGTCAGACAGTCCTGGACAAATTAGCAGATGTTTTTTTTTTTTTAACCAGACTCTTTTACCAGACTCATAGGCATCCACAACCACCTTAGAGTCTTGGAAAGCCTTTGGATCTTCGGATGATGATATCACACACATCAATAGCAACAGTGGCGGTGCGTGTATAGAGGGCACTGGAGCGCCGCCCCCTCTGGCTCCCACACACGCCACTGACAATATACATAGATTAATGCACTGCATTGCATGAATCTATGTATTGCCGTTGAATATTCAGATGGCCGGCCCCCTGGTGAGTGCCGGTCATCTGAATAACGGCGGCTGCGAAAGTGCCTATCAGAGCCAGCGGCTCTGATAGACATTCCGATTACAGCCCTCAGGCTGTAGTCGGCTTCCAGATGCTTATCCTCGGGACGCATGGGGGGTGCGTTCCTTGGATAAGAGTGACAGGCTTCTCAGCCAATCAGGTTCGCCTGATTGGCTGAAGCGTCAGCGAAGGTGGGAGAACACATCGAGGGACGGAAGAAGCACGGCTGACCCCAGAAAGGTAGGTGCCAGGCGGGGGGGCATTTTACGGGGCACAATGGCTACAATTGCTGGGCACAATGGCTACAATTGCTGGGCACAGTGGTAACAATTAATGGGCACAATGGCTACACTTGCTGGGCACAGTGGTGACGATTGATGGGCACAATGGCTACAATTGCTGGGCACAGTGGTGACGATTGATGGGCATAATGGCTACAATTGCTGGGCACAGTGGTGACAATTGATGGGCACAATGGCTACAATTGCTGGGCACAGTTGTGACAATTGGAGGGCACAATGGCTACAATTTCTGGGCACAGTGGTGACGATTGCTGGGCCAGTGGTGACGATTGCTAGGCACAGTGGTGACGATTGATGGCACAGTGGTGACAATTGATGGCATAATGGCTGAGTTTGATGGCATGGCACACTGTTGACAATTGATGGCACAGTGGCTGAGTTTGATGGCATGGCAAAGTGGTGACAATTGATAGCACAGTGGCAACAATTGATGGCACAGTGGCTGCATTTGATGACATGGCACAGTGGTGGCAATTGATGGGCACAGTGGCTGCGTTTGATGGCAGAGTGGCTGCGTTTGATGGGCACAGTGGCTGCGTTTGATGGCCACAGTAGCTGCGTTTGATGGCCACAGTGAGGTTGCAATTGCTTTTTTTTTTTTCGTTTGTTTGCGCCCCACAACATTTTTTGGATCACCAGCCGCCACTGAATAGCAAAGAAAAAAACAGACTCTGGACATCTGAGGTTTGAATAATACAGGTTTCCCATGCATACTCACTGAAGTGTTTTTCTTTCTTTCTTTTTTATCATTGGTACCTAATCTAGAAGATCTGATTTTTATTTTATGAATTTAAAGTGGTGGTATATGCACTTAATGTACTTAATTTTTCATATGACAAATCTGCATTTTGGATCATTTAGATTATTATTTAGATTATTTAGATTATTATTTATTACTTAGATTATTTAGATTATGGGAATAAATAAACCATGTTAATTGCATGTTTTATCTGTTCAAGATGTTTACCATTATTTGTAGACCCTGTTTAAATGAAGTTTGTCTATTTATTTATGTTGAAAACGTCAATTCATTTCATTGAATGTGCTTACTTTTCCACATGATTGTTAATACCTGATGGAGTGATTGTCATGTAGTAACTTGTACTCTTCCACCCACCCAAGGCTATGCTCTTTCAATGGTGGACTCAACAGTTACCTTATTTTTCTGTGCAAAGGACAATCCAAAAAAGGAGCATGGCAGCATCACTTGGCTTTTTTACGACCTTAACGACTAAGCAAAACTGTGAATTCTTATGGAAATAGCTCATCATTGAAGATATAGTAGGAGTCTATACACTTGCCAACAGCCACACAACAGGGAATTACTAATTTTTTTGCAGCGTTGGTTTGAATGCTTTAAATGCAATAACATAAATTGTGCGCTGAACCATTTCTGTGATTGCTTTTTTGTTGTTTTAAATTATTTGTCTTTTAAAGCTGAATTCCAGTTTAGCCCCAACCTGCAATGGTGACAGGGGAGCAGCCATCTGGACCAGGCTTTGCTGCTGCAGCTTCCCACATACAGCTTCCCTGCCTCTACCCAGCCATCAGTGCACAGAGGAGTGGCTGTGGGGGGAGAGGAGGAGAGAGACAGAGAACCAGAGGAAAGCCTTGCCCACTGCTGGGCAGCAGGAAAACAGTTTATTGGCTACAGGGAGGATAGACAAAGCCTGCCCATGGATTGGGGGAGAGACTGCTGGTAGCTGCCTGGAATTACGGATCGCATAATAGACCATTATGTGCCACTTACCTGCCATAGAAGCCCATGGTGTCCCCATTACAGGCCACATACATCTTCGCCCCTCTTCCTTCCGGGGCCGCAGACTCTAGCTGTGTGACTGTCCGGAGCCACGTGATGTCACTTCTGTGTATGTGCGCCAGAGCCGCCAGTCACGATACTCGTCTGGGAAGGGCAGTTTTTTTGCAGTGCATGCGCCAATGACATTATCGGTGCACTACAAGGTAAATATCTCCTGAAAGATGCACTTTTAGGAGATATTTACAGTACCTATAGGTAAGCCTTATTCTAGGCTTACCTATAAGTACAAGTTCTGAAAGGTGCTTTTCAACCACTTTAAGGGAGGAAGAAGTTTGGTGGGAGAACATTAAGGTAGAAGACAGTCTAGAGCAGTGGTTCTCAACCTGGGGGTCGGGACCCCCTCGGGGGTCAAATTATGATTTGCCAGGGGTCTCCAAATCCTGGACTATTCCTGAAGCCCGCACCACTCTCCCAGCCTTTATTTGCGGCTGCCCAGCAGGGCTGTCCTTGGAGCCTGTGGCCACCCAGCTGGGCTGTTCCTGGAGCCCAAGTCCATCCACTCAGCCTCTTCTCAGCTGCCCATTTAGTTCACGGCATGGCTGGGGGTAGAGAATAGATCTTCGCTGACTGGCGAGGATTGTGAGATGGGAGGGGCTGGAGGAGACCTTATCTCCTGACTTCAGCATAGGTGTCACTGCTACGAGACACTACAAAGTCAGAGACACAGTGGGTAACACTACCTGTGACTTATAATTGCCATTAAAAGTCCCCACTACAGTTCTCAGATCAGCAGATGCCCTTGCTCAAGAGCACCTAAGTTGGGTGATCAGAACTCCCCCCACCACTGCCACTCATTCCATCCCCCCCCCCCTCCAAGGAGTAAGAGAAGGAATAAAAATAGAGAATACATGGAAGGGAGAGGAAAAAAGGGGGCGGAAGAAAAGAAAAAAGGAGAGACTAAGAGAAAGAACAAGAAAGACGGCTAGAGAGAGGGATGGGGAACAAAATAAGAAATTGGGATAGAGAGAGATAAAAGGGAACAAAGGAGAAGAAAGAGTGGTACATCCTAAAATGTACCATATGAGGCTTTAATACTGTTCAAAGTGGAAGGGACTCATGGAGCTCTAAATGTCCATGGGTTGGGGGTGCAAATTACTTGTCTTGCCTTAGGTGCCCACACTTCGATAATTTTATTTCTTGGGGGTCCCCACAACTTGGGAAATTTTATCAAGGGGCCACGGCACTAGAAAGGTTGAGAACCACTGGTCTAGAGAAACATCAAGCTAAATGCTCCTAGTTAGATTCCTGTTTATTCAGTGCCTAGCCAGCAGAAAGAAAATGGAGTTGGTTCCATTGGTTTTTCTGTCTATCTAAGAGGACAGAGGAGAGCTGTCTGCTGGAATGTAAGTTCAGATGGCCTTCCTTAGCAAGTTCCTTGTGCTACAGTGATTGTTTCTCATATTTTTAATCATTACTTTGTTGCGACATAGTACTGCCATATCTGTTCATCTCATTAGGATCTTCTAGTGTGATAGACTGTATTGCATAATCAAGGAAAGTCTGTCAGCTGAATAGGATAATGGGATAAATATAGACAATTGCTTTACAATAGTGTCTGTTAAATAAAGTGAACTGATTGAGAAGAGATATTCTTGCAAGGTAAACAATCTTAAAGGGGTTGCACAATTGTTATTTAATTCAGTGTTAAGTATGTAAAAGATACAGTATTATTGCTACTTTGTTGCCTTGAATAGCAATCTGTTACACCCGTTGGGTGCTTGTCTTATGCCTCGTACACACATACGGGATTTCCGACGGGAAAAGTTCCCGTCGGAAATCCTGAGGGGAAAGCCAAGAACCTGCTCGGTTCAGCCTTTACCCTACACGCGGCCAGTTTTCCCAACAGGAAAACTGCCTAAAAACCGCCAGGGAAAAGTCAGCCGAATTACCCGAAGGGAAAAAGGAGAACTGGTTTTCTTTTTGTTCAGTGTTTTTTTGGGCAGTTTTCCCGTTGGAAAAACTGTGAGGAGCATACACACAGCCGGGATTCCCAGCCAAAAGCTCTCCTCACAGTTTTCCCTCGTGTGTACGAGGCTTGAGACAAATGCTCACATCCTGATACCTCCCACCTTCCAGGGTATAGGTCTGGTTCACACTGGTGTGTTTTGACATGCGATTTGTCATGTCAAATCACATGTCAAAACGGCGGTGTTTGCCGCAAATTGCCGGCGATGGCACCGTCCTAATCGGTGTGACGTCGCATCTGTGGCACTGCACCAATCTCAAAAAGTAGTTTCTGTACTACTTTTTGCGATTTCAGGCCACGATTTACATTCACATCTGTGCAGAAACCTGCACAGATGTCTCTATAATCACGGCCGAAATCGGGACTGCCAGCGGGAGTAAAGCCGTACGAGTTCAGCTGAACTTGCACGGCTTCACTCCCGCAGCCCTGTGTGAACCTAGCCTTAAACTTATCAGCAGATGATGGCAAAATCATGCTGCTCCAACTGTTTCCATCCACAATGAACCCAGAAAGTTCCATTTAGATGACATCAAACTCCAGTGTTTCCACAACAGTTCCCCCTAGTGTATCCTCTTGCCTCCTTTTTCACTATGTGGGAAGATTGGTATAAAATTTTGTGAAAAATTCCTTTCTACCTGTTGCCTATGGTGTCTCCTTGGCAAGCATTTTGCAAGCTCCCTATAATTGATGAAGGTTTTAGCCCACGCCATAGTGGGCGTGTTTCTGTCACTGGCTAGGGATCCTTGCCATCAACTTTAGGCTTACTAATGGTGTCAACATTGCAAGTTACAGACGAGAAGCCAATGTAATTGGTTCACTAAGAGCCCAAACTGCATTTTGTGGGAGGGTAACCTTTTGACCCCCGACCCGACAAAGAGATGGAGTATGGTTGCGTGCGGGAGGCTGATCATATGGAGGAACATTTTTGGATTGATATTGCTGTATATAGAAGAGTAGCTGAGGGACTGCTGTATCTACTCTGGTGTGCCTCTTTATTATACCATCTCTCAGCCCCATTTTCAGTGTAAGGTACCCCCTCTGAACTACAGCTTGGATGTTTTGAGTGTCGATATATAACTGGGTATATGTGTATCAATTACTTACTTGCTGGTTGTTCTCTTTTATTTAAACTTCAGTATTTCAGTTGCTACAACTAACTGTGGTAGTTGCCACTAGTGACAGGGTAGTATGCGAATTACAAACAAATGGCCCCTGCCCCCACCTATAACTGGCCTTCACAGCAAGGAGCACATGGAAGGGCAAACGCATGAATTAACCTGTCCAACTGTCTGCGTTAAAAACAGGGGTTTAGTTAGCACGCATTTGCAAACGCATGCGTACGCTGTAAGGCCTCTTTATGGCATCCTGTGTATTGCTTGCAGTCCTAACCCTACTGAATGTATAAGCACCACTAGTATCCGAATTATGCATTATTTATTGATCCCCCTTGAACTTCTACATTCACTCTGTGGACATTATTAGTTATACTAATGCATTTGGTTGTTAACATGGCATTTGGTTTAGGGAGATTCACCCTCTATATTTGTCCTGTTTACAAAAAGAAAGTGAAATGAAAGTAAAATCCCAAATTTGGTGTTGTCCCCAGAAATACAGTAATACATATTCCAATTGGGACACAGATGGCAAAAAAACAAAACGGACATGGGTTGAAAACCTCCCTTAACCAGTTGCCGATCGTGTCACACAGATATACTGTGGCACAATGGCACTGTTGGGCGAAATCAGGTACATCCTACCTGTTTTCGGCCACCAGAGGGCACGATCTCCACCGGTCACGCACGATCGTGTGCACGAGCACCATCACAGGGATTTGTGTGTGTAAAAACGATAGGGCTTCTCTCCTAGTCACTCACATCCCCACACAGTTAAAACATGCAGAGGGAACACATATTTAACCCCATGATCGCACCTAGTGTCAACCCCTTCCCTGCCAGTGACATTTTCACAGTAATTAGTGCATTTTTATAGCACTAATCGCTGAATAAATGCCAATGCAAAAGTGTAAAAAGTCTCCGATCTGCCAATCGCATTGTTGTAGTACCGCTAAAAATCGCAGATCACCGCCATTACTAGTAAAAAAATTATAATAATAAAAATGCCATAAAAATGGATAGCAAACAGATATTGCAAAATGCTTTAAATAGTATATTTATTATAAGTAGGGAAAATTAATTGATACAAACATTGATTTGATAATCCCCGAATATGGTGATTACCGTAAAGTAATGACTGATACATTGTATAATCAACTGGTAAAATGGAGGACCTGGGCAAAAAGAATTAAGGGTATGAGTTGGCTTTAAAAAAATATTTTAACTTTTTTTTTTATTGTATTTACTTGTATAATATAATATGCCATGTCATTATCTTGCTAAATTAACTGCAGTTTGTAAGAAAAAGTTTATTGTAAACAATTCTTTAACCTCTGTATGTCTGCTGAAAATTGCATTTCTCTATAGAGCATCTTAAATTATTTTACTTTAAAAGGGTCTAGCTATTTATTTTTTATTTTTGTATGTATTAAAAATATGAAAACCTGGTATTTCTCAGGAGAGGTATATCATCTTTTTGTGCTTTTTTCTTTTGCTAACAAGCCTAATGTAAATTTATGTAACCCATAGTTGTAGATCACTTAATTATCCCCACTGCTTCTGTATGAAATCCCACAGCCAGTCCAGTTAATATAATTACTCATCTACAGTTGAGTTTTTATGCAAAATATTTTAAATGCTACTGTACAGCTTATCCTTACCAGCATATTTTTTCATAATAACCGACATATACAGTAAAACAAACTGATGAACGTTGATGAATTAAAATTTCCTTAGGATTGCTGCAGGCACCATTATTCCTACAACACCAATTTTTAGTCCTGTTGACAATTGTTGGCTTAATTTATTAACGTTTCTTAAAGTGGTACTCGGCGTACATGTCCCCCCCCCCCCCCTTACCTATAGTGTTGTGTTCTCTCGTTGCCCTGCCACTATTGTGTTTTTTTGTTGCCCTGCCTCTTGGACCACCAACATCTTGGTCCATGCACCAGCCGCTCTGTGTGCTTCATGGGAGATTTAACAATACCCCTTTTGACTGCTCCATCCTACTGTTAGCACCAGTGCAAGCTAGTGCTCTATTTTTGTGTTTGATCGCCTCGTCAGTCAGTTGCCCAGTCAATCAGCAAACAACCCCCTCCCCCATTGCTTGCCCATCCACCCAACAGCCCCGCAAATACCCCATCCAGGTCACATGAAATTTGGCGGCTTCCCCCTGTGTCTCCTCGTCGCCACTTTCCCCCTGCTTCTGCTCCCAGCCAATGCGGTCCCATCTCCTCTCGGTCAATCGGGTCTTAAAATCTGCTTCCTGATTGGCTGGGAGGAGAAGCAGGAAGACAATAGCAAATATTAATTTGCTATTGTTACACAACTGAGTAGGCTTGGGGCACAGTACTCTGCGCACCTAGCCCACCCTTTTTTAAGCCAATTGGAGCCTCAGGCTCTAATCACGTCCTTAAAAAACAAAAAAAAACATTGAAATTCATGCATCCTATACCATGCATGTAGATTAGAGGCCGGCCGCATAAATTAGGGCCAGATTAACTATTCAGTGTGATCTATTTGTAATAGTGATACTCTGGCCCAATTCCAGAGAATAAACCCATTCTGCCGGTTGATTCAAATTATAAGGTGACATATGTAGTCCAGACACAGGGGGCCAGATTCTCAAAAGAGATACGACGATGTATCGCAGGAAACACCGTTGTATCTCTGTTTTTTTTACTGGGTATCTATGCGTGTGATTCCCAGAATCATTTACGCATAGATACAGTAAAGATCCGACAGGTGTAAAACACTTACACCGTCGGATCGTAGATGTAATTACTTTTCTGGCCGCTAGGTGGCCTTTACGTTGTTTTCTCATTTGCCTATGCAAATGAGCCTAATACACCGATTCCCGAACGTTTTTACGCCGCCCCGTCGTCGTTTACGTCATTTCCGCAGATTCTATGTGAATCTGGCCCAGAATCTACATCTCTCACCTTTCAGCGTCTCATTCCAACAGGAAGAGGGAGGGCCTCCACTGCTCTTTTATTAACAACATGACATCACAAATACATGCACACAGATTGGCTAGTTCATACAGTTCACTCCCATTTACCCACCACCTTGTGACGTTTGTCCTTTGCACAGGCTCTTATTTCCAAAGCACATGTAATGGGCGTGTAAGTTCTTTGTTCAAAGTTCTTATGCAGGGATTCAAAGTTCCTTTAGTTCTGCAAGAGTTTCCTTCCAAAAGTCACACAAGCTCCAAGTGAGGAGGAGGGGGAAGCCGAAGTCCATTTAGGAATGCAGTAGAAGGGAGGGGTTGAAGGATAAGGAGCTTTTAAAGTGGGGGGAATGACACATCTGTTCTTAATTTCAATAGATTTTGTCCTTCATATCTTCAATTCTGAGTTTGTAACTTTAGAACAATATCTGACAAATCTTTTCAAGGAAAATATACACTTAATTTCAGTGGTTCTAATCATAACACAAAATAGCATAGAATAAAATAGGAATTTTAGCCTAATCCATGACATATTAGCCCTGCGATTTACTCTGCCTCTACGCCATCCCTTTAAAGGGGTGTGGTCAATACAGTGTTCCCAGATTAAATTTTTAAAGTCTGGTCACCTTAGTGTAGCTCTGCTTGTACCTCTTTAGTATATGTGTGAAATGTAAAGATACTAATGTTGTATATGCTGTCATGCATCTTCTGCATTATAGGAATGGCCAGTGTCTTTCATTTAATATGACTCTGTTACTGTCAATATCCCACCTAAAGCTTGCATTATTCATGCTTGCCATAGGCGTGTGCAAAAGGTGTGCCAGGTGTGCCTGGGCACACCCTAATCACCCTGTGCTGGGCAGATTTTCCCTGCTGCTTGGCTGCAGAAAACTAGACTGGGGAATCTTTGTCCTCAGTCCCTTTCTCTGTTCCAAAAGTGAGACATCAGGGGTTTGTTTAGACCCCTAATATTTTACCAAAGCCCCCCAATGCGGCTCCCAAAAAAAAAAAAAAAAAAAAAATAATAATACATTATTGTAAAGAAATATTGTAACAATTAAAAAACAATATTGTAAAAAAGTAATAATAAAAAGTAATACAAATAAACTACTAACACCAATATCTGAACTACTGACACTGTCCACTGCTCTACTGCGATTTATATATATATATATATATATATATATGGGGTGCACACCCTAATGCAATAGGCTGCGCACACCTATGATGCTTGCTAAAAGTTTTGTTTTAGTGTATGGCTTAACCACTTAAGGACCGCCGCATGTACATTTACGTCGGCAGAATGGCACCGACAGGCACATCAACGTATATATACGTTGGTGCCTTGGGGGGCGGCTATCCGTTTTCACCCGCCCCCTCCGGATCGCTCCCAGCCAATGCGCGCGCCCGCCCTGTCACTTCCTCCTCCTGTGTAAACACAGGAAGGAGGAAGCTATCTGATCTCTCCCTCGGCGTTTGTTTCAAGCGCCGCTGAGGAGAGATCACAACACAGCAAGTGAGTCTGCACCAACAGCACACTTACACACACACAAAAACACATTTAACCCCCGCGATCGCCCCCCCCCTCCCCCCTGGCACAGTGTCACTGAATGCAGTAATCATACATGTATGATTACTGTATTTAGTGTCAGTGTGACAGACACTGTGACAGTCAGTTAGTGTTAGTGTCAGGGTAGCCCCCCCACCCCCCCAATAAAGTTTTAACCCCTTGATCACTGCCCTAGTTAACCCTTTCACTCCCTATTGCCAGCATCTCTAAGCGATCATTTTTCTGATCGCTGTATTAGTGTCGCTGTTCCCGCTAGGTAGCTAATTTTTTTTTAATGCGATTTTTTTTTTTACTAAAGACATGTGGCTAAATAAATTTTGGCCTAAATGTTTGACTAAAATTTAGTTTATTGGTTTTTTATTATAACAAAAATTAAAAAATATAGATTTTTTTTCAAAAATGTCGCTCTATTTTTGTATATAGCGCAAAAAATAAAAATCGCAGAGGCGATCAAATACCACCAAAAGAAAGCTCTATTTGTGGGAAAAAAAGGACGCAAATTTTGTTTGGGAGCCACGTCGCACGACCGCGCAATTGTCTGTTAAAGCAACGCAGTGCCGAATTGCAAAAAACCCTTGGGTCATTTGCCAGCGTATTGGTCCGGGTCTTAAGTGGTTAAAGGCAGCACTAAATGATAATCATACCCTAAAGATTATTTTATGATATTTTAGGCATTTAAAATGATCCTCCATTGCTTGGTATAAGACACAGGACACCATCCATTAACATGTACATAACACAAATGACATGAATTCAGCCTGTGCTGAGGTTTCCCAGTTGTGCTAATTATCGATAAAGAACAAGCATACAGAGGTTGTCAAGACCGGATGGGTTCCAGTAAGTATTTCACTGGCCTCCGGAGACTAGCTGAAGAGTGCAATTATATGCTGATGTGGCAGCAGCTTCACGTTCACTCATACCCTCAATTCTTGAAGTGTTCACACTCCAGAAACCACATTCCCAAATAAATAGAATACTGAGCTAAGATGAGCAACGAGAATAAAAAAAAAAAGACAAAAAAAAAAAAACAGCCAGAAGGATTTCAAGGCTGAAGCTGTGAAGGACTAACGCCTACCATTCTACCCCAATCAAATCTGACAAACTATGGGCTTATAATAATCATGTTGAAACATATTCAGATTATAATTACCTTCCTTCTGATAATGATAGTCTCTTTGATTGGATGATTACCTATCTGACTTTGATAAGTCTCAAAGGTCAGAGTAGAGACAATTACAGGCATCTGTTTTTTTTACGGATAGTATTAGCTGGGAAATGATCACTTAACCCCAGTTATTGTTGGAGGGACAGTGGCATCCCGCTTGATTTTGAGATAAAATTACGGATAAAAGCCTACATTGTATTATCATGTATTTGTTATTATTTCTTGATTTAAGGTTTGCCACGTCTTAAGAAGTAGATGGTTGTTGATTAAGTGGAAGATTGTACTGATTAATGGAACAGAATAAGTTCATTTAAGATTCACTTGTGCTATTTGGGTATGCATATCCAAAGCAATGTAAATGTAAAAAATATTTTATATCTCAACTGATTTAAAAAATGAAATTGTACTGTTTTCGGTCACATAAATCGAATTATGTGATTAACTTTTTTAAAACTGTTTAGCTGCATCCATCTATTTTAAAGAGGTTATAAAGGCTTAAAGTGGTTGTAAACCCTTACATATAACCAGTGAAGGGACTGTCCTCAGGTGATACACAGAGATTAAACAAATCCTCCTACATTGTACCTGTCTATCTGCAATCTTCTTTTGTCTACAGAAGTTCAAAGTGCTCAATTTATAAAGCTTCTCTAACAATTCAGAAAAAGGGGGCAGATTTGAAGTTACTCTCGGTAGAGCTCAGTGGGGAGAGCTCTGAGGTGCCGTACACACGGCAGAGAACCTCGACGGGCAGAACACATCGTTCCGCCCGTCGAGGTTCTCTCCCGGCCGTCGAATTCGGCGACCCGCCCGTCGGGAATGGCAACCAGCCATTCTTCCAGGCGGGCCGTCGAGGAAATAGAGAGCGTGCTCTCTATTTCGGCTCGACGGGCTTCCCGACGGGAAGCTCGCCGAGACCGTACACACGGCCGAGGTCCTTGCTGGAATGTGCATTCCAGCGAGGTTCTCGCTGATTTTCAGCGAGAACCTCGGCCGTGTGTACGGCGCCTCACAGCTGATTGGAGGGAAGAGACACAGCCCCTTCAACCGGCACACAGGAACAGAGCTTAGGCTGTCAATTTGCTGGAGATCCCTCCTTGTCACCTTTTTTCTCTTGGTGTCAAAAAAACTTATCAGAAGTGACTAATGCTGATAGTAGAGGAATGAGGCAGCAGAGAGAAATGACACTTAGTACACACTATAGACGGATAGTTTTTTTTCATATTTCATGTCTGATGTTTATAACCACTTTAAGTTTTTTTTTTTAGCTTAATGAATTCTCTGCATTAAGGTAAAATATCTTTGTGATCAGTTCCAATCCAGTTCCCCGAAATACTTATCTGAGGCTCTCTGTCTCTCTGCTCACTGGAAATGGAGGCAGTAGCGAGAGACTGTGAGGCAAGTTGCGCTTTGTGTGTCAATGGACACCCAGCTTGCATAATTGCCCCCTAGCAAGAGGCTTGCTTGAGGGGAAGACACAGAAGAGGAGACATGGGCGGTGTTAGTGGGGGACCCCAAAAGAGGAGGTTTGGAGCAGTTCTGTGCAAAAGTATTGTCATAGGGGTTATTTACAGAAACTGGAGAGGGCAAAATCTGGAGCAGCTCCGGTTCCTGGTTTTATTGCCTGAACAAGCTGAAGTTAAAATATAATTGGCTACCATGCACAGCTGCAACAGATTCCTAATGCACCAGTTTTAGTTTAAAAAAAAACTCACTTTAACCACTAGGGGGCCAGCACTATAGCCGAATGATGGCCACAGCACGGACCCCAATTGGCGGGAGCACGTCCAAAGATGTCCTCCCCTTCGCACGCCCGACACGTGCTGTTTTTTTACCAGAGTCACTGAGACTCGGGTGATCACAGATCCGAGTAAGGGGCCAGTCCCGGCCCCTTACTGTGATGACCGGGGAGGGGGAGCCCCACGGCCACGCACATACGCTTAATGGTTAGCTGCTTGGTTCTTGGGCTAGGGGCCCAGGGTCTGGTGGTGTTAACCCTTAGTGAGGGTCGGATGGTAATAACCCTCTCTGTCACGTGACGCCACTGTAGTCTTGATATACCCCAGGAAACTACAGCTCCGGGGGCCTCCGTATCCCCGCTAGCTAGGATGGTAATAACACAGTCCACAACAGGGGTCAATATAACGAAGGCTTTACTGGCATGAAGACAGGTGTCAAAATCTTCACAGCGTTCACAAAGAGTGTCGCAAAGGTTCCACAAACAGTCTCTAGAGGACCACACAGCTGACAATGCCTGGGCTTGGCTTTTCATATATCCTTGGCTTTTGCGGCCGGATTAGTAATACTGGGCCTATGCTTGACTAGACTGAAGAATAAATACACTTACTGAAGTGTCGGTAGACTTGAGGCTTTTCGTCGGAATGACGAATTGATTTGATTATTTCGTTGAAGTACTGATTCTATAGTTTTTAGAGGTACTCCGCGATTTGCTGTACTTTCCCCTGAACGGGAGGTCTCTGGTCTGCACTGCTTCTTCTCTGACTGAACTCTGCTCTGACCTGCCAGCGACTGTGTGTAGCACTAGTCTGCCCTAAACAGGAACTCCCACCCCTTATATAAACGTGAGGAGACTGAAGCCCATTGGTTGAGAGCTGAGGGAGACTGAAGCCCATTGACTGAGAGCTGAGGGAGACTTATCTGTATTCCCCTTGGAACTTACATTTAAGGTTTGTTACAAGTTAAAGTATAATACAACACCATAAGGTCTTGTCTAGCACTCAGGCCTCGTACACACACGAGGGGATATGTCCGCTGAAAACGGTCCGATGGACCGTTTCAGCAGACATCTCCGCTCGTGTGTATGGGCTAGCGGACAGATTTCTCCACCCGACAGATTTCAAAGCATGCTTTGAAATCTATCCGGTGGGAATCTGTCCGCCCGACATGTCTGCTGGTTAGTACACTTACCAGCAGACATGTCGTCCCCCACCGCCGCCGCGCCGCCGCCGAATGGATTCAGCGCATGTGTTTAACTTCCTGGTGCGGTGACGTGGCGGCATCAACGTCACCGCCGCGTCACCGCCACGTCACCGCGCCGTCCGGCGGTGGGGAATTTGATCCGATGGTGTGTACACGCCATCGGATCAAACTCCCGATCGGACATATCCGATGGAAATGGTCCACGGACCGTTTTCATCGGATATGTCCGATCGTGTGTACGAGGCCTCAGTCCTACTGACTCTCATACACTCTGACTAAACATAAAATGGCTGACTAAACCTCTTAAAGCTATACGCACCTAATAAATGTATTATCAACCATAACAGTATAAATCACATCATAACTAGCTGAGTTCCTGCAGAGGAGGCCCCACAAGCCGAGGGTCTCAATCTGACAGGGCCTACAGCAAATACCTGTACTGGGACACCACATTACCATGTGATCAGCTTTCAGCCAATGACAGTTGATCACGTGATGTAAACAATGCTCGATCACCTGGTTAGGTGCAAGAAACATCGGTCCCGAAGAGGAAGGAGGCACATCTGCCTCATGTGTGCCAATCTGTACCCCCTGCCAGTGTCCACAATGCCACCAGTGCCACCTATCAATGCCCACAAGTGCCACCTATCAATGCCCACCATTGGTGCCAATCAGTGCCTCATCAGTGCCACCTAGCAGTGCTGCCTATCAGTGCCCATTATTGCCACCGATCAGTGTCCATTATTGCCACCCATCAGTGCCAATCACTGCCACCCATCAGTGCCCATCACTGCCAGCTATCAGTGCCGCCTATCAATGCCACCTATTAGTGCCACTTCTCAGTGCCCACCAGTGCCACCTACCAATGCCCTTCATTGCCACTCATCAGTGCCACGTCTTAGTGCTGCCTATCAGTGCCCACCAGTGCAGCCCATCAGTGCAGCCCATTAGTGCCCATCAGTGCAGCCTCATCAGCGTACACCAATGAAGGAGAAAAATACCGATTTGCAAAATGTTATAACAAAATATAAAAAAATATAATAAAAAACAAATCTGGCTTTTTAAAAAAAAAATTTACAATAAATTAAAACCATAGAGGTGATCAAATACCACCAAAAGAAAGCTCTATTTGTGGGGAAAAAAATTCATTTAGGTACAGTGTTGTATGATCGCGCAATTGTCATTCAAAGTGCATCAGCGCTGAAACTAGAAAATTGATCTGAGCAGGAGGAGGGTTTAAGTGCCCAGTAAGCAAGTGGTTAAGAAGTGTGCTCTTCCTTAGCTCTCAGGCCCTGTACACACGACCAAGCTTTTTGGCAGAATCCAGCGAGAAGCTCGCTGGGAGACATATTCTGCCGAGGTTCTCGGTCGTGTGTACACTTTCGACGAGCGTCCCGTCGGGACGCTCGTCGAGCCAAAATAGAGAGCATGCTCTCTTTTTCCTCGTTGTTCAATGAGAAAATTTGGCTTGACGACCTTTTCGACCGCTCATCGGGAACGATGGGTTTAGCCCGACGAAGTTCTCGGACGTGTGTGCGTGGCCTCATAATCCATTTCACACAGGTAAACTGATCTGTCAGGTTTTTAGACAGACCTAAATAGACAGGTATCGGTCCCCCCCTGAAAGGTGCCAAATGTGACACTGGAGGGGGAGAGAGTTCCCAAAAGTAGAAGTTTCATTTTTGTGTGGAACTCCTCTTTAAAGTGGAACTTCACTCTCTCAATCAACATTGACTATTTTGAATCCTTATGCTGCCAACGTTATTGAATACGGTAGATAAGAAAGTATATTATAATTAACTGTCTTTAACAGTTTTTTTACATTTCTTTAGTTACTTTCTGGATTCCCTGCCTATTAAAATGATGTCATACATCCCAGGAGTGTTCAGGAGGGGAGGAGGGGCTTTCTCAGCTAAGCACCCCCTCCTGCCAGCATGCTTTAACTAAGGACAGATGGACTCTAGGATGTAAATACTACATGAATCATCTGCCTATATTCAAGATGGCAACAGCCAGAAATGCCATTTTTTTTTCTAAGTGATTTCTCAGCAGAATAAAACATGGCAAGGTTGGTCACATAGATGGATGGATGAGTTGGCTTTGGAGTTTGGCTTTCTGGGGTAATTTCTCTTCCTCCCAGAAGCACAGTGTGTCCTGATTGGAGGATATCCAGCTATCTATCTACCTATCTATCGCTCTATCTCAGTGATGGCAAACCCTGGCACCCCAGATGTTTTGGAACTACATGTCCCATGATGCTCATGCACTCTGAAGTGTAGTGAAGCATCGTGGGAAAAGTAGTTTCAAAACATCTGGGGTGCCAAGGTTCTCCATCACTGCTCTATCTCATACAGACCTATTGAAAACAATAGTTTGTAAATGAACTCCCAGTGGACTACATATAGCTTTGTATCAATCTACTACAATGTTATAGCGTTAAGTATATCTGTAGTTGGAATTTCCATAAACCCTGTTAACCTTCTGTTCAATTTACAGAAATAATCACTTTTGTTTACAGATTACTCATCCATTGTACTTTCCCTATAATATTTATTCTTGCAAAATAAGATATGTGGGTGGAGTGCCTGTGGGTGCAATGGACAGCTGGTATTTGCTTTCACGGTGTATACAGTTTGTTTCTGCGCTTATAAAAAAGACAAGAATACACTCATTGGAATACAAAGTAAGTCAATTCTAATTGCTGGTCACATCACAAGTCCACTCCTACACAAGTCAGCCACATGCTGCCTATAAATATGGATTGCTTAGGAAATTATTTTATTCACAGCACTGATACAGTATTTATAAACTTAAAAGATTAAAAGGAAAGCCACGTTAAAAGGCATGCAGCAAATACATACGTGTTATCCAAAGCATATCCAGAGCATATGGAGTATTTGCATTAGCCTAAATTATGAACCAACCACGAAGAGTCATTGATTCTTTCCAATTTATAGGCAAGAAGACTAACCTAAAGACCTAAGAAGACAATGAGAAAATAATTCTGGCTGAAGTTAGGCAATAGCACTTAGCAAGTCTAGAAATGCAGCTGGTACAATGCCTTGAAAAAGTATTCATGCCCTTTGAAATTTTCCACATTTTTTCATGTTACAACCAAAAATGTAAATGTATTTTATTGGGATTTTATGTGATAGACCAACACATAATTGTAAAGTGGAAGAAAAATGAGAAATGGTTTTCAAAATATTTTACAAATAAATATGTGAAAAATGTACCGTGTATTTGTATTCAGCCCCCCTGAGTCAATACTGAGTCAATACAAATCACAGCAAAACATAGGGATAACATCCTACACATTTCACACTATTGGTTGGGGTTAATCATAGATCATGATTAAGCACTAACCAATAGTGTGAAACGCGTATGCTGTTATCCCTATTTTTGTTGTGATTTGTAGTGCTATTTTTTATCCTTTTTACAAATAAAGACAACCATCAATGTTTTTTTTGGAGTGCGGCTGTCCATTCATCTTCTCTATCACTTTTCTATTTACTAATTAGGTGACTTCTTAAGGCACGCCATGCTAATTTTAGATTAGATTCATGTTTTTTATTAAATAAATTGACTCTTTCAATAGTCTTTTGGGAGTTTACATGTGCAGTACCAGAGTGTCCCTGTCAAGGATAAATTGGGATCTTTGGTTTCCATGGCAGCCAAGTGACCTTCATCATAGAGTTCTTGACCCAGACTGGGGCACTCAGTTTTTTGTATTTATATAGAAATTCATATCCTACAGGTGGAAGACTATAGAAAGTCATATGCCACAGGTTGGAGACAATTTATAGAAAGTCATATTCTACAGGTGGGAGACTATTTATAGAAAGTAATTTCCCACAGGTGGAAAACTATTTATAGAAAGCCATATTTCTTCAGGTGGAAAACTATTTATAAAAAGTCAGAACCTGCAAGTG
This sequence comes from Rana kukunoris, assembly GCA_029574335.1. NCBI lineage: Eukaryota > Metazoa > Chordata > Amphibia > Anura > Ranidae > Rana > Rana kukunoris. The sequence continues at coordinate 551,207,685 of CM056049.1, forward strand.
AGAGACTATTTATAGAAAGTCATATTCCCACTGTGGAACTCCTTTTACAGAGTGTAATATCCCACAGGTGAGAGAATATTTATAGAAAGTCATATCCCACAGGTGAGAGACTATTTATAGAAAGTCATATCCCCCAGGTGAGAGACTATTTATAGAAAGTAATATCCCCCAGGTGAGAGACTACTTATAGAAAGTCATATCCCACAGGTGAGAGACTACTTATAGAAAGTCATATCCCCCAGGTGAGAGACTACTTATAGAGAGTCATATCCCACAGGTGAGAGACTACTTATAGAAAGTCATATCCCACAGGTGAGAGAATATTTATAGAAAGTCATATCCCACAGGTGAGAGACTATTTATAGAAAGTCATATCCCCCAGGTGAGAGACTATTTATAGAAAGTAATATCCCCCAGGTGAGAGACTACTTATAGAAAGTCATATCCCACAGGTGAGAGACTACTTATAGAAAGTCATATCCCACAGGTGAGAGACTACTTATAGAAAGTCATATCCCCAGGTGAGAGACTACTTATAGAAAGTCATATCCCACAGGTGAGAGACTACTTATAGAAAGTCATATCCCACAGGTGAGAGACTACTTATAGAAAGTCATATCCCCCAGGTTAGAGACTACTTATAGGAAGTCATATCCCACAGGTGAGAGACTACTTATAGAAAGTCATATCCCACAGGTGAGAGACTATTTATAGAAAGTTAAATCCCACAGGTGAGAGACTACTTATAGAAAGTCATATCCCACAGGTGAGAGACTACTTATAGAAAGTCATATCCCACAGGTGAGAGACTACTTATAGAAAGTCATATCCCCCAGGTTAGAGACTACTTATAGGAAGTCATATCCCACAGGTGAGAGACTACTTATAGAAAGTCATATCCCACAGGTGAGAGACTATTTATAGAAAGTTAAATCCCACAGGTGAGAGACTACTTATAGAAAGTCATATCCCACAGGTGAGAGACTATTTATAGAAAGTCATATCCCACAGGTGAGAGACTACTTATAGAAAGTCATATCCCACAGGTGAGAGACTACTTATAGAAAGTCATATCCCACAGGTGAGAGACTATTTATAGAAAGTTATATCCCACAGGTGAGAGACTACATATAGAAAGTCATATCCCACAGGTGAGAGACTACTTATAGAAAAACATATCCCACAGGTGAGAGACTATTTATAGAAAGTCATATACCACAGGTGAGAGACTACTTATAGAAAGTCATTTCCCCAGGTGAGAGACTACTTATAGAAAGTCATATCCCACAGGTGAGAGACTATTTATAGAAAGTCATATCCCACAGGTGAGAGACTATTTATAGAAAGTCATATCCCACAGGTGAGAGACTACTTATAGAAAGTCATATCCCACAGGTGAGAGACTACTTATAGAAAGTCATATCCCACAGGTGAGAGACTATTTATAGAAAGTCATATCCCACAGGTGAGAGACTACTTATAGAAAGTCATATCCCACAGGTGAGAGACTATTTATAGAAAGTCATATACCCCCAGGTGAGAGACTACTTATAGAAAGTCATATCCCACAGGTGAGAGACTACTTATAGAAAGTCATATCCCCCAGGTGAGAGACTACTTATAGAAAGTCATATACTAGAGGTTGGAGACTATTTGTAAAAAGCCATATCCCACAGGTGAGAGACTACTTATAGAAAGTCATATCCCACAGGTGAGAGACTACTTATAGAAAGTCATATCCCCCAGGTGAGAGACTACTTATAGAAAGTCATATACTAGAGGTTGGAGACTATTTGTAAAAAGCCATATCCCACAGGTGAGAGTACTTATAGAAAGTCATATCCCACAGGTGAGAGACTACTTATAGAAAGTCATATCCCACAGGTGAGAGACTATTTATAGAAAGTTATATCCCACAGGTGAGAGACTACGTATAGAAAGTCATATCCCACAGGTGAGAGACTACTTATAGAAAAACATATCCCACAGGTGAGAGACTATTTATAGAAAGTCATATCCCACAGGTGAGAGACTACTTATAGAAAGTCATATCCCACAGGTGAGAGACTACTTATAGAAAGTCATATCCCACAGGTGAGAGACTACTTATAGAAAGTAATTTCCCCAGGTGAGAGACTACTTATAGAAAGTCATATCCCACAGGTGAGAGACTACTTATAGAAAGTCATATCCCACAGGTGAGAGACTATTTATAGAAAGTCATATCCCACAGGTGAGAGACTACTTATAGAAAGTCATATCCCACAGGTGAGAGACTACTTATAGAAAGTCATATCCCACAGGTGAGAGACTACTTATAGAAAGTCATATCCCCCAGGTGAGAGACTACTTATAGAAAGTCATATCCCACAGGTGAGAGACTACTTATAGAAAGTCATATCCCACAGGTGAGAGACTACTTATAGAAAGTCATATCCCACAGGTGAGAGACTATTTATAGAAAGTCATATCCCACAGGTGAGAGACTACTTATAGAAAGTCATATACTAGAGGTTGGAGACTATTTGTAAAAAGCCATATCCCACAGGTGTATGTTGTGGGCGCCACATAGTATTGTAAAGTCGTGGCATCTAGTATATTAGAATGTGAGCTCTGGTTTACTTTTGCAGTGTGTTTTGTGTCAAAGACTGCTGCAATATGAAAGGGACATTGTATAAATATCTTGTGAGCAAGGTTTTTTTTCCTTATTCTTTACAAACAGAATAAAACTGTGCTAAGTGCAAAAGAAAATGTTTTATAAACATATAAATAATTGTACAGCAACACTAATACACGAACACAAGATACCCATATAAATATAAGCACATAAAATTGTTTTTCCGTAGCTTTAAACATTCCAATCAATGCAAATTAGTGAGTGAATAATAAATCATATCATGTGAAACCACCAATGTGAACAACACAACATACAGTATATAAAACAAAAGTCCATAAATCAGCCAAAACGTGACCACAAAAGTGCAAACTTTTTCCTTTGCATCTGTTTACCGGATGGAGGGGCCCCACACTTTAAGGGGTCTAATTGAGCTTCCAGAGTAGCCTGGAAAACTTTAGGACGGTGGTTTTCAACTTGGGGGTCAAATGATGATTTTCCAGGGGTCACCTAATCCTGGGCTGTTACTGAAGCCTGCACCTCTCTCCCAGCCTTTTTGGGGTCACAAAGCAGGGCTGTCCCTGGAAGCCGTGGCCACCCACTCAGCCTCTTTGCAGCTGCCTATTCAGTTCACGGTATGGCTGGGGGGCAGAGACTAGAGGTCAGCTGACTGGTGAGGAATGTGAACTGGGAGGGGCTGGAGGAGAATCCAGATTTCTGTAGAGGTGTCACTGCTACAAGACACCACAAAGTCAGAGACACGGTGAAGCCGGAGACACAGTGAGTAACACTACCTGTGATTATAGTTCCCATTGAAAGTCTCCACTACAGTTCTCAGATCAGCAGATGACCTTGATCAAGAGCACCTAAATTGGCTGATCAGAACTCCCCCCAACATTACCACTTATCCCAACTCCCCACCAGCACTGCCACTGATCACAACCACCCACCCTCCCACCCAAGGAGTAAGAGAAGGAATAAAAATAGAGAATACATGGAAGAGTGAAGAAACGAGGTGGAGGAAAAAAGAAGAAGGAAGAGAAAGAACAAGAAATATGGCTAGTGAGAGGGATGGGGGGGGGGGGGGGCAAGAAATTAGGATAGAGAGAGATAAAAGGGAAAGAGAGGAGAACAAAGAGAGAGAGTACTAAATCCTAAAATTAGGTTTTAATATGGTACAAGTGGAGGGGGCTCAGGGAGCGCTAAATGGCCGTGGGTTAGGGGCGCAAATTTGTCTTGCTTTGGGTGCCGACAACCCACGCTACGGAAATCATTTTACTGTTAGGGGTCCCCACAACTTGGGAAATGTTATCAAGGGGTCACGGCACTTGAAAGGTTGAGAACCACTGCTCTAGGATGATCAGCAAAGGTCACTGTTCCATAGTGACTTCAATCAGGACATTCCCACCATATTAATCAGGAAAGACAAGTACAAGATCTTCCATAGAGTAAAACTGTAAAAAAACTCTACTTATTGTGCATATTGTAAAGAGAGACAAGTCTGGAAATACAGTAAAAACTCTACTCAGCCGAGCGGGTGTGATGACATCAGCACTAGGCTCCGTTTAATGTGTTATAAAAGATGTTGTCAAGGAGCTAGTAGGCTTAACAATGCCTTCTATGATGAAACGCGTCAGTGGAGCCTAGTGCTGACATCATCATGCCTGCTCAGCTGAGCTTGTATGTTCATGCTTGTCTCTTTTTACTAGTTATATTGGTATTTTGTGCATTATGACATCCAGATATATTATATATATACAGTAATGAGTATACTGTGCACTGTTTTACAATATAGTCCTACATTAACCCCTGCATAATAATTTGGTTAATGAAAAATAATTTTTCTAGAAAATAAATTTCTATGTGAAAAAAACACTGCGCAAAAATAAAAAAACTTAAGTGCTGCCAGTACCAAAAAATGAAGATACAATTTAAAACAAAGTGAAAAGGGAGAGGTACGGCGCAAAAACTATATATAATAAATGTGAAAATTCAAATGTTATGAACACTGAATACAAATATAGTGTAAGCAGTGAGCTCAAATACTCAATAACAATAATAAGAGTGAATCTATATTAGGTATAAACAATCCCAAAGTCCATAATGAGTGAAAAAACCATAGAATGGGAAAACATTTTTTTTTAAGTCCCAAATAGAAAATATCAAATGTGCAACATTAATATTAAGAAGGTGCAGTAACGAAGAAAATCCAGATAGTCTGTCCACCAGTTGAAACACCCCAGTGATAAAGTGTTGCAGTCTTCTTACCAGACATGTGTGACTGCACCAGCAGTCAATAACAGCCCTGGATTTATTTACAGTCTCCCAGCAAGACTATGAAAGATCCTCCTCTGAAGTCCTGGATAGGCTCACACATATGTCACAGAAGGGAGAGAAGAATAGAGAATCTCCATAGTGTAACTTGCTTAAAGCTGGTATTTATTTAAAAGGTAATGCACTTACAGAAAAAACGGCATCATGAGCATTGAAAATGACAACCGCCTGTATAAACGGTCGATCTTGGCGTCTCCTCGCGTTCTCCCGCTGTCTCTGTTCGCTGTGTTGGTGATGTGAAGGGCGTCGGAACGCAGGCCACACCTACGCGTTTCGTCACAGATTGACGTCGTCTGGGAATATTAATTCGCTATTGTCACACAACTGGGTGGGGGTTAGGGCGCAGATACACCGGCATAATTCTAATTTCTCGCCAGCGTATCATTGTTTTCTATCCAGGATCTGACTTGCGTAAGTCACTTACACCGTCGGATCTTAAATGCAATAATACGCCGGCCGCTAGGTGGCGTTTACGTCGATTTGTGCGCCAAATATGCAAATGAGCCGATACGCCGATTTCCGAGCTTTTTTGCGCCGCGTCAACGTAGTTTACGTAGTTTGCGTACGGGCTAGGGGTAGCCTTGCGTAGGTCCAGCGTAAGCCATGTTAAGTATGGACGTCGGGACAGCGTCGTGTTTTTTTCCGTTGTTTACGTCGTTTGCGTAACTCGTCGCGAATAGGCCTATACGTTAATTACGTTGCCGTTGTAATCGCTGTATTTGCGGCGTACTATGGAGCATGCACAGTGGCCTACATTTAAGGCCGGCGCATTCGCAGTTTGTTCGGCACGGGGGCGCGCTGAATTTAAAATACAGCACGCCCCCCTTCTTCCCTACTTGAATTACGCGGCCTTACGCCGTGCCCTTTACGCTACGTCAACGCAAATTACGGAGCAAGTGCTTTGAGAATACAGCAATTGCCCGTAAAAACTGCGTAGGCGTAGCGTAAATGGGATACGCTACGCCGCAAATACGCGATTTTTTGAGAATCTGGCCCTCTGGCTCTAGTCATGTGCTTAAAAAAAAAACATTCCCCACCCATTGTAATCCATAGTACAGCATCCTGTATGTAGATCAGGGGGACGGACACATGGATAGAGGGGGCAGCACCCGTGCACCCCTAATGGATCAGCCACCACTGCCATCACATATTCTAAAACTGTGGTTAAGAACTTATCAAGTGTTGGGAGCCCTAACTGTGTCCCCTGACATTACCCATGGGCAGACCATACTATTCAGTTTATGTACTGCTACAGAAGACTATCAAAGATTACAGGGAGAGGAAAAGCTGGACTTTTGACTTGCTACCGGTTAGGTTAAAGACTGGAGACATGCTGCAGGAAATAGAGATGGTGGACATGCCACATGGAACTTGTAGCGATCACAAACATTACAGCCTGCTGGGGTCCAAGAGTCTCATGATTAACACCACTGAGCCACATGTGACTAAAACATCTGTCATGTACCTTGGAATGCTAAAGTCTTTCTACTTGAAATCTGTTACACAGTGGGGGGTCTTCTGCCCTGTCTTAAGGCTAACCCCCTCTCCAGACAGCTCCATGGTCTGGAGGAAAAGCATTATTCTGTGTTTGGGACCACAATCCCTTGATATGGCTTAACCGGGTGGCGGGAGAGAACGGGCGATTACTAAGGTGGAGTCTGGCTTTTCAATCGTACAATTTCACCATACAATATCGGCTAGAGCCTCAAAACGGGAATGCGGATGGGTTATCCCGGCAGACAGACCTGGAACCTTAAGACTGCTTTTCCACTTCCGGTTCCGGTGCCGAATGGAGTAGCTGATCCTCACATCAGCTCCCGCAGCCAGACTCTCCAAACCTGCTTGAATATCGGCAGACCCGCCGCTGACCACCGCCATCACCATCCGCCACACTTCCCCATCAGGAAATGGACATATTTCTGGAAAAAAACGGCCAGCGGTCGTATGCGGCAGTCGCGGCGCGAACGGGGCAGCCGCAAATCGAGGCCCTGGCTTTGGCCTACCCGGATCTGGCCGTGGATGCGGCTCCAGCAATGGAGGTGAGCGGCGCTTCGGCCTCCCCCCCTTCCCCACAGGCTGTCCCAGCTCCATTAGCCCCTCCACAGGTTGAGGACTCCAACAATATTGAGATGATAGCACAGGCTGTAGCAGCTCTATTGTCCCCCATGATCTCTGCCTCTGTGGAGAAAGCCATCTGCGCAGGCATGCAGAAGCTTCAGGCTCAGCTAGGGGAACACACATCCAACATCGAGGAAGAATTATACCAGTCCCAAGCCACAGAACAGGCCCAGGACAAGACGAACAAATACATCCTTGACAAACTCGATGATTTGGAGAATAGATCAAGGAGGAGCAACCTGCGTTTCGTGGGCGTCCCAGAGTCGCTGCAACCCTCGGCACTCTCAGAGCTATGCTCGAATCGCATACCTGCAGCCTTAGACCTCCCAAGCCCCTGCACAGTTGAACGTCGCATGGGACTCTTTAACTCTGACCGCAAGTCGCTCCGTCCCGTCATAGCCAAGTACCTGAACTACTCAGAGAAAGCTCTCATCCTGCAGAAATTCCGGCAGTCAAGGTCTCTCCAGATCGATGGCATGAAGATCCTGATTTTTGCGGACTACTCAGTCGAGGTCTCCAAGAAGAGGAAGGCTTTTCAACAGATCTGCTCGGAGCTCCACCGACAACAAGTCAAATTCTCACTGGCGTTCCCAGCTATCCTCCAGGCTCCCAACGGCGAACAGATCTCCTTCCACGAACCGTCTGCAGCGGAAGCCTTCCTGCGTTCTCATCATCCGAACATCCATACCTGTCCTTCCACCAGAGCAACCCCCACCAACCGTGCCCTGGAACATAGGAGCCCACGCAAGGACTCTCCAAAGAGATTCAGAGCCTCTGGACCTGACCAACAACGTCTTTCTCCCTATTGACAGCCCTTCGAGCCAGCCTCGCTCTAAGGCCCCCCCCTGCATCCTTGATCATTTTATTAGGACCACCCCAGGTTGAGCCCCTACTCCTGCACCGCACCCTCTCCCCCCTCGACCGCCGAGACTCCCGGTAGGCTGGAACATTTCATTTAATTTCTTTGTATTTTGGTTTCACTATGCTGCTTTTCTGAAGTTTTCTGTTTAATTGAAATGTTAATTTTTGTCGTTCAGGCTGCCACATGTTACCTGTCATCTGTTATTTGGTCTTTTCCCCCCTGGAGTCCCTGCTTGGTCTTCTTTCACCCCGCGCTGAACTCATTTCACCTCCTGCTTATACCGGGTCGACACGGGTACTATGGCGGCTCTCTGAGTTCTGCGCTGAAGTTCCTTGGTTGTGTTTTTTCAGTTATTGTTTTTCATCACCCCCCCTCTCCCCCCTATCCTCACCTCTCTCTTTATCGTACACCACTCTTACACCTACTATGCTACCACTCACAGGCTTAGTGGACTGTGGACTCAGACTGCTCATATGCGGACTGCTCTTTCACCACAATTTGCAAATTGGCACTACTGTTTCTACGCCGCCACACATCCCCCCTAGGACCCTCCCAACATGAAAATAGTCTCTTGGAACGTAAAAGGGCTCCGTTCCCCCAATAAGAGAATGAAAATCTTGCGCCACCTTAAACGACTTAAAACTGACATTGCCCTCCTCCAGGAAACCCACCTGTCCTCTCCTGACTTTCAGCGCATGAGAAAACTCTGGGTGGGCACGGTTCTCGGCTCGGACTCTAATGGTCACAGAGCGGGAGTTATGATACTCATTAACAAAAACCTCCCATGCAAGGTCATCTCTATTGACACGGACCGCGAGGGCCATTTTGTATCTGTTCAGGTCCAATTGGGGACCAGGGCCCTGGTACTCACTAATGTGTATGCACCCAACAACCCCACCAATACATTCTTCAGTGACCTCTCAACTTGGATCCTGCGCAATCCATCACTCCCACATCTGTTAGGTGGGGACGTCAATTCTGTTATGCATCCGTCGGACGACAGATCTACACCCAGACACCTCCGGTCCTCCTCAACTACCAATGATCAGACCCTATTGGCATCCACAATAGACTCCCTCCACCTCCATGACATATGGCGCCTCCACCACCAGACAGAGATTTCACCTTTTACTCTAACCCTCACAACGTATTCACTAGACTAGTTCTGCTCCGACACCCTCATCCCTCTGATCTCTAACGCCGATGTACATGACATTGTGATTTTGGATCATGCGCCTGTATGAATCGCGATGCATGTCCCCGACTCGCACACGAATCCCAAACTATGGCGCTTCCCATCCTACCTTCATAACAATTCAGACTTCCAGGACCACATAATAAAAGTTTGGTCTGACTATATCTCGACCAACGCGTCACACTCCGATAATCCCAACCTCCTGTGGGAAGCGGGAAAAGCAGTCCTTAGGGGTTCCATAATATCTTACGCAGCTTCCTTAAAAAAAAAAACGCCCTTAGAAACTACAAACTGGCCAGTACACAACTGCATTGCGACCAAAGGTCCCTTTACAATGATGACCCCCCGGCCACCAGGAAGACCTGGTTTACAGCCAAACAGTCGTTTGACGCGTGGGCTACGACCCTCGAACAAACTAAAGCGGCTCGACTAGATGGCTCTCTCCACAAATTTGGTAACAAAGCAGGCAAGTTACTCTCTAGGCTCTGTAAGGGTCCAAACCGCCCAACCCACATCACCTCCCTTAAGGACCAGACTGGTTCGGTGCAACATACGCCAAAGGGTATAAATGAAGCCATGCTTCACTTCTACACCTCCCTCTACGCCCCTGACCCCATCAACGTCCCAACTGCCCTTAACTTCCTCCAGAAAACATCCCTAGACCGCATCTCTCATTCCCAACTCGAGGCCCTCAACGCTCCCATATCCCATACCGAAGTTCTCTCGGTGATTAAAAATCTCGCTCCATCCAAAGCCCCTGGCCCAGATGGCTTCACTGGGGAATTCTATAAAGTGTTCCATTCACTTCTGACTCCTACCCTTCACGAAGTATATCAACATATATGGTCGGGTGGCCCCTACCTACCCACGGGACACCAAGCCATAATTAAACTCCTGGAAAAAAAGGGGAAAGACCCCCTAGAACCTGGCTCGTATAGGCCGATTTCGCTCTTAAATATTGATGTCAAAATCCTATCCAAAATTGTAGCCACCAGATTAGCCGCCGTCATACCCTCCCTGATACACCCTGCCCAATCGGGTTTCGTTAAGGGCAGGACGGCTACCATGAAGATCAGGAAGGTGATGATGGCTCTGGAACAGGCGAGGTGCAACCCGAAGGGTGACCTAGCCATTATCACCCTAGATGCAGAAAAAGCATTCGATAACGTAAGTTTCGAATGGCTATCCCTGGTTATGACTAAAATGGGCTTCTGCGGTCCCTTCGCCCATCTTATTAAGGCCATGTACTCTGCCCCGGCAGCTAAGTTGGTGGCCGCGGGCCTCTTGTCGGATGAATTCCGGCTCCATAAAGGAACGCGACAGGGCTGCCCCCTCTCTCCTCTCCTCTTTAATATTGCCCTGGAACCTCTGTCTAGGTACCTGACCCAAGTTCCCCCTCTGCATGGCATCAGAATAGGGGACCATGAATTACGCACGTCCCTCTTCACTGATGATGTCCTTATCTTTACGGCCAACCCCTCTAGTGACATGACCACAATAAAAACAACTTTTGACAAATTCAGACAGTGCTCGGGGCTTCGTATAAACTACGGCAAAAGTGAAATTCTCCCCATAGGCCCTACTCACTCCCACTCCTGGACTCAGACGTCAATATTCACTGTCGCGAAGACACATATCACATACTTAGGCATCAAAATAGGGAAACTACCCTCTTCCCTCTACCACCTCAACTATCCCCCTCTGCTCACGAAGATCTCCCAGGAATTGGTTAACTGGATGGATCTGCCTCTCTCGCTCCTGGGAAGGTGTCACCTAGTCAAAATGGTCAGCTTCGCCCGCCTACTATACCCGCTTCAGACAATTCCCCTGCTTTTACGTCATAAAGACGTCAAGATTCTTATTTCGGCAATCTCCAAATTCCTGTGGCGAGGCAGGCGGCCGTGAATAGCTTTCACCAAGCTGTACCTTCCCAGGCGCGAGGAGGGTATTGCATTGCCCAATGTCAGGACGTATAATTTAGCTTGCTTATTGAGAACTGGCATGGACTGGGTGGCCGAAGCCTCTCGGTACTCCAACTTCCCCTTGGAATCAGCAATGGTCCACCCCCTCTCCTTGGTGTCCCTCCTCCACTGTCAGTGGAAATCTATCCCTCCTCCTCTTCAACACAACCTCTTACTACGTGACACAGTCATCGCATGGAGAGAAGTTAGGAAAAGCCTCAAATTATCCCCCTATATCTCTCGCCACCTTCCTATTCGGGGGAACCCAAACTTCCTCCCCGGCCTGGACAACCCCTCCTACCTCATCTGGAAGCAAAAGGGACTTGTAGACTTCTTCTCACTTTGTGACCCACAAACTGGTCGCCCCATTGGCTTTAAACCCCTGGCCATCAAGTTCTCACTCCCAGCAGCTCACGTTTTCCACTATGGGCAGTGTGTAAGCTTCCTGAAAGAGGCCTGCAGAGAGGACAACAAAAGGTTCAAGACATCATTCATCGATTCCCTTCTTGCACAAAACTCCTACAAAATTTCGGACATCTATCTACCTCTCCTTCTGAAAACTACACCCCTGGAGAAATCATCCGTCGCCAACTGGTCCAAGGACTTTCCAGACACCGAGATTGTGCAAAATCTCCTTCATGGCCTCAACACCGTCCACAAATTGCTCCCCAACGAGATATGGAGGGAAACGCAAATTAAAATCGTCCACCGGGCCCATATCCCTTTCACATATGGGAATCAAGCCCAATCATCGCCAGAATGCCCCCTGTGTCATTACCCCAAGCCCTCCCTGACCCATCGCTTCTGGTCTTGTTCTTTCATATCTGCCTTCTGGGACCAAGTCCTTTCCTACATCTTTAGAGTGACTTTGCTAAAGCTGCCCAAGTATCCCCTACTCCTCATTTTCGGTCACTGGGACCCCCAACTGCTCTCATGGTCACTACTATCGCCCCCCCCCCCCCCCCGGCAAAGACTGGATTCTGATATGCCTTCTGCTTTCAAGAAGATCCATCCTCAAGAACTGGATAACCAACGTCAGCCCGACCACCTCCCAACTTCAAAAAGATCTGCTGAAGCTGCTTTACACAGATAAACTGAATACGGACTTAACCCACGAGCGGACGAAGACATGCTTTTACCACAGATGGGAACCCTTCATAACCTCGGCTTTATCACCTATGGACAGGGAACATTTTGAAAAGTTGTCGTTCATATATCGCAACCCATCTCCCCCACCCCAGCCTGCCCGGCTCCCTCCAGCCCAGCTCTCCTCCACTTGATGACCCCAGGGGATCAGACTCTCAACCTCCCCCGAGTCATTGGGGGACCACCCACCATTAGTGTTGCTCACGAATATTCGCATTGCGAATATTCGCTACGAATATTGCATATTCGAGTATTCGCGAATATCTCGAATATCGCGGCGAATATTCGCTATTTCGAATATTCGCATTTTTCAAATTTCGCAATAAATTTCGCAAAAAATCGCAATCAATTTCGCAATCGCGAATTTCGCAATAGCGAAATTTCGCATTTTTTTTTATTTTTTATAAAATATAGCGAATATTGTAAATATCGAATATTCGTGATATTTTATCCAAAAAAAAATAGCGAAATTTCGCAATCATTTTCGCTTTCGCATATGCGAAATTTTGCGATTTTTTTTTTATAAAATATCACGAATATTCGTAAATATCGAATTTTTTTTTTTTTTTATAAAATATCACGAATATTCGATATTAACGAATATTCGCGAATATTCTTCGAAATATTCGCGAAATATCGCGAAATCGAATATGGCGTATTCCGCTCATCACTACCCACCATATCCCTCTGTAACCTCTCCTTCAGGATACTCTCTAAGAACCTGCTGCTTTTTCTCTTTTAAGTCAAGGCTATGGCCTCACTACCTACTGTTGCTACAATCTTGTGCTAGAGTGGTGCACACCCCCCCCTCCCATCTATTTTTGTTTTTATATTTTTCATTTTTCATTATTCGCTATACATATGTCTCTTGTGTTAAGCACTGAGCACTAGGGTCACTCTAGAGCCACGGATCCATTCAGTTTACCTCTATATCAATCTGTATGTAGCCCGATTATCGTGACTGTTTTTTTTATCCGTGGAATACACTCCCCTTCTGTATCAAGTGAACCTGCAGTGCTGTTCCTTTCTTCATCTGTTTGAAGACTCAAAAATGTTGTACAAATGCTTGCGTTTATTCTTTGTATGACATTTCTCTCAATAAACATATATTTAAAAAAAAAAAAAAACTGCTTTTCCAACATCCTCAAGTTGACCTGTTCGGGGGTCTCACTGTGGCTGTTGGACTGTTTCACAGAGGGGAGTATTGTCATGGACCTTGGAATGCTGAAGTGTTTCTACTTGAAATCTGTTACACAGTGGAGGGTCTTCTGCCCTGTCTTAAGGCTACCCCCCCTCCAGACGGCTCCATGGTCTGGAGGAAAAGCATTGCTCTGTGTTTGTGTACTGTGATTGCCACCTGGGGCTTCTGTCTCATTACAAATATCAGTGCTCCTATTCAAGCTATCGGACCAATCCCTGCTTACCCTGTTTCAAGTCCTCATTTGCATGGCCAAGAGGACCTAATTGAGGGTGTTCAAACTTCTGTATAAAATTGTGTGTGCATCCAATAAAAGAGTCTCCTGTTTGAACTTACATACAGCCTGCCTGGTATTTGTTCTGAGCTAACACAAATGGATTTCGAATGGCACATAGCTGTAGTTCGAATCCTGGAGCATCGGATGGCCGAAACATCAAACATTGCGATCTTCCATTGGATCCAATAGTAGCAGAGGAGTGTTGGGAGAGTGGAACCAAGCGAGCAAGGGTCTCGTGGTGGGATTTGCTTTCCAGTTACTGGGACACTCCAAACCACCACAGTGAATGACCAGCTATGCAGCATGCAGGAGAGCCACGCTAAAAGACTTACTTGAGAGCCGTGGAGGGACCGGTGGGACAAAGAACAAGGTCACCCTGATCAGTGAGCTAGCAGAGATGGATCAGAGGGGTGGTGATGCAGGACCCCGGTCAGTTGAAGACTTGTTTCAGCAACGAGTTCGAGAGCGGTTGGCATTATATGGTGCTAACCCATCAGAGACCGCCATACAGAATGCCATTAGAGACATCCAGCTGCAGGATGAGCGACAAGAGAAATAATGAGAGCGACAAGAGAGAAAACGAGAGCGTCAAGAGAGAACAAGAGCAACAAGAGAGAGAACAAGAGTGGCAACATGAGCAGAGAATGGCAGAAATACGCCAATCGGAGAAAACGCCTAAAGATGCATCGACTATTTTAGGAAGGAGAGGAGGAAATTGAAGCGTTCCTGCAGGACTTTGAGAGACTATGCCAGATACATGAGGTACTGTCCCAAGATTGAGTTGCCTTACTGGCGAGTAATTTAACTGGCAGAGCGGCAGATGCATATTGGGCCCTGGAGGACGAGGACGCTAAAGACAATGAAGAAGCCCTGCTAGCCCGATTTGCCATTACCCCGAAGCCAGCCGGAATAAGTTTCGAGAATCCCGGAAACGAACCAACATAACATAAGTGGAGTGGGCACATCGTCTGCAGCGGAACCTTAAGGACTGGTTCCAGGGAAGCTACACTCATACCATAGAGGACATCACCCAGCTAGTACTCTTGAACAGTTCTTTTACCACAACCCTCCAGTAGTATGGGATTGGGTGCAAGATAAGCGACCACGGACTGTACAGAAAGCGGCTACTTTGGCCGACGAATATCTGGACTCTCGAAGGTCAGGCGAAAGCTATCACTATCCACTATCTCGCCCCAGTTTACCAGCCCGACCCAATCCTCCTACGAGACCTAAGTGCTATACCTGTAACCAAACTGGTCATCTGCAGCGATATTGCCCTACCTGATTCATGAGGTACCGAGAGACTGCTCATCCATCCAGATCCTCAGCCCGACACAAACCTCCTACCAGACCTAAGTGCTATACCTGTAACCAAACCGGTCATCTGCAGCGATATTGCCCTACCCGATCCACAAGGTCCCGAGAGACTGCTCATCCATTCAGACCAGCTGCTCATCACTTCCAGAGCGAGCCCAACTATCGAGATGTTCAGGAAGAGTGTGGCAAACTTTTTGAGGCTGATCCTGTCCAAGCTGCTGCCTGAGATAATCATCAGCACCATCGTCAGGCAGTATGGGTTAATGGGCAGCCGGCCCAGGGACTCCGCGAATCCGGGGCTACGATTACCCTCATCCAGCCTCACATAATTCCCCAGTCGGCCCGGACCAGCCAAACTGTTGCAGTCAGGGTAGCAGGGGGCAAGGTGCTACGCTTATCCACCGCCCAAGTCCTCTTGGATTGGGGCTCAGGGGAGCGACAAGTGTCAGTGGCATTACTATGTGAGTTACCCGCAGAAGTACTTTTGGGGAACGATTTGAGGCATTTAACTTCCTCATATGCCCCAGAGGCCGCCATGGCCGTGACCACCCGATGCCAGAGCCAACTTCAATTCAACTCCACTCCTATGGGAACCCAGATGCCTCCATGTTCAGGCTGGGAACTGTACTAAGTCAAGTTGGTGATGGCAGGAAAGAGCAAACCGGTGGCGTATCTTAGCCACAAGTTGTTACCCTGTGAAGTTGGATATGCTGCCGTGGAAAAACTGTTTGGCCTTAGTCTGAGCTTTAAAGAAATTGCAGCCCTACGTGTATGGACGCTCTTTTGCCGTCATGATGGACCACAATCCCTTGATATGGCTTAACCGGGTGGCGGGAGAAAACGGGCAATTACTAAGGTGGAGCCTGGCTTTGCAACCATACAATTTCACCATACAATATCGGCCAGAGCCTCAAAACGGGAATGCGCATGGGTTATCCCGGCAGACAGACCTGGAACCTTAAGACTGCTTTTCCAACATCCTCAAGTTGACCTGTTCGGGGTCCCACTGAGGCTGTTGGACTGTTTCACAGAGGTGAGTATTGTCATGGACTTTGGAATGCTGAAGTGTTTCTACTTGAAATCTGTTACACAGTGGAGGGTCTTCTGCCCTGTCTTAAGGCTACCCCCCCTCCAGATGGCTCCATGGTCTGGAGGAAAAGCATTGTTCTGTGTTTGGCTGTTTGTGTACTGTGATTGCTACCTAGGGCTTCTGTCTCATTACACATATCAGTCCTCCTATTCAAGCTATCGGACCAATCCCTGCTTACCCTGTTTCAAGTCCTCATTTGCATGGCCAAAAGGACCTAATTGAGAACTACAATGTACTTAACAATTGACAAATAGGAAAGTGGTTGTTGGGTGCAGGGTGTTCAAACTGCTGTATAAAAGTGTGTGTGCATCCAATAAAAGAGTCTCCTGTTCGAACTTACATACAGCCTGCCTGGTGTTTGTTCTGAGCTAGCACAAATGGATTTCGAACAGCACATAGCCGTAGTTCGAATTCTGGAGCATCGGATGGCCGAACCATCAGACATTGCGATCTTCCATCGGATCCAATAGTAGCAGAGGAGTGTCGGGAGAGTGAAACCGAGCGAGTAAGAGTCTCATTACAACGTCCAACTGCTAATGAATACATTTAATCTAAAGCCCTGATGTAGATTTGTGACCCTAACTAAAAATTGTATAGCCTCTCCATGTATATCTCCATGGAATACAAAAAACCTTTGTAGTAGGGCTGCTCCCACACAAGGATAAATGCTCATTTACTGTCAGTGGACTGGAAAAAGCACTCTAATGACCTGTACACACAGTGCCGGTGCTAGACTATTTTGCGCCCTAGGCGAGATCAGCTACTTGCGCCCCCATAAAAATTCTGTACTGCTAAAATATAATTTCTATAACTCTATATGGCACAAAAAGGTCGCAAAACAGTCTAGCACGTCCCTATATATACCCCCTGTGATGTTTGTTTCCCCCTCATTGAACTGCTGTACACAGCAAGCATAGTTGCCAACATTTTTTTTTTTAGAGAACTGGGTGACAGCAGGGGATTGGACAACAGCAGAGGGCAGGGTGACAGCAGGGGACTGGGCGACAGCAGATAGGTGGGTGACAGCTGGGCATAGGACTGGGTGACAGCAGGGCATAGGACTGGGTGACAGCAGGGGGCTTGGCAACAGCAGGGGGCTAGACAACAGCAGGGCAGAGGACCGAGTGACTGCAGAGAACTGGGTTACAGCAAGGCATAGGACTGGGTGATAGCAGGGGACTGGGCGACAGTAGAGGGCTGGGCGACAGCAGGGGGCTGGTTGACAGCATGGCAGAGGACTGAGTGACTTCAGAGAACTGGGTTACAGCAAGGCATAGGACTGGGTGACAGCAGGGGACTGGGGGACAGTATAGGGATGGGCGACAGCAGGGGGCTGGGTGACAGCAGAGGGCTGGGTGACAACAGAGAGCTGGGTAACAACAGAGAGCTGAGTGACAGCGGAGGGCTGGGTGACAACAGAGGGCTGGTTGACAACAGAGAGCTGAGTGACAGCGGAGGGCTGGGTGACAGCGGAGGGCTGGGTGACAACAGAGGGCAGGGTGACAACAGAGGGCAGGGTGAAATTGGGTTGAAAACTGCTCTGCCCATTAACTTACATTCAGGACAGTGCTACGGGAAAAAAACAAATACCATCTTGATCTTTGTCAGCTAATAGCACTTTTTACTTCTATGTAAAAGTTTAAAGACAGAAGTGTAACGGTCACCATCGTTTACGACCTTCCATCCACCCACGACAATCTTATCCGACACATTGCGACAATCTTGCATACACGATCAATTTCATTTCCCATAATCAAGACGAGATTCTGCTCTGTACTTGTTTCCAAATGTATGAACACTTTAATGGTTTCTTCTCAGCTTTTTATACAGTACAATATGTTACAATTAATCACAGGACAATGCAATCTCCACCCCCCTATTCACACTGGGGCTAATTCTCTAGCAGACATTTCGGCACCGATACTGAAGAGATCTATCACATTCCTTTATCCATAGAATTCAAATAAAATACAATCACACAATGAATTTCCCTTCAATCCACAAAGGGACCCACACCTGAGCAGCAATACATTCCTTTGCTAAACATAATTGGCATGCTAATTCATTATATCTGAAGAGAGACGGTAACACAGGGCTTTTTAACACAATGAAAAGGTCTTTCAGGAACCAATTTAATTAACACCTTTCAACAGAATGAAATGTCTTTCACAAGCCGGGACACTTAGCATTTTAAAAGCCTATTATACAGAGGGATGAGTCGCTGTCTTGTTGACCTGGTCTCAAGTCAACATGAACCACTTGTAATATTCCAGTATCCTGCCATATGAAGTATCAATAATGTCCCATCTCATGTAATACATGAATTATGATCCTATTAGCCACCCTACGCCCAAAAGGGCACAGGGTGGACTTAGACCCAGGAGTTATTAGTGCCGCTGGCACAGGAGTATCTCTCATCCTTCCAAAGTCTTTGGTTGTCACGGGTCATTCCGTTACAAGAAGTAATAAAGTTGACAAAGATCAAGATGGTATTTGTTTTTTCCTGTAGCACTGTCCTGAATGTAAGTTACTGGGCAGAGCAGTTTTCAACCCAATTTCTCCCAGTCCAGTGGCTGCATAAAAGACAAAACAACATTTTTAGAGCCTTTTTTTTTACCTCCATGTTGCTCTCCCCTGAAGGACCACACGATCTTCCCTGACTCCAGCAGCTCCGCCACCCTCAACCCCAGTGACATACAGGATTAGCCCTTGCCTGGCCACAGGCCATGCCCCTCATGCGTCCTGACCATGTGACCATGAAGAAGGCGGCCAGCTCTTCTGCATCAGAGCTCTGAGCCGATGAACAGCTCTGAAGCTGGGGGAGCCGGGGAAGGGAACTGTCAATGTACTGCATGCGATAGTTCCCTCCCCGTGCCCATGCACGATCCTCGGCAGTGGACATTCCCTCACCTCCTCCAGACCTCCTGTACACACTCCTGCAGACCCGCCTCACAGGGACATCGGCTCCAGCGGGATGGGATGAGGAGGTGACAGACAGGCCATGGCTGCGCTCTAAGCGGCAATGCGCTCTAGGCGGCTGCCTTATCCGCCTAGTGGTAGCGCCGGCCCTGTGTACACACACAACCGTTTTTTCCGTCAGAATAAACTCAGATGTTTTTTCCGATGGAATTCCGCTCAAGCTGTCTTGCATACACACGGTCCGATCGTCAGGAACGCGGTGACATACCACACTATGACGAGCCAAGAAAAATGAAGTTTAGCGCTTCTGAGCATGTGTCGACTTGATTCCGAGCATGCATTGTTTTTTATGTGTGTCAAAATTCCATACAGGCGAGCGGATTTTTCGAAAAATAGAAAACATGTTCTCTATCTAAACATATTCCCCAGCACACCAAGGATCGTTTTTAAAAGAACGTCCAAAAAATTTTAATGCAAAGAAACGATCACACACAAAGGCAACGTTTCGAGGCCACGCAGTGTCTCTTCGTCAGGCAAGTGATCAGCCCTGCGTGGCCTCGAAACGTGCCTTTGTGTGTGATCGTTTCTTTGCATTAAAAATTTTTTGGACGTTCTTTTAAAAACGATCCTTGGTGTGCTGGCGAATATGTTTAGATGATTGCCTTTCCAGTTCCCTGCTGGTGATCGTTTCAGCACCCGTTTTTTCTTTTTTTTTCTTTTTTGGCTGTTGTCCAGGAAGGTGTGCAATTGGAATATTTTGTAAATGTTCTCTATCTAAGTCCGTCTGATTTTCCGACTGAAAAAGTCAGATGTGGCATACACACTGTCGGAATATCCAATGAAAACTCCCATCTGACTTTTACCATTGAAAAATCCAACCGTGTGTACGCGACATTACTTTCCAAATCTCAGCCCAGCAGCTTTGCTCTGGCTTGTGGACTGTCCCACAGTGTTCTCACATCTAATGCAAGGCTTCTTGGTACTTGGTGACATCAGAGGACCTGCAACTCCTGCAGCGCATGGGAGAAGAGGCTGCAGGGACCAGTGTAACAATGCAAAGGAAGCCTGTAGGAGTGGAGGACAAGTGAAGATGCTTTTTCCACTCTCCTAAATGTAAACAATCATTTATCCATTGTGGTGCGAAGCAGCCCCACAGCAAGGGGGGATTTTTGTTTTTCCTGGATTCAAGCTATAAAGAATTCATTATTTTTCTTGAACTAAGATTTCTTCTGCCTTTCCAGTATTACCTCATCATCCTCCATTCTATATGAAGCCTTCAGTTACTTCATACTACAAGCATTATTTCTAACAGCTTAATTGCAACATAATGTTTCATTCTATTACAGCATCATTTTCAACAACCCTCAGGTCAAAAAGAGTTTCTTAATTGATTGAGGTGCCATTTCAGAATGGAGCTGGGATTAAATGATTTGTCCTATCAATGTTTTAAAATGGTGGTTGCCCTCTGGAGTGCTTGTGGTCCTGGTGGGAAGGGGGGGGGGGGGGTCATTGAATCAATCAGCCAGTGGCTTTGCAAACCTGCTAACGCAAAAGTAAATTTTATCAGAATGCTTTTGCATTGTGCTTATTAGGAGAGTGCTGTCACATCATCATATACCTGTGGATCCTGAGTCTGAGGCGGCGTACACACGATCGGATATATCCGATGAAAACGGTCCGCGGACCATTTCCATCGGATATGTCCGATCGGGAGTTTGATCCGATGGCGTGTACACACCATCGGATCAAATTCCCCGCCGCCGGACGGCGCGGTGACGTAGTGGTGACGCGGCGGTGACGTTGACGCCGCCGCGTCACCGCCACGTCACCGCACCAGGAAGTAAAACACTTCCGCGCATGCGCCGAATCCATTCGGCAGCGGCGCGGCGGTGGTGGGAGCCGACATGTCTGCTGGTAAGTGTACTAACCAGCAGACATGTCGGGCGGACAGATTCCCACCGGATAGATTTCAAAGCTTGCTTTGAAATCTGTCGGGTGGAGAAATCTGTCCGCTAGCCCATACACACGAGCGGAGATGTCTGCTGAAACGGTCCATCGGACCGTTTTCAGCGGACATATCCCCTCGTGTGTACGCGGCCTAAGTGTTTCCAGGAGGCAAGTCTTATGCCGCGTACACACGGTCGTTTTTTTGCGATGAAAAAAAATGACGTTTTCTGTGAAGTAAAAAACAACGTTTTTGAAACGTCACTTTTCAAAGACAATTTTGCATACACACCATCGTTTTTTTCACAAAAAGCGAGGTTACGTTCACCACTCTTTTCCATTGAAGCTCGCTTCATAACTTGCTTCTGGGCATGCGCGGGTTGAAAAACGTCGTTTTGAAAGACGTTTTTGCTACACACGGTGACTTTTTGTGAAACAAAAAACGACGTTTTGAAAAACGACACAAAAAATTCAAGCATGTTGGAATTTTTTTTTGGTCGTTTTTTTGAAGACAAAAAACGACGTTTTGCCCACACACCATCAATTTAAATGACGTTTTAAAAAACGTCGTTTTTTTTTCATCGCAAAAAACGACCGTGTGTACGCGGCATTAGATTCTGCTCAATCTGAATCACCCTGCACCCTACCCTCTCACTTACTCTTATGCCGCGTACACACGATAATTTTTTGGCATGAAAAAAACAAAGTTTTAAAAAAATCTAATTTAAAATTATCTTGTGTGAGCTTCACATCATTTTTCAGGTTCTGAAAAACGTCAATTTTTTTTTTCCGAACATGCTGCATTTTTTAACGACGTTTTAAACTATGTTGTTTTTCGGGTTGTAAAAAATGATCGCGTGTGTGCTAAAACGACGTTAAAAACCTGCGCATGCTCAGAAGCAAGGTATGAGACGGGAGCGCTCGTTCTGGTAAAACTACCATTCGTAATGGAGTAAGCACATTCATCACGCTGTAACAGACAGAAAAGCGCGAATCGTCTTTTACTAACATCAGCTAAAGCAACCCCAGGAGTGGCGTCATCCGCATGGAACTTCCCCTTTATAGTGCCGTTGTACGCGTTGTACGTCACTGCGCTTTGCTAGAGCATTTTTTTTAAACGATCGTGTGTGGGCAACGTCGTTTTAATGATGAAGTTGGAAAAAACAAAGTTTTTTCTACATGCCGAAAAATTTCGTTTTTTTCATGCCGAAAAATGATCGTGTGTACGCGGCATTACTCTGATGCCGCGTACACACGGTCATTTTTTATGATGAAATAAAACAACGTTTTAAAAAACATAATTTAAAATGATCGTGTGTGGGCAAAACATCGTTTTATGTCTTCTGAAAAACGACCAAAAAAAAAATGTAAACATCGTTTTTCAGAATGTCGTTTTTTGTGTTGGCAAAACGACGTTCAAAATGACGATTTTAAACCCGCGCATGCTCAGAAGCAAGTTAAGAGACGGGAGCTTCAATGGAACAGAGTGCCGTCGAACGTGGTGTACGTAACTGCGCTTTGCAAGAGCATTTTCAGAAAACGATGGTGTGTAGGCAACATCGTTTTTTAAAATGAAGTTTGAAAAACATTGTTTTGTTTCGTGAGATAAAACAACGTTTTTTTACATCACAAAAAGTGATTGTGTGTACGCGGCATTATTTCTTTGATGTTGACCATGTATGAAGGAAGTTGCATTTATCCAAGGCCAGTACTCCAACAAGGCCTGTCAGATCTAGAGCTTTACCTGTAGATCAGAGATCCAATATCAGGGAAGCCTCCATAACATGACCGAGGGGGCCCTCGATACTGCCACCTGTAAGAGGATTAGGGACTGATTGAAGATTCCACAAGGCAGGATGAAGATTCCCCACATCCAATAAAACATTTGTTTACCAATATAAGAACAGCATCTTTTGGACACAGATTCATAATAGACAGATGTTTCCATGGCCAAACAGTGAGGCAATACACCTCCATCCACCTTGAAAGGTTATAGCTATCATTAGGTACCAATGTGAGTTTATCCAGGCTGGAGCTGTAGGATTTATTAAAATCACTTATTTCAATATTTTTAGTAGAGCATGTAGAAATTATCTGTATCAATTCATGCAACAAATGGGCTGAGGCAGGCAGAGGTATTTAAAACCCCCACTTCAATTTCAGACATTCAATGACAGTATGGAGAGTAATATATTTTCCCCCAGCAGCCTAAAGGGAAGAGTTTTGTGGTGTGTCAAAATGCTCACCCACCACTAGCATAATTAACATAGGTGGAAGTGGAAGGGTAGTGATGTTCCACATATGCCTTTTTGAGGCTCAATATTTTACAACTCATCAAATGAGTTTCATTAAAAATACACATATGGGGGTTATGGGACTTAAAGCGGAAGTAAACCCATCCATAAAACCGTTTCATTTCAGGCAATTCAGTATAGCAAGCATCATACCAGTCAGGGCCTGGATTTGAACCTGCAACCTCGTCTGTGTTTGGCAATGACTTTACTCACTGAGCTACCTGAGATTGCTGGACAGGACACTGTCTGATCCATTGGGTAAAAATGCCTTGTGCCTTGATTTCTGCTGAACCATTAACTTCCTGATTTAAGCCATGTCTCTGCACTTCTTATTTAGCATGTTATTGTGCTCTCTCCAGCCAATATCTTGCTCTTGTCTTCCCTGCGTGCCGTTTTCTAATGTACATTAATTAGCGAGACTGCATTGGATCTTCTGGCAATTATTTCCTGACAGTAGAGCTCTGTACTGGTGTGTTGTCCACTCCTGAGCCTTGCGCACTGTGCAGTATCTACCCCTGTGCCCTGTGTAATACGCACTTCTGAGCTCTGAGCTCTGAGCCCTGCACAATATGCACTCCTGAGTCCTCAAAATGACCCCATGGACACAGAGACATGTTTTCCGCATGGACACTGGGGAAGCAGCATTTTTACTCCTAGCAACACCACTGAAACAGGGGCATTTTCTTTCTTCCAGTGTGTAAACAATGCTTTTGTCGCCGTACAGCGACCTCGCCACGTGCGTTCCATTGTGGAGCACGGAAGTGCCGTGCGTAATCAACGCTCTATTCATCACACATGCCTTACTCCTGTAAACAGAACAGCGTGTTTGCTACACGCTGTTCTATTATTGTCGGCCGTAGCTGGACCACGCTACACAAAACTACTGGTACTATTCTTCCTAAGCTGAAAACCATCGCAGGCTGGATCCATGTCACGATTAAGGTACAACTAACGCTACTAACTATGCTCTACCTGGATCCAGGCTGCCCTGCTTATTGCTATTGCTCTGGGGATACCCTAAGATATTCACCACAAGGAAACCATTCATTACAGAATCCCATTGGTGCTACAATACTCTGCTAATGCTGAAGAACTCTCATCTCTGCAAACGGATAAGTACCATTACCACTACCGCTGTGCTTGGGATAGTTATCATGGTTGCCTATAACAGTTGTGGTATATCTTAAAGGGACATACTCTCTTGAACCAATTAAGCTTCAGTTGCCTCTCTCAAGTATATGCTATCTGCATACAGTATTCTCATATGCTACGTGCTTGACATTTGTTGTTAGTACTATACGGCCTCCCGGCCTAATATAATATACTGAACACAACGCAAACGAACGCACCACACGCTCTTCACAGCAGAACGCTCCCGGTTCTGACTATTTGGGAACAGCTCGTGCTGTTTTCCACTGGCACATTTTTTTAATTTTTTATTTCTTGCTTGCAAGCAAGCCGTTTTAGTTACTTTTTATTTTGGATACAATTTTTACAATAAAGTGCCCTTTATCTTTTCGGTATCACACTATGTGGAATCTTCTTTTTTTTTTTTATTTTTTTTTTATTTTTTTTCAAACAATTTTATTGAGTGTAGAAAGGAAGAAACCCACTTGCAATACATCACAATGGGGTTACATGTAGAAGGTAACATTATTTGAAGCAAATACAATAACCTTTAACAGTTTGGCTATAATACGGGATAACAGAAATACAGTAACTGTGAGTGCTAGAACCGTTTCATTGGGCGAAGCTTGGTGCATAAGACATACAAAAAAGAGAAGTGGACAGGGTGTGTGGGGGAGGGTAATAGGCCTGTCCGTAAGCGCCTCTTTTCACACATGTGACAGTGGTGCGAGAGGATTTCAGCGCCACAGAAGAGAGCTAAATGATGGCCCCCCTCTAACCCATCCACCCCCATCGGGATCATTCTGTGGACGGGGAGGGGTGCGGGACACAACTCCGAAATCGCAGTGTAGTTGGTTCAGAATGGGGTCGGTCTAGCAGAAATGAGAGTGAGGTTGGTCATGTCCAGCGTTTAACAGGTAGGTTGTATTCAGTGGTAGTCTGGTTTCCCCAAGGCAAGGTTATCACTTGGATGTTTGTGTGCGTCATGTGTATTACAAGGAAGGGAAAAGAGTGGGATTTTAGGAGAGATAAGGAGAGGGGGGATGTGGGTGGTCGGAGCCGTGACAAAGGGGGGAGGGGATCTGTTGACCTATGAGGAAATTACTGGTCCACGATTGGGAGCCTGGTCTGCTGCATTAGGGGACACAGAAGGGGTGGAAGGGAGCCGACGGTCAAGCGATTCTCTATAGTGGGACCAACATGCCCATGTGATTTAGAATTTATCATGAGTTTCTTTGGATTGGTGAATGAGTTGTTCTAGTTCTTCAATTTTTTTGACTCGGGAGTGCCAGTCCTGAATTGTAGGCGGAGTCGTAGATCTCCAGCGCAAAGCAATGCATTGGGTGGCCGCATTTATCAGGTGTAAGGGTAGAGATTGGCGATATTGCGATCGTGGTAGAACAGAGTGGTGTAACAGGTATTGTGCTGGGGAAAATTCAATTTGATGGGTGGTGATATTTACAATTCATTCGTGTACCTCCTTCCAGAACAGCTGTAGGGTGAGACAGTCCCACCAAATGTGGAGGAGGGAACTTGGCCCCCCACCACACCTCCAACAATGCTGTGAGACCGTCGGAAAGATTTTGTGCAACTTATCAGGGGTCTTGTACCATCTTGCACCGAGTTTATATCTATTCTCTTGTGCGGAGACATTGACTGATCCTTTGTGTGTGTGTTCCCAGAGGGACAGGTCTGCCTGCCATGCATTGCGGGTAGTAGTGATAGGGGTCACAGTCAAGATCAGCAGTGAGTAGAAGGAGGAGATCAGGTGTCTTTGGGGTTCCTGAGACGCACAAATTTGTTCTAAAGGCGTAAGGTCTCTACACCATAAAGAGGGTGACCGGGGCCCTGTCGAAAAAGTGTTTCATTTGTAGGAATTTGAAAACTGGTCAGTTTCAAATGTGGGCAGGCAGCTACCATCTCCGAATACAGGAGAAGGGCTTCTTTTTATTTTTTAAACCAACATCCTACGTGGCTTCTAAACCCCGCTGAGGACATCAAACCATTGGGAGCAGCTGGAAGGTAAACAGAGGACCCCCTGACACTGTAAGGCTCTATTCCCCTCTTGGGGACATCTATTTATTGGGTAAAAACTGCGCCATGACACCCGGACTTAATGTAACTACAGTCCACAAATGCACTCTAGGTCCTCCACAGGAGCTGTATAAATGAAGAAATTCTCCAGTGCCTAAAAGTTCTTTCAGCTTAGGATTAAGTCTGCTATGCATATAGCTAGAAGCATGTGAAGAATAATTGGAGATTTTCCTAGCTGGTGACGGAAAATATTAGTTATATGAAGACAGGAGGCGAGTATCTTGCATTAACTTTCTTTACTAATGCTCATAGCAGAAAACAGAATTCAATACTTTAAAAAAAAAAAATTTTACAAAGAGAACTTTACTACAAATCCCAAAATCCCTGAGACCGGAAACCCCTCCCCCAGGAGATCCTATATAACGTCTGCATGAAACCAGGAACTTCCTCTTTCTGGATGCGAATACTCCAGGTGTAACTCCAACTGCTGGAACAAAAAAGTCCAAACCTTCCGCGTCCATCCGGGCCGGAATCCTTGAACCACTGAGAACAGCCTCTAGGCTTCACGAATCCTGGCGCAGAGCTTCGTCTCCCAGAGATCTTCAACAGAGAACGCTTTAATCTATAGCGCGACTAACTTCGACCCAACGGGGTCCAGAGGGCATCTTTGAACTGTGTCCAGAGTTATGTGTAAGGCATCAGTATCCTGAAATGGTAAAGAATATGCATCATAGGGTGGGTAGGGTGGGAAGATACTCGCCTCCTGTCTTCATATAACTAATATTTTCCGTCACCAGCTAGGAAAATCTCCAATTATATTTCAGACAGGAGGCTCATATCTTGCATGTTTAAAGCACAGTCACAGATCATGCAACAGTATATATAACCCTACCACAAACGAGTGAGCCTACAGTCCTCTACATAACTACATGTACGTTAGATTCTCCCTGAAGGGCGAGGTAAGTACTAGCTGAGTCAGAGTATCACGATCAAGAATTCAGTACCAATAGAGAGACATGATTTCCTGGTCTAAAGTAGAACTCGCGAAAGGTCGATTCGGACGACCAGTCGGCCGCTAGTAAAAGGTCTGATAGAGAGCACCCTGTGGAAAAGACCTTAGTGGCCATGGCCCCCCTGGTCGAGTGTGCGCCGAAAAGAGAGACGTCTATCCCCGCCATGTCCATGACCGCACGCACCCATCTAGCCAAGGTGGCTGAAGTCACTGGATGGTGTGGTTGCACAAATGAGATTAGAAGTTGTGAAAACCTAGGAGGGCGAAGATGCGCTGTGAGATTTTCGTAGGCTTGCAGGCATCGAACCACACATAGTCGAGGATGGGCTGGGAAAAAAGGGTAGAAAACCGAGTGCAAGTGGGTTTTCGTCCTGCGTACTACTGAGAATCTCACTCCTTCTGGAGAAAATTGCCGTCTGGAAACATCCAGGGCTCTCACGTCCGAGACGCGTTTGATAGAGATTAGGCATAGAAGAGTAGTGAGTTTCAGAGATAACAGTTTTAGGGAAAGGAGGTCATTGTCTTCCCAGGAAGAAAACAATCGAAGAACCTTGGAAACGTCCCAAGTGGAGGAATAACGTGGCCGGGGAGGTCGGTTGAATTTTGCGCCGCGGAGAAGGCGACACACCAAAGGATGTTTCCCTACAGGGAGGGAATCGACCGGGCAGTGATATGCTGAGATGGCGGATCTATAGACATTCAAGGAGCTATATGCCTTGCCCGAAGCGTAGGACTCCGCGAGGTAATTTACAATCGCGGAGACAGGGGCCTGAATGGGATCAATTTGTCGTTGATCACACCAACGAGCCCACAGCCTCCAGGCATATCGATAAGCCGATCTAGTCCCTGGGGCCCAGGCCAAGGCGAGGAGGTCTCTAGCTGATTCTGAAAGTCCAGTACTAGATTCTGGCAGCCCGATACCAACCATGCGAGGAGGGGAAGATTGCCCTCCAGCAGTAAAGGATGTGGACCCTTGGAGGGATTGGACAGGAGGTGAGTCGAGTGGGGAAGAAGCCTGGGGTAGTCGACCGACATCCCTAAGGCCAGAGGGAACCATGGTTGGGTCGGCCACCAAGGAGTGATCAGGACCACTGTGGATCCCAGGTTGACCACCTGGAGGAGTAGCCTGGTGATCATGGAGAAGGGGGGAAAGCGTAATGTGGGCCGTCTGGCCACCATTGAAAGAACGCGTCTACAGCCACGGCTTCCGGGTCCGGTCTCCAACTGTAGAAACTCGGCAGTTGTCGATTGAGCCGGGAAGCGAAAAGGTCCATATGCAAAGGACCCCAGAGGTCGTGTAACGCCAGAAACACAGATCTGTCCAGGGTCCAATCGCTGGAATCGGACAGATGACGGGAGTTCCAATCTGCTACCCAATTGGATACTCCCGGGATGTACTCCGCTACAGGGGAAATATTGCGAGAGAGACAGAAATTCCAAAGTTCGGAGGCAATATCCGCCAATTGTTTGGATTTCGTGCCTCCTAAACGATTGATATATTGCACCGCCGCTACGTTGTCTAAACGTAAGAGAGCGCAACAATTGGATCTCTGCGAGAGAAAACTCTTGACGGCGAAAAATGCCGCCAGGAGTTCCAACGCGTTGATGTGGAGAGGAGACTCTTCTACGGACCACGTCCCTCCTGTGGAGTCCGGGCCGCAGCGAGCTCCCCAGCCTAGGCGACTGGCGTCTGATTCCAGGACAATGTCCGGGCGGGGGCTGAAGATCGTTTTCTTATTCCATTCCAGGGCATGGTGGAGCCACCATCGGAGCTCCGCTTCCGAATCCGGACAAAGGGTGATTTTGTCCGAGTACCGAAGACCTCGACGCAAATGAAGGGCACCTAGACGTTGAAGGGCTCGGTAGTGAAGGGGCGCAGGGAAAATAGCCTGAATGGATGACGACAACAGACCGACTATCCGGGACAGGAGTCTGAGAGATATCTGCCGTTTGTGCAAAACCGTCCTGATTTCCTTCCGAATCAGAGCCATTTTGTGGTGTGGTAAGCGTAAAACCGCTTGTCTGGTGTCCACCGAGAACCCCAAGAATTCCATCTCCTGGGCCGGAGATAGTATGGACTTCTTGTGGTTTAGGAGAAAACCTAGACCTTCCAGGAGAGATATCGCCCAACATTTGTGTGTTTCGGCTTGAGACTTCGAGCGAGCCATAATGAGAAGATCGTCTAGATAAATTATCAGACGTACCCCCCTGCGACGCAACATGGCGATAACCGGTTTCATTATCTTGGTAAAACACTAAGGGGCCGCTGAAAGGCCGAAGGGAAGGCAGGTAAACTGCCACGTATGTCCCCGCCATCTGAATCTCAGATACTTTTGGGAGGACCGGTGCATAGGAACCGTCAGGTATGCATCTTTTAAATCTATCTTTACTAGCCAATCCCCCTGGACAAGAAGGTCCCTGAGCATATGGATACCCTCCATCTTGAAGTGGCGATAGACCACGTATTGGTTCAGATTTTTTAGATTTATTACCGGACGATATCCACCATCCTTCTTTCGAACCAGGAAAAGGTTGTTTATGAACCCCGGAGACTTGGGGTCTACCTCTATGACAGCGTGTTTTGCGATCAGGTCTTGTAGTTCTAAGTCTATGAGGTTCCTGTTGTGTTCTGAAAAATGAATGGGGTGCGGGGTCCCCGTCATGGTAGGTATAGTCATGAAGTCTATCTGGTAACCCTGAATTGTGGACAGAATCCAATCGTCTGCCGTAATCATGAACCAGGCATGGGTAAAATGTTTCAGTCTGCCCCCTATTGGTATGTGAGGGTGGTGTGGGACACTCACCGGTAGGAGGTCGGGATCTCGGGAAGCCCCTGCCGCCGCGACTCCTCCATGGACGTCCTCTAGGGGGGAAGAATGGTGCCGGTTGTGCAAGGGTGGTAGTATATTGCTGCTGTGTTGGCGTAAAGGCCTGATTGGGGGCCCTTGAGAAGGCCCTATAGTAACCAGCACGGCCGGCAGAGCGGCCTCTACCTCTGCCGGCCTTGGCAAAAACCCGGGTACCTGAACCGGACTTCTTCAGGGACGACTGGGCCTTGTCCAGGCTATTGAACAGACCCACAAATTTATTAATATTTTTAATTAGGTCCTCCCCAAATAGGAGACCCTCAGCCGAGGGACCTGGCTCAGACTCTGCTAGATGAGAAAGCTGTGGGTCCAGCTTCATCAAAAGAGACCTGCGCCGTTCTATGGCACAGGTCGTGTTGGCTGAACCTAGAAGGCATATGGCCCGCTGGGCCCAACCCCGTAACTGCACTAGATCTACCGGTTCATCGGTGTTGGCCGCCTGTTCAGACAGGTTCAGGATCTTTGTTAAGGGTCCCAGCAGGTCTAAGATGCGATCCTGGATCGACTTAAAGGAGCGTTCAATGCCCTTTTTAGCATATTTCCCTGTTTTTGTCAGGTACTTAAGCAGGATCGGGTCAATCTCTGGGGTGACTGCCGCTTTATGGGGTACGAATGGCCTGGGACATTCTGCCCTTAGTTTATTTTGGTCTTTCCTATCAAGGATCTTCCTGACCCAATGTTCCACATATTGTGAAACTTGCGGAATCGGGGCCCAGTCCCCTGACCTAGGGTGTGTGATACTTTCGGGATTAAAGAAAGGTTCACCCAGAGAGTCCAGAATAGTTGTGGACTGCAATTGTGAGTTGGTTTCCGTTTCAGGAACCATGTACCCAGCATCCTCCATTTCCGCATCGGAATCGTCCGATGAAAGGATCAGAGATCCGTCAGGTGACTCCTCGTCTGATTCCTCGTTAAACGAGTCCGGTTTAACCCGGTGGGCAGAAATAAAATTTTTATTAGTGATCTCCTTGTTTGTCAAGGGTCGTTCATTGTTCGGATGTCTGGGTCGGCAGGCCGTGGAGGGTCCTGCCTCAAGCATGAGTTTTACTTCCCCTGCCGGGGAGTCGGTGTGGGTCAACAAATGTTTCCTCTTGCAAGAGGCTTTTCCCACTTTCATTGCCTCAGGGTGAGGTAAGATGTTGGTCACAGTGGCAGCTAATGCTGCTTGAATAGAATTATTAATGATGTCCTGAATTTGGGCAGCTGTGAGCAACTGAGGGGTCTCAGGGGTGATACCCTGATCTGCTCCATGTGAAGCTAGGTTCCTAGAACCTTCTGCCATATTATTAGTAAAAAAGGAATTTTGCTCAGGCAAACCGTTTCCTACAGACCACTGATTACAGTGCTCCGTCTATTCAATAAACTGCCTGAGGTGAAATATGTGTGTGTAAGTCTACCGTGCCCTGATAGTGGTCACGCTATCAGGGAGAGAATGAATCCAGCAGCCAAGCCCGCACAGCACCTTCCCCTAGTAGATCAGCCGCTGAATGCAGCGGTGAAGAGCGGTGGGCAGGTCCTGTGTTCGGCGCGTCGCGGTGACGTCACCGGAGCGCTGCCATTGGTCGAACGAACGCGGGTATACTAGGAGGGAGAGAGACTGTGATCGGCCCGCCCCCTCCTACAAGAAGGGCGCGAATCGCCCTGAGGTATAGTTCAAGGGACACACGCGCAAGTGGGGGGGGAGAAGAAAAGGGGGGGGGGTAACACAGCCTAAAGGCGTTTGAAGCGCCAGAAAAACGAAGCGCAGCCGCGCCTCACAATTGAATAAACAATACAATTTTACAATACAATTTACACCATAGACAAAAATATGAGGTACTTAAGTGGCCATGAGCAGAAAGAAAGAGGAAGTTCCTGGTTTCATGCAGACGTTATATAGGATCTCCTGGGGGAGGGGTTTCCGGTCTCAGGGATTCTGGGATTTGTAGTAAAGTTCTCTTTGTAAAATTTTTCTTTTTTAAAGTATTGAATTCTGTTTTCTGCTATGAGCATTAGTAAAGAAAGTTAATGCAAGATATGAGCCTCCTGTCTGAAATATAATTCAATCACCTGCGTGATTACACAGCACACTGCACTCTTCAGTGAAAACCCACCACCAACTCATCAACAGCTTACCAGACGAGCTATTGGAAGTAGCAGTCGGCTATAACCCAGCTGCGGCCTTTGGGGAGAAAATCCCACTCCCTGGATCAGAATCTACACCTCGTCTCCAGCAATCACAACGGAACACCACCGCAGGGTCATGCATAAAGAATATGGCAGATATAGTGTAATTCCGCAAGGGACTTTTATTAAAAGCAATACGATAAAATTATACTCACAATTTATAAAGAAAAACGAGCATCTATAAAAAACTGTTGCCGGCCGGCACACACATCAATCAGAGCCCTTCCTCCTGAACGTGATGACATCACTGCACGTTCTCCCAGACGCGTTTTATCATTGGACGTTGTCAATGGGATCCCAGGAAGGGCTCCGATTGATGTGTGTGCCGGCCTGCAACAGTTTTTTTTATAGATGCTCGTTTTTCTTTATAAATTGTGAGTATAATTTTATCGTATTGCTTTTAATAAAAGTCCCTTGCGGAATTACACTATATCTGCCATATTCTTTATGCATGACCCTGCGGTGGTGTTCTGTTGTGATTGCTGGAGCCGAGGTGTAGATTCTGATCCAGGGAGTGGGATTTTCTCCCCAAAGGCCGCGGCTGGGTTATAGCCGACTGCTACTTCCAATAGCTCGTCTGGTAAGCTGCTTGATGAGTTGGTGGTGGGTTTTCACTGAAGAGTGCAGTGTGCTGTGTAATCACGACGATGATTGAATTATTCTTCACATGCTTCTAACTATATGCATAGCAGACTTAATCCTAAGCTGAAAGAACTTTTAGGCACTGGAGAATGTCTTCATTTATACAGCTCCTGTGGAGGACCTAGAGTGTATTTGTGGACTGTATGGTTACATTAAGTCCGGGTGTCATGGCGCAGTTTTTACCCCGCTTTTTTATGTATTATATCTAGTGCATCTGCACAAGAGCTGCTGCCTCCCCATTAATTTTCGTTTTTGGTGATATCTTTATTGCTATTGGACAACACCTTTGTGATAAGCGCAATTTTTCTGTTATTATCTATTTGGTGAGTGGGGATCTAACAGGGGGTAGCACGGATGTCAACAAATTAAAGACTAATGCCGCGTACACACGGTCGTTTTTTTGCGAAGAAAAAAAACGACGTTTTTTAAAACGTCATTTAAATTGATCGTGTGTGGGCAAAACTTTGTTTTTCGACCAAAAAAAAAATTCCAACATGTTTGAATTTTTTGTGTCGTTTTTCAAAACGTCGTTTTTTGTTTCACAAAAAGTCACAGTGTGTAGCAAAAACGTCGTTCAAAACGACGTTTTTCAACCCGCGCATGCCCAGAAGCTAGTTATGAAGCGAGCTTCAATGGAAAAGAGTGGTGAACGTAACCTTGCTTTTTGTGAAAAAACGATGGTGTGGAGGCGCGCGCGCGGAGTCTAGCAGGACGGTCATGCCGCACTAGAGCTCCGCTCCATGGAGGAAAAAACCGCGGATAAACGCAGCAAATAGGAACCGCAATTGAACAGAAAACAATATATCTGATCGTGGGAGACACGGGGAACATTCCTCTACAAAAATGGTGCTCGGAGGTACAAGAAACAAGATAAAGCCGAATGTCAGCAGCGGCACTCAGCACACTAAAGGTACCACAAAAAAGGCGCCATTCTCCTCAGCCACCTCAGAGACTCCCACCTCAGGGAAAGATAGGAAAAGCGCAGCCAGACCAATGAAGCCCAATATTTCTTTGGATACCACAGAGTCAGACAGCGAGGATGAAAGCCAATTTAAATCCTCTCAGGCTACTAGTCACAATGCAGAAATCCCCTCAGAACTGCTGACACAATTTGAAAGAATGCTGAATAAAGCACTGAAACGCACTTCGGACCAAATCACCTCACACCTAACCAAGGAAATAAGAGACCTGGGAAGCCGAACAGAGGTATTCGAAACAAAAATGGAGGAACTGGAAATTTATACACAAGAATACCAATTTGAACTGGACACACTCAAAGAGGAAAACTTGGTGCTACAAAATAGATTAGAGGATTACGAGAACCGTGCAAGGAGGTCCAATTTGAGGTTTAGAGGTATCCCGGAATCAATTATAGACCTCCAAGGCACAACATTGGCGATATGCCAGGAATTGTTACCAGGAATTGCAGTAGAACGTCTGGAAATGGACAGAGTCCACAGAGCACTGGCCCCTAAGAAAGCAGAAGGTCCCCCCAGAGACATCATTGCCAAGTTCCATTACTACAAGACTAAGGAACAAATACTAGAAGCAGCCAGAATGAAAAATGACCTGTCATTCCAAGGTCACAGCTATCAAATATTCGCTGATATCTCGCAGCTAACTATATCCAAAAGGCGGGCAATGAAGCCTCTTCTAGCAGAACTCCAACAACGACAAATCAAATATCAATGGGGATTCCCCTTTTCCTTAAGGTTCACATACCAAGGATCCAAAATTGTATGTAGAACCTCTGACCAATTGCACCAAGCTTTACTTGATCTCAAAATTATTGAAAACCCAACTACAACAACCACTTCCCGCAGAAGAACTGCATCGAATTCCTCCCACAACAACTCACCTCGCCCTGAGAAGGACAATGGCACACAGCATTCAAACAAGCGAGGGAGATTCGCTCCCCAGACCATGGACCAAGAAGACACGATGGACTGAGCATCTGATGGAACTCCCTCAAACATTACCTCCTCTTAAACGCGAAAGTTAAATAATGGAAGGACCCCTATATATTCTAAATACAAAAGGACTACATGCCTTTTTTTTTTTCTTTTTTCTTTTCTCTTCTTTTTTGACCCCTTTCCCCCCACACCTTTAAAAGAGCAAAATAGAGAATTAGACACACACACACATTTCCTAAATAGACTTTCATCCTTACCTCACTCCCTCCTTATTCTTACACCCCCCTCTCCCTCATTTTACCTCACATCTCTCCATCATACTAATCTACACTTCCTCCCATGGCCCACAACCAACACTTCCCTTGTACTGTACAAACCTAGCGCAAATTCTCTCCTTGCAATCACAATTACCAACATTACCTTACTCACGGCTTGAACATCAACTTAAAACAAAACACATCGTTAACAATATCACTATAACTTGTTCAGAGACTCACTAAGTCACAACACTACACCTTAAACCCATAAATAACACAAGTAACCAAGTTCTGACAAGACAGCTGTTTCTGCCAGATGTCTAGCACAAGAAGAGATCACCACTTTATCCCCACCTGTTTCCTCCCTCACCTCTAAAGCTTACTCCCCACCCAGCAAGAACCAAATTATATCCTGTTCATTTATTATTATAGCCATTTATAGTAAAACTGACACCTGAATAGGTGTTTCTACTGTGCACTCAACAAGCGGTACTCCAGTTCATGGAAAATACACGTGCCTCTCTAAAATCTCCTCAGGTCCCCATAGTATTATGTGGAGACTTGACGAGACCCCCTTTCCCCTTGTTGGGATACAAATTCTCCCACCACGGGCAAACACTATGTACATAATGTTGATTAAATTCTTGTTAACTTGCTTTGTATTTCATCTTTCATTTTTCTTTTTTAAGGTTAATTGTTTTGGACCCTCCCTTCCCTCATCCCTCCTTATATCTGCACGGAGCAAATCGGACAACTACTCTACCAAGAATGACGGTAAGATTGCTAGATTGATTGAGCTGCCATGGACCCGTTAAACTTATTGACCCTTAATGTGCAGGGTCTCAACGTCCCCCAAAAACGTACAAAGGCATTTAGATCCTTCCAGGCCAAAAAGGCCCATATTGTTTGTTTACAGGAAACTCACTTCACTCCCGACACAACCCCTAAATTCTATAATGCCTCTTACCCACAAGTTTATACTGCATCGGCTTCCACCAAGAAAAGAGGAACTTTGATAGCCTTTCACCGAACTACTCCTTTTACATTAAAATCTGAAATCAAAGACCCAGAGGGTAGATACCTTATCCTAACAGGCTATATTATGGACTCTGCGATTACAGTAGTCTCATACTACGCTCCCAATACCAACTCCTTACCTTTTCTATCCCACCTATTCCAAACAGTCAATACGCATAAAATGGGCTCTCTCCTGTTGTGTGGAGATTCGAACCAGGTCCTCCTCCCATTCTTAGATAAATCCCCATATACGCCACCAAAATACCAATCTAAATGGACTCTCCCAGGCCTCCTATCCAAATATAACCTTGTGGACTCTTGGAGAGAATATAACCCCACAAAGCGAAACTACACTCACTTCTCAAACCCCCGCCAATCATTCAGTCGCATCGACCACATATTAGTGACAATTGGAATGACCCCAGAAATTCTAAATTCAAGTATCATTCCCATTCCCTGGTCTGATCATAACGCAGTACTCACTACCATAGCATCTGCGATCCCAAAAAATCATGATCCTACTTGGTACCTCCCAGAAACTCTACTCAAACACCCCGCCCTTTGCCTACCCATCGAGCAAGCTTTGAAAGAATACCTAGAACTTAACACGAGTCCAGAAATATCTCCACTCACATTATGGGAAGCACACAAGCCAGTTTTAAGGGGAACATTTCAGCGAGAATTGGGAATCCTCAAAAAAAACCGAAGACATTTAGCGAAGCAACTTGAAACTGAATACAACTCAGCCTTTCTGGCCTTGCAAGACAACTACACCCCCACTAACAAAAAACGCTTAGATAAGGCACGCTTAGAATATGACTTATTCCTCACAGAATCAGCTGACAAAACACTTAACAGGTCAAAACACACTTTTTACAAAAATGCGAATAAGCCAGGGACATATCTAGCTAGATCATTAAACTCACTAAATAGAACGTTTAAACCCATAAAACTAAAGATAGCGAACAACGTTGTTTCTAGCAACCCTCTCAAAATTGTAAGAAAATTTAGTTCACACCTAAAAGCACTATACTCTGAAACAGGCACATTTAATGAAGCGGAAGCAAACTCTTTCTTTTCTCAAATCCAGTTGCCAAAGATGAATCATTTACAAAAATCGCAACTGGAAGAACTTATCACACAAGAAGACGTGTCCATGGCCATTAAAGATCTTAAATTAAACAAAAGACCAGGACCAGACGGGTTCTCTACACGATATTATAAAACTTTTACAGAACTAATCTCACCAAGACTGGCAGACGCATTTAATGACCTGTTGAAGCAAAAGACCTTCAGACCCGAATCACTACTAGCTACGATATGCATGATTCCTAAACCGTATACGGACAACACCCTCTGTACCAACTACCGTCCAATTTCTATGATAAACACAGATATAAAATTACTAGGTAAAATTTTGGCTACCCGTCTCAACAAACACATAGGCAAAATGATACATCGAGACCAAGTAGGTTTTTATACCCTCCAGACAAGCGGGCGATAACATACGAAGGGCCTGCTTGCTAGCACATATTGCAAGAAAAAGGGGCATCCCTGCTTGTTTTCTGTCTCTGGATATTAAGCAGGCCTTTGATTCAGTCTCCTGGTCGTACTTAAACTATACGCTCCAAAACTGGGGATTCGGCCCAAACTATATCAAATGGATAATGGAACTATATAATAACCCAAGAGCTTATGTTAAGTACGCGGGATATAAATCAGACACCTTTAATATCAAAAGAGGCACACGACAGGGATGCCCATTGTCCCCATTATTGTTCGCCCTACTCATCGAACCATTAGCAATAAAGATTAGATCAGATCCCACTATACTAGGCATAGAACTAGGCGGCCTTAAGCACAAAGTATGTCTATTCGCAGATGACATTCTCCTATTTTTAGCATCCCCTCAAGTGTCAGGCCCAAACCTTATCCCAATACTGAACCACTTCGCAACTTTTTCAGGACTCAAGATCAACCCTAAAAAATGCCTAGCCCTGAACATATCACTTTCGAAACTAGAACTGACAGCAGCCAAAACAGGCCTTCCGTTCGAATGGCCAGAAAAAGTATCCCATATCTAGGAACACACCTAACCGCAGCCACTTCTGATCTTTTTTCACATAACTATCCAACTCTCTTAAAACAAATCACAAACATTTTAACTGCATGGACCCATCTCCCATTGTCCTGGCTTGGAAGAATAAGCGCAGTGAAAATGACGATTCTCCCGAAACTACTATATCTCTTTAGGGTACTTCCTATCCCAGTACCTGCATACTTTTTGAGAATCATCCAGAGAAGAGTCTCATCTTTCATTTGGGGTTCTTCCAAGCCAAGGATAAAGCAACAGACTTTGTATCTCCCCAAAACACATGGTGGGCTAGGACTCCCCAAACTTTGCACATTACTATAGAACGGCACAAATAGCTACTCTCACTAAATACCATGCGAACCAAGAATTACCTCTCTGGGTCTCGATAGAAACAACGGAATGTGACCCCATTCCACCAACCAACCTATTATGGATACCCCCCAAATCACGCAAAAACATAGATAACCCCATAATTAAGCACTCACTCTCCCTTTGGGATAGATTCAAGTCAAAATACCACTTACAATCCCCTCACATCCCAATGCTATCTTTTTATAAAAAACCCGGCATTCTATCCACCAGCTTGGATTGCTCCCAAAACATTTAAAGAATGGATAGACAGGGATTGCATACACCTGTACAAATTTTTGGAACTATCGAACTTCCTGCCCTTCCCGTCAATTTGCAAAAAATACGGTATCCCTCACTCAGAACTCTTTAGATACCTCCAAATAAAAAACTTCTTCGAACCACACTTGAACCATACCCCGCCACTCGCCCAGCAGTCCCCCTTCGAAAGAATATGCAGAAAAGACCCACATGCTAAGGGCACGATATCTACTCTATATCAACATTTGCTAATCCACAACACAACAGGACCACCATATGTTCGGAAATGGGAGGAGGACCTGGGACTCGAATTAGAGACCTCGGACTGGAACCAGATATGGCGTAACACGAAAGCTGCCTCCCCAAACATAATAGCATTGGAAACCAATTATAAAGTACTTACCAGATGGTACCTGGTACCGGCCAGGATAGCAAAATACGCTCCAAATTATACAGGGCAATGCTTCAGGGGATGCTCAGCTATAGGTACGTTTTACCATATCTGGTGGTCATGTCCTAAAGCGCAAACGTTCTGGGCAAAGATCTTCAACATAACTAATGCGTTGACTGGGAAAACTAACCCTCCGAATCCTAAAACAGCCTTACTGAATCTGAAGCCCGAGTGTCTAACAAACATACAATTCAAATTACTAATGCAACTCTTTACGGCAGCGAAACAAACCCTGGCTAAAGCCTGGAGAACCCCCAATCTTTCGATGACAGAAGTGAAAAATAGGATGAACGTAGCAATGACGCATGCCAAAATGGAAGCATTAGACACGATTACTAAATTTGAAAACCTATGGGAGCCGTGGACCTTGTACATTACTCCAAATTCCTTTAATGATAGAGTGTTGTTGCCATGGTAGCTCAATTGGTGTGCATATCTACAGAAACATCTAACCGACGACCGTGGAATCCGACTTGCTCCTGCAGACCCCCCTAACCCACTCCCCCTCCCCTCCACATATCTCCCCCCCCCCCCTCCCCTGATGGTTACCTTATATGATTTATACTGTACAAATTTTTATTAATAAGATTGACATGTGAACTCAAGACGGAACTTACAAAATCGATATATAAGTAACTGCATTATACTGTCAATCAATACCTTAAATGCAACATCATCTTATATATATATCTTTTTTTTTCTCACCTCTTCTCTCCCATACGTTATGTTGCCTTATGCATGTTGCAATTGCTATGAAATAACCTGTATTCATAACAAAACACTCTTTATAACAAAGTAACCATTATACACTATCTGTATATTCTACTTACCAAGTAT
The DNA here is from genome assembly GCA_029574335.1 of Rana kukunoris. Lineage (NCBI taxonomy): Eukaryota > Metazoa > Chordata > Amphibia > Anura > Ranidae > Rana > Rana kukunoris. The sequence continues at coordinate 551,247,982 of CM056049.1, forward strand.
CAATAAAATATTTGACAAGGAAAAAACGATGGTGTGTATGCAAAATTGTCTTTGAAAAGTGACGTTTCAAAAACGTCGTTTTTTACTTCACAGAAAACGTCGTTTTTTTCATCGCAAAAAACGACCGTGTGTACTCGGCATAAGACACAATGTAATGCTCTCTGCTTCTTTGTCCATCAGTCACCCTAAAGAAACAAAATTATGATGTACTGTTGAATTTGCACTGCTGGTTATATTCTCGCTGCTTTTAGGATTAGTCATCTGAAGTTCATTAGCAGATTTTTTGGATTCTTTGGCTTTTATATATTTATTTTTTTTCACTTGAATTGGTATATTCACATTGATGCACACCTGAACACCAGGACTGTATTACACCATCTTTCAAATTTATATTAACCCAACTAGTGTACATTTTTACTGCTTGTAGGATCGGTCATCTAGAGATCATTAGCAGATTTTTTGTATTTTTTGGTGTTTATGTTTATTAAGGGATTTTCTTACCTGAACTGGTACATTCACATTGCTGAACACTAGGATTGTATCACAGAATATAATCTCTCATATTTATACTAATTACTCTTTTTATACATGCTATGTCACTTGTGCATTTATCTTTTCACGCCATTCTTACTGCCCGTAGGCACTAACACATCTAGCACTGGTCGCCAAAGGCACACCTCCACAGTTTATTACACCGCTATATTTCACCACAGAAATATACAACACACCATCAAGTGTTATAATTTAGAATTCACAGACAGGACCGTGAAACTTATTAACTGATTGCCGACCGCCCGCCGTCATATTACTGCGGGACGGTGGCACTGCTACGCGGGAGCACGTAGCTCTACGTCCTCCCTTTAGCAGCTTGTCGCTTTCGTTCCTGTCAGCGGGGGAAACGCTGATATTCTGTCCATGCAATGTATGGACAGAAGATCAGTGACTTCCCCTAGTGAGGCCACCCCCCCATACAGTTAGAACACACCAGGACCACACTTAACCCCTTCCCTGCCCCCTAGTGTTAACCCCTTCACTGCCAATGGCATTTTTATAGTAATACAATAGCATTGATCGCTATAAAAATGCCAATGGTCCCAAAAATGTGTCAAAAGTGTCCGATGTGTCCGCCATAATATCGCAGTACTGAAAAAAAAACGCTGATCGCCGCCATTACTAGTAAAAAAAAATAATAATAAAAATGCCATAAAACGACCCCCTTTTTTGTAAACGCTATAAATTTTGCGCAAACCAATTAATAAACGCTAATTGCGATTTTTTTTAACGAAAAATATGTAGAAGAATACGTATCGGCCTAAACTGAGGAAAAAAAAATGTTTTTTTTATATATTTTTTGGGATATTATAGCAAAATGTAAAAAATATTGAATTTTTTTCAAAATAGTCGCTCTATTTTTGTTTATAGCGCAAAAAATAAAAACCGCAGAGATGATCAAATACCACCAAAAGAAAGCTCTATTTGTGGAAAAAAAAAGGACGCCAATTTTGTTTGGGAGCCACGTCGCACGACCGCTCAATTGTCAGTTAAAGCGACGCAGTGCCGAATCACAAAAGGTGCTCTGGTCATTGGACAGCAATATGGTCCGGGGCTAAAGTGGTTATTAGGATCACCTGCTGAAATCCACTCGGGGGCCCTTTTTATGAGCCCACCACACATAGGTGTCCAAACGGTTTTACACACCGTCACCCCTTATATTGGCTCTTAAGGATAATACATTGGGGATTGGGCTCTCAGTAACCACCCTAAGGCAGCGCCATCACCCCTATACCATCTCTATATTTTTCTGATATACTGAACATGTTTGCTATATCTTTTTTAGGCTAAGGGTTAAAGGTATGTTGTAATACCTCCTCCCTTAGTAGCTTAATGCATCTCTATATGTGAGAGATATGATGTAGTGACCCACCCCCCCCCCCCCCCAAACTCTTTTTCTCTGATTAGAGTGACGCCTGGGGTCCAGTACTAAAAATCACATTACATGGAGAAGTGCATTGAATCCTTTGCCCTAACCGCAGTTGTGGTTCACTCTCGTTCACCGCAGTTTGGGACACAGTTTGGGACACAGGGACAAGGGCATTTTTCCCCACTGACACTGATGCACTGCCATTTTGCCTCTTAGCAACATCACTGATGTAGGGGCATTTTATTTCTTCCAGTGACACTGCAGACACAGGGACATTTTTCCTATCAGTGACACCATAGGCACAGGTCAATTTCTTTCTTCAAGTCACACCACCAAAGTAGGGACATTTTTCCTTTCAGTGAAACCACCCAACTGAGGGACATTTTTTCCTTCGACACTTTTATCCCCATATTTGTACACCAATTGTAAGCTTTTCAGTGTATCACAAACATTAGTACTATTTCAACACATGCCACAAACATTATGTACATTTTGTCTAGTGCCATTATTGGCCTAATTTATTTATCCTTTTCCACCTTGTGGGGAATAAAGGGGCACAGTTTCTCATCTTTGCTCTGGTCACTGATTGACCTTGTCCCAGCACTGAGCAGCAAAAGCTAAGTAGTTGAGAAGATTAGCTGAGATCTTTTTTTCCCCGACTACTCATCTTGCAGAATACTTAAAGGCATTTTTAGCCAATCACAACGGTTTATATATTACTGTATTTAGAATTTACAAGGGTCTGACATCTCTCACATTTTTTGCCTTAAAACCCTTGTCAATGAGGAGATGTTCCTTCACCTCCTATCCTGTAGACACATTATATAGATAAGGGGTTGTAAAGGTTTGTTTTTTATTTTCTAAATAGGTTCCTTTAAGCTAGTGCCGTGGTTGTTGGTTCACTTACCTTTTCCTTCAATTTCCCTTCTAAATGTTTTTTTTCTTTGTCTGAATTTCTCACTTCCTGTTCCTCCTCAGTAAGCTTGGACCCATCATCCGAGCCGTTCTGGCTGGGGGTTAGTCAGCATGCTCACCCCCTCCCTTGGGACTACATCCCTGCGGGGGGAGACGCTGTGAACGTTCAATGGAGGGGGCAAGCACACTGACTAACCCCTAGCCAGAACGGCAAGGATGATGGGGACAAGCTTACCGGGGAGGAACAGGAAGTGAGAAATTAAGACAAAGAAAACAAATAAGAATAAAATTTAGAAGGGAAATGGAAGGAAAAGGTAAGTGAACCAACAATGCCCAAGCTTAAAGGAACCTATTTAGAAAATAAAAAACAAACCTTTACAACCTATTTAAACTAACGACTTTGCCTCTATTGCTGTTTTGGTGACAATTGGAAATTTTGGATTTTCCACAACCTACAGTATAGGTAACTATGGTCTCCCGGACAAATAGAGGGAGCAAATCTCCTCAGAATCACAAACAGAAAAAAAATGTTTATAAACCTTCCCTACCAGGACTTTTTTGTCAGGGAATAGGTGCTCAGGAACTTAGTAGATATATGGCATTTTATACAGTATGTGCTCCGTCAAATGGTGGGCATGGCCAAATTGCACTAACAGCGGGAAGATCATTCTTTAATAAAGCCAGGTGTGCATAACACTCAGAGCAGCAGGGTTCAGGAGTGTGTTACGCACAGGGTTGCACGGTTTAGGAGTGCATTACACACAGGATTCCGTATTTAGTAGTGCATTATGCACAGAGTGGAAAGGTGTGTTATGCACAGGGTGCAGGGCCCAGGAGTGTATTACACACAGGGTTGCATGGTTTTTGAGTACATAACACACAGTGGAGTGGTAAGGTTCAGAAGTGCATTACACACCGGGAGCAGTTCAGGAGTGCATTGCACACAGGCTGCGAGGTTCAGGATTGCATTATACACAGTAGTGAGCAGTGAGCACAAAGCCAGTGCTCGTTCTGACTAAAAAAAAGCCAAGAAATGTGTTTTAAAAATGTATTTTTAGGCATGCTGTGCATGGGAACACATAAACATATAGCGGGGTATTCTAAAATGAGGCTGCAAAAGTGGAAATACACTTTAAGGGTTAAAAGTGGAGAAGGGTTCTGTAACTGAAGTAGTTAGGCTTTGTAATATTTGAAGCATTCCGGCAGCATATTATCTACTCAAATGTGAAATCCATAGAATATATGCATTTCATAAATCAGCAAAATAATGAAAGAAATAATGTTCTCATGTTTACAAATGCTACATTGATTATATGAAAACTTTCACCAATGACAAGCCACTGGTGAATGTGCACTAATGACTGCAACATACACAGAGAGGCGAGTGTCATCTTCCAAACGTCACTGTCATTGTAAGATGCTGTCAATGGTGAGTGTGATCACTCTGAGGAGATGCCAACAATTGTCACACTCACTGCTAATAAAGTTGGCATCAGAAAATCTCAAGAGAGGTCTAGTCTCCTGATGTAAGAATGCTGTCAATTAAATTATTTTAAAAATAATGTAAAGATACATGGAAAATCTAGGAAAAACCTTTTTAATAACATGGCATAAAATAAATGCAAAAGGTCAGGATTTATTAAAACTTCAATAAGCTTCATCTTCATCTACCTGTACAGAGGCTAATAGGCATGTGTCCCCACCCTCAGTCCTCAAGGTATACTTGTGATAACACAGGCTGGATTTAAAGTGTAACACTTTTTGGTTTTGTAAAGAGTAGGACATGGTTAAAAACCCTGTCACATTGCTTTGTGTTTTGGGGGAATTTCCCTTCACTTCCTGTCCCAGAAACACAACAAGAATCGGGAGGATATCACTCCATAGTGAGGGAGATGCCCTCTTATGCCGCGTACACACGATCACTTTTTGTGATAAAAAAAAATTACATTTTAAAAAATGTCATTTAAAATGATCGTGTGTGGGCAAAACGTCATTTTATGTCTTCTGAAAAACGACCAAAAAATAATTCGAACATGCTCGAATTTTTTATGTAATTTTTCAAAATGTCATTCTTTGTGTCATAAAAAATGATCGTGTGTGGGCAAAACAACGTAAAAAATGACGTTTTAAACCCGCACATGCCCAGAAGCAAGTTAGGAGACGGGAGGTAAAACTATTATTCATAATGGAGTAAGCACATTCATCACGCTGTAACAGACAAAAAAGCACGAATCGTCTTTTACTAACAAGTAACCAGCTAAAAGCAGCCTCAAGGCAAATAGAACTTCCCCTTTAGAGTGCCGTCGTTTTGTTCATCATTTTCCATAAATGATGGTGTGTACGCAACGTCATTTTTGAAAAAGAAGTTTGAAAAATGTCGTTTTTTAATGAAGAAACAACGTTTTTCAAACTTCATTTTCCAAAACAACGTTGCCTACACACCATCGTTTTTCCAAAATGCTCTTGAAAAGCGCGGTTACGTACACCACGTTCGACGCCACTCTGTTCCATTGAAGCTCCCGTCTCATAACTTGCTTCTGAGCATGCACGGGCTTAAAAACGTTGTTTTCAACGTCGTTTTGCACACACACAATCACTTTTTATGACACAAAAAATTACATTTTGAAAAACGACACAAAAAATTCAAGCATGTTCGAATTTTTTTTGGTTGTTTTTTTTTAAGACATAAAACTACGTTTTGCCCACACACGATCATTTTAAATGACGTTTTTGAAAACGTCGTTTTTTTTCATCACAAAAAGTAATCGTGTGTACGTGGCATAACAGAGTGTGAATCTCCCTTCTCACATACTATTAAGCCTCGTACACATGCACAGTTTTCTTGTCAAGAAAGTTGCTGGCAGTTTTGCCTTTAGTTATACTTTAACTAAAACATAACAACTAGGGTTGTCCCGATACCGATACTAGTATCGGTATCGGGACCGATGCCGAGTATTTGCGGGAGTACTTGTACTCCCGCAAATACCCCCCAATACCAAAATAGAATACTTCATATTGCAGCCATGTCCTGTCCCTCATACCTGTAGCTATGATGACGCTGCCGCATACCGCCGTTAATCCCCCTGTATTATAGCGTAGGGTGCAATACAAGCTTTCGTTTTGAATACTTGTAAATGCCCGCGCTGCCATGTATAGACACTCCCCTTCTCGGGGATCTGTCCAATCCCGAGAAGGGGAGTGTCTATAGATACTCCCCCTTGCTCGGGATTGGACGGATCCGTCCAATCCCGAGAAAGGGAGTGTCTATACATGGCATTTACAAGTATTCAAAACAAAAGCTTGTATTGCACGCTACGCTATAATGCAGGGGGATTAACGGTGGTATGCGGCGGCGGCGGCATCATAGCTACAGGTATGGGGGACATACATGGCTTGCAATATGGGGGACATACATGGCTTGCAATATGGGGGACATACATGGCTTGCAATATGGGGGACATACATGGCTTGCAATATGTGGGGGACATACATGGCTGCAATATGTGGGGGACATACATGGCTGCAATATGGGGGACATACATGGCTTGCAATATGGGGGACATACATGGCTTGCAATATGGGGGACATACATGGCTTGCAATATGGGGGACATACATGGCTAGCAATATGGGGGACATACATGGCTTGCAATATGGGGGACATACATGGCTTGCAATATGGGGGACATACATGGCTTGCAATATGTGGGGGACATACATGGCTGCAATATGTGGGGGACATACATGGCTGCAATATGTGGGGGACATACATGGCTGCAATATGTGGGGGACATGCATGGCTGCAATATGTGGGGGACAGGACATGGCTGCAATATGTGGGGGGACATGGCTGCATTTGGGGAAAAAAGTATCGGTATTCGGTATCGGCGACTACTTGAAAAAAAGTATCGGTACTTGTACTCGGTCCTAAAAAAGTGGTAACGGGACAACCCTAATACCAACTTATATGTGCTATCTGACAGTGCTATATACAGTATCTCACAAAAGTGAGTACACCTCCTCATATTTTTGTAAATATTTTATTATATCTTTTCATGAGACAACACTGAAAAAATTACACTTTGCTACAATGTAAAGTAGTGTACAGCTTGTATAAATTTGCCACCCCTTCAAAACTCAACACACAGCCTTTAATGTCTAAACTGCTGGCAACAAATATGAGTACATCCCTAAGTGAAAATGTCAAAATTGGACCCAATTAGCCATTTTCCCTCCCCCGCGTCATGTGACTCGTTAGTGTTACAAGATCTCAGGTGTGAATGGTGAGCGTGTGTGTTCAATTTGGTTTTATTGCTCTCACTCTCTCCTACTGGTCACTGGAAGTTCAACATGGCACCTAATGGCAAAGAACTTTCTGAGGATCTGAAAAAATGTATTGGTGTTCTACATAAAGATGGCTTAAGCTAAAAGGACATTTCCAAGACGCTAAAACTGAGCTGAAACACAGTAGCCAAGACAGTGATTTAACAGGGCAGGTTTCCACTCAGAACAGGCCTTGCCATGGTCGACCAAAGAAGTTGAGTGCATGTGCTCAGCGTCATATCCAGAGGTTGTCTTTGGGAAATGGACGTATGAGTGCTGCCAGCATTGCTGCAGAGGTTAAAGGGGTGGGGGGTCAGCCTGTCAGTGCTTAGACCATACGCTGCACACTGCATCAAATTGGTCTGAATGACTATCGTCCCAGAAGGAAGCCTCTTCTAAAGATGATGCACAAGAAAGTCTGCAAACAGTTTGCTGAGGACAAGCAGACTAAGGACATGGATTACTGGAACTGTCCTGTATCTGATGAGACCAAAATAAACATATTTTGTTCAGATGGTGTCAAGCGTGTGTCGCGGCAACCAGGTGAGGAGTACAAAGACAAGTGTGTCTTGCCTACAGTCAAGCATGGTGGTGCTAGTGTCATGGTCTGGGGCTGCATGAGTGCTGACGACACTGGGGAGCTACAGTTCATTGAGGGAAGCATGAACCATGAATACCCAGTGTTGTTCATCTTCCTTTAAAAAAGTAATTAGTTACAATTACAAGTTACTTGTCCAAAAAAGTAATTGAGTTAGTGACTCAGTTACTTTTTTGGCAAAGTAACTAGTTACTCGGAAAAGTAACTGAGATTTTTTTTTTATATTCTACAATGCAATTACGTTCTACAACATCTTTAATATCAAAGATGTTTACCGTATTTATCGCGGTATAACGCGCTCCCGCGTATACCGTGCACCCCCAAAGTGCCCCCCAATCCTGTGGAAAAAAAGTTATTTTGTACTTACAGTTTTGGTGTCTTGCGCGGCGTCCATCGGCGGCCTCGTCGGGTTCGGCGTCCTTCTGCGGCTTCGGGTGTCCTTCTGCGGCGGGTCCGGTGTCCTCTTCGGCGGGTCCGGCGTCCTCTTCGGCGGGTCCGGCGTCCTCTTCGGCGGGTCCGGCGTCTTCTTCGGCGGGTCCGGCGTCCTCTTCGGCGGGTCCGGCGTCCTCTTCGGCGTCCTCGCGTCCTCCCCGCTCGTTTTCCGCGCCGAGTTTTGAATACTGCGCCAGCATATACTGAGCGCAGTACACTCGGGCAGGCTCGGCAACTTTCGCGCTCACGTCCTGTACGTCCAGGACGTGACCGCGGAAGAAGCCGAGACTGGCCGAATATACCCGAGTGTACTGCGCTCGGTATATGTCGGCGCAGTATTCAAAATTCGGCGCGGGAAAGCGGGTATCGGCGTATATTGCGCACCCACGATTTTGCCCTGATTTTCAGGGCAAAAAAGTGCGCGATATACGCCGATAAATACGGTATATTAACTGATTGAAGAATAAAAACACTATATACAGTATTTTAGAACATTTCGTACTGTGTACAATTATTAATATTATCATCACACTCCACCTGCCCAGGCAGCAATACTGTACAATATAGATTCAGTGTGCAGTGTGAGTGACACTGCTGCAGTGCACACTGAATCTATATTGAACAGTATTGCTGCCTGGGCAGGTGGAGTGTGATGATGATATTAATAATTGTACACAGTATTGCATTTGCTGGGCCGACCTGACCAGCTGATGCGGCCACGTCGAGACGTCGCTCCGTAGGTTTTGTGAGAACTTTGGAATACAGAATTTGTTCCAAGTGTTTTTTGTCATGTGCTGTTAGAGCTTTATCTTTTGTTATAGACAGAATATTTTTAGTCTTTTACGCTTTACAAGCAATATCAGCAAAAGTTCTTATTTCACCAGGCCTTAGGCGGCGTACACACGAGGGGATATGTCTGCTGAAACCGGTCGGATGGACCGTTTCAGCAGACATCTCCGCTCGTGTGTATGGGCTAGCGGACAGATTTGTCCACCCGACAGATTTCAAAGCAAGCTTTGAAATCTGTCCGCTGCAAACCTGTCCGTCGGATATGTCCGCTGGTTAGTACACCAAACCATCGGACCAAAATCGCGCGCATGCTCAGACAAAAGGAGGGGACGGGAGCGCTCGTTCAGGTAAACCTCGTGTTTGTTTGTGAGTTGGCACATTCGTCATTGTAACTATCTATAGTGTATCGTTTATTGCCTTTCTTCGTTCTCTTGCTATAATCAAGCTGTTCTATTGCTGATGCCATTTATATAGACTGAGTTGTCCCAATCTAGCCAAGTTTGATTGTAGTATATCGCGTTGTATTTTTGTAATAATTTTGTTGCTGCATCTCCTAATTGTTTGTAGCTTTCCTCCACATGACTATATTTTTTTTTTGGACTTTAATGTTCTTCTAATAAATTTTTACCTTTTCATTTGCTGTTTATTTTGTGCTTAAATTATTTATTTTTCTTTTTGTTTGTTTTCAAAGCTTAATTGTTTATTTTGTTGGCACCTTTTTTTTTTCAATGCATTTTTTCGGTTTTTTTGTACCTTTTTTTCAATGCATTTTATTATTTTTTTTCACCTTTTTTTTCAATGCTTTTTTTTTTGGTATCTTTTTTTTCAATGCATTTGTTTGGATTTTTTGTACCTTTTTTTTCAATGCATTTTTTTTTTTTATTCACCTTTTTTTTACAATGCATTTTTTTGGATTTTTGTAACCTTTTTTTCAATGGGTTTTTTTGTTTTTTTGTTGCCTTTTTTTCAATGGTTTTTTTTTTTTTTTTTTTGTCAATGCATTTGTTTCTTTTTTTTCAACTTTTTTTTACAATGCATTTTTTTTGCTTTTTTTAACCTTTTTTTTAATGCGTTTTTTTTTTGCTTTTTTTTCAATGCATTTTTTTTATTTTTTGTTGCTTTTTTTTAAATGCGTTTTTTTTTTTTTTTTGCTTTTTTTTAAATGCGTTTTTTGTGTTTTTTTTTGTTGCTTTTTTTCAATGCATTTTTGTGTTTTTTGCCTTTGCAAATGATGAAAAATGTTGGACTTTTGGGGTTTCCATGGGTTACCAAGTTGTCACTCCAAACCTACCCCCCCACCCAGGAGTTTGTGTCCTTCCAAAATTCCACCTTGTATTTTTAGAAGGTTTGGGGCATAATCACCACAGTAGAAAACACAATAGACAAGGTTTTAACGTAAATACAAAAAGCCATTTATTTTGGCAAGAAAATAAATTAAAATAAACATGATCTGCACCACTTGATCAGATAGCAACCTACATGCAGACTTGTGCATTCCACAAAACATGATGAAGGATAAAATTAACAATCTCAGGAGACACAAAACAAATAAAATCTGAATCAGCAGCACATGAGCAAACAAACCCAAGCTGTGGTACTCCAACAAGCTCACATTTTAGAATAATGAACTGGAAGGCAGGTAATCACCTTCTCTTCTTACTTCCAGCCTTCCTTCCTGTCTGCCTTGCAGCGGAACGTCCAGGGGCCCATCCATGGCCCCTTGCAGGTGCGGATGATGTGGCAGCAGGAGGCAGAAGATGGGGAGCAGGCTGGGCTGGGTCACTGAGGTCTGTGTCCCGGGTCAGCATGCCCCTGTGCATCCAAAAGATGACCTTATTGATCAAGTCCTTAGCCAGGTCCCTTTGATCCTCCTCCGCTCGGCTCAGTTCATGAGCCACAGAGGCACTGAAGGCTTCTGTGGGGTTGAGGGGGGCCCTCATTATTTCAGCAGCCTCCCTCATCATTTTGAGGCTCTCCTCCTCCATCTGCCTCATCCGCCTCTTTTGGCCTGGTCGCCTCATCTGGAGGGGAGGGACCTGGCTTATGGTGCTGAGCCTGGGGACATGCTGACTTCCACTCGGCCCAGCCTCCTCCTGGCTGCCACTCACCCCTTCCCCCTGGCTGACATGGTCCTGAGGAGCTGCCACCTCCTGGCTGGCCTCTTCCTGTATCAAAAAAAGGGACATGTTGTAATATTTTGCTCAATCAAGCACACACACACACATTATTTGGCTCTAGACTCTTTTTGTTTTCTTTATTTAAATCGACCTGCCTGTCCTTCAGACCCCTCAGTTGGCATCCCTGAGATCCCTATTTTTTTGCACACGCCTTTTTTTGTTGGTCCAAACGTTAGAATGTTAACAATACTAACTCAAGATTCAAACCCAAATTAGAAGCTAATAAATATTTAGTAAACTACTATACCTCACTGAAGATCGCCAGATCTGGGTCCATGTCAGCCAGGCCCTCCTCTGGCTCTGCAGGGGCGTGGGGATCCTGGGAAGTTCCGCTGCAAGGAAGCGTGGGAGGAAGGCTGGAAGGAAGATTGGAAGGTGATGGCCGGCCCTCCAGTTCATCATCCAAAAATGCAAGCTCGCGGAAGTACCACAGCCTGGGCTCCTTTTGCGCATCTGCTGCTGATCCAGATCGTTTGGTTTTAACCTCTTTATATACCTTACGATAGGTGCTCCTGAGATTGCTCATTTTATCCTTCACTATGTTTGCTGTGCAGGATGGAACCCACGTCTGCATGTAGGTTGCTAGCTCTTGTAGAGTGTTTGCTCTGAGTTTCTTATTGGGGTAGCCTGGGTGCCTGGTATCCCATAGATTAGGCTTTTCTCGATATATTTCTATTAATTTAAGTGTGTTTTCTTGAATAGCCAACTGGTCCATCTCTCTCTTTTTTTTTCTAGGTTCAGATTAATGCTCTAGAATATACAAATAAAAATGTATTAAAACCCACATGAAAAATGGCTCAGCTTTCTAATTTTCTGAATATGTATGTGTACAATCATTGTGGAACTAGTATACAAACACATTGGGGGTTATTTACTAAAGAAAAAAACACTTTAGCACTGCAAAAGCACTTGAAAGTACACTGCCTGAAAGTGCACTTGGAAATGCAATCGCTGTAGCCCCGAAGGGGACATGCAATAAAAAAGATAGATTCAATTTTAGCTTCAACCTGATTGGTTGATAAAATAAGCAGAGCTTCCCTTCATTTCAGATCTTCCCCTCCACATCTATGGAGAATGCCCTTCCAAGTGCACTTGCAGTGCAAACTGGATTTCCCTTTTAGTAAATAACCCCCAATGTGTCCTGCTGATACAATGCTGGCCAGCTCCACTCCATTGTTGTGCAATTCATTTTAGGAACATGCAGACCCTTTGGTAACATGAAAATAAATACATGCCATCTCTATTCATCCACAATTTTTTTCTTTTTCCAAAAAATGAAGCCACTAGTTATTGTGTAGATATCATGCACCTCACACAGCATTGAGGAGATAATACACAACCTAATTACCTCTGTCCAAACAATACAGAACAATACATGCATGATGTGAATACACAAGACAAAAATAAAGAGGTAGAGCATTGTCATATATATATGTAGTGATGTGTTCAATCATTATTGGCCAAAACTTGCATTGGTGGCCCCAAGCTACCTAAATAGCGCAAACGCTCCTAACAACATTCCAAACCCCCACCCCCACATGGGGTTTAAAAGTTGAGACGCCTCTGCTGATCCCATGTTGTAATTTACCTTCGTGTCTGTAGCTCCTCGCGTACGCTCGAGTAATCTCCGCGTAACTGACGTAATCACGTCGATATCCTTATATAGGCCGCGCAAAGCTATACCGCCGCCCTCTTCGTTCGCAATGTCTCCGCCCGCTTTTAACCCCCCCATTTCAACATCCAGGGCCTCATATTGCAAGTTACCAGCATATGTGTATGTCATCGTTTTAACACGCGCGTAAGCTCCGCGTAAACACGATGTATTCCTCCGCGCATGCGTGAAACGCCGCCTTCGTCCACGCCCATGACGGAACTTTTCCTCTTTTCTACGTCCCTTATCAGTGTGAAACGAAAAGATGGCCATGTCCCACGAGCGAACATTACCCTCTCATGAGGATCAGGAAGGGACACAACCAGGAACCTCACGCTCAAGGAGCAAACGGTACAAGGCCACGAATATGAGTTTGGAGGAGATGGTGGAGATGGTACACATCCTGCGCAGGAAGGATTATGATGGGGATTATGGCCCATACAGCACCCCGAACCGCCGTAAGGCCAAAATTATGGACAAGGTGGCGAAGAGGCTTACTGAGATCTTTGGGGTGAGCAGGTCCAAAGAGCAGCTACGCAAGCGCTGGTCCGATTTGAAGTTGCGTGAGCCACACCAGTTTCGGAAGATAAAGAAAATCCTGGATAAAAGTAGGTATTATTTTTGTGGGGGGGGGGTGGTTTGTAATTGTGTGATATCATTGTTTAATATGTATATTTATGCATGTGCCTTGTTGGAATGGTTGTACTTTGTAAGATTTTTTTTGGTATATTTCCTGTAATAAGAAAAAAAACACACACACCAAATAAGAAGTTATGCACGATCGGTCTTTAGAAACATCGTTCAATCACCTTGTTTCATCCAAATACTATGTCCTAAGGAACAGCACACCAGGACATGGCTATTTGCCATTTAGAGAGAAAAGTTTTTACACATTTTGGATAAAATTATGTAGATTTCCTAACTGATTTGAATGTGAAAAGACAAACAGGATTCATTCACATTCACACAGTGATAATAAGCAGCTGGATTCACATCTGGACTCAAGAGCGCCTGTGTCTCCCCCATAATGAGATTCATTTTTAACAGTCTATGACACCTAATTTTTAGGGAGGGGCATCCATGCAGGGGCAGACTGACCACTGAGGAAATCGGACACTGCCCGAGGGCCCCATGCCCCTAGGGGGCCCCATCAGAGATGCCAGGCTCATTTCAACCAGGGACAGTATGTAAAAATCTGCAAATTTAGCTCATCTGTCCCTGATATGTCCAAAGCCTACATGCTTTTGATGTGAAACTACTGACTGAAATTGTAGCTGCCCCGCCTCTATACTGCCACCTGGCTTAGTGGGCATTTGTAAGCCTGGGGGCCCCTAATATTCTATTGCCCGGGGGACCCATGAGTTGTCAGTCCGGCCCTGCTTCCATGTGTGTCCCTTCGCTAAAAAGGGTAATTAGCACAGCTTGGGAGAAGTCATTAGAAAAACAAAGGTTAAGGTTTGGTGGCGGAAGACAATAATCCAAATTTTCTAACACACTTTGACACAATGATTATGATTTATTAATGCCCTCCTCAAATATCTGTGTGCTGATAAGTATACCTTTTGTTTTCTGATATTTCTAGGGGAAAGAACAGGACAGAATTTTGAGGAGGCAAGGAGGCCCAAACTCTCTCATAAGAAAAAATCTAGCCATGTGGAGGAGGAGGACCAGGTAGAAGAAGGAGTGGTGGAAGGGAGAGATGAGGAAGACGAAAATGTGGAAGGAGTATTTACAGTAGTGAAGAAGAAGGAGTTGGTGAAGAAGAAGGAGTTGGTGAAGAAGAAGGAGTTGGTGAAGAAGAAGGAGTTGGTGAAGAAGAAGGAGTTGGTGAAGAAGAAGGAGTAGTTATTGAAGGAGTTGGTCAAGAAGAAGAAGGAGTAGTTATTGAAGGAGTTGTTGTAGAAGAAGGAGTAGTTATTGAAGGAGTTGTTGTAGAAGAAGGAGGAGTTATTGAAGAAGGAGGAGTTATTGAAGAAGGAGGAGTTATTGAAGAAGGAGGAGTTATTGAAGAAGGATTGATTGTGGAAGAAGGCGAAGTTGTGGATGATGGAGAGGTGGAGATTAGTAGCACAACAGGTCAGTGTCACCGCAGCTTCACACAGGAGAAAGAGGTGTAGATAGGCCTGCACATTACTAATGTTTTTATTTTTTTATTTTTATAGGGGATGAAGATGCTGCAAGCACATCCAGTAGTCCACCTTTTTCACGTGCAAGTGCACAAATTGTCATCCAACAAATTATGGAGTGTAGCACAGAGATGGATAATATGAGGCAAAGAATGGTTGTAATTGATCAAAATTACAAAAATATTATTGATATGATGGGCCGTATCAAAGACTAAATCCCCCTGCCCCGCCCCCCCCCCCCCCCCCCCCCCCATCACCCATCCGTCTTGCAAACAAAAAAAAATGTTTTTAAAAAATAGGAAGATGCACACACAGTGTGTCCACATGTGCTATCTGCCATCACAGGTTATGGATTGTGTTTGCTTTGTGGGTACACCCCCTTCCTCCCTTCTCAAGCAGGTAAGAGGGAAGGGTTTGCACCCACAAAACACATGCATTGATCACCCATGATGCTAGATTGCACATGTGGACCTTTGCTATAATCCGCATTTTTGGGCCCTCTCACTCACACACAAGAATGTGTGCATCTTCCAAGTTTGGTGTGTTCCGGGGTGACATTGGGAGACTGTTGTAGTAATGACCTTGTTGTACTTAGTATTTTTAGTGGTTTGGTTAAATATTTTATATTTTTTATAAAAAATACGTTTGGTATAATCCATCGTTTTTCATCAAAAAAAAAAATAAAAAAAAAAAATGTTTTTACTCCAAAAATGTTACATGCTCGCAAACCAAAAAATTTTTGATAAAAAATGTTGTACCCTAACATGAGTGGCTTGTTGTTTATATATGCTCAATACCCAGTTTGTAGATGAGTGACTTGTAACTACAGCCATAAACCCAGTTTTAAGTACACACTAGCGTTTAGTTCTTACCGCTGCAAATCACAATATCGCAATATCAGCCTCACTTCTGCATAAAAACCAATATTCTTCCAACACCAGCTTGTTCAGTTAAGCCAGATTTTAGAAATGCTGGTAGCTCATTGGTTTGTGTGCAGAAGTGACCCTTCTATTGTGGACTTAAAAGTGGGGTATGCCTGTAATGTCCAATTGTGGTTATTTACTAAAACATGACAACTACATTTGGCACTAGAAGTGCACTAGTTTCAGAACCAAGAAGACCGAGAAAAAAAGAAAAAGCAATAATGACAAACAACTGTATATAGAGTCCAATGGTCAAATTATTTATTATATTTTGTAATATTTCTTTCTTTTGGGGGCCGAATTAGAAAGAAATATGATCTGGCATAGCTATGGCCCCCCGACCCATGAAGTACTCAACATATTTGTCGCGTACCTCACGAGCAGATTGGGTGGCCGAGCCAGCGCGACCAGTGTCCAGCCCAGGAAGGGTATCTGAGGGTAGTCCTGCCTCAGCACCGATGTTGGGTAGGTACGTCTGGGAATGCCTGCGTAAAAAATTATGCAATATGCAACAGGCAAAAACAATATGGTTCAATTTATATTCCGCCATATTTATCGCTGTCAGGAACAGGCGGAACCGGCTGGCGAGTATCCCAAAGGCATTCTCGACTACCCTCCGGGCCCTGGCTAGCCTAAAATTGAACACCCTCCTCTCCGGGGTAAGAGTCCTCTGGGGAAAAGGCCGCATGAGGTGAGGTCCAAGCCCGAAAGCTTCGTCCGCTAAAAAAACAAACGGAAGTCCTTCCACATTGTCTTCATCCGGTGGCAGTTCAAGACCACCAGTTTGTAGACGCCTGTAAAATTCGGTCCGCGCGAACACTCCCCCATCAGACAGCCGGCCGTTCTTCCCCATGTCCACATACAAAAATTCGTAGTGTGCTGACACCACCGCCATCAACACGATACTATGAAAACCTTTGTAGTTAAAATATTAGGACCCCGAACGGGGTGGTGGCACTATGCGGACGTGTTTCCCATCTATTGCTCCTCCGCAGTTTGGAAAATCACAACGCAGGGCAAATTGGGAAGCCACAGTCTGCCATTCCTGTGGCGTGGAGGGAAACTATGGGGAAAAAAAAAATTCTAAAATTAGTACTTAGGCACATAAACATTGCAAACACAATACAAAAACCATACTTGTGCACCATCACACAGTATTAACAATTTTATCTTATTATTGGGGTGGAGTTGTGGCCACTAAAAAATCCCAGTTATTATCACACTCCCCACCCCTCTGATGGGGCAACATTTTAGGGGGGGTTGGGGTTGAACTACAATGCAGCAAAGAAAAATATGCCACACACACCAAAAAAAAAAAGGCTAGGTGTGTTTGTCCCTAGGATAGCATGCTGGACAGGTTAATAGTGATGCAAGGAAAAAATATGTAGGTAGGCCAACAAAAAGAACATGGAAAGCTTAACAACATGCATGCATGGGGAGAAAAGGCAACATTCAACACTCAGCATGGAAAAATCATGGTCATTATAGGGAACAAATGCCAAAAAAAAAATATTCTACCTTTTATAAAGACAGAGAATGTGAGCTTCAGAAAAGAGGAAACGTACCTTCAGATACTCCTCCTGCATGACTTGTATGACAGCAGAACACGTCTCCGGTATGATGATCCCAAGCGCCTGGGGAGAGATGCCTGTTGAGAACTTGAGGTCCTGCAGGCTCCTCCCAGTCGCCAGGTACCGCAACGTGGCAATAAGCCTCTGCTCGGCCGTGATCGCTTGGCGCATCACAGTGTCCTGCCTCGTGATATAGGGGGACAGAAGATCCAGCAGACGGTTGAAAACGGGGTCCGTCATACGGAGAAAGTTCCTGAAGTCATCAGGATTATTCTCCTGGATTTCCCTAAGCAGAGGCATATGAGAGAATCGGTCACGCTGGCGCAACCAATTCTTGGCCCAGGAACTCCTCCTCCCCCTGTTCCTGGCCAAAGGTCTGGAATAATTATAACATCCAGAAGCAAGCCCATATCCAGCACGAACTCTAGCAAAGTTACGCTGCTGCTCCATAATGGCTTCAAACCGGCCGGCTGGTCAGTCAAGAACACACTCAAACAGAAAGCACCCCCTAATCCAGCAAGACCTGCAAAATACGCTCGACAAACAGATACCCGCGGACAGAACGCCACTGCAAAGCAGAAACGACCTGACAGCCAGCACTGACTGCCAAATACGCACCCACAAGCACACACTGAACCAGAGAATACGACCTGTAAAGCGCGGAGACCAAAAAGCGCGAATCGGCTCTAACCAAACCTTTGCTAACACGTTACTAGCAAAAGAGGAACAGAGGGCGGCGCCGTAAGCTTTGGTCTTCCCCTTTATAGTGATGTCGTACGTGGTTTACGTGCACGCGTTCTGGTCCGGGGAGATTTCTATCCGATCGTGTGTACGCACAGCAGACCAACAGACAGATTTGCTGCGTCGGCTGGAAACGGTCGGGCCGACACATTTGAACAAATCTGTCCCCTCGTGTGTACGCGGCCTTAGAGGTTTGTGGCACACACTACAAAGTCTTGCTCTGTGGGAAATCCATAATTTAAAAATTAACAGAGGAATAAAAAAAGGAAAATATGAATGTTTTCATAGTGTTCTTGAAAGAATGTTCACTGCCTCTCTGAGTGTTTGTTTTGGTCTTGCGTTAATGGCAGAAGCAAGTATGTTAACCACTTAAGGACCGCCTACTGCACATTTACGTCGGCAGAATGGCACGGCTGGGCACATCAACGTATATATACGTTGATTTTAGTACCCAGCCGTGGGATTCGTGGGATTAGTACCCGCGACCCGGTCCGAAGCTCCAGGACCGGGACCGCGGGATTCGCGGACCCGATCGCCGCTGCAGTGCGGCGATCCGTCCCTGGAGCGGAAGAGCGGGGAGAGCCGTGTGTACACACGGCTTCCCCGTGCTTCTCTGTGGCCGTAGCATCGATCGCGTCATCCCTGTAATAGGGGGACGCGATCGATGACGTCACACCTACAGCCACACCCCCCTACAGTTGTAAACACAACACATAGTTCACACATCCCCTACAGCGCCACCTGTGGTTAACTCCCAAACTGCAACTGTCATTTCCACAGTAAACAATGCAATTTAAATGCATTTTTTGCTGTGAAAATGACAATTGTCCCAAAAATTTGTCAAAATTGTCTGAAGTGTCCGCCATATTGTCGCAGTCATGAAAAAAAAACGCTGGTCGCCGCTATTAGTAGTAAAAAAAAAATAATTAAGAAAAATGCAATAAAACTATCCCTTATTTTGTAAACGCTATAAATTTTGCGAAAACCAACCGATAAACGCTTATTGCGATTTTTTTTACCAAAAATACGTAGAAGAATACGTATCGGCCTAAACTGAGGAAAAAAAATTTTTTTTATATATTTTTGGGGGATATTTATTATAGCAAAAAGTAAAAAATATTGAATTTTTTTTTAAATTGTCGCTCTATTTTTGTTTATAGCGCAAAAAATAAAAACCGCAGAGGTGATCAAATACCACCAAAAGAAAGCTCTATTTGTGGGGAAAAAACGACGCCAATTTTGTTTGGGAGCTACGTCGCACGACCGCGCAATTGTCAGTTAAAACGACGCAGTGCCGAATCGCAAAAAGGGGCAAGGTCCTTTACCTGCATTTTGGTCAGGGTCTTAAGTGGTTAAGAAGTTCTGGAAACCAACATGGGACTGGTACAAGTGATCCTCAAGGAGCTATGTACCAGGCAGCACACCCTATTTACTTCTGCTCTGTCCCCCCGGCCCCCCCACTCCCAATGCCGCTCGCCTCGGCTTCTCACCTGCGCAGGGCCACGGCCCACGGTCGGTCGGTCGGTGCACTGCTGGTGTGCTGGCGCGGTGAGTGTCCCCGTAGTCCAGTCCTCTGCGGCAGCTGAGGTGACGGTGAGGAGATGAGCCAGACTCACTCCCTCCCGACCCGTCACACTACACTGCTGCGGGCGGGAGACTTCAGGCGCGTGCATGCGCCAGCGTCACGCGTCACGACGTCGACGACACATGACCCGGAGCTGGCCTGTCTGTGACCCAATCACAGGTCAGCTCCATCCAGCCCTGACAGAGTGACAGTGACGTCTGCCCCGACTACAACCCCCCCCCCCGCGCAAGCTCAATGTAACTCGGTAACGCCGCCAATGTGCCAATGCGTTGCTGATGGGGTAATAGTAATCAGGTAGATTACTAGTTACCCCTTGGAGGCCAATCGTTACGTAACGGCGTTTATTTAAACGCCGTTACTTACAACACTGTGAATACCAACATGTACTGTGACATACTGAAGCAGAACATGATCCCCTCCATTTGGAGACTGGGCCGCAGGGCAGTATTCCAACATGATTATGACCCCAAACACACCTGCAAGATGACCAATGCCTTGCTAAAGAAGCTGAGGGTAAAGGTGATGGACTGGCCAAGCATGTCTCCAGACCTAAACCCTATTGAGCATCTGTGGGACATCCTCAAACGGAAGGTGGTCTCTAACATCCACCAGCTCTGTGATGTCGACATGGAGGAGTGGACGAGGACTCCAGTGGCAACCTGTGAACCTCTGGTGAACTCCATGCCCAAGAGGGTAAAGGAGGTGCTGGAAAATAATGGTGGCCACTCAAAATATTGACACTTTGAGCCCAATTTGGACATTTTCACTTAGGGGTGTACTCACTTTTGTTGCCAGTGGTTTAGACATTAATGGCTGTGTGTTGAGTTATTTTGAGGGGGCAGCAAATTTACACTGTTATACAAGCTGTACACTCACTACTTTACATTGTAGCAAAGTGTGATTTCAGTGTTGTCACATGAAAAGATATAACAAAATATTTTAAAAAAATGTAGGGGTGTTCTAAATTTTGTAAGATACTGTACATCTCAGGGCTGGATAGTCAAAATGACAAACTATTTGTCAGAAAAAACAGCTCCCATATATGTATTTTAACTATTTATATGCCTGTTTGCTTCGCAGGATATCGTTTTTAGTAGTAACTAAATGACAACTATTGCTGACCGTTTTTTGTTTTTTTTTTGGCGTAAAAAAACGTTTTTGCATTCATGGGGAAAAAATATCAAATAAAAAAATAATTTAGCATATACAACTGCTACAAAAGCCACATTATAACTGAATGTTAAAAAAATTACCTGTCCTTTTCATTCTGCAGCTGTGTAGTTTTCTGTAAAATGTAATCCAATATGGCAACCCGGAGGCCTTCTGAATACAGTACTTCCCCGGATATGTAATTTCCTGCTTGTTTGATTGGTTCACTGAATTTGAAGACAACTGTACTAAGATACAAGTCAGATTTTAGGCATCCTCTGCAACTAAATTTAAATTTTTGATGAGATTTTCCCAAAGGGTTAATTATTTCTTAAGCGATGTAGACCCTGACACATTCCTCATTAGAACAGTGCAAGTGCACCAGCTGAATAATAATGAAAATGTCAATCATATTCCGATTCACATTGCATATTGACCTAATCAGACAAACAGCTTTTTCTTCCAAGCACAAACAGGTAGGACTGTTTTACCAACAAAGTTGGGGATTTTTTAATTTTTTATTATTTCAACAAAAGTGGAGTTAGTCTTTAAAGGAGTTGTAAAGGAAAACATTTTTTTGCTGAAATGACTGTTTACAAGGTATAGAGACATAATAGTTAACTGATTCCTTTTAAAAACAATTAAAAATAGATAAAAATCAATCATATATGTACCTACAGTTTTAGTTTCGTTTTTGCATGCTATTTCCTGCTTCTCTGCTGTACAAAGCCACAGAGCCAATACAGGGTAGTGATGGTTTGGAAAACCAAACTGATTGGTGCTGAGGGGTTTTAGACACACAGGTATCACACCTCCTTGATTAGTGACCACAGTGAGAAAGCTCCCAGTACTGTGGTTATAAGGAAACAGACAACCAGAAAGAGTGGAGATCAGAGAAGAATTACAGCAACTTGAGAGCAAAAACAAACAATGAGGACATGAAAACAGCACTGCATTAAGGTAAAGGAAACTATTAAGATAAAAAAAAATCCTTTACAAACCCTTTAAGTATTGCCATACAGATCTGTCTGAACTACAGAGAATGTTATGAGTAATGCCCTGTACACATGATCGGTTCATCCGATGAAAACGGTCTGATGAATTTTTTCATCAGATATCCGATGAAGCTGACTTTCATCAGTCGTACCTACACACCATCAGTTAAAAAAACGATCGTGTCAAAACGCGGTGATGTAAAACACAACGACGTGTTGAGAAAAATGTAGTTTAATGCTTCCAAGCATGCGTCGATTTGATTCTGAGCATGCTTGGATTTTTAACCAATGGACGTGCCCACAGACAATCATTCTTTTTCTATCGTTTTTTTTTTTTCCCTTTTTTAAGTGTATTTTGTGCGTGAACTCGAGAGAGAAGCCGGACTGCAGGAGTTGGGAGTAGGCAAACACCCCCCCCGGAGGCAATCTGCCATCCTTCTCCATGCCCCCGGTGGCAATGGCGGGTGTGAGGGGGGCCTCCCACTCACCCCTCCTACCTGCTCCACTTGGGAGCGCAACTGGGGCCCAACGGGACCCCAACGGGGCAGAGGGACTCCCCCTATGAGGGAGTGAGGGGGTCTAGCCCACCCAGCCAGCCGCGTAGGTCCTTCGCCTCTCTTTTTTTTTAGGAGACAGCATGGTCAATGTGCGTGTGTGTTAAACCAATTTCGTGTGCGTGCAAGTGTGGTGGTTTTTGTGGGGGGGGTGGGCGTACTAAGCACAGGCGTACCTTGCATAGCACACCCACCGGGAGCCGGGCTGAGACCACCAAACTCAATTCACATGTAGCCGAGGCCGGGATCCGAACCCTTGGCTGCAGAGGTGAACGGCTTGTCAGCGCAGTGCCAATCACGTTGAGCCGCCACAGCTCCTCTATCGTTTTTTTTAACCATCGGATAATTTTAAAACAAGTTCCTAGTTTTTTCACCAATGGATAAAAAACCGATTGTGTGTACGCGGCATTAGAAGTTCAGCCTATTATGATTAATGAGTTTTGTATGTATACATTTTGGTAAAACACCGGCTTTGTAGTTCCCTACCTAAGATACAGATCGATTCATTTATCAATTATGACTTAACTGAAACAAAATTGAGAACTTAGTGCAGAGGGCTGCTATTAAATGGAAGAAAGTTTAGAGCTTTGAAATCAAGATCCTATTTAAAGAAAACAAAATCATCCTTGTATGAATTTATTTTGTCTGAAGGTTACCACCATGTATTCCATAACCTGACGATAGCTAGAATCATAGACAGCATTGTGTTTCACTGTAAATTCTAAATGGGTCTGCTAAGAAACATTTTCTCTGCAGTTTATCTGTAAGGTTTTGTCAAAAAGGGGTCTGTTAATCAATGTTTTCAACTAAAATTCACACGTTTACTCAAACTCACACATATTTTACATAAGATTTAATTAAAAAATTGTGTAAAACTTGGGTTAAAGTTGTGTAACTTTTGAAAACATGCACTTATAAACCCCAAAATGTTTAACCTAGAAAATCCTAGTTTCACCCATATTTATTCTAGGGTATACTGTATTGGAAAAAATAGCCAATGCATATTCCCCACATACAGGTATACAGGCTTTTAGAGTTTGTGAAGGAAATTGAGAGTTGGTGGAAATGGACCTACATACCTTGGAGAAGAAGGGAGAAATGAAAGCTCTAAGGAATTTAAAAAAAAAAAGATTGTGAAGCCCTCAGGGTAAGTGCTGTGCCAAGTAACTCTGCCCCTCATAGCTTTTTTTAACCACTTATCCCCCGGACCATATTGTTGGTCAAAGACCAGAGCACTTTTTACGATTTGGCACTGCGTCGCTTTAACTGACAATTGCGCGGTCGTGCGACGTGACTCCCAAACAAAATTGGCGTCTTTTTTCCCATAAATAGAGCTTTCTTTTGGTGGTATTTGATCACCTCTGCGGTTTTCAGTTTTTGCGCTATAAACAAAAATAGAGCGACAATTTTGAAAAAAAAAATATTTTTTGCTATAATAAATATCCCCCAAAAATATATAAAAAAAACTTTTTTTTTTTTCAGTTTAGGCCGATACGTATTCTTCTACATATTTTTCATTAAAAAAATCGCAATAAGCGTTTATTGATTGGTTTGCACACAATTTATAGCGTTTACAAAATAGGGGATAGTTTTATGGCATTTTTATTAATATTTTTTTCTTTTACTACCAATGACGGCGATCAGCAATTTTTTTCGTGACTGCGACATTATGACACATTTTTGGGACCATTGTCATTTTTACAGCAAAAAGTGCTATAAAAATGCATTGATTACTGTGAAAATAGCAATTGCAGTTTAGGAGTTAACCACTAGGGGGCGCTGTAGGGGTTAAGTGTGACCTCATAATTGTTTCTAACTGTAGGGGGCGGGGCTGGACATATGACATCATTGATGATCTTTCCCTATATCAGGGAACAGACGATCAATGACAGTGCCACTGTGAAGAACGGGGAAGGTGTGTTTACTCACACCTCTCCCCGTTCTTCAGCTCCAGGGACCGATCGTGGGACACCGGCGGCGATCCGGTCCGCGGGTCCTGCTGCCGTGGTTACGGAGCTTCGGACCGGGCCGCGTTTGCAAAAAGGTGACGTACGTGTACGTGCCTGTGCCCAGCCGTGCCATTCTGCCAACGTATATGTGCAGGTGGCAGTCCTTAAGTGGTTATGTTTTCCTCAGTGAAACTAGTTTTAATAATACCTTTTCTTACTTTGAAAAAGTCAGTAAAGCTGTCTCTTGTATACAAAAGTAAAGTTGCCATCCAAGGTCTGTGTAGGTCAGAAGATTTCCTTTGATGTTATTTAGGTCTGAAAGATGTTACCAACATACAGTGCCGTTCAAAAGTATTCAGCCCCCCCTTGGCTTTTTACCTATTTTGTTACATTACAGCCTTTAGTTAAATGTTTTTTTAATCTAAATTGTATGTGAATATTGTATCTGAATATGTAATGGATCAGAACACAATAGTTGGTGAAGTAAAATTAGAAAAATATATACATAAAACTATTTTTCAGAAATCAAAAAAAGATAATTGGCATGTGCGTATGTATTCCCCCCCCTTTGTTATGATGCCCATAAAAAGCTCTGTTGCAACCAATTACCTTCAGAAGTCACATAATTAGTGAAATGATGTCCACTTGTGTGCAATCTAAGTGTCACATGATCTGTCATTACATATACACGCCTTTTTGAAAGGCCCCAGAGGCTGCAAAACCAAAGCAAGAGGCACTACTAACCAAACACTGCCATGAAGACCAAGGAACACTCCAAACAAGAAAGAGACAATGTTGTTGAGAAGTACAAGTCAGGGTTAGGTTATAAAAAAAATATACAAATCTTTGATGATCCCTAGGAGCACCATCACATCTATCATAACCAAATGGAAAGAATATGGCAAACCTGCCAAGAGATGGTGCACACCAAAACTCACAGACCGGGCAAGGAGGACATTCATCAGAGAGGCAGCACAGAGACCTAAGGTAACCCTGGAGGAGCTGCAGAGTTCGACAGCAGAGACTGGAGTATCTGTACATAGGATGACAATAAGCTGTACGCTCCATAGAGTTGGGCTTTATGGTAGAGTGGCCAGCAGAAAGCCATTACCTTCAGCAAAAAACAAAATGACACATTTTGAGTTTGCAAAAAGGCAAATTTAACTTTTTGGTCATCAAAGAAAATGCTGTTTGGCGCAAGCCCAACACATCACATCACACAAAGAACACCAGCCTTACAGTGAAACATATTGGTGGCAGCATCATGCTGTTGGGATGTTTTTCAGCAGTCAGTACTGGAAAACTGGGGGGAGGGAAAGGGTTGAGGGAAAGATGGATGATGCTAAATACAGGGATATTCTTGAGCAAAACCTGTTGGAGGTTGACCTTCCAGCAGGACAATGACCCCAAACACACTGCTAAAGTAAAACTTGAGTGGTTGAAGGCCTCGTACACACCATCGGACTTATCCGATGAAAACGGTCCGCGGACCATTTCCATCGGATATGTCCGATCGGGAGTTTGATCCGATGGCGTGTACACACCATCGGATCAAATTCCCCGCCGCCGGACGGCGCGGTGACATGGCGGTGACGCGGCGGTGACGTTGACGCCGCCACGTCACCGCCACGTCACCGCACCAGGAAGTTCAACACTTCCGCGCATGCACCGAATCCATTCGGCGGTGGCGCGGCGGCGGTGGGGGACGACATGTCTGCTGGTAAGTGTACTAACCAGCTGTAACGGCTACGCCGTCACCATGAATAGGAGATGAATGGTAATTATTTATTCTGGAGGATACTCAGATTAAACCACCTGGTTGCTCTATGATGTTAAACAGAGCTCATGGGGTTATTTCATCACAACCTCCTGCGTTATATCTCCCATTGATGGTGGGGTGCATCTACCATAGGTTATTTGAGAATTCTGGTAATACGTCTCAGTCTGTACAAACATATGGTATCAGGCAATCAAGAACATATCATAGTATGCAATCCAGGATGAACAGTATTCTGAGTATACAGGCTTGATACAGTTAGCTGTGGGTACTTGCGGTTTAGATGTGACCAGGTGTGCAGTTCCTTCCTGGAGAGTGATTAGTAGCAGGTGCAGGATGCCTCTATGGTTCTGTAGATTGCCAGCTCTGTGGCCAAGCAGCAAGTCATGGATAGTAGCAGGGTCCGTGGTGTAGAACTTGGTGCTGTGAGCCTGGTGATCTCCTTTACAAGGTGAGGAACTGTGGGACTCTGGAGGAGGTCTTGGGTCTCAGATGGCGGCGATCGTCAACTTCAATAACCAGACGCTGAGCCGCCATCAGAGGAGGTTTAAATAGCCAGCCTGTCGCGGGACACACGCTGGGCGCGCTTCCGCGTTCCAGCGTGAAGCGCAGGATTCGACGGCACGTCGGAAATGACGGAATCAGGATGCTGGACGGGACGCAGGATTCGACGGCACGTCGAAAGTGTCGATGACAGGGTGCTGAATGGAGCGCAGCTGTCTAAGGATGATACAGCTGCGCTCGTTCTGTACAAAGTAACGCCGATGGTGTTACATACTCCCCTCCTCAAGGGGGTCCCAGATATACACCCAGAAAGTGATGGTCGATCAGGGTATCTGCGGTGGAATTGATTGACGAGCCGGGGAGCATGAATGTCGGAGGAATCTACCCAGGAGTCATCAAGATGGCTGTAACCCTTCCAACGGATTAAATATTGCAGGGAAGATCCATGTCTCCTGGAATCTAGAATTTTCTGTACCTCATATTCAGTCTCACCGAGAACCTCAACAGGAGAAGGGGGTTGAGGGTCTCTGTTAGGGAACGGATTAGGAGTGAAAGGCTTAATAAGTGAGACATGGAAAGAAGGATGTATCTTCCAATCCGGAGGTAGAAGTAGTTTAACGGTATTGATGTTGATGATATGTGAAATGGAGAATGGACCAGTGAATTGGCGACCGAGTTTTCTTGAAGGGATATTAAGACGTAGATTTCGAGTGGAGAGCCAAACCAAATCTCCAACTTTGTATTTAGGAGGTGGAGTTCTGCGGGAGTCATAATACTTCTTTTGTCTT
The DNA here is from genome assembly GCA_029574335.1 of Rana kukunoris. Lineage (NCBI taxonomy): Eukaryota > Metazoa > Chordata > Amphibia > Anura > Ranidae > Rana > Rana kukunoris. The sequence continues at coordinate 551,275,449 of CM056049.1, forward strand.
TGTTGCGCTGTAGTAAGATTAGAATGGAGTATTCGTAGGGTCCTCTTCAAGGTGGAAAGGTAATGTTCTACAGCGGGAACATTGTTAGGGAGAACGGAGACTGGAGCAGATTTGGGGTGGAACCCATAGTTTGCATAAAAAGGAGAGAATCCGGAGGAAGAACTGGAAGCGTTATTATACGCAAATTCGGCATGAGGAAGAAACTGAAGCCAGTCGTCCTGTAGATGGGTGCAATAACAGTGTAAATACTGTTCCAGTGTTTGGTTTACTCGTTCTGTTTGTCCGTTTGTTTGCGGATGATAAGCAGTGGACATTCGATGATCAATTTGCAAGGCCTGGCAAAGGGCTCTCCAGAATTTAGAAATGAATTGAGTGCCTCTGTCCGAGATAATCTGGGAGGGCAACCCATGTAGCTTAAGTACATTCTGAAGGAAGGCTTGTGCAGTCTCTAGAGCAGTTGGTAGATTTTTTAATGGGATGAAGTGAGCCATCTTTGTTAATAAATCTACTGTAACTAGAATTGTGTTGGCACCTTGAGACCTGGGGAGATCGACAATAAAATCCATAGAGACCACGTCCCAGGGTCTTTCAGGTATTGGGATTGAAGTAAGGAGTCCGTAAGGTGGCTTCCTGGAATGTTTGTTGGAGGCACATATCACGCAGGAATTGACATAATCACTGACTGTCTGTGAAAGCTTGGGCCACCAGTAATTTCTTTTAATTAAATGAATGGTTTTACTTATTCCTGGATGACCTGCCAGAGGAGCATCATGAAGTTGTTTGAGAAGTAGAGGTTGTAAATAGGCGGGCACGTAGATCTTATTGTTGTAGGTAAATAACCCGTTAGGTTCCTTTTTGAGACCCTGGGGCATTAGGGGTACCTCGTTAGGGAGAGATTGGATCAGTAAATCCAAGAAAGGAACAGATGCTCCAATGAATCGATCAGGTGGAATAATAGAAAGGGGAGGTGTTTCAATTGTCTGGTTGTCATGCATACGTGACAACGAGTCAGCCTTGACATTTTCTGTACCAGGACGATAGGAGATGTTGAAGTCGAACCTATCAAAGAATAGACTCCACCTGACTTGGCGGGCAGAAAGGGTTTTACAGGCCCTCAAATGTTGCAAATTGCGATGATCGGTGAGGATGGTAATGGGGTGTTTGGAACCTTCCAAGAGATGTCTCCAATTACTTAGGGCATCCTTTATAGCAAGGAGTTCTTTTTCCCCAATGGGGTAATTCTTTTCGGCAGGTAATAATGTCCTAGAGTAAAAGGCTACCGGATGTAGAGGTTCAGATGATGAAGCTTGTTGGGAGAGTACAGCTCCCAAAGCAAAATGCGAGGCATCTACCTCTAAGGTGAAATGGTAAAGTGGGTTAGGAAGTTGTAAGATCGGTGCGGATGTGAAACTGAGCTTCAGAAGGTCAAAAGATTTCTGTGCCTGATCAGACCAGGAAAAAGGCGTCTTACTACTAGTGAGATTGTTTAATGGTTTCACGATCGTAGAGAAATCCTTAATGAATTTTCTGTAGTAGTTAGAGAATCCGAGAAACCGTTGTAGAGCCTTCCTGGAGTGAGGAACAGGCCAGGATAATATGCACTGTACCTTTGATGATTCCATCTGTATTCCGTTTGGGGTAATTAGATATCCCAGGAAAGAAATGCTGCGCTGACTGAAAACACACTTTTCAAGTTTGACATATAAAGAGTGTGTTCTCAATCTGGCCAAAACCCAGCGTACATGTTTGATGTGTTCTTCGGGAGAATCTGAATAGATTAAAATGTCATCCAAATAAATCACAACACAAACGTCGAGCAAATCTCGGAAAATGTCGTTGATGAAATATTGGAAGGTTGCAGGTGCATTGCATAACCCAAAGGGCATTACGGTGTACTCGTAGAGGCCATAGCGTGTTTTAAAAGCTGTTTTCCACTCGTCACCAGATCGAATTCTTATGAGATTATAGGCACCCCTCAGATCTAGTTTAGTGAAGATCTTTGAGGTCTGGAGTCGTTCGATGAGTTCTGGAATTAATGGTAGTGGATATCTGTTCTTTATAGTAATGCTATTGAGTGCACGGTAGTCGATAATTGGTCGGAGTGAGCCGTCTTTATTTTTTACGAAGAACATGGCTGCACTCGCTGGAGAGGTTGAAGGTCTGATAAAACCTTTCTTGAGGTTTTCGTCGATATAATCCTTGAGGTGTACAAGTTCAGGTTGGGATAATGGATAAATCCGAGCAGTTGGGATCGGTGCGTCAGCTATAAGATCTATGGGGCAATCATAGATCCTGTGTGGGGGGAGCAAGTTTGCCTTGGTTTTGCTAAAACTGTCGGCGAAATCATGTAGATAAGGTGGAAGATCAGGAGGGTAGATCTCTGTGAAAGAGATAGAACAATTAGGATAACAGTTCTCTTTACAGAAAGAGGATTGTAAGGTTAAGGAACTAGTAGACCATTGGAAAGTAGGCTGATGAAGACGTAACCAAGGTAATCCGAGTATTATTGGAAATAGAGGTGATTGGATGACGTCAAAAATTAGGTTCTCGGTATGACCTGGAGCGCAAGTCACCCAAAGGGGTGAGGTTTGGAATGTAATTGGACCTGTGGGAGAACTGGAACCATCAATGAAAGTGAGTGACACAGGGGTTTGCTTAATCACACAAGGTATTTTATTAGATTCTACAATCTTAGAGTCAATAAAGTTTCCACAGGCTCCAGTGTCGACCATTGCTTCAATGGAGAACCTTTCTTGCTCCCACTGTAATGTAAGAAGAATAATAATGTAACGATTAGAAATTGTACCAGTGAAATTAAATTTGTTTCTGTGGTGATCTTTACCTTCTGAATTCCTCTTAAGAAGGGGACAGGTGGATACAACGTGGTCAGGAGCAGAACAGTACATACAGAGGTTTTGGTCTCTGCGGCGTTGTTTCTCCGCTGTGCTTAAAGGACCTTTAATCGCACCAAGTTCCATCGGAAGCTCCTTGGGGGGAGATCTGGCTCTCCTGAAAGGTGAAGGAAAAAACGCATTGGCACGTTCAGCTCTTCTCTCTCGAATACGTCGATCTATGGTAATGGACAGTTGCATGAGATCCTCTAGGGATGGTGGAAGTTCTACACGTGCGATTTCGTCTTTCAAAGTTTCTGTCAGGCCTAGCCGAAATTGGTTCCTGAGTGCGATATCTGACCACTGGGTCTCTCGGCACCAACATTTGAATTCAGAAATGTAGTCCTCCACTGGTCTTTTCCCCTGTTTGAGATTTCTGATGGAATTTTCAGCAGTCAACTGTTTATTGGGATCCTCATAAAGGAGGGACATTTCTGCGAGAAAAGTGTCCAGGGCTCCAAGGAGATCTCCGTGTTCTTCTAGATAGGCGTCGGCCCAAACTTTCGGTTCACCCCTGAGGTATGAGATGAGGGTGAGAATTCTAATCCTATCAGAATAGTAAGTACGGGGACGTAGCTCGAACATCAAGCGACAAGAGCTGATGAATTGCCGGAAAAGTTTCCTATCGCCAGAGAAAGGTTCTGGAGTACAGACCTTGGGTTCTGGTCTCTCTCTAACCTGAGCAAGGTTCTGCTGGCGGAGAGCTTCATTTTCTAGGCGGAATTCATTTAAAGAATTAGTTAGGGTATCTACCCTTTGAGTGAGTCCCAGTAGATGATTCGCTAAATCAGCGGGATCCATCTAATATATATATATGGGTCTGGTTATTCTGTAACGGCTACGCCGTCACCATGAATAGGAGATGAATGGTAATTATTTATTCTGGAGGATACTCAGATTAAACCACCTGGTTGCTCTATGATGTTAAACAGAGCTCATGGGGTTATTTCATCACAACCTCCTGCGTTATATCTCCCATTGATGGTGGGGTGCATCTACCATAGGTTATTTGAGAATTCTGGTAATACGTCTCAGTCTGTACAAACATATGGTATCAGGCAATCAAGAACATATCATAGTATGCAATCCAGGATGAACAGTATTCTGAGTATACAGGCTTGATACAGTTAGCTGTGGGTACTTGCGGTTTAGATGTGACCAGGTGTGCAGTTCCTTCCTGGAGAGTGATTAGTGGCAGGTGCAGGATGCCTCTATGGTTCTGTAGATTGCCAGCTCTGTGGCCAAGCAGCAAGTCATGGATAGTAGCAGGGTCCGTGGTGTAGAACTTGGTGCTGTGAGCCTGGTGATCTCCTTTACAAGGTGAGGAACTGTGGGACTCTGGAGGAGGTCTTGGGTCTCAGATGGCGGCGATCGTCAACTTCAATAACCAGACGCTGAGCCGCCATCAGAGGAGGTTTAAATAGCCAGCCTGTCGCGGGACACACGCTGGGCGCGCTTCCGCGTTCCAGCGTGAAGCGCAGGATTCGACGGCACGTCGGAAATGACGGAATCAGGATGCTGGACGGGACGCAGGATTCGACGGCACGTCGAAAGTGTCGATGACAGGGTGCTGAATGGAGCGCAGCTGTCTAAGGATGATACAGCTGCGCTCGTTCTGTACAAAGTAACGCCGATGGTGTTACACCAGCAGACATGTCGGGCGGACAGATTCCCACCGGATAGATTTCAAAGCATGCTTTGAAATCTGTCGGGTGGAGAAATCTGTCCGCTAGCCCATACACACGAGCGGAGATGTCTGCTGAAACGGTCCATCGGACCGTTTTCAGCGGACATATCCCCTCGTGTGTACGAGGCCTAAGGGGAAACATATAAATGTGTTGGCATGGCCTACTCAAAGCCCAGACCCCAATCCAATAGAAAATCTGTGGTCAGACTTAAAGATTGCTGTTCACAAGCGCAAACCATCCATCTTGAAGGAGCTAGAGCAGTTTTGCAAGGAGGAATGGACAAAAATCCGAGTGGCAAGCTCATACAGACTTATCCAAAGCGACTTGGAGCTGTGATAGCCGCGAAAGGTGGCTCTACACCTGATGGCATGAAAATTGCTGCCAAACAAGCTGCTGATAAGGCCTGTGCTTTTATTTTACACTGGAAAACATACCATTGTCTGTCCAGTTCACTTTTGGCTTGTTCAAATTTTTGCCAGTGAAGCCCTGATGAAGGCAGCACTTGGACCCCCAAAACACGTTGGCTATTTTTTTGGATTGTACCCCTGACTTTTAATGGAATAAAGTTGTATCTGGACCTCTTAGCAGTGGTGTTGTGCTTCAATTTAAATTCTCCTTAATTTAGGTAGATGTCACAGATTAGTATTCTAGAAAAATTTGAATATCGTGCAAATGTTCATTTTTTTCACTAATGCAACTTAAAAGGTGAAACTAATGTAGCACTACACCCGAAAGAGCTGCTGGTTTGTTTTGGGTGGCATGTTACCTCATGGCTCCTCCGCCGTCTAGGGGTGTATGGTGGATGTAGCATTAACGGAATGTCCACGTCAGGTGTCTTTTTCTGTGCTCTTTATTACCCAGCCGGGTAAAAACAATAAAACTTTGTGGTCATAGAAGAGTTGAAGTAGAAGGAGAAATAGCAGATTCAGGCGTATCAAAAGGGAAACAGTCCTGCTTCCAAAAACACTTAGTCTTCTTTGCCACTCCGGCCGGAGTGGGTATAGCGTACCTGGACAGGCCTCTCTCACTGACCTGGCAGCCAAAATATCACTCGGAACTTAGAGGAAAAGTCTCTGCCACAGACCCTCCTTAGGATTGAGGTAAAAGACTTTGGCCTGGATCTCCTTCAGGTAGTTTACAGGTGACCGACTGACAGGTGACCAACGTCCATCTTTTCAGTATTCGGTTCCCTTGATCCTCGGTGGATTGTCGAGACCCTATTGGATTGCCAGCCTCTCTTGGCTCTCCTCAGATGGACCTCCCACCGAACAGCTATCTCGCTTGGAATCTTCTCAGGATTGGGGACCCAGTCGATTACTGGGGCCCCGCCACAGCTTTAAATGTTCCAGGCCAACATGGTCCCGAAACCAGTAACACTGCATGGCATGCGCACCCGCTCTGGTAGGCCATTTCACTGGGGCGCCGTGATGCAGGTGGGGGCCGCACTCGAAGAAGAACCCCAGACCAATGGCGTCTGTCTTATAAATACCCTCCCCCAGCATGCACAGCGAGAAGAAACCCTCCTGATAGGCTGCTGAGGAAAAGCACCCAAACCTCGACTCCACTGCTGCCATCTATCATCCTGGGGTGGGAACAGCACCCCTGGAACAACAGAATAAGCCCACAGCACAGCCAAGCTGAGACAGAGACCCAATTTGAATAGATTAACTGGATCAGAGCTACCCAACTCTCTGATCCCCCTCTAAATTTAACAAAGCACCGGTACTTAGAAGTAACCAGGCGCTACACTAATATATGAGATAGACTCATTACATGCAAAGCAAGATAATTCAAGCCGTGATTTGTCATAATTGTGATGATTATGGCTTACAGCTCATGAAAACCTCAAATCCACAATCTCAAAAAATTTCAATATTACATGCAATCAATAAAACAAGGATTGTACATAGAACAATATCGGACCTCAGAAAACTATAAGCATGCATATGTACTTAGTACTTGGTTTGGGCCCCTTTTGCAGCAATTACTGCCTTAATGCGGCGTGGCATGGACGCTATCAGCCTGTTTCACTGCTGAGGTGTTATGGAAGACCAGAATGCTTCAAGAGTGCTTCTGCATTGTACGGTCTCATGTCTCTCATCTTTCTCCTGGCAATGCCCCATAGATTCTCTATGGGGTTCAGGTTAGGCGATTTTGCTTGCCAATAAAGCACAGTAATCCCACGGTCATTGAACCAGATTTTGGTGCTTTTGGTAGTGTGGGCAGGTGCCAAGTCCTGCTGGAAAATGAAGTCAGCATCTCCATAGAGCTTGTCTGCGGAAGGAAGCATGAAGTGCTCCCAAATCTCCTGGTAGACGGCTGAGTTGACCCTGCACTTGATGCACAGTGGTAAGATGCTTCTGACATTGTTGTTCAGGAGTGGCTTGACAAGAGGAATACGACATTTGAAGCCCATGTCCAGCATCCATCTGTCTGTGGTGGCTCTTGATGCACTGACTCCAGCTTCAGTCCACTCCTTGTGAAAGTCCCCAACACTTTTGAATGGCCTTTTCCTGAGAATCCTCTCCAGGATGCGGTCATCCCTGCTGCTTGTGCACCTTTTTCTTCCACACTTTTCCCTTCCACATAACTTTCTATTATTGTGCTTTGATACAGCACTTTGGGAACATCCAACTTATTTTGCAATTACCTTTTAAAGCTTTCCCTCCTTATGGAGGTTGTCAATGATGGTATTCTGCACAACTGTTAGGTCAGCAGTCTTTACCATGATTGTGATTCCTACTGAACCAGACTGAGAGACCATTTAAATGCTCAGGAATCCTTTGCAGGTGTTATGGCTTAATTAGCTGATTAGAGTGGGACATTTTGAGCCTAGAATATTGCACCTTTTCACAATATTCTAATTTTCTGAGATTGTGGATTTGGGGTTTTAATGAGCTTTAAGCTATAATCATCTCAATTATGACAAATCACGGCTTGAACTATCTTGCTTTGCATGTAATGAGTCTATCTCATATATTAGTTTCACCTTTTCAGATGCATTAGTGAAATAAATGAACTTTTGCACAATATTCAAATTTTTCGAGTTTCACATGTATATAATTAATAATGTCTTATATTTGAACAGAGTGCACTTATTTTGGTCTGGAGGGTATCCAGACAATCTGACAGACAGTCTTGAGTGCTTAGTAGCTCAGTCTGGTTTTATATTTCTTCTCTCTAATCGAGACATACATTTCAAGATTCCAGCATACTAGTAGAATTTTAGTTACTTTCATAAATCCCTTTGTTCCATAGGACTTTCCTAAAAAACTAAAAATGAGAAGGGCATCCATGGCTTACCATTTGAAATAGTAGAAAGCGGGGGGGGGGGCAGCAAACAGTGTACCCACAGCCCCCCACCCTCGGTCAGTTAACCTGCTTCTCCTTTTAGCCAATCTGGATACGGACCTCAAATTAGCTAGGAGAATCAGTGTGAAAATAGCTAATATTATCGCTATTATCACACAACTGGATGGGCTCAGTTTGCGGTGCTCTGTGCCCCGAGCCCACCCTCTGGCTCTAATCACATGCTTCAAAACCTCCCCGTTTGGAATCCATGCATCCAACATCCTGCATAGGGGCTGGACGCATGGATCGGGGGGTGGTGCTCCTGTGACCCTCCTGGTAGAAAGATTTTGGCTGGGGTTCTGAGATCAAGGTGACCATGTTACAATAATTGGCACAGGAAATGGAGAGGGGGTAGCCACTATACTGGGTAGGCAGGGTGTTAAAATATGGGGGGAACTAAAAAGAATCTTATATCTAGGGATGAGCCGGATGTTCGAGTCGAATGTAAGTTCGACTCGAGCATCGGTGTTAGCCTGCTCGCCTGTTCGCAGAATAGTGAACAATTTGGGGTGTTCGAAATTCGAAAGCCGCGGAACACCCTTTGAAAAATGTTGGGAGAAATCAAAAGTGCTAATTTTAAAGGTTAAGTATGCAAGTTATTGTCATAAAAAGTGTTTGGGGACCTGGGTCCTGCCCCAGGGGACATGTATCAATGCAAAAAAAGTTTTAAAAACTGAAGTTTTTTTGGGAGCAGTGAATTTAATAATGCTTAAAGTGAAACAATAAAAGTGAAATATTCCTTTAAATTTCGTACCTGGGGGCTGTCTATAGTATGCCTGTAAAGTAGTTTTTGTTTCCCATGTCCCTGAACTGTCCCTGCACAAAATGTAATCTTTTCCATGAAAAAAAGGTAATTCAAAACGGAAACCCTTGTTGTGTCCGGGGGGGGGGGGGTTAGGTCACCCGTCCACATCATAGGTGGCCCTGCCCTCAGTTATATAAGAAATGTCAGACAGGTATCGCGTCATTCGTCCGGGGGACTCGGAGGAGGCTGTATTGTTTGTAGCGTCAGTTTCCGGGTCATAGAAGGAATTACAGCGCTGGAATTTTTTTTATTTTTACTAAAGGACTTGTCCCAAGCTGTGTGTGTGTGTGGTTTTTTTTTACCTTTTTTGGGTGAAATGGTAGGGGTACAATGGTGGGCCGGAATATCTTCGTTAAAGGGGGCCTTCACATTCTGATAAGCCCCCCACCTGCAGACCCCCACAACCACCGGGCAAGGGTTGTGGGGATGAGGCCCTTGTCCCCACCAACATGGGGACATCCTCCCCATGTTGAGGGCATGTGGCCTGGTACGGTTCAGGAGTTGGAGCGCTCTCTCGCCCCCCCTCTTTTCCTGCAGCCTGCCAGGTTGCGTGCTCGGATAAGAATCTGGTATAGATTTTTGGGGGGAACCCCACGCCATTTTTTTTTATTTTGGTCCGGGTTCCCCTTAAAATCCATACCAGAAGGGTCTGGTATGGATTTTTGAGGGGAACCCCACGCCATTTAAACAAAAATAGGCCCAGGGTTCCCCTTAATATCCATACCAGACCTAAAAGGCCTGATATGGAATTTGGGGGACCCCCATGCTTTTTTTGGTTTCCGTTTATATTCATACCAGACCCAAAGGGCCTGGTAATGGACTGAGGGGGAACCCATGCCATTTTTTTCAATGACTTTGATCTGTATTGATGTGACCCGACAATTCATGAATAGCCGAAAATTTTAAATTACTTTTTTTCCTTTAGAAATTACATTTTCTGCAGGGACAGTTCTAAACACGGTGAAACATGCACTACTTTACGGGCATACTATACACACCCCACAGGTACGAAATTTAAAGTAATATTTCACTTTTATTGTTTCACTTTAAGCATTATTAAAATCACTGCTCCCGAAAAAAACTACCGTTTTTAAAACTTTTTTTTGCATTGATACATGTCCCCTGGGGCAGGACCCGGGTCCCCAAACACTTTTTATGACAATAGCTTGCAAATTAACCTTTAAAATGAGCACTTTTGATTTTTCATGTTTGTGTCCCATAGACTTTAATGGTGTTCGCGAGTTCGAACACATTTTTTGCCTGTTCGCAATGTTCTGGTGCGAACCAAACTTGGGGGTGTTCGGCTCATCCGTTCTTATATCCATCAGCAATGATGATTTGTGACTTTGCACTTTCTTAACCTTTTATTTTTTCCTGCTATTCTAGCAGCATTGTAGGTTAGTCACAGGTGTGACATAGAACTGAGAAATTCTTGCTTCCCCCCGACATTCTGCCCCAGGGGTATCTAATTTGACAGGTATAGATAAATGATCAGGAACACTAACTTCAGAATTATGTTAATCGATGACAAAGATTGATTAAAAAAAAAACGAGAAGTAGACCTTATTTATAAAACGAGAACTGTCTGCGACAATCAGGACTAATCACTTTCCAACTGCTATTTTACAGGTCAGGTTTTAATGTGGCTGTGGTTATACAACAATACAAACCATACACTGATACATAGGGTTTATTGAAGATTCAATTGGCTGTTACTAAAGTATAACTAAAGGCGCTCGCTCATCCCCCCTCCTTTCCTGACCTGCAGGGCTTCATGCTCTTGGATAGGAGTCTGGTATGAATTTTGGGGGGGACCTCACGCCAATTTTTTTATAGCTTCTTGATTACATTTTTAACTCTTAAAATATTATTAACTCCTAAAATATCTCTATTCTATTGTTAGCAAGTGTGTAAGCAGGTGCTTCCAAGAGGTTCTAAAGAATTAACCATGTTTCTCTTGCTGTGTTCATGCAATTCAGTATATTAGGTCAGCCAGGTACAAATTGTTACGTGGTCTTAATGTTGATTGTTGAACTACATCCTCAGGTTGACTTGCTGAGCTGGTGGTGACTAAACAAGAAGGGTTAACATTTTCCATCTCTTTTTAGCAAGGATACTGTTCCTTGCAGGTCATACAAGATAAATGAGGCACACCAAGTGCCCCCTAACCACTTGACCTCCGTAAGATTTACCCCCTTCATGACGAGGCCATTTTTGTGAAACGTCACTGTGTTACTTTAGCTGACAATCTTTTTATACTAATAATGATGGTGATCAGTGACTTATAGCGGGACTGCAAAATTGCAGCGAACAATCAAACACCAACTGACACTGTTGGCACTTTGTGGGAACTTGTGACACTAATACAGTGATCAGTGCTAAAAATATGCACTGTCACTGTACTAATGACACAGGCTGGGAAGGGGTAAATATATAGAGCAATGAAAGGATTAACTGTGTGCCTAACAAGTGTTTTTGTGTACACAATGTGCTTCTTTCAGTAGATAGATTCTAGTCTCTGCTTAGCAGAGACACAGGATCGTCCGTTCCCCCCTGTCAGAACTCAGAAAAGCCCTGTTTACATAGTAATATCTGGCAGAAAATGCAGAATCACGTATATATACGTGATGTTATGCACAACTGCAGCCCTGTAGCAGTAAAAGTGCTACAGGGTGGTCAGCAAGTGGTTAAACTTTGGTTGGAAAAAAACTGCCAAAATGTAGCGGTCTCTCTGCCGGAGTGGTCACCCTCTTGGGAGGAAGAGCCCAGTCTGGGTTCCAAGCTGTGCCTGTAGCCTGTGGCCCCTTATGGACTTATAGCTGCCAGTTATGGACTCTTGCCTTAAAAGAATTGCTTTTTTGGACTTACGGTACAGTCTCTCTGGGGAACCAGAGAGCTTTGTATAGGAAACTGTGTTTAACATGACTTTAAGAACTGTTACTTGTTAGCTGCAACTTCTTCTGTAAAAGATCTTATTTGTTCATCTGAATCACCCTGTTTGAGGTCCCTAAAAGAGTGGTTGGCTCCCCACATTCTGTCCCCACAGCCTGGAGTCATGGGAGAGGGAGATGTAGAGGGGGCCCCAGGAGAGAGAGCAAACATGGAGTTTCCGGTATTCAGTAACAACAGTGTGAATCAGTCACTGGGAGTGAGGTGATGGGATTGCTGAGTTGGGGGAGACCTCTCTATGGTACCATCTCAGAAATGCTGCACACCCCGTTGAGTCGTGATCATTAACAGTTAACACAAGTGTGTCCGAAGTGCTGAGTATCAACAGTGTAATGCCGCATACACACGGTCGAAATTTCCAACAACAAATGTTCAATGGGAGCTTTCTTTCCTAAATTCCGACCATGTGTAGGCCCCATCGGACATTTCTGTTGGAATTTCCGACAACAAAAATTTGAGAGCTGGTTCTCAAATTTGTCGACAACAAAATCCATTCTCGTAAATTCCGAGCGTGTGTAGACAATTCCGACGCACAAAATTCAACGCATGCTCTGAATCCAGTACGAGACGGAAGTGCTGTAACGGACTGAAAAGCACGAAGCTGAAAAACACGAATCGTCTCTCACCAAACTTCTACTAACACAAGATTAGCAGAAGGAGCCCAAAAAGTGGAGCACTTGGTATAGAACTTCACTTTTATTGTGCCGTCGTACGCGCTGTACGTGACCGCGTTCTTGACATTTGCAATTTTTCGACAACATTTGTGCGACCGTGTGTATGCAAGACAAGTTTGAGCCAACAAAAAAATGATCCAGGGTTTTGTTGTCAGAATGTCCGATCCTGTGTACGTGGCATTAGAAGTATAGTTTGTAGGTTGTCTGTTCTCTATGAAATCGTCTTCATTTATTACAGATTAGCATGTGATTCTGAGTGAACATTAAACAATTGGCACTCCTCAGTTTAATGCGTGTTTTGTGTTCGATACATTGTGTGTTTTGAGTTCATTGCCCTTTGCATGTTTTGAGTTCAATACAACTCAGCAGCAATGTAACTCAGTAAATCAATCAAAAATGCTGATTGCTTGCCATTGCCCACAGCCAGCCAAGTTAAGCCTCTGATACAAGGCAGTGTTTCTTAACCCCAATCCTTAGCTACCCCCAACAGGACAGCTTTTGGAAATGTCTTTTTTATAAAATAAAGGAAATAATTGCCAAGCCATTGACATTGATTTAAAGAACTGGTGCAACGTGAAATAAATCCTTAAAACATGCCTTGTTTGGGGGAATCTAAGGATCAGGGTTGGGAACCACTGATGTTGTAAATATGACCTTTATGTAATTATTTGTTTTATTGCTAATACGCAACTCCATAGTTGCCAACATAAAAAAAAAAGATTTCCAGCGACACCTTTTTTGTGTTGTCGTGCGTCTAGTAATCCATGGTAAGTGAAGAATGTACTGTATTTAGGAGTGGGATATTATTTTAAAATGGCCATGGTTCTACATGGTCATATTCATAACTTACTGAACAATTACATTTTAAACACTTTGGGCCGGATTCAGAACGTAGTTACGTTGGCGCATCTAGAGATACGCCGCGTAACTACTAAGAATAGCCGGCGTACCATTTTTTATGTATTCAGAAAACAAGATACGCCGGAATTCAGCTAAGATACGAGCGGCGTAAGTCTGTTATGCAGTCGTATCTTAGTTGCATATTTACGCTGGGCGCTAGGTGGCGCTTCCGTCGATTTACGCGTCGAATATGCAAATTAGCTAGATATGCCGATTCACGAACGTACTTGAGGCCGGGCGTCGTATTTTACGTTGTTTGCATAACCGTTAGTCCTGTGTAAAGCTACCCCTGCTATATGAGGCGCAGCCAATGTTAAGTATGGACGTCGGGACAGCGTCAAATTGTACGTCGTTTATGTCGTTTTCGTAAATCGTTCGGGAATGGGGCTGGGCGTAAGTTACGTTCACGTCGTTTTCATTGACTACTTGCGACGTGATTTTGCGCATGCGCACTGGGATACGTCCACGAACGGCACATACGCCGTTCAGAAAAAACATAAATTACGTGGGGTCATGATTCATTTACATGGATCACGCCCCCTACTTGCCTATTTTGAATTAGGCACCCTTACGCCGGCCAATTTACGCTACGCCGCCACAACTTACGGAGCAAGTGCTTTCTGAATAAGGCACTTGCCTGTAAAAGTTGCGGCGGCGTAGCGTAAATAGCATACGCTACGCGGCCGGAAAGATACACGGATGTATCTGAATCAGGCCCTATATATATACAGACAGAGGCAACTCTAGACTTTGTGAGGCCTTAGGCAAAACTTAGACATGAAGCCCCACTCATGCCCATAATGGGAAAAATTATTCACGCAATCTAATAAAAGTTATTATTGGCGGATGAGACAATAGTGTCAGGGGTGAGTCTGGGCTTGGACAGGAGTCCCACCACTACTGAGGAGTATTGACAGGCTGTAGAGAATCAGTGATATGACAGGAGTCCCACCACTACTGGGAAGGCTTGATGGGCAGGAGAGGGAGTAGGACTATGACAGAAGTCCTACCACTACTGGGAGGCTTGATAGGCAGGAGAGGGAGCAGGACTATGAGGGGAGTCTCACCACTACTGGGGAGGCTTGACAGGCTGGAGAGGACCAGGCATATGATAGGTGTCCCACCACCACCACTGGGGAGGCTTGATGGAGCTTGATGGGCAGCAGAGGGAGCAGGACTATGACAGGAGTGCCACCACTACTGGGGAGTCTTGATGGTCAGGAGAGATAGCAGGACTATGACAGGAGTCCCACTACTACTTGGGAGGCTTTATAGGCAGGAGAGGGATCGGGATATGACAGGAGTCCCACCATTGCTGGGGAGGAGAAGGATCACAGATGGGATGTGAGTTTAATTTACAGACGAGCAGTGCAAAGTTTTCAGTTGTAGTATAGAGTAGAAGATGGGATGGGTTCTGTGGTGGTAATGAATAGGTGCAGCGCTGTTCCAATAGAGATAAGCAGGAGGGTGTAGAGGCAGCGCTGTATCCTGGGGAGGATGGAATCTCAGGTACCCTGTCAAACGTGTCCATTAAGTGGTTGTCAAATCCATCTACCTGATTTCTAGTGTCTGCTAGCAGATGCTCCATATTAATAGCTAGGAAATCCTCTAACACCCACTGTTCATAGCCAACTCCTGATGTGCACGTGTTAGGGGGAGGGTGCTCATCGTCCAAGTGCCTTTCTTTTTTATATATATTTTTTTTAATTCTGCTAACCTGGCCCCCTCTCCCTTCCACCTAGCTCACCACCCACAGCACAAACCATCAGGAACCACCCTCTCCTCTGGGGGAGCGACAGGAGGTGAGAAGGATGTGGGAGCTGATCGGAGGGTCGAGGCAGCGGCTGCACGGCTTACATTACTCCAGAGGATACGCACTTTGCAGCAGTTTCAAGTAGCAACCTCCCCCACCCCCACCCCTAACAAGTCAAGAGGCGACTCAACTAGCTTTAGATCAATTGATTTTTATGTCCCCAATAAATAAATCAATACACACTGACCCCTTTCACCCCCCCCTGCTCCTCCAGGGATCGATGGATGCTCCAGCTGGCTGCCCTCACTAAAGGCAGGCAAAGTGAACTCCATGGCCATAAATAGGGCCAATGCAAGGATTTTCCTCTACTAAGCAAAGGTACATTTTGGTGCCCCCCTCCCCTTTCCTCTACAGTGTAATACACAGTGTAGTGGTAAGAAGAGTGCAAATCCCCGCCAACTTTACCCTTTCAGCAAAAATCCCTACTCGCCATCCGTCCAAAACAATAATCCAGCCCCTTTAAGTCCCACAGCACAAATCCTCTCTTCCCCCAATCTCCCCAAATGTATTCTCCCAGCAAAAATGATCTCCCCCTTCAAGCATTTCCCCCCCGCCGTACACCTGCATCCACACGCCTGTCAAATTAGGACCTACGACCCTGCTGCCTACTTTATACAACGCCTGCATCTGTGTCCCTGTAGCATAGGGTGACCAGACATCCCTGGTTTCAGGGGACAGTCCCCGGATTGAGGACACTGTCCCCACACCAAGTCTGTCCCCAGTTTTGTCCCCAGATTGGATTTGAACAGGAGCAGGGGCAATTTCAAAGACAGTCAGTGCAGAATTAAAAAAAAAAAATAATCTGAATTACAAACCCCCGCTCTGCCGCTACTACTAGCTTAAGGGGGTGTATTGTTTTCCATTATTTGTGTCCCTTTCTGATGATCATGTGCTGGTCAGAGCGGAGGGAATATTTCTTCAGTTTCGGGCGCATGACCATTCGGCTCCGCTCGCATGTTCTTCTGGCTTGGCTTAAGTCCCGGCCAGCCGCCTGCCTGCCTATGTCCTTGCCTTCCCCAGTGGAGTAATCTTCCTCCGCTCCCCACCCAGTAGTACCAAGGGCCCGGAGGGTAAGACTTCAGAGGCTGTGAGGCGGGCGGCGGCGGTAATGTGCAGAGTTGATGATTGCCGCCATGTAGCCAATGTATTTTGGGGGTCCAAGTTCCCCCTTTATCAGGGCTAGAAAGAACATAAGAACATTTTCATATCAATTTGATATTGATACAATATTCCCTCCACGGAGTCATAGTTAAAACCAAACAGTCAATAGTAATGAGAGTGTCAAAATAATTACACAAAAATGAGAACATGAGCGCTAAACAAAAATGAGAATATTGGTGCTGAACAAATGTAAAAAACAAAATAAAAAACAATATAATACCTGTAGCAAAATATAGGCTGCCTGCACACAGCTCCACACACATAACAAACAAAAAAAAAGATTGAGGCCTCGTACACACGACCGAGGAACTCGTCAGAAAAGACACATCGTTTTCCTCGACGAGTTCCTTGTTAGGCTTGTCGAGAAACTTGACAACGGTCGTGTGTATGAGGCCTCACACTCCACAGGCCTCAGTGCCCATATTAATGAGCCCCAAGACCTCATTCACACACAAAGCTTATCTTATCTTTTAGATTTGTAAGTTATGTTGTGTTTGTGTCTGCTAAAAATTATTTTATTGATTTTTAGTGAAATGTCACTTTTGATATTTTTGGGGGGAGAGGCCCTGTCAGGTAAGCTTTACAGTGCCCAATGATTTCTAACAGCTGACAGAGGTATGGTACTTGCTCTTTAATTACATCTGGGATAATAAAAATGGAATCAACTTCCCTAAGGAAGTGGGGTGTTTTTTGCTATGATAATATGATTCAAATTCCACCTATAATTAATCAAGTTCAAAGCTCTACTTACAGTCTGAATACGATGAAAACGTGAGATTTATGAGTCAGTAATGCTTGTGAAAAGCAAAAGCAAAATCATGCAAATTGCAATTTTAGCTTCTATTAATACACACTACAAATACAAAGTTTAGAGAATGATACATTCTGAAAGCTCAATCAAATGACATTTAGCATGTTCTGTTCATACTGGGGAGAAGACTAAATGATTATTTTTTCTACTAAATATTAACATTACCTGTGCCAAAATGCTTGGGGCAGCCCCAGGCTTTCCTTTTCAATACTAAACCATTGTGGATGATGGCATTTGCCCCTATTTAAAGACTACCTAAACCAGGGGTCTCAAAGTACCGGCCCCGGGCCATTTACGGCCCGGGGGCCGGTAATAAATGGCCCGCAGGGCGGGTGCTGCGGAAAGTGTAGATCAAGGTGCATGAAGAGTAGTGCAGGAAGCGTCTGTCAGAGGTTCACTTCTGTCTCATGTCACGCTGCTACTCCCCGGCGGCCCCTCCTCTCTTCTCGTCCATCCCTATTTGCTTGTGACATCATCTGATATGGACGAGAAGAGAGGAGGGGCCACCGGGGAGTAGTAGCGTGACATGAGAGAGAAGTGAACCTCTGACAGACGCTTCCTGCACTGCTCTGCATCTGAAGAAAACAACAAGTAAACGCTGACCTTTGCCCTAATTTGCTCTCATGTGCCCTGATGTGCCCCATGTACCCTCATGTGCCCTGATGTGCCATGTGCCCCATGTACCCTGATGTGCTCTGATGTGCCATGTGCCTCATGTACCCTGATGTGCTGGGCTCTGTACATCAGGGTATCCTGTGCCCTGTACCCTGATGTGCCATGTACTGATGTGCTGTGCCTGATGTGCCCTGGTGTGCTCTCATGTGCCCTGATATGCCCCATGTGCCCTGATTGTGGCCCATGTACCCTGATGTGTGCCATGTACACTGATTTGCTGGGCTTTGTACCCTGATGTGCTGTTTCATGTGCCCTGTACCCTGATGTGCCATGTGCCCTGTCCTGATGTGCCATATCCTGTACCCTGATGTGCCTCATGTACCCTGATGTGCTGGGCTCTGTACATCAGGGTACCCTGTGCCCTGTACCCTGATGTGCCATGTACTGATGTGCTGTGCCTGATGTGCCCTGGTGTGCTCTCATGTGCCCTGATATGCCCCATGTGCCCTGATTGTGGCCCATGTACCCTGTGTGCCATGTACACTGATTTGCTGGGCTTTGTACCCTGATGTGCTGTTTCATGTGCCCTGTATCCTGATGTGCCATGTGCCCTGTCCTGATGTGCCATATCCTGTACCCTGATGTGCCATGTTTCTTGTCCTGATATGTCCTGTCCTGGTGTGCCGTGCCCTGCCCTGTATCCTGATGTGGCCTGTTGTGCTGTGCTCTGATGTGCCCTGTACCCTGTTGTGCTCTGATGTGCTGGGCTTTGTACCCTGATGTGCTCTGTACCCTGATGTGCCCTGATGTGCTGTGCCCTGTGCCCTGATGTGCGCTGTGCCCTGTACCCTGATGTGATGTGCCCTGTACCCTGATGTGCTGTGCCCTGTACCCTGATGTGCTGTGCCCTGATGTGCTCTGTACCCTGATGTGCCCTGATGTGCTGTGCGCTGTGCCCTGATGTGCTGTGCCCTGTACCCTGATGTGCTGTGCCCTGTACCCTGATGTGCTGTGCCCTGTGCCCTGATGTGCTGTGCCCTGTACCCTGATGTGCTGTGCCCTGTACCCTGATGTGCTGTGCCCTGTGCCCTGATGTGCGCTGTGCCCTGATGTGCACAATGCCCTGATGTGCGCTGTGCCCTGTACCCTGATGTGCTCTAATGTGCTGGGCTCTGTACCCTGATGTGCTCTGATGTGCTGGGCTCTGTACCCTGATGTGCTCTGTACCCTGATGTGCCCTGATGTGCGCTGTGCCCTGATGTGCTGGGCCCTGTACCCTGATGTGCTGTGCCCTGTACCCTGATGTGCTGTGCCCTGTACCCTGATGTGCTGTACCCTGATGTGATGTGCCCTGTACCATGATGTGCTGTGCCCTGTGCCCTGATGTGCTGTGCCCTGATGTGCTGTGCCCTAATGTGCTGTGTCCTGATGTGCTGTGCCCTGATTTCTGAGCCTTGATGTGCTGTGCCATCATGGTGAGTAGGGATGAGCTTCGCGTTCGAAACGAACGTATGTCGAATTTCGAACAGAAACGATCGTTCACGGCAAATTCGAGTGAAACAAAACTACAGTTTTTTTCCATTGATACATGTTCCCTGGGGCAAGACCCGGGTTCTGAAAGACGTATTCCAACAATAACTTGAAAATTGGTCTTTAAAACGACCGTTTTTCCATTGATACTACTATCAAAGGAAAAAAAAGTTTTAAAAACGGTCGTTATTTAGGAGTCCTGCTCCTGAAAAAACGACCGTTTTTAAGACTTTTTTCCATTGATACATGTTCCCTGGGACAAGACCCGGGTTCTAAAAAACGTTTTCCAACAATAACTTGAAAATTGGTCTTTAAAACGACCGTTTTTGAATTCGAACGTTCGAGTCCCATAGACTTGCGAACGATCGGGACCATTCGACGGTTCTGGTGCGAACTGAACGTGGGGGTGTTCGGCTCATCCATAATGGTGAGGGGTCAGTGTGCAGTGTAGTGGTCTGTCGGCAGTGTGCAGTGCAGTGGTCCGTGTGCAGTAGTCCGTGTGTAGTGGTCCGTGTGCAGTGCAGTGGTCAGGGTTAATAATGCGTTTGCTGACACCAGTGCTGGGGGTTAATAATACGTTCGCTGACACAGAGCTGGGGGTTAATGTGTCTGCTGACACCAGTACTGTTTTTGAAGTTTGAAAGTTTGCATGCGGCCCCCCATGGGATATGAAAACTTGTCTTGCGGCCCTCAGGTAATTTGAGTTTGAGACCCCTGACTCAAACAGAGGCACACCATTAAACTGTGTCAAAATGCCATTAGACATATTTTAACGCATTTGAGTAAGATGGGAGAGCGGCTCTCCTGTCCTGGATCACGTGACGTACCTATTACATGGTCCAGCACGTCCGGGTAGGGTGCATGCTCTTGAGATTAGACACAGCACATGTCGATCAGTGAGTACAGGCCAATAAATGTCCGTCGGCACCCACTGTTCAGCGAGGAGACACACAGAACAAAGCTCTGCCTGTCAGCAACGATGTGGTGGATTTTGTTACCCTGCAATGCAGGGAATGAAATCCACCACATCCCTTAGTAAAAACAGTGCATAGTAAACACGAAAACACTGGTTAGGCACACATTTAACCCTTTGATCACTCTAGACGTTTAATCCCCTTTCACAGCCAGTGTCATAAGTACAGTGAAAATTCATTTTTTTTTGCACTGATCACTGTATTAGTGTCACTGGTTCCTACAAGGTGTCAAAAGTGTCAGTTAGTGCCATTATTATTATTATTATAAAAAAAAATGTAATAAATAGTGTTGCTCACGAATATTCGCATTGCGAATATTCACTACGAATATTGCATATTCGAGTATTCGCGAATAACTCGAATATCGCGGCGAATATTCGCTATTTCGAATATTCGTATTTTTTAAAATTTTGCAATCAATTTCACAATCAATTTTGCATTCGCACTAGCGAAATTTCGCATTAGCGAAATTTCGAAAAAAAAAATTTTTATAAAATATAGCGAATATTCGTAAATATCGAATATTCGTGATATTTTATAAAAAAAAAAAAAAAAATTTCGCCAATGCGAAATTTCGCTAATGCGAAATTTCACAATTTTTTTTTTTTTTTATAAAATATCACGAATATTCGATATTTACGAATATTCGCTATATTTTATATAAAAAAAAAAATTCGAAATTTCGCAATTTTTTTTTTTTTTTTATAAAATATCACGAATATTCGATATTAACGAATATTCGCGAATATTCTTCGAATATTCGCGAATATTCTTCGAAATATTCGCGAAATATCGCGAAATCGAATATGGCGTATTCCGCTCATCACTAGTAATAAATACAAATTCCAGTATATACACCATAGTTTGTTGATGCTAAAACTTTGGGCAAACCAATCAATATACACTTATTGGAATATGTTTAACTTAAAGTATGTAGCAGAATACATATAGGCCTAAATATATGAAATAATTCGGGTTTTTTTAGATTGTGAGAAAAACATTTATTTTTTATTTTTTTATTTGATATGTTTTATAGCAGAAAGTAAAAAATTTTATTTAATTTTTGTTTAAAGCGCAAATATAAAAAACACAGAGGTGATGAAATACCACCAAAATAAATCTCTATTTATAGGAAAAAGGGACATAAATTTAATTTACAGTTGTGCTCATGAGTTTACCCTGGCAGAATTTATGATTTCTTGGCCATTTTTCAGAGAATATAAATGATAACACAAAAACTTTTCTTTCACTCATGGTTAGTGTTTGGCTGAAGCCATTTATTATCAATCAATTGTGTTACTCTTTTTAAATCATAATGACAACAGAAACAACCCAAATTACCCTGATCAAAAGTTTACACACCCTGGAGATTTTGGCCTGATAACATGCACACAAGTTGACACAAAGGGGGTTGAATGGCTATAAAAGGTAACCGTCCTTACCTGTGATCTGTTTGCTTGTAATTAGTGTGTGTGTATAAAAGGTCAATGAGTTTCTGGACTCCTGACAGACCCTTGCATCTTTCATCCAGTGCTGTACTGATGTTTCTGGATTCTGAGTCATGGGGAAAGCAAAAGAAATGTCAAAAGATCTGCGGGAAAAGGTAGTTGAACTGTATAAAACAGGAAAGGGATATAAAAAGATATCCAAGGAATTGAGAATGCCAATCAGCAGTGTTCAAACTCTAATCAAGAAGTGTAAAATGAGGGGTTCTGTCAGGTAGACCAACTTAAATTTCAGCCACAACTGCCAGGAAAATTGTTCAGGACGAAAACCCACAAATAACTTCAGGTGAAATACAGGACTCTCTGAAAACATGTTTCAAGATGCACAATTAGGAGGCACTTGAATAAAGATGGGCTACATGGTCGAGTCGCCAGAAGAAAGCCATTACCACGCAAATGCCACAAAAGTATCCCGCTTACAATACGCCAAACAGCACAGGGACAAGCCTCAAACCTTTTGCACAAAGTCATTTGGAGTGATGAGACTAAAATTTAGCATTTTGGCCATAACCTTAAACACTACGGGCCAGATTCAGGTAGATCGGCGTAATGTTATGCGGGCGTAGCGTATCTCAGATACGCTACGCCGCCGTAAATTAGAGAGGCAAGTGCTCTATTCACAAAGCTAATTTACGGCGGCGTAGCGTAAATGGCCCGGCGTAAGCCCGCCAAATTCAAATGTGTTTGATGTGGGCGTGTTTTATTTAAAATAAGTGTGACCCCACGTAAATGAAGTTTTTTCTTAAACTGCGCATGCGCCGGCCGTGAACGTATCCTAGTGCGCATGCTCCAAATGATGTCGCAAAGAGTCATTGAAAACGACGTGAACGTAATTTACGTCCAGCCCCATTCATGGACGAGTTACGCAAACGACGTAAAATGTGAAAAATTTGATGCGGTCCCGATGTCCATACTTAACATTGGCTGTGCCATCTTTATGTTGGAATATCTTTACGCCTGAAAACGCCTTACGTAAACAGCGTATCTGTACTGCGACGGCCGGGCGTACGTTCGTGATTCGGCGTATCTAGCTAATTTACATATTTCGACGCGTAAATCGACAGAAGCGTTACCTAGCAGCCAGCGTAAATATGCAACTAAGATACGACGGCGTATGAGACTTACGCCGGTCGTATCTTAGCAAGATTTAAGCGTATCTCGTTTTGAGAATACGCTTAAAGATACGACGGCTCAGATTCCTGTACAGAAAAAATCTACATATGATACCAGTGTTGTTGTGTGAACAGGGCACATAGAGAACAGTGTTTTTGTTGTGCCCTTGCAGAACACGTGCAGAAAAACTGACTTCTCTGCATCACAGTGTGTGAATGAGGCCTAATGCCTCGTACACGCGATCGAAAATTTCCGTTGGGGTAAACCCTGACAGATTTTTTTGATGGAATTTTCGTTCAAGCTGTATTGCATACATACTGTCACACCAAATTCCGACAGTCAAGAACGCGGTGACATACAACACTACGACGATCTAAGAAAAATGAAGTTCAATGCTTCCGAGCATGCGTTGACTTGATTCTGAGCATGTATGTTTTTTTTCTTCGTGGGAGTTCCATACATTTGAACGGAATTTCCAGTAGAATTTTTTTCTGGCGGGAAAAAAAGAGAACATGTTCTCTTTCTAAGTCCGTCGGAATTTCGGAAGGGAAAACTCTGATGGGGCACACACATTCCATCTGACTTTTTTTATTGGAAATTCCGATCGTGTGTACAAGGCATAACTGTGTTTTTGAAACTGTTAAAATCAAAGAATATAGTTCTGCTTTATGACTTACTGCTGTTCAGGGGTTCTGGGCTTCAGAAAAATGTCAGCCTCCAGCAAGAAGAAACAGGAGCAATGCTGAAGGCATAACATGTAAGACTTTTTATACATCACCTCTGCATATCCTATTTAATTGACACTATATTATTATTTTCTTTTATAATTATTGTGATTTGGTTACAAGCCGATTATATCACTTTTCTTAAGGTACAATAATTGACACCATAGTTACTAAGCGTGTTTCCGTCAAGATGCACACATATCCTTGGTTGTTATCATGTCTCTCATTCAAATATTTCTTTTACATGGCACTCTTCCTTCAGCCTCCATCTCTGTTCAAGGCAATTTAGGAAAATATACTGATCACACACCAGCAATCACTGTAATTACAGACAACGTGGCATCCTGGGGAGAGAATCACAATAATTGGCTGCACAACAACCAGTAGTTCAACATTTACAATGATGGTATGGCTGAAGCATTGGCACCTGGATGTAGTTGGGTTCCTTATTTGAAATAAGGTACAAGTGTATTTCCTATGGTCATGTATTTCCATTGCAGAGAGGACACTTTTATCTTTTAGTTCATTTTTATCTCCAGTGAAACTTCTATATATAGTATACATCATTAAAATGTGTGTGTGTGTGTGTGTGTGTGTGTATATATATATATATATACAGTATCTCACAAAAGTGAGTACACCCCTCACATTTTTGTAAATATTATATTATATCTTTTCATGTGACAACACTGAAGACTTTGCTACAATGTAAAGTAGTGAGTGTACAGTTTGTATAACAGTGTAAATTTGCTGTCCCCTCAAAATAACTCAACACATAGCCAATAATGTCTAAACCGCTGGCAACAAAAGTGAGTACACCCCTAAGTGAAAATGTCCATATTGGGCCCAAAGTGTCAAAATTTTGTGTGGCTACCAGGCCCGATCTGGCCATAGGACATACCAGGCATATGCCGGGGGGGGGTGCGGCGGCCCGCGACGGTCCACAGGTCACGTCTCTGTAATGTAGGGGGGATGTGTACACGGGCATAGGAACCGGGGGGATGGGGGGGACGCATCCCCCCCAGGAAATAATGCAGGGGGGACAGGTATGGCAAAATCCCCCCCAGATGTGACAGCGCAGCACAGTCACTAAACTGTGTGTCCGCCGCTGGCGCCGACTCACTGGCTGCCGCGTGCGCTCCTGGCTGGCTCCCTTTCCTCCTGTGGTCTCCTCGCCCCCCCCCCATGGAGGATTGATTTAGTTCAGTCCGACGTGCGCCGCGTGACGTCACGCCGGCGGTGAGAGAGGTAGGAGGGAGCGAGAGTGACAAGTCACGAGGAGCCTGCTGCTGCGCCTGGGCCTGGCCTGCCTACTAGTAGTGCCTACAGGAAAAACTGACAGAGACAGAGACAAGTCAGACTCAGTGACTGAAAAAGTAAGAAAAAAAAAATGAAGAAAGTATTGTGTATTGGGGGAGGGGGTGTTGGATGAGCTGAGGACCTCAATGTTTTTTTCCCTTTAGTCAGAGAAGGCAAGCTCAAAATAAAAAACATTCTTTTAAACTGCTATTTTCTATTTAAAAAAATATGGTCACCTCAGCATGAGGTGACCATAATTTTTTAAATAAAAAATAGCCGTTTAAAAAAATGTTTGTTGTTTTGAGCTTGCCTTCTCTGCTTGCCTTCTCAGCTCAGTCCAACACCCCCTCCCCCAATACACAATACTTTCTTCATCTTCATTTTCATTTTCTTCTGTGCCCATCAAACGCAGCCACTGTGCCCATCAATTGTTGCCACTGTGCCCAAACGCATCCACTGTGCCAATCACACACAGCCACTGTGCCCATCAAACGCAGCCACTGTGCCCATCAATTGTCGCCACTGTGCTCATCACACGCAGCCACTGTGCCCATCACATGATTGTGTTCTTATGTGCTCCCATGTGCCCTGATGTGCTCTCATGTGCCCTGATGTGCTCCCATGTGCCCTGATGTGCTCTCATGTGCCCTGATGTGCTCTCATGTGTCCTGATGTGCCCTGATGTGCTCTCATGTGCTCTGATTGTGCCCTGGTGTGCTCGTATGTGCCCTGATATGTCCCATGTGCCCTGATGTGCTCGGATTGTGCCCCATGTGCCCTGATGTGGCCCATGTACCCTGATGTGCCATGAGGCACATGAGAGCACATCAGGGCACAATCAGGGAACATGGAGCACACCGGGGAACATGGGGCACATGAGAGCACATCAGGGCACATGGGGCACAGCACATCAGGACATGGCACATCAGGGTACAGGACACGGCACATCAGGGCACAGCACATCAGGACAGAGCACATGGAACATCAGGGTACAGGGCACATGAAACAGCACATCAGGGTACAAAGCCCAGCACACCAGGGCACATGGCACATCAGGGTACAGGACACATGAAACAGCACATCTGGGTACAAAGCCCAGCACATTAGGGTACATGGGGTACCCTGATGTGCTGGGCTTTGTACCCTGATGTGCTGTTTCATGTGCCCTGTCCTGTACCCTGATGTGCCATGTGCCCTGTCCTGATGTGCTGTGCCCTGATGTGCTCTCATGTGCCCCATGTGCCCTGGGGTGCTCGTATGTGCCCTGATATGCCCCATGTGCCCTGGTGTGCTTGTGTGTGCCCTGATTGTGCCCTGATGTGCTCTGATTGTGCCCCATGTACCCTGATGTGCCATGTGCCCTGTCCTGATGTGCAGTGCCCTGATGTACCATGTCCTGTACCGTGATGTGCCATGTGCTGTACCCTGATGGTGAGTGGTCAGTGTGCAGTGTAGTGGTCAGTGTGCAGTGTGGTGGTCAGTGTGCAGTGTAGTGGTCAGGGTTAATAATGCGTCCACTCACACCAGTGCTGGGGGGTTAATAATGCGTTCGCTGACACCAGTACTGTTTTTGAAGTTGGAAAGTTTGAATGCGGCCCCCCCATGGGATATGAAAACTTGTCTTGTGGCCCTCATGTAATTTGAGTTTGAGACCCCTGTTATAGATGCTATGTCAGGAAAAAATTTTTTGTTATTTTGAGCTTGCGTTCTCTGACTAAAAAAAAAAAACATTAATTGCAGCCTCACTGTGCCACCAAATGCAGTCACTGTGTCATCACATGCAGCCACTGTGCCCATCACATGATTGTGTCCTGATGTGCTCCCATGTGCCCTGATGTGCTCTCATGTGCCCTGGTGTGCCCTGATGTGCTCTCATGTGCCCTGATGTGCTCTCATGTGCCCTGATTGTGCTCTGATGGGCTCTGATTGTGCCCCATGTACCCTTATGTGCCCTCATGTGCCCTATGTACCCTCATGTGCCTCATGTACCCTGATGTGTTGGGCTCTGTACATCAGGGTACCCTGTGCCATGTGGGTTGATTTTTACTGATGCCATGTGGGTTGGTTCTTACCAATGCTATACCGGTTGATTTTTACTGATGCCATGTGTCAGTTGAGTTTTACTGATACTATCAGGAGGACATCAGTAAAAATCAACTAACATTTCAGCATAGCATTGCTTGATTCATTGGTTTTTACTAATGCTATGTGTCGGTTTATTTTCACTAATGCTATGATGGTTTATTTTTTTTTATTGCTGGATATTGCTCTTCACATTACCCTCTCTGGATTGCTTTAATAGTTTGATTTATTGGCTTTAGATACGAATATACCTGGCGAGTAAAAATGCTGTCCCCCCCAGATTTGTAAGGGTTCCTACACCCATGGATGTGTATGGGCTTTATTGTACAGGGAGTCTGTAATGTAAGGGGGTCTGTATTGTAGAGGGGGTCTGTAATGTAGGGGAGTCTGTACTGTAGGGAGGGAGTCTGTACTGTAGGGAGGGGGTCTGCACTGTAGGGAGGGGTCTGTACTGTAGGGAGGGAGTCTGTACTTTAGGGAGGTCTGTGTAACATGCAGGGGGTCCATAACTGTTAGGGGGGTGTCTGTGTAATAAACTGTGGGGGGCTGTGTAATGTAAAAGGGTCCAGAGGTGCAGGGTGCTGTGTAATGTAAAGGAGTCCAGAGGTGCAGGGTTCTGTGTAATGTAAAGGGGTCCAGGGGTGCAGGGTGCTGTGTAATGTAAAGGGGTCCAGAAGTGTAGCGTGCTGTTTAATGTAAAGGGGCCCAGAGGTGCAGGGTGCTGTGTAATGTAAAAGGGTCCAGAGGTGCAGGGTGCTGTGTAATGTAAAGGGGCCCAGAGGTGCCGGGTACTGTGTAATCTAAAGGGGTCCAGAGGTGCGGTGTTATCTAATGTAAAGGGGTCCAGGTTGCTGTGTAATGTAAAGGGCTCCAGAGGTGCAAGGTGCTGTGTAATGTAAAGGGGTCCAGAGGTGCAGGGTGCTGTGTAATGTAAAGGGGTCCAGAGGTACAAGTTTCTGGAACCCCACATCCCATCATTAATTGCCGCCACAAAGCGCCACCCCCACGCCCCCCCCCCCCCCCGACTGCTCAGTCTAAAATGCCCAGGCCTGTTTTTTGTCCCAGTCCGGGCCTGGTGGCCACAATTATTTTCCAGCACTGCCTTAACCCCCATTGGGCATGGAGTTCACCAGAGCTTCACAGGTCGCCACTGAAGTCCTCTTCCCCTCCTCCATGACTACATAATGGAGCTGGTGGATGTTAGAGATCTTGTGCTCCTCCACCTTCTGATGCCCCACAGATGCTTAATAGGGTTTAGGTCTGGAGACATGCTTGGCCAGTCCATCATCTTTACCCTCAGCTTCTTTAACAAGGCAGTGGTCATCTTGGAGGTGTCTTTGGGGTCGTTATGTTGGAATACTACCCTGCGGCCCAGTCTCCAAAGGGAGGGAATCATGCTCTGCTTCAGTATGTCACAGTACATGTTGGCATTCATGGTTCCCTCAATGAACTGTAGCTCCCCAGTACCGGCAGCACTCATGCGGCCTCAGACCATGACACTCCCACCACCATGCTTCACTGTAGGCAAGACACACTTGTCTTTGTACTCCTCACCTGGTTGTTGCCACACACGCCTGACACCATCTGAACCAAATAAGTTTATCTTGGTCTCATTAGACCACAGGACAAGGTTTCAGTAAACCATGTCCTTTGTCTGCTTGTCTTCAGAAAACTGTTTGTGGACTTTCTTGTGTATCATCTTTAGAAGAGACCAATTTCATGCAGCATGCGGCGTATGCTCTGAGCACTGACAGGTTGACCCCCCCACCGCTTCAACCTTTGCAGAAATGCTGGCAGCACTTATAGGCCTATTTCAAAAAAGACAACCTCTGGATATGGATAAAAAATGTGGTAAACGACAAGTTTTTGCATGCAGGTTTATGTGTGTTCATGCATTTGGCAATAATGCATCCTAATGGTCAGAATATGAATTTATTCTGGCCATTAGAATGTATTACCGCACATACACGCATAAACCACCCTAGTGTTAACGTGCATTTATGCATGCTTTTTCAGTCCAAACACTCTACTTCAGAACACGCGATAGGGTTTTTTCTGCCTCTGGAAAACAACTGTCACCAGCACACCAAGGATCTCCAGAGTGGGTCCATAGCTTTAATCAGTGATCACATATTTACAGCAGATTATAACATTTCGGAATCAAGCAAGGACCCCTTAATCAGGAATGTGACATCACATGCCTGATGAAGCGGTCCTGCGTAGCTCCAAAACGTCACACTCTGCTGCAACGATGTGATCACTGATTAAAGCTATGAGCCCACTCTGTAGATCCTTTGTGTGCTGGTGACAGTTGTTTTCCTTGACTTGCCACGGTTCCAGCTGTTGGTTGCTACAGCACCCATTTATATGCACAGCCATTTCTACAGGAAAGCGTGCGTTAAGATTAGTGCATTGGAGTATTTCTGCCTCTGAACGCCCCTCTGCCTCTGAACGCCCCTGTCTCTAAGCTCCTGTAAATGCCTATGTGTCCATGGACACATAGGGTAACACGGAGGGGCGTTTAGAGCCATACACGTAAAAAAAGGTCAAACACCTGTAAAACAGATGTTTTTGAGCTCAAGTGTGCATAAGGCATTACAGTAACTACCGCTCACTCTCATTCTAAGACAAGGAAATTGTACTGTAGTCTTCAAGGTTTTACACGTGCCCTTAACACACATTTCTTTAGGAACACCTGCCGAATTTCCTAAACTAGCTATCTCTGTGTCTCGTTGTAATTGTTAGCCCCATACTGACATCTTTTTCCTGCTTTTTATTACAATTTCTCCTCAATCATTATAGTGCTTCCTGCTTGTCCTATTCCCTTTCCATCACTCTATTTGCCCCCCCTCCCACCAACCGCATTTTATTTCTCTTTGCGAGGAATCTAGCTGAGTGACTCTTTCTGCAGCTAGGAGCAGCTAGAAATTGCCGAGTAGATTGCCCCATAGCCAGGCACTTGCCTCAAAAACCTAGGCCCAGATTCACAGAGCAATTACGCCTGTCTAACTGGTGTTAGACAGGAGTAATTTCAAATTTTGCGCGCCGTATCACTAGTTTGAATCCTCAAACCATGATACGGCGGCTTCGGGCTTCGATCCGAGAGGCTTACATCTTCGTAAGCCTTCGGATCTACGCTGCGATATTTTTGCGGCCGCTGGGAGGAGTCCGCGTCGTTTTCAGCGTCGGGATATGCAAATGACTTTTTACGGCGAAAAACGAAGATACGAGTGGTCTTCGCAATCGCTTACATCATTTTTTTGCTACGTACTGTTAGACCAGCTATTTGCTGGTCTAACAGTGCGTAACCCATGTTAAGTATGGCCGTCGTTCCCGTGTCAAATTTAATTTTTTTTTTTTTTTTTACGTAACTCGTTCGGGAATAGGAATGTCCGTAAACGACGCTACTCAAACAACGAATGACGTAACGACGTGATTTTGCGCAATGCACGGCGGGAAATTTCTGAACGGAGCATGCGCAGTTCGATCGCCGCGGGAACGCGCCTATTTTAAATGCTTCACGCCCCCTACTCGCGTAGATGGCTTGCGCCGGGAGAAATACACTACGCCGCCGTAGTTTACTGGACAAAATCTACCGGGATTCCACGTAGAGCCAGGTAAAATACGGCGGCGTAGTGTATTTCTGATACTCTACGCAAATTTAATTGTATGTGAATCTGGGCCCTAGTTTTTATTTTTTTGGAGTAACTGAGATAGGGTTCAGGGAATTGAGTGGGATACTTCAAAAAGAGAACTATAAACAGGTTGAGGACAGTAAACTCCTTTCTGAAAAATAGGGAAAATATTTTTTTACAATAGCAAACTGTGGACTTGGCTTGTAGTAGAAGCAGTTAAGGACAGGCTCCTTTCTTTAGAGCAACAGGAGCAGAGTCCCTTCACAAACAACTAGATTGAGCTCTTCAGAACCCCAGCTGATTTCCCCTTTGGTAAAAAAAAAACACACACAGCTGACACTCTAGCACAAGTGGGATGGCAGCAGCCCAAAATTCCTTGAAGGGGTTGTAAAGGTAAGACCTACCCCGAAAATAAGACCTACCCCGAAAATAAGACCTAGCGCTATTTTTCAGGAGGGCTGCAATATAAGCCCTAGTTTGAGGTGATTGTGTGATTTTTGAGGAAACGCGGTATAATCCTGTTACGGTGGTGTGCAGTGTGCTGTGTGTCTCTAGCGGTGTCAGGTGCCTTTGCTACAGAGCGGCGCTCAGCTGATCTCCCCGCTGGTCTCCTCTTCTCCCGCCTGTCTACGTGGGATCTTGGGCCCCCCTCCCTTCACAGAGCTTTGGCGGGTCACTGAAAGTACCTTATGTTGCGGAGCCTCTGCAATCAACGTGTGCGGTATGCAGCATGCAGTATGGATACTCCGGTCTCTTCTCCTGCCTGTCTGCAGCGATCTTCATAGAGCTTCGGCGGTTCACTGCATCTACGGTGCAGAGCCTCTGCAATCAACATGTGTGTAATATGCAGCATGTATACTCCGGTCTCCACAAGGTATTTACAGTTTTTTTTTTCTCACATGCTGGTGTGCCCTCTTCCCTGCTTCGAGCATTGCAGAGGGAGGGAGGCTTGGGCCCTGTGCGAGAAAGATTGACAGCGCCCCATAGTAACCACACCCCTCCGTAACCACACCCCTCCGTAACCACACCCCTTCAGTGTCCACCCCTTTCTCCAATACCGGCTCCATTTAAAGCCTTCCATTCCCAAAAAACAGATTACAAGCTATGATAAAAATACAACTTTTATTTACATAATAACGCCACCTATACTGCAAATCACACGCTATAATAACGCCATATATAAAGTAAATCACATGGTATCATACCACTACCTGTAAATTTACTATCAAATATCAAACATAATTACAATAAAGTATTTTTTAACTTTTGTATTTACTGTTCCTTTAAGAAACACCCTATTTAAATAATAAAATACAAAACAGACATTAACCACTTCCTTACTGGGCATGTAAACCCCCTTCCTGACCAGGTGAAATTTCAGCTTGCGGCACTGCGTCGCTTTAACTGACAATTGCGCGGTCGTGCGATATGGCTCCCAAACAAAATTGGCGTCCTTTTTTCCCCACAAATAGAGCTTTCTTTTGGTGGTATTTGGTCACCTCTGCGGTTTTTATTTTTTGAGCTATAAACAAAAAACGACGACAATTTTGAAAAAAAATACAATATTTTTTACTTGTTGCTATAAAAAAATAGCCCAATTTAAAAAAAAAAAAATTCAGTTTAGGGCGATACGTATTCTTCTACATATTTTTGGTAAAAAAAAATAAAAAAATTGCAATAAGCGACTGGTTTGCGCAAAAGTTATAGCGCCTAGAAAATAAGGGACAGAATTATTATTTTTTATTATTTTTTTTTTTTACTAGTAATGGCGGCGATCTGTGATTTTTATTGCGACTGCGACATCATGGCGGACACATCGGACACTTTTGACACATTTTTGGCACCATTCACATTTATACTGCAATCAGTGCTATAAATATGCACTAATTACTGTATAAATGTGACTGGCAGGGAAGGGGTTAACACTAGGGGGTGAGGAAGGGGTTAATGTGTATCCTGCATTGTGTTCTAACTGTGGGGGGAGGGGGGTGACTGGGGGGGGGGGGTGACCGATCTGTGTCCCTATGTATAAGGAACACAGATCGGTCTGCTCTCTCTATGACAGGACACTGTCATTGTGAGAGCCGGCAATGAGAAATGATCTCATATGTTTACATATGAGATCATCTCTCATTGGCTGCACAGATCGCATCGCAAACGGCCACTCTGATTGGCCGTTCGCGGTGATCTGTGATTGGCTGTGTCCAAGGGACACGGCCAGTACACAAGTTCCCCACTGCGCTGGGAACACAGAAAGAGGCTGCCGTGAAAACACGGCAGCCCAGAGATTTAGAACCACCCTGCGGCCGCATATAGTCGTACGGCCGTAGGGAAGTGGTTAAACAGTACACTGCACTTATAAAAAAATAATTTACTTACAGAAAAAAGTTTTTACATCCGCTGCCTGCTTCTGTGGATTCTTGCGCTCCTTCTCAGTGCGCATGGCATGTGAGCTCCTCATTCCTGCTCCTCATAGCAAGGCAAGGACAGCCGCCCACGCCGTCTTTCCAGCAGAATCCGCCTGTGGCCTGCCAGTACTTTGTCCAGTTTTAAAGATGGCCGCCGCACTGTCGCCGAGCGGCGGCAATCTTATTGAGTAACCCACAGACTACCAGTAACAGTGATCTCCGACTCCTAACAAGGCAGGGACAGCCGCCCACGCTGTCATTCCTGCAGAATCCGCCTGTGGCCTGGCCTGCCAGCAGGGGCATACCTAGAGCATTTGTCACCCGGGACGGATCCTATATCTACCCCCCCCCCCCCCCCCCACGGTAAAATTGAAAATCCCACTGTGCCCCCTGCATCTTTCAATATCTCTATCACGACTGTGTACCCCTCTCCACAACTGCACCTCTGGACCCCGTTACATTATACAACACCCTGCATCACTTTACATTACACAGCCCCCCACAGCTCTAGACACCTATATGTTACACAGACACCCCCCTAACAGTTCTGGACCCCCTGCATGTCACGCAGACCTCCCTACAGTCTCCCCCTACAGTGCAGACCCATCCCCCTATAGTACAAACCTCCCTTACAATACAGAACCCCCTCTACAATACAGATTCACCTCTACAGAGCAGACCCCCTCCTATAATACAGAACCCCCCTACAATACAGATCCACCCCTACAGTGCAGACCCCCCCACAATACAGACCCCCCACAATACAGACCCCCCCACAATACAGACCCCCCCACAATACAGACCCCCCCCACAATACAAAACCCCCACAATACAAACCCTCCTCCCACCTACAATATAGATCCACCCCTACAGTGCAGACCCCTCCAATACAGAACCACCTCCCCCCTCCCCCTACAATACAGAACCCCCTACAATACAAAACCCCCCCAATACAGAACCACCCCACAATGCAGAACCCCCCCTTCTATAATACAGATCCACCCCTACAGTGCAGACCCCTACAATACAGAAACCCCCTTCCACACAATATAGAACCCCCCCCCCCCACAATACAGATCCCCCCTACAATACAGAACCCCCCCACAATACAGAACCCCCCCACAATGCAGAACCCCCTACAATATAGATCCACCCCTACAGTGCAGACCCCTCCAATACAGAACCCCCTCCCCCTACAATACAGAACCCCCTACAATACAAAACCCCCCTACAATACATAACCACCCCACAATGCAGAACCCCCCCTTCTATAATAAAGATCCACCCCTACAGTGCAGACCCCTACAATACAGAAACCCCCCCTCCACACAATATAGAACCCCCCTCCCCCTACAGTACAGAAACCCCCCCCCCCACAATACAGATCCCCCCTACAATACAGAACCCCCCCACAATACAGAACCCCCCCACAATGCAGAACCCCCTCCCCCTACAATATAGATCCACCCCTACAGTGCAGACCCCTCCAATACAGAACCCCCTCCCCCTACAATACAGAATGCCCTACAATACAAAACCCCCCTACAATACAGATACCCCCCACAATGTAGAACCCCCCCTTCTATAATACAGATCCACCCCTACAGTGCAGACCCCCTACAATACAGAACCCCCCCCCCCCTCCACACAATATAGAACCCCCTCCCCCCTACAATACAGAACCCCCCACAATACAGACCCCCCCAATACAGAACCCCCCCACAATACAGAAACCCCCCCCACAATGCAGAACCCCCTCCCCCCTACAATACAGATCCACCCGAACAGTGCAGACCCCCTACAACACAGAACCCCCTCCCCCCACAATACAGAACCCCCTCCCCCCCACAATACAGAACCCCCCCACAATACAGACCCCCTTCAATACAGAGGCCCCACAATACAGAACCCCCCCCCCCACAATGAAGAACCCCCCTCCTATAATACTGATCCACCCCTACATTGCAGCCCCCCGTACAATACAGAACCCCCCCCTCCACGCAATACAGAACCCCCTCCCCTCTACATTACAGAACCCCCTCCCCCTACAATACAGAACCCCCTCCCCCTACAATACAGAACACCCCCCCCCCACATTGCAGAACCCCCTACAATACAGAACCCCCCCAATACAGACCCCCCCACAATACAGAACCCCCTCCCCCTACAATACCGAATCCCCCCTCCCCTCTACAACACAGACACCCCTCCCCCTTTCAGACCTGTAAACCAGGCAAGCTGGTCACCTGAGCCACGTGCTGCACACACACACAGCACAGGACGGAAAAGGGGGAGGCGGGTACACTGTGCTGGGCTGCCTGTGACTGAGACAGACAGCCGAGACTCCTCAGACCCGCGGCGCTGCACACTGTGGGGGATTATTGCTGCCGGGTTCCGGGTGTGCTGACGGCTCGCTCAGGTGTGACTTGCACCCTCCCTGCCTGCTGTGTCTCTGCCGCCACCTCCCTGTCACCAGGCATGCCACCCGGCGCCCGCTAACGGCGCTAAGTTATATTCAGTCGCGGGGGGGGGGGTGGGGGAGGATCGCCGCCGAATCTGTGACCATCGGAATCTGTGCAGGTCGCCAGGCGCCCATGTTGCTATGGCGCCCTGTGCGACCGCACACCCCGCACACCCCAAAGGCCGGCCCTGCTGGTGGCTAGGAGGGGTGGAGGAAGGCTGAGGAGTTTAGCACTGTTGGACTGCAGGGGCACACACATTCTCTATTGTGTGCTATTGTAAAAGAAATAATTTGGGCATTTTAAGTTTGTTCAAACTAGGGATTCCTGACAGGCAGGAAGAGAGAGCGAATATATTAAGACCTACCCTGAAAATAAGCCCCACTGAGTCTTTTGTTGCCAAAATTAATATAAGACCCGGGCTTATTTTTGGAGAAACATGGTAGCTACCTTTACCTTAGTGCAGTCCTCCTTCACTTACCTCATCTTTTGATTTTGCTTTTAAATGTCCTTATTTCTTCTGAGAAATCCTCACTTCCTGTTTTTCTGTCTGTAACTACACACAGTAATGCGAGGCTTTCTCCATGGTGTGGAGAAAGCCTCTTGAGGGGGAGGGGGCAAGCAGGCAAGTCAGGACACTCTCTACTTTGCAGATAGAGAAAGGAGCTGTGTGTTAGTGGGCATCCTGACACTACTGCTTGTCCCCTCCCCCCTCTATAAGCTTTCTCCACACCAGGGAGAAAGCCTTGCATTACTGTGTATGGTTACAGACAGAAGAACAGGAAGTGAGGATTTCTCAGAAGAAACAAGGACATTTAAAAGCAATATCGAAGGATGAGGTAAGTGAAGGAGGACTGCACTAAGGTAAAGGAAGCTATTTAGGGATTATTTTTTTTTTACCTTTATAACCCCTTTAAGATCTTTCACAGCAGTCTGTACTCACAAATGTCGTTGGAAAGTTGGTTGCCTCCTTTCAACGTCCAAGTAACACCTTTTCCCTGTAATACCAGACTAGATCTTCAGACAAAAGCCCCTGTATTTAGCTTTAGGATCCAGGCCCTCGCTAAGCCCACCTAATGCCTCACAAGCAGCAAGCACATGGCAGCACAACATTGGAGGGCAGCAAGACCTCCAGGCTATGTTTCTCTACCGAAGGAAAATATCCCACAGCTCTGAGTCTGAGTATTTATACAGACTCCCAGCAGCCTTAAGAGCATTCTCTCAGGTATTGACCAGGGCTGTATAAATAATCTTACTGCTATTTGCATTGCTCCACACCCATGTTCCAGAGGATTCTATTGTTCTATGGAAAGCAGAGAAAGCAGTCAAACTAGCAGTAGCTGAAACACGGAGTAGACCTAACTAATCACATGCAGCTGCACTGATTGCAATGAGCACAACAAAATTTACCCAACACAACAATTACAGCCAAACTGGTTACAGTGAGACAAGCTAAACTTACCTAGCAAATAGTGTTGGACGAACAGTTCGGCCCAAGCGTTGAACAGTGTAAGCTGGTTGTTAAGGAGCAAGCCAGCTGCAGCGTCCTTAACAACGGATGAGTCATCAGCTGTCAATGGGTTTCCCCACTGACATAAGCTGAATAAAAAAATATTACAACCGCAAGTCATTTTAAATAGTATTTGACTCGTTTTTGTTTTCTTTGGAAATTTCATTTTTGCTGCAGCATGTGTTATATTGTATATGCTACATATTTGCCACTTTGCAGGCAGACTAAGGGGACCCCAGAGGCACTATATTTAAAGCGATTTTTTATTTTTATTGTTGCACTTTAATAAAATTAAAATCACTGCTCCTAAAAAAAACACATAATTAAAAAAAAAAAAAAAAAAAACATTTTGCATTGATACCTGTCCCCCAGGGCAGTGCCCAGAAATCCATACCCTTTTTACAGCAAATTACTTGCATATAAGCCTTCAAAATGAGGATTGATTTTTGTTTGGCTCCCATAGACTTTAATGGGGTTCGCCGTTCAGGTTAGAACATTTCCCCTGTTCGGGAGTTCTGCTGTGAGCCGAATAGGGGAGTGGTCTGCCATGTCTACTAGCAAACAAAAATACACATGCAGTCCTAATGCATGGCCAAAGCAAATTGCCCTTGGTCCTGCTTGTTTAGTTTACACCAGAGTACTGAAAAATAGTAGGACATCCAATACTTATTTCCACCTCCAAGCTGTGGTGAATGAACATGAATAGAATGTAATTTTGTGACAATCCAATAAAGTTGAAAAAATAAAAAAATAAAAGAGGAAAGAAACTGTATATAGTGCATCTGCACTGTGGACTCTACAGTAAGGCATCAGTGGGCACATTACAAATTGGTTGCTGATGTAGAAACTCCCTAATAGAGTTTTATGGCTAGGAGTGAAAACATATCTTTTGTAAACATTTTTTTTCTTTTGTAAGGTAAATGTAATATTATTATTGTGTCAGAAACCTTCCTCCTCCAATGCTCCCAACCCCTAACTGCCGCTGCCATAATCTTTCGGTTCAGCAGGGGACAGGGTTAATAGAACCAAGAAAGCAGTCACAAGCACTTATCAGAGTGCCAAACTATGCCCACCCTATTCACCTAGCTCATCTATTCATGGTAGCCAGTACTACAGTTTTTATAAATGAAACATGATCTATGAATGGAGGACAGGTGGAACACTCCAACACTTATTGATCGTGTTTCATTGAACCGACTTCTATTGAACAAGCCAATGCCGCCCAACATTCGGGCCTTTGCATACTAGGCTTAAAGCTGAATTTTGTAACCTTGAGGAGTTCCTGCAGAAAAGATAAGAGATCCATCTGTATGTTTCCTGACCATATGATAACCATAAGTAGACAATCAAGTGTGTTACCTCGTAGTGATAATATACTTTTCCGTTTTGCTGACATCAATGAATGTCTTCTTTCCCTACTTGTTAGTAATCATCCCAGTGTATTGGTTCCACACAGACTATCGCTTCACATGTATGAAGTAACCATGTAACAGTTTTAAAGTTACAGTTTAATCCAACATGACTTTGACAAGTCATTATCCCAGCTGCTGACTTTTAAAATAAGGACACATCTATCCCTCGGCTCTCGGGTGCTGCGCCGCCATCTTCGGTAAGGCTTCACTTCCTGGTTCCCTACTGCACACGTGCGACCCCACTGGTCCTTGCTGTCTTCTGGGAACTGTCTGTCTCACAGCGGGGGGACGGAGAAGGCGCCAGAAGTGGCATAGATACCCGCGGATCGGCTATATATGCCCAGAAGTGGGAGCAAAATACCTGTATTAGACAGGTATATGCTCCCCCCTGAAAGGTGCCAAATGTGACACCGGAGGGGGGGGGGGGGGGTTCCGAAAAGTGGAAGTCACATTTTTGGGTGGAACTCCCCTTTAAGTATTTGATCATTGTGTGTGAACTGTTGTGATGAAATAGTTATTCAAAGTCTTTTCTGTTTTTTCTTTCTGTGATACCTTTATAAATAATAAAGCTAATAAGAAACATTTTGGCAGAAGAAGAGGTCAGGGTAAATTGGAAGTAGCTTCCATGGTGAAATTTCACAGATATCTACTGATTTTTTTTTATACAATTTTAACAGTGGTCACCAGAACAACACAGAGGGTCAAACTCCCCAGCAGTTAAAACAAACAGAAAAACTGATAGGTGCTCTAATGATTTGGCTGTGCATACCCTCTCTATTACCCTCTATTTATTTAGTGCGTCTACAAATAAATAAATAAATACCCACAGCAAATAGAACAGTTGTTTATGTATATCCTGCTGTTGTTATTTTTGTTGCTTGTATTTTTATGACCTAACGTTGGAGTATTGTACGTAGACTGACATTTTTCTCCATCAGGTAATTATCATTAATGATGAAGGTAATAGCTCTGACATGGAGGATAGATCATAGCATATTATAATTGTACTGGTGGAATTTGCACACATCAGACTTCTCCAAATCACGAGTCTATGGGTCTTACATTCCGATTCCATTAGTAGCGTACCATTTCTTCTGATTGTCGCTAGAATCAAAATCTGAATATAAGGTCTCCAAATAAAGAAGATAGTAAATACCTGCCGGTTCCAGTTCTTATTCTACCAAACGCTGCTCTAATAAGGAATTAGAATGGGTTCCTTGTTCCCTACTGCGCACCATGGTTCCTTCCACTAACTCCCAAATCACTACTGTGACTTAATGTGATGCATAGAGGTCATGGAATGACTGATTGTGTCTGTTTCTGAAAAGTCTTCAAGCAGCAATTACTTCTCATTAGACAAACATTCTTTTGTGCAGGAATACCTTTTATTTGATGTATGACAGAGTCATAGGGTTATTTTATTTAACACCTGTGCTGCATTTTAGAAGGTGGGGAAACAGCATACTGTATGTGGTCGATTGCAAATATTCAACTTCAGGGGATCTGTCTCAAACTGAAGAGACTCAGACATAGTAAGTGAAAATAAATTAAAGGGGTAAACATAAATAATTCCTAAAGGAAAACTATAATGATTAGGCTCAATTTAATTGAATTTACATTTTCAATTCTATAAGTATATAACACGTTTTTATATATTTTTTATTTATTTATAAAAAAATATTGTTTGCAAATAAACCTTTATTACAGGGGTCATCCATGACACAGGATTCACAGAGCCTATTGGGTTTTCTAAGGAAACTGCAGAGCAGAAGGTGACTATTGCTCCCTCTAAACTGTGTATGCCCCTCAGAGCAGAGCAGGGAGAGATGAATGAGTCATGCTCATTGTTATGGTCAGGAATTAAAAAAAAAAAAAATTACTTTTTTTGATGTGCTTTCTATTTTTTCTTTTGCTCATCTGCAGATTTTTTTATTTACAGAGTTCAATAGCTTAAGCCAAATATCACACTCACACTCAGCATGAGTGTGAGTGTGATATTTGGCTTAAGCTATTGAACTCTGTAAATAAAAAAAATCTGCAGATGAGCAAAAGAAAAAATAGAAAACACATCGAAAAAAGTTTTTTTTTTTTTTTTTTATTCTGACCATAACAAAGCAAGTATAGACAGAACCACTATACAAGTATTTTCTATTAAATGTGTTTGGATAAACATGTATAATAGATCAGTGTTATGTAAATACCAGTAATCATATGTTCTCATTTTTAAAAATCTTATTTGTATGTACTGTACATTTTGTAAGAATTCATGCACTTGGTGGCAATCATATTTGTTCAGTAAATACACAGGTTATTTTTTCTGCATATGCTTCACTGGTTTTTTTTTTACAGTATGGGATTAATTTCCTAAAACCGGAAAGCGCAAAATCTGGTGCAGCTTTGCATAGAAACCAATCAGCTTCCATTATTTTTTTTTTGTCAAAGCGTAACTGAACAAGCTGAAGTTAGACGCTGATTGGCTACCATGCACAGCTGCACCTGATTTTGAGGAAATCAACCTCTGAGTCTATGAATGTATGGCTCATTGAAAGCAATGCACCAATTCTTTGGCTGATATCCTTTCTCAAGATTTATAGAAAGACTCGAGGTAACGCACTTGTACCAAGAAACTAAACGCTCCATGCAGTGCCTAAACTAGGAAATTATTTATTTAACTACATTAAAAATAGAGCATGTAAAAATGAGGAAGTCACAAAAAATATAATATATCAACAAGTCAGAGAGTGCACAGTCAGAGACACAGTCAGAGGGTGCACATCGCTGCCCAGTGTGCACCATTAGTGCTGGATGTCAGAGTGCTAAGTGTGATTCTGAGTAATGAGTTTGGGAGTGCCAAGAGCCAAAGTTACCTGGGTGCAGAGCAGTGAGTGTGTGTGTATGGTGAGCTGCAACATTGCTGGGACTGGTGAGCTGCAGTTGTGGGGATTTACTACCTGCTGCTAGAGAGCAAGAATGATCTCTTTAGGAACTGACGATACAGCCATCTGGTAGCCCTATTGCTGCCTGCGGGCCTAACCGGGACTATTCTCACGTGCACCAATGGTACAACTGGGCCCCAATGCTACCCAGCTAAAGATTTAGTACTAAAGACTTTACAGCTGCTACACAGACACTGCTACCTATTTCTTATGCTAAGAAGTTTCTTTCAGGGGACATTGGACCATATCCTAGCTATTCCCCTAGAGTGCATTAAAGATTAGTTATGGTATTTTTATTCGCATTGCAGTTAATGTTTATATGCACTGCTTATTGCGGATCTTTATGAGTTCATTCCGGTCTAGTGGTACAAAACTCTAACCTAAGTCACTTCATGTTAGAGATCACATTGTTTAGCAGACTGTGTCTGAACCTTTCCTCTGTGTGCTTGTTTATGCTCAAACTACCATTTACTCTAACAATACCAATACATTTAGTTAATTTACCACTAAACGGTCTTGTGTCTATTCCCTGATCCTAATTCACAGTTGAGTTAAAGGTATCCACGCTTGAGTTCCTATAAGTGCGTGCAGTAACTCTCACACAACCAGGTGTGCCAGAGGGCCTGGGATTGGTTTTGGAGTCAAAACTGAGAACCCAAATTACCCAAATTACCAAGTAACTCCTTTGGAGGTAGCACTATATGTGTATTTTGCGTTTAATCAGTATGCACTGCTTAAGCCTGTCTTAATAAAAATACAGGGGCTGTCATTGTTGGCCTAAAAATGAAAATGCGAGCCATCTTGCTTTTATGCAGACATTTTAGTGTCTATATTATTAGAGTTACTGACCTGAAGCAGGTATGTAAAAGTACTTATTTAATATTTATTTTAGGTCACTGACTAAAAGCAAGAGGGCCAGCTTGACTGGTAGTCAATTTGCATTTTCAGAAGAGCTCAGCAATGGTAGCCTTCTTGTTTCTCTAGTGACAGGTTTTCTTTAAGGGGCTTAATTCTATGATATTATTCAAGAAATGTTTTGCTAATCTTTGTAGGCTACATCCACACTCACTTATTGGAAAAACACAAATATTACCTACTGTAGATTTTCAGGACTGAGCTCCATATGCAAGCACCCCATTGCATTTGTACATATAGAAAAGTTCTAGAAATGGAACTGTTCAGTACATTTTGTATTTTTCCTATGCAGAACAATGTACAATTCTATTCTTCATTTATTATTGATATTGGGCTGGCATGCCTGATATCCATTTACATAATTCATCCAGCTGCTTTTTCTTATACACTAGCAACAGTCAAATGTGCTAAATGTATCCATCACTACTTACTCTCTTTATGACTTGATGGCACTGGCTGTCCTTCTTATGATGTGCGGTCCAAAACCCAGCTTCCCTGTAGAGACCCACTCTTCCTGCTGGTACATATAAGTACATACTCACCCAGGATACCTATGACTACTATGAAATACACTCATTCTCTCTGAAGCAAATAACTGCTTGTACACAACTACTGTATATGTATAATTCAAGGCCTATCACTTGTAATGTGAGCAAAATATTAAAATCAATATTTAATAATGTTATGTTAAATTAATTACACATAATTACAATAAGCTGGTAAAAAGGGAAGGTATTGGGGGGGGGGGGGGGGGGGCAGTAAACATGTAAATGTGAGTGTGCTTACTGTACATATAAAATAAAAACCAGACTAAGCTCAACTTCAATGTGCAAAAATATAATGTATCCCTAGATGGATGTATATGTATAGGAGACCTAGAAAAGCTTCTCCACCATATTGCATGTAACCGGGTGTTCTTCAGAATTCCCGAAAGGATCCTTTGATAGAATGTATTCCGGCACTAATATATGGCTGAGTGTCATTCCAGGTTCATTAAGGGATCCTATAATAAACTGTAAAGTAAGACCAACCCACCTGTAGATGGTGTTATTGGGCCACAGCATGTAGATAATAGCATTTAAAGTCCATCAGGGTATCCCTCTAAGAAATGTGTTATGAGACCAACCCACATATGAGCAACATGGAGCCAGAGTGAGTTATGGCACAGGTATTAATCATCAAGCATAACTGGAACTCCCAGTCATCACATATAGCATTCATATAGCTTATAGCATGGTACTTTATGCCCTCCCTTTGTTGCCAACTAGATTAACACAGCAGAGCTCCTCAAGCTGTGTAATATGTCATTCATAATTGCCCAGTTTAAATCAGGAGAAGTTCTCACACCATATAGCACTCAAGTAGAAAAAATAGTAACTAGCCATCCATGTAGGTCTTGAAAAGCACAAGCTTTTTATTATAGAAGATGGTGGTCTGTAAGTCCATGTCCAAGTAAGCCATAGTCCCTTAAATGAATGTAAGGAGGTGTAGGTGTCCAAGAAGTTGGCATCATGGCACCAAGGCTGGAAGTCTACTCGATTCCACCGTTCATGTTGGCTGCTTCAGAGGCAATTGTCAACCTGCCAGAATCTGGCTTTGCTTTGTCCAGCTTACCTACCTTTTTTTGAGATCTCACCTATTAGTCTAATAATATAGACCAGGGCTCAAAATTTCAAGTTTACCAGCCAGGCCTCAATGCATACTCGCCACTAGTTGCCCTGCCCAACCGCTACCATGTCCCGCCCCTAATCCCGCCCCTAGACACACCCTCATAAATCTCATGAAATGACACTTAAATGTTTTATGCAGAATTAAATTATAAAAATAAATATTAACAACAACTTTATCTGTGCCCAAAAATGCAGCTGCCCATGTCTACCAATGCAGCATCTGTCCCCAGTGCAGCAAAATGTCTCCCACTTTGCAGCAGGAGTCCCCCCCCACACTATTGCAGCCAGAGTCCCCCCCACACTATTGCAGCCAGAGTCCCCCCCACACAATTACAGCCAGAGTCCCCCCCCACACAATTACAGCCAGAGTCCCCCCCCACACAATTACAGCCAGAGTCCCCCCCCCGCACAATTACAGCCAGAGTCCCCCCCCCGCACTATTGCAGCCAGAGTCCCCCCCCCCGCACTATTGCAGCCAGAGTCCCCCCCCCGCACTATTGCAGCCAGAGTCCCCCCCCGCACTATTGCAGCCAGAGTCCCCCCCCGCACTATTGCAGCCAGAGTCCCCCCCCCGCACTATTGCAGCCAGAGTCCCCCCCCCGCACTATTGCAGCCAGAGTCCCCCCCCGCACTATTGCAGCCAGAGTCCCCCCCCCGCACTATTGCAGCCAGAGTCCCCCCCCCGCACTATTGCAGCCAGAGTCCCCCCCCCGCACTATTGCAGCCAGAGTCCCCCCCCCCCGCACTATTGCAGCCAGAGTCCCCCCCCCGCACTATTGCAGCCAGAGTCCCCCCCCCCGCACTATTGCAGCCAGAGTCCCCCCCCCCCGCACTATTGCAGCCAGAGTCCCCCCCCCCCGCACTATTGCAGCCAGAGTCCCCCCCCCCCCGCACTATTGCAGCCAGAGTCCCCCCCCCCGCACTATTGCAGCCAGAGTCCCCCCCCCCCGCACTATTGCAGCCAGAGTCCCCCCCCGCACTATTGCAGCCAGAGTCCCCCCCCCGCACTATTGCAGCCAGAGTCCCCCCCCCCGCACTATTGCAGCCAGAGTCCCCCCCCCCCGCACTATTGCAGCCAGAGTCCCCCCCCCGCACTATTGCAGCCA
This sequence comes from Rana kukunoris, assembly GCA_029574335.1. Classification (NCBI taxonomy): domain Eukaryota; kingdom Metazoa; phylum Chordata; class Amphibia; order Anura; family Ranidae; genus Rana; species Rana kukunoris. Next base: position 551,320,386 of record CM056049.1, read on the forward strand.
GAGTCCCCCCCCCGCACTATTGCAGCCAGAGTCCCCCCCCGCACTATTGCAGCCAGAGTCCCCCCCCCGCACTATTGCAGCCAGAGTCCCCCCCCGCACTATTGCAGCTAGAGTCCCCCCCCGCACTATTGCAGCCAGAGTCCCCCCCCGCACTATTGCAGCCAGAGTCCCCCCCACACTATTGCAGCCAGAGTCCCCCCCCACACTATTGCAGCCAACCTTTGCTGGGTAGGAGAGGAGCCGCTGCATTGTTCAAATTGCGGGGAACATGACAGCTTTCATTTCAATAGCTGTGTTACCCGCCGTGCGCGTCATATTCAGCCCCACCCCCCCTTGTCCGGGAAACTTTGATCGACAGATCACCCATCCAATCCTGGGATGGGTAATCTGTCTATCAAAGTTTCCCGGACAAGCGGGGAGGGGCTGTATATGATGCGCACGGCGGGGAACACAGCTATTGAATTGAAAGCTGTCATGTTTCCCGCGGTTTGAACAACGTGGCAGCTCCTCTCCTACCCAGCAAAGGTTGGCTGCAATAGTGTGGGGGGGACTCTGGATGCAATAGTGTGGAGGGGACCAGATGGCGACAGCAGCGATAGCCCCCCTGCTCCCAGGAAGCCCACACTCGCCAACCCTCAAAATTTACTCGCAAATTGCGAGCAGGCGAGTGTAAATTTTGAGGCCTGATATAGAGTGTACAACCAAATTTGTGAAGTGTGAGGTATTTTTGGTGGCATTACTATACCCCCAAGACAGTTTTTGTTGTTGATATTCAAAGCAGTTTTTCTATCAAGTGTATACCTTTTAAGGTCATATTTTAATCCACAAGTCAATATAGTATGCCTTTTTTTCTAACGTTTTAGTATATATTTATTAGGAAAATTAGGAAAATGTAGGTTGGCTGAAAAGGTGGGTGTGGCATATTAATAGTTATTCTGGGGAATAGAGATAATTGCAGAAGTATGTAAATATTAACCCTGGTAGTACAAACCCTACTGCTGTAATACACATAAATAAGGTAATGAGTAAGGTGTTGAAAAATACAATGATGCTGATAGTATGGATAGTCTTAGCAAGAAGTGATTAGCTGTACTGTATATTTCAACCTATCTCCTGTGAAACCTCTCCAGGAATCCCTCAATAGCAGCTGTGAAATGGAAAAAAAAATGTTTGCTAATAAGGAAAGGAGAGCTGGATCAAGTGAAAGAAAATAGAACCAATATGTAAAGGTACTATTAGTTGTATTTATTTATTACAGGTATTCATATAGCTCTGAAAATGTAAACAGTTCTTTACATACTGTACAATCACATCAGTCCGTGCCCTTAAATAGCTTACAGTCTAAGATGGCATGAGATGGCATGTGTTAAATCAGGTTTATTGCAATTCGAAGGAGGGAATTTATTACATTTAACTTGTCCCTATAGAGTAGCTTACCACAACTTAATCAACGTAATTCCCATGAAGATGTTTGTGAAACGAAACGCGTCGGGAACCGATTGACCCTACTGCCTGTATACTTATATGCCCATGATTGTTCATACCAAATGTGAGTGTATTACTTTTTTTATCTTAGTAAACTTGTTTATCGGAGTTACGCTATGTCTGTTTTATTATTTCCTTCCTCGCCATTGGGCCTTCTGAGTCACCTAGTCGGCTGAATGTATTGAGAAGAGAAGTGAAAATCTTTGGGTTTGATCTTTCATCCGATCGGATACCTTTACCACTCCTCTTCCCACCTGAGTCCTTCTGTGAGCAGTCCTTGGTGTACTTTTAAGCCTTAGCTGACCTAATAGGTGTATACTTATTGTGGTCGCTATCCATCTGGTAAGCCTCCTCAGCTTCATCTATGGTGGTGGACCTTTCAGATCTCACTTGCACCCAGTCACTTTATATTGATCCTTTTGGACTATATCACCATTTTAGAGACACTTCAAGTGCACCTATGGTGTTTAATATTCAGCTTATGTTATTATTTGCCATTCATCTATATTCAAGCGCTACATATTTTCTTTGTATATTCTATGTTTGCTAAATTGATCATTTAGTTGTGTTAGCTGCTGTATTGTTTTAGTAGCGTGGTGAGTGTATATACCTAGGTATATACCACATTATTTCCAACGTAATTGTAATTAACACTTAATAGGTGGGTGGCACTGGATCTCCAGAAAAGTGCCAATTGCACCAAGTACCATGGAATAGATAAATTGCAGTGTTATTGCACTAAGCAGGCAACTCGCATATACAGAATGGTCCTGGAAGCTCTTCAGGATGGAGAAAAAAGTTTGGATAAAATGTTGGCGTACCACACCCAAAAACATATTTGTTTTAATAAAATGGTTCACTAAAGTTCTGCAGTAATAAGTAATAAGCCTGACACTCTCGTAGAAGGAAAGAAGAACAATTATAGATTTTACTAGGGATGCACCGAGTATGAATACCGTTTTCTCACGTACTCACCGATACCAATTACCGATACCTTTTTTTTGTGTCATGTGACAGTTTTTCTTAAGGCACGTTTACATTCTACATACATGAAATCTTGCAGAGACACTTTAGTTTCACAATAGTTTTCATGTGCATTTCAATGAGTTTTTACAGCCTGTTCACATACAGTAGCTAACAAAAGTGAGTACAAAAACTGAGTACACTCCTCACATTTTTGTAAATATTTTATTATATCTTTTCATGTGACAGCAATGAAGAAATGACACTTTGCTACAATGTAAAGTAGTGAGTGTACAGCTTGTAAAACAGTGTACATTTTCTGTCCCCTCAAAATAACTCAACACAGCCATTAATGTCTAAACCGCTGGCAACAAAAGTGTGTACACCCCTAAGTGAAAATGTCCAAATTGGGCACAAAGTGGCAATATTTTGTGTGGCCACCATTATTTTCAAACACTGCCTTAACCCTCTTGGGCATGGAGTTCACCAGAGGTTCACAGGTTGCCACTGGAGTCCTCCTCTAATCCTCCATGATAACATCACGGAGCTGGTGGATGTTAGAGACCTTGCATTCCTCCACCTTCCATTTTAAGATGCCTAACAGATGCTCAATAGGGTTTAGTTCTGGAAACATGCTTGGCCTTTACCCTTTAGCAAGGCAGTGGTCATCTTGAAGGTGTGTTTGGGTTCATTATCGTGTCGGAATACTGCCCTGTGGCCCAGTCTCCAAAGGGAGGGGATCATGCTCTGCTTCAGTATGTCACAGTACATGTTGGCATTCATGGTTCCTCAATGAACTGTAGCCTCCCAGTGTCAGCAGCATTCATGCAACCCCAGACAATGACTCCCACCACCCTGCTTGACTGTAGGCAAGACACACTTGTCTTTATACTCCTCACCTGGTTGCCGCCACACTCACTTGACACCATCTGAACCAAATACGTTTATTTTGGTCTCATCAGGCCACAGGACATGGTTACAGTAATCCATGTCTTTAGTCTGCTTGTCTTCAGCAAACTGTTTGCAGGCTTTCTTGTGCATCATCTTTAGAAGAGGCTTCCTTCTGGAACAACAGTCATGCAGACCAATTTGATGCAGTGTGCGGTGTATGGTCTGAGCACTGACAGGCTGACCCCCACCCCTTCAACCTCTGCAGAAATGCTGGCAGCACTCATACATCTATTTCTCAAAGACAATCTCTGGATATGACGCTGAGCACATGCACTTAACTTCTTTGGTCAACCATGGCGAGGCCTGTTCTGAATAGAACCTGTCCTGTTAAACCACCGTATGATCTCAGCCACCATGCTGCAGCTCATTTTTACGGTCTTGGCAATCTTCTTATAGCCTAGGCTATCTTTTTGTAGAGAAATTCTTTTATTCAGATCCTCCGTTTTTGCCATGAGGTGCCATGTTGATCTTCCAGTGACCAGTATGAGAGAGTTAGAGCGATAAAATCAAATTTAACACACCTGCTCCCCATTCACACCTGAGACCTTGTAACACTACCGAGTCAGATGACACTGGGAAGATAAAATTGCTAATTGGCCCCAATTTGGACATTTTCACTTAGGGGTGTTCTCACTTTTGTTGCCAGTGGTTTAGACATTAATGGTTGTGTGTTGAGTTATTTTGAGTGGACAGTAAATGTACACTGTTATACAAGCTGTACACTCACTACTTTACATTGTAGCAAAGTGTAATTTCTGCAGTGTTTTCACATGAAAAGATATAATAAAATATTTACAAAAATGTGAGGGGTGTATTCACTTTTATTAGATACTGCAGTGCAATTTGAAAACGTGTCTTTTTAGTGTGATTTTAGGCCAGTTCAGGTGCAGTTTCTAATCTCATACACTACAATTCACATTGGAATCAAACCTGAACCGATGAACAAATCGGACAGGACCAGGCTTTGAAATCACACTGCATGCACATATGTGAACCGAGTCTGAAGGTTTTGGTTTTAGTATCGGAGCATTTGCTTGAGCACAAGCACTTGTGCAAATGCTTAGTATCGGCACCAATACCAGTATCAGTTCAACGCTACATTTTACCACAGAAATCAGTCAGATTGTATATTTTTTCTAATTGCAATAAAAAAAGACTAATTTACATATGGTTGGTACCTATAAACACCACTTCTGTGTTTATTTCTTGTATACCTAGTAGCCTGGTGCTCACTTGGTCCACAACTATGCAGAATCGTTTGCAGTAATTGACACCCATAGTTAAAAAAAAAAACACCAGAAAGTCTATTTTATCTGTACTTTTATAAATGTGTTGCTGTGCGGTAGATACAAGACTTAGGTTTGCAGGAAATACTGTACATTCTCAGGAAAAACATGATTTATTACTGACATTGAACTACATGTATGTGTCTGTATACATTATAGTAGGTAGGAGCTGGCCAGGGTGCTGGAGTTTGCAAATTAGAGTCTGCGCATATACTTCTGTTTTCCAAATTGAGTAAAGTGTGCACCTGTAAACAAAGTCAGAGTTTGCCCTGCTTGAACATTGTATGAGTATCATTTATATTAAGCACTTCTTGGGTTGTGCACATTTATGAGTGTTGCTATGGTTTTCAAAACCAAAGACACTTGGATCCATTAATATATGATTTATCATTTACTAAAACTTGTATCAGGTGTCCTGATTTACTTATAAGAAGAACTCCATTAACCGCTTCAATACCGGGGCTATTTTGGCACTTCTCCTACATGCATAAATCATAATTTTTTTGTTAGAAAATTACTCAGAACCCTCAGAACCCCCAAACACTATATATGTTTTTTTATCAGACACCCTAGTGAATAAAATGCCGGCCATTGCAACTTTTTATTTCGCACATTATTTGCGCAATCATTTTTAAAATGCCTTTTTTTGGGAAAACAACGGTTTTGTGAATTAAAAAAGAACAAAACAGTAAAGTTAGCCCAATTTTTGAAATGTGAAAGATGAAGTTACGCCGAGTAAATAGATACCTAACATGTCATGCTTTAAAACTGCGCACACTCATGGAATGGCGCCAAACGTCAGTACTTAAAAATCTCCATAGGCGACGCTTATTTTTTTTTTACAAGTTACAAATTTAGGGTTCCAGAGGAGGTCTAGTGCTAGAATTGTTGCTGGCGCTCTAACGCACGTGGTGATACCTCACATGTGTGGTTTGAACAGCGTTTACATATGTGGGCGGGACTTACGCGTGCGTTCGCTTCTGAGTGCGAGCTACCGGGGGTAGGGGCGTTTAAAAAAAATGTTTTATTATTTTATTTTTTATTTTACACAATTTATTTTATTTTAAAACTTTTTTTGACATTTTTTTTTTTTGATCACTTTTATTCCTATTACAAGGAATGTAAACATCCCTTGTAATAGGAATGTGTGTGACAGGTACTCTTTATGGAGGGATGCAGGATCAATAAGACCCAACATCTCTCCTCCAGGCTGGAAAGCATTAGATCGTGAAAAAAATTCACCGATCTAATGCTTTCAGCCGCGATTGCGGCTGTGTTTACATTCCAGGACCCGGGCGTGACGTCATAACATCGCGCCGGGCCTCCGAACGATCATAGAGATGACTGGTGACCATCTGGTCACCAGTCTACTCTATGGTTTACAGTGGACAGCGGCGGATCGTTTCTCCGGGTTTCCGATGGCAAAGGAGAGCCCGGAGACGCACCGGATGGCGGCGGAACCGCCGCTATGATCGTTCTTATGGTGCAGGGATTCGCCGCCTGAAGAGATGGATGGCTGCAGGCATCATTCAGATATCCCCACTGAAAGCCAGGATGTCAATTGACAGCCTTGTTATTGAAGTGGTTAAGGAAAAAAGGTAAGAGTAAATTACATTAACTTCAGAGGCATCTTTCAGAAGACCAGATGTTGTCCAGCATGTCTAGAGCTGTATTTTTGCATGCTACTGACAGTACCTGACTTTCCAGTATACTTAAGAGCAGAGACTAGAAATAGGCTTAGGATCAGGAGATGATCTGGGATAATGGGAGGGCCATGGGACCCAGAAGCTCTTACACAGATTGAGCCAGGTTCTTGGGTTCGGAATGGAATATCGTAAACGGCTTTAACCCCTGTCCAATTTGGGGTTCCTTTACATACACCCTATCCTTAACTTACAGATCTGCTTAAAAGAGATGTTTCCCTTTTTTTAAATATAGCTCCCCTTACCCCTGGGCAATTGAGAAGTATCCCCAAGTGGCATGGTGGGCTAGCATTTGAAGTTGACCAGTTGTGTTCTAGTAAAGTTGGTAGCTGACCCTTTAAGAGAAGGCAAGAAGATACCAGGCCCTATGCAATCAAAGGCAGACACCTTAGTGGTTGAGCAGCGAGAACAGCTTGCAATCCAAGTCTCCAGGATACTCTTTTGCAAAGAAGTCTCCTCCCAAGACACTCCATATAGGCAGCCATCCATCCACTTTGCTCCCTCTGCCAGGGCTGTCTTAATGAGAGGGCACACCTGGGCACTGCCCAGGGGCCCCGTCTTCATAGGGGCCCCTGCCCCTTCCTCAAAGGAGTTGGTCCTTGAGCCTAGGCTGCCCCTCTACATCCCAGATATCCCCCCAGCACTCTGACCCCTCTACACCCCAGATATCCCCTACCTCCTACCTACTTCATTTCTGTTTACCTGCACTGTTTACATTGTAGGGGCCCCAGAGCATTACTTTGCCCAGGGGCCCATGATGCTATTAAGACAGCCCTGCCCTCTGCATGTACCATCTGGCAGGACAAGAAAATCTATCAAGCCCAAAGATACAGGCCTTCCTGTCAGCAATGCCCTCCCCAGGTAGCAGGCCTTTGAGGCAAAGACTAGACCTCTCTTACATTGGCACCCTCTCCAGGCAGTGGCCAAAGAGACAAAATACCCTTCTGGAAAGTCACTTCAACTACTAATTACCTTCCTAAGCATGCATCACTGGCAATGAACCTTATAGTGATTGGCCAGAGAGAAAATTAAAATGGACAACTAATGACCTTGTTACTTTTTGTTCCTCCTTGTTCTAGCTGTAATCCCCAGCAACAGGTAGAAGCAAATAATAGTCTGAACTTAAGGGAAACAAACATATAAATACATACAGTAGTTAGAGCTTAGGCTGGTTAGAACCTAGCTGTAACACTAGCTAATGGCAGAGTCAGTATAGTTATTCCTTAGATGTATATTATATTTAAAACATAAAAATTCAAGTTTAACATAATATATAGGATATTACACATGAGTATTTTAAAGCAGATGAAGATGTAGGTTATTTTCACATATTTAGCAGGCTAACCTTAAATTGGAACTACACTGCATCTAAGCACCACAAACCAAAAACACTTTTTGATTTATTTTTAATATTCAAAGCAAACACACCTATTCATCCATGTCTCCATGCTTTATTTTGCTTAGAAATCACTTTGCAAAACACCCCCTAGCATTTTTTGGCCATGGCCATCTTGAGTGAGTGCATTAGAGTTGCATGATTAACCATTAAAAAATTGCAATCTCGATTCAAACCCCCTCACAAGCTTAATCCGTCATTTCCGCGATTCATTAAACAAGTGCGGAGCCATTCTCTGCTTACAGCTGCCAAAAAAAAAGAAGACAGACAGCAAAGTTTATCACAACATTCCTCAGTGCTGAGATAAAAAGAAGCAATGTATCATTTGGTTCTTTTTTAGATCAAAGGGATGAACTTCGGTCTGCAAATTAGGTCAGTTTAACCATTTAAAGACTAATGCCTCGTACACACGGTCGGACTTTTGACCATGCAAAAGTCCGTTGTGACCCCGTCGGAAGTCTGACGGACAAAAAGAGAACAGGTTCTCTAAGGTCCATCGGTAGTCCAACAAAAAAAGTCAGATGGAGGCTACACACACTACACTCACTATTTTTCTCATAAAGTCCGACCATTTGTACGAGGCATTAGCCTTTTTCTGACACATGTTGCTTACAAGTTAAAATCAGTGGGGTAGATTCACATACACTTAATATTGCGCTGCGTAATCGAAATACTCTACGCTGACGTATTTTACCAGGCTCTACACCGAATCCTGGTAGATTTTTGCCCGTACGCTACGGCGGCGTAGTCTATTTCTCGCCGCGTAATCGAAATACGCGATTGGGGGGCGTGAAGCATTTAAATTAAGCGCGTCCCCACGGCGATCGAACTGCGCATGCTCCGTTCTGAAATTTCCCGCCGTGCATTGCGCGAAATCACGTCGTTACGTCATTCGTTGTTTGAGTAGCGGCGTTTACGAACATTCCTATTCCCGGACGACTTACGTTAAAAATAATAAAAGACGTCGGAAAACGTAGAAATTCGACGCGGGAACGACGGCCATACTTAACATGGGCTGTCTAATATTAGAGCAGCAAAAAGCTGGTATAGTGTTACGCAAATAAAAGATGACTAAAGGTGCCGTAAGAGATTGCGATTGAAGATCGTAATTTCGGGGATCGTCGGCAAAAGCTCACTTGCATACCCCGACGCGGAAAACGACGGGAAGTCCACCCAGTGGCCGCAATTTTATTGCAGCGTAGACCTGAAGGTGTAAAAACACTCAGGCCTCGTACACACGATCGGACATATCCGATGAAAACGGTCCGCGGACCATTTCCATCGGATATGTCCGATCTGGAGTTTGATCCGATGGCGTTTACACACCATCGGATCAAATTCCCCGCCGGCGGACGGCGCGGTGACGTGTCGGTGACGCGGCGGTGACGTTGACGCCGCCACGTCACCGCCACGTCACCGCACCAGGAAGTAAAACACTTCCGCGCATGCGCCGATTCCATTCGGCGGCGGCGCGGCGGCGGTGCGGGACGACATGTCTGCTGGTAAGTGTACTAACCAGCAGACATGTCGGGCGGACAGATTCCCACCGGATAGATTTCAAAGCATGCTTTGAAATCTGTCGGGTGGACAAATCTGTCCGCTAGCCCATACACACGAGCGGAGATGTCTGCTGAAACGGTCCATCGGACCGTTTTCAGCGAACATATCCCCTTGTGTGTACGAGGCCTTAAGCCAGTCGAATTGAAGCCCGCAGCCGTCTATTCATCGTTTGAGGTTTTCGACTAGCTAGAAAACGCGCGTAATTTGAAATTACTCCAGTCTAACACCAGTTAGACAGGCGTAATGGCTCTCTGAATCTGGCCCAGTATTTTTTGCTAGAAAATTACTTATAACCCCCAAACATTTTATTTATATATATATATATATATATACGGTATATATATATAGTTAGCAGAGACCTTAGGGAATAAAATGGCTGTCTTTTTTTGTCACACTATATTTGCGCTGTGGTCTTTCTAATGCAATTTTTGGGGAAAAATACACTTCAATTAATTTAAAAGAAAAAAAAAAACAGTAAAGTTTGTCCAATTTTTTGGTATAATGTGAAAGATGATTTTTACGCTGAGAATCGTGATCTTTATTCTAAGCAAAAAAAAAGTGATTCTCATTTTATCCAGAATTGTGCAGCTTTAAAGTGCAGATGATTCATGTTTTCCTATTTACTTTACCTATTTACTTATTGGAATTGATCTGCTTTTAGCTCAGGCATGCAGGCAGGAGAGTGTGCTTTACTGAGAAAACTCCTCTCCCCCTCCTGAAGACTTCTGGGATGTATGACATTATTTGCCCTTGCTTGGAAATCAGGAAGCAGCTGAAGAAATTTTAAAAAAACAAAGTCAATGTTGACTGAGAGAATGAAGTGCCTCTTTTAAAAGAGAAGTATGTCCAACGCTTTTTTTTGCCATACTTCTACTGTGGTTCACAGAAGTACACTTACTTTTGTTCTCTGGTGACCCAGATGGACTGAGCTTCATCGAAACATTGACAATAAGAACAACCCTGCTGTTTTGATCTAGCTTGATCTTGATCTCTATACTATTTTTCGATTTACATTTATCTCAAACAGAGTGTCATGGCTACCCTTGGGATTATTACAGATATTTATACAGCACCAAGAATTTACATATTTATTATACATTTACATCAGTCCCTACCTTCAAGTTGCTTCTAAAGTCCCTAACTCACATTCATACTGTACATACACACACTAGGGCCACTTTATCTACTAGTATGCCTTTGGAGTGTGGAAGGAAACCCACGCAGGCACAGGGAGAACATGCAAACGGCAGACATGTAGTGCCATAGTTGGGATTCAAACCAACAACCCTTGCCCTGCCAGGTGGAAGTGCTAGCCACTTAGCCACTATGTTGCCCATGCAAGGTCTCTTTTTAATTTTTATTCATGTGTTTTGTTTTCCTGGGGACAACGTTGTGCTTTGTTCAATCCTCCTAGGTACTGTTTAAGGCTAGCTGTGAGATCAGACAGGGCACCGCTCCTACTTTCAAGGCTGTCTAATAACACTTTTTTCCCTCTCCAAGCACTTGCCACGGTCTTACAAGGAATGCATGGGGAGTATGACTTGTCAGCCAATATGTTCCAGGCAAGTGATCAAGAGTTAATAGATGATTAAAAGTGCCAACTTTCAGGGCAACCGTTTTCTTGCTAGCTGCATTGTTGGACAGCTGTGGAGGAAAGAGGGAAGCCCTGTCCAACTCACAGCTAGTTCTGAGGCAGCACATAGGAAGATCGGACAAAGTACTGAATGTACTGAAAATGGAGCGAGTACAAAGAAGGGCAACAAAGCTAACAAAGAGTCTTGAGGATATTTGTTATGATGAAAGGTTGCGATCAGTGAACTTATTCTCCCTGAAGAAGAGACGCTTGAGAGGGGATATGATTTAAATTTACAAATACCATACTGGTGGCCCCACAATAGGGATAAAACTTTTTTGCGGAAGGGAGTTTAACAAGACACGTGGCCACTCATTAAAATGAGAAGAAAAGAGGTTTAACCTTAAACTATGTGGAGGGTTCTTTACTGCAGAGCAGCAAGGATGTGGAATTCCCTTCCACTAGCGGTGGTCTCAGTGGGAAACATTGATTGTTTCAAAAAACTATTAGATAAGCACCTGAACGACCGCAACATATAAGGTTATACAATGTAATACTACTACATGTATCGTGACCCCTGGGGAACACAACACATTACCCTCCCTGGCAGTATGATTATGTCAGACTTTTGAATGTCAGAGTGGTACATTGATTAAGCTGGAAGGTTGGGACTTTAAATGAAACATGCACCTAAAAGGGTGATAACGGACAATGGGTGTCTGACCAGTGGAATGCATATGAAAGCTGTACTAGCTGAATCTCTATACTCAGCACACAGGATAGTAATACATAATAATATTTATTTCATCTATATACATATAGTACATTATAGCATAAAAGCATTAAGGTACTTGATAGTAATATACAAAAAGTCAGGCAGATTAATCCATACATCACATGATAGCCATATACATATCATGTATGTTAAGCATAATACAAAGTCGTAAAATGATCCCATGTAGTACATGATATTAGCATCGGAGTAGGTTGACGCGTTTCGTGCGACTTTGCCCTCTTCAGGAGCTGATGCTAGTGTGTATCTGTAATTAATAAAATATATAGACTGTTGGTACATGGTCTAAACTGAACTGGAGGGTTTGTGTATACAGGGGGAAAGAAGGTAAAGGCAGTATAAACTAGTGTGGGATACTTAAAAACATGTCCCAAGACTTACAAATCACCCGCGAAACTCATTGGTAGCGAGATGGGCTGCAAAATGGCTGGGCAAGTCAAGAGTGGTACATTGTTTTGCATGGAAATTTGGCATTTTATATTGTAGGCCTGTAATTCTTAGGAATAACTCACTTAAATCTGTCCAAATAAGAGTCTAGTAGACATCCCGGGTATGATAAGGTTTGAAACTCAAAATTATAAATTATAATATAATAAATAACTATAAATAATTATAAAAAAAGAATAATAATACATTTTATTCACTGATGTAATCAAATCAAAAACACATAAATTTGCTCTGTTGCAGAATCGTCAGGGAGATTAAATGATTTGATACAGTAATATAATCTGTAAGATTACAGTGTATTGTATGTTTTATGTTTTGTGTACTTTTTCTAATTCCCTCGCAGGGAACGGAGCCTGAAAGAATGGTGAATCAGGAGGAGGATACTGCGGAGGGAATCGCAGGGTCCTAGAGGCAAGGTAAGTAACCTTTACCAGGATACTGCGTTGTGGCTCAGGGTTACTGCTCTTGGTACTGCAAATTATGAGCCACACTCTGGATTACCGCTAGGAAGGTTAATAAAAGTGGAAGTAAAACTTCTTTAAGGAAGTATGATCATCAAAATACCCCCTTATAGCAATTCTAAAGTCACAGGGGCCAAAGGAACCGATATCAATATTGTACTAATTTCTATTACATGCTAAAATAGGCAGAGAAACATTGAAATAAGAGACAAATGGCAGGTTTTGATGCCAGAAATGCCAAATAAAAAATGGGAGATATGTTCCTTGCATTTGGTGGTATCGCCAATAGTTAATAACAAAATGACACAATTGTATATAATGCACCAGATATATCTTAGCCCTATTGGACTATATAAATTGAGTAGAAGGCCAACATCAGAATGTTTTCTAAGTCATCAAGATGAAGCAGATTTTTGCCATTTGATTTGGTCATGTAGGGAGGTAATGGGATATCTGAAATTATTAAAAGACCGTTACCTTGTACCCCTGAAGTATGTTTGTTGGGGGTGTTGAATGATGAAGAATGGTCAGGACATGTAAAGATCTTTTTGCAAAAAAAAAAAAATTCTGACTCAAAATCTAATTGCCAAGAGATGGATGCAAGTTTTAACTCCTTCTATCAGAGAATGGATGAATGCAGTTAATCACACCATAGATATGAAAAAGTTATGCAGGAAAGTAGGAAAAACCTACCAAAAAAATTGGATGTAAATGTAGTACTATGGAAGGGACTAGTAATAGATAGAGTAGATAAATAGAACGATTAATGTAGAAAATTGTAAATGTAAATGTACCGGTAATTCTTATTATAGTGTGTGATTTTGATATGAAATAAAGAATAAGAAAAAAAAAAGGAAGCATTATTGTAATGTTTTTTTCTGGGCCAATATTTCAAGAATATATTCCAAAGTGCCCTGCATGTTCTAGGGCTTGATCGAAGTATAAGGCATGGTACAAGTGTAAAGTGTGCAATCCATAAGAAATAAGGCTTGCTACAAAATCAATCCAAACCAGCTCTACCTGCAACCCCACCAACCTAGGTATAGAAATTGCACTTTCCTCAAAGCAACTTCCCCCACGTGACAATACCCAAGCCTGCTGATAGGTCACTCTGAAACTGGGCGTGGTGAGATGAGAATAATGAAGACGTATCTAATCTCCACTACTGGAAAGTAAAGAAAAAGAAGGGGCTCTTGGCAGCGCTGGAGTACACCTATTCCGCCAGCCACCTCCTGAGGATGTTCGTTTGTTACTTTTAACTCATCCACAGATTTGCTTTGAGTGTAATAATTTTGTAGTCAAGAAATAAGTAATGCTAAATAAAAGTGATGTACATATGTTTGATTTCTACCCAAGTATCACAAAACGTAGCCATTTCTGCATACAGCTGTGCAGCTGACAAGCCTAGAAGCTTAGCAGAGGAGTATAAGGAGAAGAAGACTACATCCTCAGTGCAGCCATGTTACAGAATGGTAAGCTACTGTTCTGCAAGTGGGTTATTGTCACCTAGTGTCAGTCAGTCGGGCTTTGTACATGTCAGGAATGCACTTGCCATATCCCAGGTTTATTAGCATTCACAAAACATTCCAGATACAGCTTCTTTCCTTTGGGTTCATTACAAGAAAAAGGCTCAGACAGCTGTCATTTCAATAACAAGGCACCTGTTTTAAAAATATCACATTTTACATACTTGGAATGATTGATCACACAGCTCTGACGTGATGATTATAAATAAAACCAAAAGGAGTGGAATTATCTGGAGCAAGTCAGTAGAAAACAGAAATATTCAGCTGATTTGATTGCAGTTCATCTCCTCTCAGCATGGAAACAGAGGAATGACAATAAACAGTATACTTCACTTTCTTTAACATAAAAAGGTGGTCGTATTAGATTGTATACAGCAACACCCTCACATTGTTGCCTGACAGCATTTACGGCAAGAAGGGGGCGCTCACTGTTATAAAGGCCTCCTTCACACTGGCACTGACATGTATGCCTTTATAGGAAAATTGATAAAAATGCATGTAATAATTTTAAATGGTATAGATAAATTGGTAAATTCACCAACAAGAATGCGTTACTAGACTTACTGATTACTAACAATACAGACTTGATCGCGGATGTAGACATACGGGCTACTTAGGAAACAGCGATCACAGGTCCATTCATTTCAGCATAAATCACACAAATAGAAAACATAAGGGGAATACAAAGACACTAAATTTCAAAACAGCCAACTTCCAGAAACTACGCTTCTTGCTAAAAGATACCAAATGGGATAAAATCCTAGTTACAAAGAGCATGGAGAAAAAATGGGTATGCTTTAGGAGCATATTAAATGAGTGCATCCCAAAGAGTAATGAATTTAAACAAGCTAATAATATCCCTGGGTGGCCTAACAACAACGTGAAAAAATCATATAAAAGCTAAGAAGAAGGCCATCAAAAAATGCAAGGCTGAGGGATCACCAACAGCATTCCAACTGTACAAAGAATGCAATAAAAAATGTAAGGGTGTTACCAGGGCAGCTAAGATAGTACACGAAAGGCACAAAGCGGAGGAGAGTAAGAAAAATCCCTAAAAATTCTTTAAGTACAGTACATAAATAGTAAATTAGGGAGGACAGATCATATTGGCCCCATAAAGAAAGATGTAGGGACTCTGGTTACAAAGGATGGTGAGATAGCATAGGTTTTGAATTTATTCTTCTCCTCAGTCTTCAAGAGGAAAGCGGGGACTTCAGTAACCAAAACTACAATGTTTATCCTCATGACACGTCACAGGAAGCACCCCCATGGTTAACAAAGTATAAAATCAGAAACAGACAATGGAAAACTGGACCAGATGGCTTGCACCCGAGGTCCTTAAAGGGGTAGTTCCCCCAAAAACCTTTTTTTTAACATTGATTGAGGCTCGTTTTGTCAAGGGGAATCGGGTGTTTTTTTTTAGAAACTAAGCAGTACTTACCGTTTTAGAGATGCATCGTCTGCGACGCTTCCGGGTATGGTCTTCGGGTCTGGGCGTTCCTATTTGATTGACAGGCTTCCGACGGTCGGATACATCGCGTCACGATTTTCCGAAAGTAGCCGAACGACGGTGCGCAGTATAGAGCCGCACCGGCGCTCGGCTTCTTTCGGCTACTAGTGACGCGGTGTATGCAACCGTCGGAAGCCTGTCGGAAGCCTGTCAATCAAATAGGCACGCCCAGACCAGACGATCATACCCGGAAGCGACGGAGACGATGCATCTCTAAAACGGTAAGTACTGCTTTGTTTCTAAAAAAAAAACACCCGATTCCCCTTGACATAACGAGCCTCAATCAATGTTAAAAAAAGGTTTTTGGGGGAATTACCCCTTTAAGTAACTCAGTCAAGTAATTGCCAGAAAATTAACTCCTGAGATAAAACAATAATTCTCCCACTCTACAAGACTCTGGTCCGGCCGCACCTGGAGTATGCTGTCCAGTTCTGGGCTCCAGTCCTCAGGAAGGATGTGCTGGAAATGGAGAGAGTACAGAGAAGGGCAACAAAGCTAATAAAGGGACTGAAGGAGCTTAGCTATGAAGAAAGATTACAAGCCCTAAACTTTTTTCTCTCTGGAGAAGAGATGCTTTAGAGGGGATATGATTTCAATGTACAAATACCGTACTGGTGACCCCACAATAGTGATAAAACTTTTTCGTGAAAGGGCATTTAAAAAGACTTGCGGACATTCACTAGAATTAGAGGAAAAGCGATTTAACTAGAAACTGCATAGAGGGTTCTTTACGGTAAGAGTGGTAAGAATGTGGCTTCAGCGGAGAGCGTAGATAGTTTTAAAAAAACTATTGGATAGGCACCTAAACGACCACAACATACAGGGATATACAATGTAATATTGACATGTAGCCAAGTCCCGGGCCTCTCCAGGCCTAAAGATGACCTCCAGAGTTAGAGAGAACTGACATCCTTCTGTGTAGAGTGGGTTAAGAAGCATTGTGGGTGCAATGTACGGTAGATTAATGGGCGCCAGACACTTCTTGAATGCAAAGAGATTTATCGTCTCTTAAACAGAACTGTGGGAGAGAGGGTTTAGGGCCAGGTCACCCTTTAGTAGTTGCAATGTTAATTGTCAGACTCCAAGACTTCCATAGGTAGACAGCCATGCAGGGAAAGGCATTCAGCAAGACACCACATATGCATGTGTAGACACACTATCTCCTGTGGCAACAATCTTGAACAGTTTCTAACATAGGTTGCAATGAACTCTTTTACTTCCTCCACAATCTCCTCTTTCGTTCTTCACTCAACTTACCTAGACCCACTGATCCACTGCCACTGGATCTGAGCTTTTCCAATATTCTTACTGAGTATCTTCCTCAAGTGTCCCCCCGTGTCCCTGCTGGATCCCTAGTTTGGCACTCACAGATACTCCTTAAACGTCACCCCACTGACCTGCTCGGTCCCTGGCTTGGCACACAAGACTGCTCTGCAATCGTCACCTCCACTGGCTGGGTCTCTGGCTTGACACCCACTGAAGTTTCCCAATTCTTCACCACCAACCACCTGGTTGGTGAGAATACTGCTCTGGTACTTGCTTCAGCTACCCACGATGGACCCTGATAACATAGTGGATGGTCCCTTAGGGGGCGACAGCTTCCCCTCTACCTCTGACCATGATAGGTTCTCCAACTGGCAGAACCGTTACTCTTGGTTGGACTGGAAGCCGCAGTCCTAACCCTGAGCTGCTCCCTTGTTTCTGGATAGGCCCTCAGACAGCCTAGCAGCCAGATGTCCCCAGGATGGGCCTCAGACTCTGGCTTAGCAGCACGTCCACCCAGACAGCCACCCAGGTGGCACAGAACCCTGATCACCTGACCTCACCCAAATAAATAGGCTCTCCCAGTAAGCCAAGGGACCCAAGAAGATCCCTACTTATTGGGTGAGACACCCCAACTATTCCTAATTTGTCTTATCTAATTTGTCTTATCTAATGCCACCAGGCACCAGGACCCCTGACCCTCTGTACAGTGTTGATTGGCCCTGTGCTGATCATATGCACTCTCCCAAGGTAAAAAAAACTCTAGCAATACACACCAAACTGAACATGTGCAGAGTGACTCCAGTAGTTCTCTTTTATCCGGACCTATTCTGGAGTCAGTGGAAGAAGAGGAGGATCTGTGCATACAGGATCAAGTAGCGTTTTTACACAATGCAGAAGATTTAACCCCTAAGGTTCCACAGTTAGTATAAGGAGCATGCTTTACTGCATATACCAACAGATTTTATGCCGCGTACACACGGTCGTTTTTTGCGATGAAAAAAAACGACGTTTTTTAAAACGTCATTTAAATTGATCGTGTGTGGGCAAAACGTCGTTTTTTGTCTTCAAAAAAACGACCAAAAAAAAATTCCAACATGCTTGAATTTTTTGTGTCGTTTTTCAAAACGTCGTTTTTTGTGTCATAAAAAATGATCGTGTGTGGGCAAAACGACATAGAAAATGACGTTTTAAACCCGCGCGTGCTCAGAAGCAATTTCTGAGATGGGAGAGCTCGTTCTGGTAAAACTACTGTTTAGAATTGATTAAGCACATTCGTTATTTTAAATCTAATGAAGAAAACAATGCGCTGTATTTGCCACAATGCTTTTTAAACCATTTCCAAGCTACCCTAAACTCCTAGTTTGTTGTGGCTCATCTTGTTTGACAAGACCTTTTGACTTTTTTATTTTTTTGGGCCCTTTTTTTTATTTTTTTTTATTTTTTTGGGACACGTAATTTTTTTGGGGTAATATCTTTTAACAGATGTTTTGAACTAAAATTTTTTTTAAGGATTTTGGAGGGTGTGAAGTGACCACAGCAGCTTATTTTTGTGGTTTAATTTACCCACAAGGAGGTTGTTGTTCCTTGTTTAATGTCGTTTTAATTTTTAAAATGTGTCTGCCTACTCACTATAACAATCTCTATATTTGTTTGTAAAAAAATACACATGGTCAAAATTTGCAAACCAACCAAAATATACCTTTATTCAGGTTAAAAAGGTAAATAAATAAAAAGTACAACCATCTGGCAATCCAAAAGCAAAACCAAATAAAAACAAAGAAGCCTGGATAAAAACAAAGGAGACCCTGCTTGAAGTTGTAAACACAAGGGTCCACCAAGAAAACAATGAAGGCTGTGAAGGCCAAAAAAAATCCTCACTTCTTCTTCCCTGCAGCCTTCCCTGCAGCCTTCCCTGCAGTCTTCCCTGCAGCCTAACCTGCAGCCTTCCCTGCAGCCTTCCCTGCAGGCCGAGTCCTCAGGGGCTGTGTTTCTGGAGCCGACGTGCCAGGAGCCAGAGCAGGCTCAGGAAGAGGAGGAGCAGGAGAAGGAGCAGGAGCAGGGGCTGGAGATGGAGCAGGAGCAGGGGCTGGAGATGGAGCAGGACCAGGAAGCGCAGTAAGGACAGGAGTGCGAATCAGCCCAATGCCAATATCGTCATTGAGCTGTCCCAGTGTGGCCATGCTCATGACCTGGAACATAAGGGATTCGCAGCGCACACGCTGGCCCAGCTCTAGATTTTTAAGCTTGGCAGCGATCAGCGCAGCGAATCCCTCTTCCTCACTGGGCTGCTCTCTGATGGCCAAAGTTGCTTCACGGAGCATGGCCTGGGTCTCCTCCTCCATCTGCATGAGCCTTCTGGCCCTTTTTGCTGGGTTCCGGATAGGAGGGATTTGGGAGATACAATCACGCTGGCGTGACTCCTGTCTCCCACTGGGGCCTGCCTCCTCCTGGCTCCCAGTGGGGCCTGCCTCCTCCTGGCTCCCTGCGTGGCCTGCCTCCCCCTGGCTCCCTGCGTGGCCTGCCTCCCCCTGGCTCCCTGCGTGGCCTGCCTCCCCCTGGCTCCCTGCGTGGCCTGCCTCCCCCTGGCTCCCTGCGTGGCCTGCCTCCTCCTGGCTTTGCTCTGCCTGTGTATAATAAAAAAGGGACATATTTTATTTTTTGGCTTCATTCATCACACACATTTCTAACTTAATGACATATCATAATTGAATGCTAAAATATATTTATCACAGGCCCTCCATCCCTAATTCTGTGGCCCCTTACACAGCTTTAGATATGTGCCCCCTGGAGCTGGGGGCGGGGGGGGGGGGTTGATGTTGACTGAAATTCCAAAGTAGGGGGCCTTTACCCAACCGTTTTTTTACTTTAGGGTGGACAAAATGTTAATGGGCAAAAAGGGTGTTTAACATCTGCGGCCACTGTATGGTGTACCTAATGGCGTACAAGAAAATGACACACATTCATTATGACCTCTGCATTTATGCATCTTGTCCCCATTCTGTTTTGCCACTATTGCTTAGTGATATGTTCCAAATTTTTTGGCCAAACATTTATATAATTTCAATCACTTGTAACATAAATTACTCATCATTATTATACTTTGCATTACAAAAATGAATCTGAAAATGCAATACCTGGCTCCATGGGTCACAATCTGCCTCCTCCATGAACTCAGGCTCTTCCTCTGAGCTTGCCTGCTCTTGCCTGCAGGGAACACTGGAGGGCTGACTGCAGGGAACACTGGACTGTCTCCTTGGGGGAAGGCTAGACATGGATGGCCTGGACTCTATGTGATCATCCAGGAACTGCAGCTGACCATAATACCACAGGTTAGGCTTGTAGACGCTGTCAGCTGCAGCCCCAGACCTCATTGAGGCCAGGACTTGTGACCGTTGGGTCCTGTAGGTGCCCCGAAGCGAATTGATTTTAGCCTTAACAGTCTCCAATGTAGCGTTGGGGACCCTTGTTTTTACATATTCAAGCAGGGCCTCCTTTGCTTTCTTCCGGGCATCTTTGTTTTTATTAATTTTGCTTTTGGATTGCCAGAGAACTGGATGTTCCTTCCATCTCTGGATAAATTCTGTCAGAAATTCCGGATCCTTAAAGGCCTCCATTATTTCTGTATGTACAAAACAAAAAACAAAGCCTAGTGTCAGTCAAGCCACTACTACTAATTAGCTTTTAAACACCATGGGGGTTATTTATGAAAGGAAAATACACTCTGCACTTCAATTGCACTGAAAGTGCACTTGGAAGTGCAATCCTTGTATAAATCTGAGAGGGGTAGATCAGAAATGAGGGGAAGCTCTGCTGATTGTATCAGACAATGATGTGCATGCTAAAATGCTATTTCTAAATTTATCCTTGCATGTCCTCCTCAAGATCTCCAGCGACTGCATTTACAAGTGCACTTGTAGTGCAAAGTGTCTTTTCCTTTAAGTAAATCACCCCCCATATCTTCTAGCCCACACAATAATCCACTGTTCCCTAATATTTGCAATGTCCATAATCCAGATACATACCGTCTTATGATCCGATCGTCTCTTCCGCCTTGTTCCGCAGGTTGTGAACGGCGCTTGCAATGAACCCCCCATATCTTCTAGCCCACACAATAATCCACTGTTCCCTAATATTTGTAATGTCCATAATCCAGATACATACCGTCTTATGATCCGATCGTCTCTTCCGCCTTGTTCCGCAGGTTGTGAACGGCGCTTGCAATGAACCCCCCATATCTTCTAGCCCACACAATAATCCACTGTTCCCTAATATTTGTAATGTCCATAATCCAGATACATACCGTCTTATGATCCGATCGTCTCTTCCGCCTTGTTCCGCAGGTTGTGAACGGCGCTTGCAATGGCGTGGATCCCTTTAAACGGCGCGAGCGTGTGACGCGATGCACGAGATCCCGCCCCTGACGTTCGGTCTCGTCTTTTCCACGCCCCTTTCTCGATCTTTCTTTGTGGGTGTGTTTTAGGCAAGAACAAGATGGAGAGAAACATGGCAAGCTCAAGCCATCAGGCAGGCCAGGCCCAGCCAACCGGACGATCCCGGCGGAGGTACAAGGCCTCAAACATGGCCTTCCAAGAGATGGTGGAGATGGTCACCATCTTACAAAGGGAGGATTATGACGGGAAGCATGGCCCTTACCTGCATCCAAACAGGGTGAAGGCCGACATCATGGAGAAGGTGATCAGGAGGCTGCATCAAAAATTTGGCCAACGCAGGACTCGGGAACAATTGAGAAAGAGGTGGTCAGACCTCAAAAACAGAGAGCCTGAACAACTCCAGCATATCAAGAGGCTGATTCGGGGAAAAAGTAAGTTTTTTTTTTTTTTGACACATTTGTGGTGTTTGTTAATTGTGCCATGTGATTTTAATTTCAGGTTGTACTGTATCTGTTTGTGGGCACAAAAAGTGGTCGGAGAAGTCGTCGTTTATACGTTGTTTTTTGACCTACTAAACGACAATCTTTGTGCTAAATATCATCATGCGCCTAGTTCGCATGGACAAAAAGGAGTGTATAAACACTATATCATTCCCAAAAAAACGTCTTTGTATTTGTTATTATTTGAACAAACGACGACTCCTACGACCAATTCATGTGTCCCCAAACAGGAATCTTGCCATTTTTTTTGTAATGTGACTTCACTTGTGATCTTTTATAATGTAGATTTGTACCTAAATTAAAGTCGATGTGAAAAGCTTAGTAAATATGACCAATAAACAGAAAAAGGAGAGTCTGCTCAGCAGTGGATTCTGCACATGTTTATATACTCTGTACTTGTATTTTTAGTTCTCACTCATATCTCTTTATAATCTTTTACCTTTCTTTTTTCCCTATCTTCAATCTCGTAGGGCGCAGTGAAGCAGCAAGGCAGGATGGAACTTCCCAAGCCCCACCCCCGAGGGATGATGACGCTGCCACCACATCCGGTAAATTTTCTACATAACACCCATACCCAGGTAATCTAGATCAGGGATCCTCAAACTACGGCCCTCCAGCTGTTGTGGAACTACACATCCCATGAGGCATTCATTGTAACACACTGACATTCACAGACATGACTAGGCATGATGGGAATTGTAGTTCCTGAACAACTGGAGGGCCGTAGTTTGAAGACCCATGATCTACATGTAGGTTTTCCGAATTTTAATACCTTTTTTGTTCCCACATTTCAGGAGCAAGTCGTGCAGCGACAATGGACAGGGATACTGCCAAATTTGTGCTGTACGAAATATGGTCCTTCAGGGAACAACTAGAGGACATCCAGGACACTGCACGAGAAGTGGTAGAAAAATCAAAAGGGCTGGAGACACAAATTAAAAATTTAATAGATTATTTGGGTAGGTTTTGATTTATTTAGTGTTTATTTTGTAATAGAAAAAAGGTTTGGTTTATAATAAAAAAAAAAAATGTGATTTTATTTTTTGAATAATGTAAAAAAAAAAAAAAGTGATTTTAGTTTTTGAATGTAAAAAAAAATGTGATTTTATTTTTTGAATAATGAAAAAAAAAAAAAAAGTGATTTTAGTTTTTGAATGTAAAAAAAAATGTGATTTTATTTTTTGAATAATGAAAAAAAAAAAAAAAAAAATTGTGATTTTAGATTTTGAATAATGTAAAAAAATAAATATATAAAAAAAAGTGATTTTATTTTTTGAATAATGTAAAAAAAAAAAAAAAAAGTGATTTTAGTTTTGGAATGTTATAAAAAAAAAATATATATATATATATTTGTTTTGTAACTAAAAAAAATGTTTTTAAAAAATTTTATGTCAAAAAGTTATGTTTTTCAAGATGCAAAAATTAAAAAATTTACAGTAAAATATGTGTCTTGTTATTTAAGCTCAATGATTAATATAAAATACTAGGGTTGTCCCGATACCGATGCCGAGTATTTGCGGGAGTACTTGTACTCCCGCAAATACCCCCGATACCTAAATAGAATACTTCCCCCCCCCATATTGCAGCGATGAGTCCCTCATACCTTTTTAGATATGCTGACGCCGCCGCATACCGCCTTATCCCCCTGCACAATCGCATAGCTTACATTACAAGCATTCATTCTGAATACTTGTAAATGGCCGTGTATTGACACTCCCCCTCTCCAGATTGGACGGATCCCTCCATCCGGAGAAGGGGAGTTTTAAAACACGAAGCGCGGCCATTTACAAGTTTTTAGAATGAAAGCTTGTAATGCGCTACGCCAAGGATCTCCAAACTACGGCCCTCCAGCTGTTTCGGAACTACATTTCCCATGAGGCATTGTAAAACTCTGACATTCACAGACACGACTAAGCATTATGGGAATTGTAGTTCCTGAACAACTGGAGGGCCATAGTTTGGAGACCCCTGCGCTACGCGATTGTGCAGGGGGATACGGCGGTATGCGGCAGAGGCGGCATCAGCATATCTAAAAAGGTATGAGGGACGCATCGCTGCAATATGGGGGACATACATGGCTGCATATGTGGGGGACATGGCTGCATTTGGGGACACATTTAAAAAAAAGTATCGGTATTCGGGATCGGCGACTACTTGAAAAAAAGTATCCGTACTTGTACTCGGTCCTAAAAAAGTGGTATCGGGACAACCCTAGAAAATACCTAAAAAAAATGTATGCTGAGAACATTAAACAATGAGGGATAGTTATTTCAGTCCATCACAAACACATGGCACTATGATAACCTAGGACCGTGATGGCGAACCTTGGCACTCCAGATGTTTTGAAACTACATTTCCCTTGATGCTCCACTATACTGCAGAATGCATGAGCATCATGGGAAATGTAGTTCCAAAACATCTGTGGTGACAAGGTCGCCATCACTGACCTAGGAGATAAAATAAAAACACAAACCTTATAAATTAATTAAAGAACAAAGAAAAGACTGTTTCAGGCAAAAAATAAATTTAATTATTCAGCCAAGATCTGGCATTGGAATGGCCCCCCTACCCATAAAGTAGTCCACATATGCCTGACGCACAGCACGTGCGTTTCGGGGGGCCAATTGGGGATGAGCTGCCTCTGGAATGTCAACAGGGTCATCAGGCAAAAGGGTTAGGTAAGAAGAAGAATGTCTTTTTAAATAGTTGTGTAAAATGCAGCAGCATGTAATTAGATAATTCAACTTGTATTCGGCCATGTTTATGGCAGTAAGAAATAGCCGGAAACGGCTGGCCATGATGCCAAAGGCGTTTTCCACCACCCGTCTGGCTCTGGCCAGCCTGTAATTAAACACCCTCCTCTCAGGGGTGAGGGCGCGTTGGGGAAATGGCCTCATGAGGTGAGGACCCAAGGCGAAAGCCTCATCTGCAACAAAAACGAAGGGCAGACCCTCTTCATTATCCTCCGCAGGCGGCAATCCCAGGTCCTCGGAAAGAAGCCGTTGGGCGAACTCCGTCTCGGCAAAGACACCACCGTCCGACATCCGCCCATTTTTCCCAACATCAAGATACAAGAACTCGTAATTGGCAGACACCACCGCCATCAGAACAACACTGTGGAACCCCTTGTAGTTATAATAATGGGATCCACTATGGGGTGGTGGCACGACGCGGACGTGCTTGCCGTCAATAGCTCCTCCGCAGTTTGGAAAATTCCATCGCCGGGAGAAGTCCGCTGCCACAGTCTGCCATTCCTGTGGCGTGGTGGGGAACTGTAGATACCAAAAAAATATCAAAATATCAAACAAACATTCCTAAAAGAACATCCCAAAACATTTTTTGATACCAAAAAAACAAACATTAATTTGAAGTATTATTAACCACTTCCTTACTGGGCATGTAAACCCCCTTCCTGACCATGTGAAATTTCAGCTTGCGGCACTGCGTCGCTTTAACTGACAATTGCGCGGTCGTGCGATATGGCTCCCAAACAAAATTGGCGTCCTTTTTTCCCCACAAATAGAGCTTTCTTTTGGCTGGTATTTGGTCACCTCTGCGATTTATATTTTTTGCGCTATAAACAAAAAACGACGACTATTTTGAAAAAAAAAACAATATTTTTTACTTGTTGCTATAAAATAAAAAAAAATTCATTTTAGGGCGATACGTATTCTTCTACATATTTTTGGTTAAAAAAAAAAATTAAAAAAAAATTCGCAATAAGCGACTGGTTTGTGCAAAAGCTATAGCACCTACAAAATAAGGGACAGAATTATTATTTGTTATTAATTTTTTTACTAGTAATGGTGGCGATCTGCAATTTTTATTGCGACTGCGACAACATGGCGGACACATCGGACACTTTTGACACCTTTTTGGCAACATTCACATTTATACTGCAATCAGTGCTATAAATATGCACTAATTACTGTATAAATGTGACTGGCAGGGAAGGGGTTAACACTAGGGGGTGAGGAAGGGGTTAATGTGTATCCTGCATTGTGTTCCAACTGTGGGGGGAGGGGGGGGTGACCGATCTGTGTCCCCATGTATAAGGAACACTGATCGGTCTGCTCTCTCCAGTGACAGGACGCTGTCATTGTGAGAGCCGGCAATGAGAAATGATCTCATATGTTTACATATGAGATCATCTCTCATTGGCTGCACAGATCGCATTGCAAACGGCCACTCTGATTGGCCGTTCGCGGCGAGCTGTGATTGGCTGTGTCCAAGGGACACGGCCAGTACACAAGTTCCCCGCTGCGCGCTCTGGAGCGCACGCTGGGAACACAGAAAGAGGCTGCCGTGAAAAAACGGCAGACCAGAGATTTAGAACCACCCTGCGGCCGCATATAGTCGTACGGCCGCAGGGAAGTGGTTAAAAATTGGAAAAATAAGAAGGGATCACTAAAGCAGATTAATCACACCCTCTGATGGTCACAATCCTACAAAAAATAAGGGGAGTGGAGGCCCAAAATGAGTTTGAGACCTCTAAAAAAATTAAATACAAAAAAAATGTTAATTTATACAATTACAAAAAAAAGAGGGGGGGGGGGGTTGTGCGTGCACTACAATATAGGACAAAATATAGGGGGATATAGGGACTTCTATAGACAGCACTACAATATAGGACAAAATATAGGGGGACTAGGCTAGGTGGGTTTGGGACACAAAAAAAAAAAAAATTAAAAAAAAAACCTGGACAGGTTGGCAAAACAAAAGATGCATGTAGGAGCAAATATAAAATGAATACAGCATGCATGGAGATGAAAGGGAACATTACCAGAAGATCACAAACAGGTTAATTAGGGACTGTTTAAAACCAAACAAATTGAAACAAATACAAAAGCCTAAATAAAACATAGTTTGTGCATTTAAAGGGCACCACTTACCTTAATATAGTCCTCCTGCAGAACATGAATGATGGCAGAACAGGTCTGGGGAATTATGAGGCCCAGAGCCTGGGGGGAGATGCCCGTCGAGAACTTCAAGTCCTGCAGACTTCTCCCTGTTGCCAGGTACCGCAAGGTGGCAACTAGCCGCTGCTCAGCAGTGATGGCTTCCCGCATAACGGTGTCCTGCCTGGTGATATAAGGCGACACCGAAGCCAAAAGCTGCTGGAATACGGGGTCAGACATCCGAAGAAAATTCCTGAAATCATCAGGGTTATTTTCTCGGATCTCCCGCAGCAGAGGCATATGAGAGAACTGGTCCCTGCGAAGAAACCAGTCCTTGGCCCACAAAGTCCTTCTCGCCCTCCTCAAGGACCGGAGCCGGGATGCAGCACACATCCTAACAAGAAGCACAGCACGATCTCGGCGACGAGAACGTACCCGCAACATGGCTAGAAAACGGTCGTCAAATCAGATCGCACTAAAACACCGCTCTGAAGTACAGAAATGCCTTTGAAGAACGGACCTGCAAAACAGGAACGTGTAGACAAGAACGCACTGCCAAAACAGATACGATCGGAAAACAAGCACTGTATCACAAATACGACCCCAAAAGCACAAACTGTACGACAGTAAACGATATTAAAGCACGAAGACTGAAAAGCGCGAATCGTCTCTCACCAAACTTTTACTAACACGCAGCAACACGATATCAGCAAAAGAGGCAGTCTTCCGCATGGAAATGACCCTTTATAGTTCCGTCGTACGTGATGGACGTCACGGCGCTTTGCTAGACTTTTTGGGAAAAACGATGGTGTGTACGCAACGTCGTTTTGGAAAATGAAGTTTGAAAAACGTCGTTTTTTTTCATGAAATAAAACGTCGTTTTTTTTCATCGCAAAAAGTGATCGTGTGTACGCGGCATTAGGCTCCATGCACACTGAAGCTGATAAACTGCAGTTAATTGGCGTTTTGGCTTTTTTTTTAAAGCCCATAAACTGAACTGTATGTGCCTATGCACACCTGGGCATTTTTCAGTGTTAATGAGCTCTGGAGTTTATTGACTTTTTTCTGAATGCCCGAAATTTGTGTTCAAAGTGCCGTTTTTCGGCGTAAAAAATGCAAAACGACGAAAAACGCTCAAAAACTCAGAAAAACGCTGGCGCCGGCGTTTTTCGGCGTTTTTTATCCATTAAAAAAAGTAAAAAATTAACAAGCTGATAAAAGCTACACTGAAAAACGCTGATTAAAGCAATAGCAATTTGCAATAGCAAAAACGCTAAAAAACTTTGCAAGGCTCCCTGCAAAGCTACTGGCGTTTTTTTATAGCTTTTATCAGCTTCAGTGTGCATGGAGCCTTATGCCGCGTACACACGATCATTTTTTGTGATGAAAAAAACTGACGTTTTCAAAAACGTCATTTAAAATCACTGTGTGTGGGCAAAACGTTGTTTTATGTCTTCAAAAAAACGACCAAAATAAAATTCGAACATGCTTGAATTTTTTGTGTCGTTTTTCAAAACGTTGTTTTTTGTGTCATAAAAAGTGATGGTGTGTGGGCAAAACGATGTTGAAAACGACGTTTTTAAAGCCGTGCATGCTCAGAGGTAAGTTATGAGACTGGGCTTCAATGGAACAGAGTGCCGTCGAACGTGGTGTACGTCACCACGCTTTTCTAGAGCATTTTGGAAAAACGATGGTGTGTATGCAACGTCGTTTTGGAAAATGAAGTTTGAAAAATGTCATTTTGTTTCATCGCTTGAAACGTAGTTTTTTTTCATCACAAAAAATGATCGTGTGTACGCGGCATTACTGTTGTAGGTTTTGTAACACTTTAACCTCAATGCATGCTATGAATGATAACTGTCACAGTTGCTTGTGCTCGCATCTGAACTGTCATCAAATGGCTGGTGTCACAACTGATCACATGTTCAGCGCTTAGGTAACTGCAGATCAAACACAGGTTAGATGTGTTGTAAAATATAGGAGTGTTAAATTCCACTTTAACAGAGTAAAGTATTTTGATTCTGCATTGCTGAACCGTTTCCCAGTGTTTACACTGGAATGTTTGACTACATCGGTAAGGAGCAGAACTTACCACAGCAGAGGTGCTTACTGCAAACAGACAGACAGAAAGGTAGCTAACTGTAAAACAGCTTATAGCATCAATAACTGACAACACTCCACTCCCTTCTTCTATGAGTTTAAGGCAGTGGTCTCCAAACGGCAGCCCAGGGGCCAGATGCGACCCTTGGGGCACTATTTCATCCACTGATACCAATCATAGGACATAATCCCCCACTGGCACCAATGATGGGACACAATTCCTCCCATTAACACCAATGATGGGACACAATTTCTCCCAATGACACCAACAATGGGGCCAAATGACACCAATAATGGGAAACAATTCCTCCCACTAGCACCAAAGATGGGGCATTGTTTTTTCCCCACTGATGTCTGGACCATTTCTACTCCCAATGGCCACAGTCTGACTCTCCTAAAGTTTTAAGGACAGTAAACTGGCCCTTTGTTTAGAAAGTTTGGAGACCCCTGGTTTAAGGGATTCATTTACGAAAGGCAAATAGGTCTTGGCTTTCCAATTGAATTTTTACGTTGCAAGGTAGTTTCTCTTAGCCTAGCAAATTATATGAAACTCTGCTGACTTCCATCTTCCAATCATGTGCAAGCAAATACACTGTTGATTTTTTTTCCTTGCATATGTCTGTGTATTCTTTTCAAAGTGAACTTTCACCACATTCACCAAGGTAAAGAGAAAATTTTCTTGCAGTGAAAATTCTCTTGCAAGTGAACTTCATATTTGCCTTTAGAAAATCAATTACTAAGTCCCGATATGCAGATAATCGGAGGAAGCTAATAAAGACAGAAATCTGGTACTTAAACTAGCAGTTTTTCTCTTTTTTTTTGGGGGGATGAGTACATAACTGGATTAAAGGAATTTAACATTATTGGCATCTGCTGTATGAATGTCTTGTTAAAATAAATACAAGACCATTGACTATATGACTTTTTGTTTTAGGAAGAAAATAGCTTTAATGTTTAGATAAGGGGTAACTATAATAATAAATGCAATGAGCAATGTATCCTAGATGTGGTTTTTCTAAAACTGATAGTTTGCAACTCCTGAGAGTTACCTTGTTTGTTTACATTAGAATATTGAATTCATCTCATCATGACATATGGCGCTAGCACTATGATTGACATATGTATATTTTCATTTCTTGTGTCGTGGGAGTTAGAGTGATAATAAAAATGTCATCAATCTCATGTACTTGTTTGTTTTTTCTGTGCAAGCAAGTAAACATATAATATGTATCATAAATGCATACTGAGTGGAAGATCATTTGGGCGTTGTAAAAGGGATGGTTTGCGTAAGGCTTACGTCCGGCGTAAAGTTACCCCTTATAAAGGGTAAGTCATGCAAAGGTATGGACGAGGCAACAGCCGTCGTATTGTATGTTGTTTACGTAGTACTACGTGAATAGGGCTGTACGTAGGTTATATTCAGTGATTTGACGTATCTTAGGCGTTTGTCCCGACGTGATTCTATGCATGGGTACTGGGATGCGTCCAAGAGCCGACGCATGCGCAGTTCTTTTTTTGAAGCTCAACCCATCATTTGCATGGGGTCACGTTTCATTATAATATATCACGCCCATTTCCAACTAATTTGACTTACGACGGCTTACGCCGACAACTATACACTACGCCGGCGCAACGTTGAGCGCATATTCTTTGTGAATAGCAGGCTTGCCTCTCAACGTTGCGCCGGCGTAGCGTAAAGAAGATATGCTACGGCGGCATAAAGATGCGCCGTTCTACGTGAATCTCCCCCATCATCTCTAATAATTCTGTGATATTGTTCTGTCTATAGTATAGATTACGGGTTTAGTGTGATATATTTTTACATGTGTTTCTATATATTGCAGTTTATCAATCTTAAATGTGATGACTGCATTCATTTTCTTTTTTAGTCTTTCTTTTCTTTATTGTGACCTGGTGATCCAACCAGTAAATGTGCTTTTTTTCAACCATAACAAGCTGTCCTGCATATGTAGCAGTTATCCCAAAAGGAAAAAAAAATGTAATTATTTGAAAAGTGTAAGCTGGAATTTGGCTTCATTCTGTGTGAATCTGCTAATGCATCCAACACTGCCCTACAACAGGTGTCTCTGTTGTTCCTTCACCCAGAATGGAGGTGCTCTAATACAGAAGGTTTGTTACTAGCCAGATCCCTGAGTGAACACATAGAACAAAATGTATGCAGCCACCACACCTAATGATTGGTTAGCTACAATAGATTACAATTAATTAACCTCTCTGGTGGTATGATTCTGTCTGGAATTACGTACCAAAAGCGGTACAATTATTTGCATGGAAATTTGGAGTTTTATACTGTAGGCCTGCAATTCTTAGGAATAACTTGCTTAAATCTGTCCAAACAAATAGATAATAAAGGAGAAGACCTGCGCTTAGGACGGTGAAATAGGGGTATGGAAGTATGCAACTGCAGCCCCCCCTAAATATAGCTCCCCCTAGGGGAGTATAAAGGAAAATGAACAAGGTGTTGGGGGTCGTGGCGCTGTTGTTGGTAAGTTGTATTATTGGGCCGGTAGTTACCCTACTAGGTAAAAATGATAGGCTGTATTAGGGCAACTATCCCTTATTGTGTGATGTAAAGGTGACCACCTTATGCAGGGTAGATCTATGTATGCAAGAGTGTTGGTGATACCCTCTAGAGACCACTAGAGGCGGTGGTGCTCCTGGTTCTAAGTGTCATATGTTCTAATAATGATCTATAATATGTCCACTATTCATAACACAGTACACAATGTAGTTATTACAAAAATGAAAATAAACCTTGGGCACCAACTTCTATGTACATGCAGACAAGATAGTGTTAAAGGCAACAGGTCCGATACATATAGATAAAATAATTAACATGCAGGAGTCCATATGGCAAAAATACAAAAATGCAGGCTGCTAAGTACAAGTGATATGAGGATCAGGGTGCACCTAGCTAGGTAGGTGATCTTATATTATGCAACAAGTGTTGCTCGCTGTAGTTAAAATAATTGACATGCAAAGTCCATAGGTAAGAATACAGGCTGGTAGGTGGAAGTGGTGTGAGGATCAAGGTGCACCTATCTAGGTAGGTGGTCTTTATACTGTACAACAGGTGTTGCTCGCTGTGGTCCCGGTGCTCCCCCTTATGGGTCCCCACTCACCAGAGACAATCACCCCTGCTGGGGTAGATTGCGTGTCAGACAGACAGCTGCTCCTCCGTCCCGTGCCCTTGTCTCCTGGTGTGTTTCCTGGGTTCCTGGTGTGGATGGTTTGGGCTTCAATTGTTTCTGAGTTCCAAAAGGTACTGTATATACAGCGTTGTATGACCTCAGAAATGCCTCTCCACTTCTCCAGATTCAAGAGGGTATATAAACGCATCCAGCGACTTTGTAGTCCAGCCAAACCACCAAACAAACACACTTCCGTGTATAGCGATCTGCGTAATGATGTCACCTAACAGCTACTACATCCAACCCAGACGCATTTCGTCGGACATCGACATCATCTGTGCCCACAGAATGCGTCTGGGTTGGATGTAGTAGCTGTTAGGTGACATCATTACGCAGATCGCTATACACGACCGAGGAACTCATCGGAAAAGACACAGTGGGGCAGATTCACAAAACAATTACGCCTGTCTAACTGGGGTTAGACAGGAGTAATTTCAAATTTCGCGCGGCGTATCACTAGTTTGAATCCTCAAACCATGATACGCCGGCTTCGGGCTTCGATCTACGCTGCCATCTATTTGCGGCCGCTGGGAGGAGTTCGCGTCGTTTTGATGCGTCGGGATATGCAAATGTGTTTTTACGGGGATTCACAAACATACGAGCGGGCGTCGCAATCGTTTTCGTCTATTTTTTTATACGTAATGTTAGAGCAGCTTTTTGCTGCTCTAACTTTACGTAGCCCATGTTAAGTATGGCCGTCGTTCCCGCTTCGAATTTATTTAAAAAAATTTTTTGTTTACGTAACTCGTCGGGACGTGGATCGCCCGTAAAGTACGCTACATAAACAACGAATGACGTCACGACGTGATTTCGCGCAATGCACGGCGGGAAATTTGCGAACGGAGCATGCGCAGATCGATCGCCGCGGGAACGCGCCTAATTTAAATGTTTCACGCCCCCTACTTGTCTATATGGATTGCGACGGGAGAAATACACTACGCCGCCGTCGTTTACCGTAGAAAATCTACCTGAATTCCACGTAGAGCAAGGTAAAAAACGTCGGCGTAGTGTATTTCTGATACGCTACGATAATCCATTTCTCTGTGAATCTGCCCCATTGTTTTCCTCGACGAGTTCCTTGTTATTCTTGTCGAGAAACTTGACAAGCTGTTTTTGCGTACACACTGTCAAGACCAAATCTCTTAATTCTCAAACGCGGTGACTTCAACACATACGACGGCAGGGGAAGTTCGATTCCACTGGCACAACCCTTGGAGCTGCTTTTACTAATCTTATGTTTCATGCGTATTAGGTAAAAGTTTGGTGAGAGACATTTGCACTTTTCAGTCTGTTACAGCGTGACAAATGTGCTATCTCCATTACAAACGCTACTTTTACCGAATGTGCGCAGGTTCCTAAGCATACACACCAACGTGTTTCTGGTCGAATACCAGCCCGATGAGGAACACGACAAGGAAATTGAGACAGTTTTCTCGATGAAAAGCATACACACGGCCGTTTTCCTCGGCAAAAAAGCTCCCCCACCAAGTTTCTTGATGGATTCTGTCTAGTTTCTCGATCGTGTGTACGACGCCTAACACATGGTATTACAAAAAAAGGGGGTTAGGGACCAGTTATCTAAGAGACATTGAAAGAAGTGCTGAAGGTAGCAGTTATTAGATCTATTTAAAAATAAATATGGCATTAAAGGAGTGGTAGTCAACTTTCTTGATATGGGAAGCCTCATGTGTGGCTCCTGACAGCATTAAAGAACTGCACATCAATTTCAGTAAATATTAATTTTCTGAAACAGTAGACACACAAAGGGATATAGTTAAGGACTTGCATCAACAAGATATGGTCAGAGACCATGAACATGATATAAGAGATGGTGAGAGAATATTGACAATTGCAATAGATAGTAAGATACTGTGGACATGGTAAAGGAAATGGTCAGAGACTGTGGACATAATGCAAGAGATGGTCAGATGGTTAGAGACTGCAGACATGATACAAGAAATGGCCCAAGACTGTGGATATGCTATAGGAGATGTTGGAGATTGGGAGACAGTTCTAGACTGGAAACATAGTAAATACATGAGACTGTTAGAAATCACTGTTATAAAAGGACAATAAAGACACGCAGATTAGTGTCATCATGGGCCCTGGAGGCTGCACAAAAATTACCAAAGGGCCAGAGGTTGGCTACCAGAGCATTATTGGCTTAGAAAACAAACTTGAGTAACCAATACAATGCAGATCCCCCTGCAAAGCACACCACCCTAAATAGGGAGAACCATATTTAAATAAAGAAACATGAAAGAACTGCAGCAAATTAGGATCAAATTTAATTACAAACACAGTTTTTATACCCAGCAAGAGACAGATTGTAACTTTCCCTTTACAGAAAGCCATGGAAGGGCCTGACAAGCACACTAGCACTGGTAGTTCCAACATAGATAGGCAGACTGACAAACTGCCTTGGGCCTTTACTCGCTATCACTTTACCTAAATTCAGATTTATGGAATCATCCCTCATCTACAGACTAGAAACTGCCAACGCCAATAAAAAAAGACTAAACGCTATTATTATACATAACTTTTTTCCTGTACTTCTTTCAATTTACAATATCTTTTTTTAACCTTTCACTACTTTTATGCTATACAACTTATAACAGTGTTTCTCATCTCCAATCCTCAAGGCCCCCCAACAGGTCATGTTTTCAAGCTTTCCATTATCTTGCACAGGTGATTTGATCAGTTTCACTGCCTCAGTAATTACCACAGCTGTTTCTTTTGAGCGAAATCCTAAAAACATGACCTGTTGGGGCACCTTGAGGACTGGAGTTGAGAAACACTGACTTATAAAACAGAGGGGTTGAATTCCTAAATAGAAACCAGTCAACGTCCAATTTTTTTTTTTGTCAAAGCCTAATTGAACAAGCTGATTGGCTACTATGAACAGCTGCACCACATTTTGCACTCTTCAGTTTTAGTAAATCAACCAAAGACAGTTAACAACTCCTCAAAGTAAGGTTATCTCCACATTCATGAGAAAAAATTAAAGCAATTCATATTACAACATTAAAATTAGGGAAGATTTTGTAATTACGGCCAAACCTCAATTAGTATATAAAACATATACCAAGATAACAAAAATTATGATACTAAAAAATAAAAATTACAGATTAAACCCACAAGGAGAGAATCAAAGAAAATGTGTTTGGTTAGACTTTCTCATTCTAGGAGTTTAACTCATGGGTGAAGTAAGTGGGAGTAACTCGACTTCTTAGTTACATGACCCAACTATCCCATTTATAATATCTTGATTATGTTTATCACTACTGTACACTGATTTTTTTTTATAGCAGCATTGTATATTAACTAGACATGTGCACAGAATTTTTTTTAGTTTTTTTTGTTCCGTTTCGTATGGCCCCGTCTGTTCGTTTTTCGTAAGACGCCCGTTTTCCCGTTTGTTTGTCGTACGACGCAATTTTTTCGTATTCCGATCGTTTCGTATTTCCGTTACCGTTTTATTTTCGTACATGCGGGATGATTCGTTATTCTGTTTAATTCGTGTTCGTTTCTTGTTAGACAATAATTATCGTGAATTTTCGTCAATTTGCATTCTGTGTATCTTGAATGCTTTTCTTTTGTTAGTGTCAGTTGTATGTTCATTGTTCAATGACATCTATAACAACAGCATTTCATTATGTATATTGAAAGAATTCCTTTTTCTGTTTTCTGTGTATTCAAAATACTGAAGGCAAATCTTTTGTTACAGGTGTCATATCAACATACGAAAATAACAAAAGAAACGGGTTCAAATGCAAATCTTTTGTTTATGGTTTTTTTGAATGGCCAGAGAGTTAGGCTGGCCATACATGATACAATTTTAGTTTGACCTCATATATGGTTTTTGGTAAATCTAAAAGAAAATTGTACAAGAAAATTGAACATGTATGGCCAGCCTCAGTGACTGAAAGCAGCTTCTCTTTTGTGCAGAATAGTGAGTACACTTGTACAGTAAAGCCTAATAAACTTTTCTGTGGATTTTCATCAGAAGGGAGATCAGTTGGCCAGACTTTTGAACCCAAAAATGGTTTTCTGATGCAGTTTAAAAACGAACGAATTTTCTGAGAACGATCGGAAAACGATCGTTTTTATGTTTGTTGTTAAAATAGTCTGACCAAGTGTATGGGGCTTAGCAATACTAACTCTCTGGCCATTCAAAAAAAACATAAACAAAAGATTTGCATTTGAACCCGTTTCTTTTGTTATTTTTATGTTGATATGACACCTATAACAAAAGATTTGCCTTCAGTATTTTGAATACACAGAAAACAGAAAAAGGAATTCGTTCAATATACATAATGAAATTCTTTTGTTATAGATGTCATTGAACAATGAACATACAACTGAAAACGAACACAAAACGGATTCAAACAAAATACACAGTGCAAACCTCTTGATACAGATTTCATTTTCGTTATTTTGCCGTTTTCGTTTTGTCGTTTTTTCCCGTCGGATCGTTCGTTCGTATTTGCGGTCGTTCGTTATGCGGCTCATCCGTTATCCCGTCGTTTTCGTATTTTGGTGCTTTACCGTTTTCGTATGTACACATTATCCCGCGGGTACGAAAATGAACATTTTCGTACGAAAATAACATTCGTACGAACGGGAATGCACATATCTAATATTAACAATCAAGATGGCCTCAAAGATACTTTGAGTGGTACTTGTCTTACAACTTTCATCAATTAACAATCTAGCAGGGGGAGGGATATGCTTGATCAAAGTTCTAACATAAGGTTGAATCCTCTCAGGTACCAAATTCAGTTTGGGTAAGAGTTTCAATATAAAGTCTATAACTTTCAAATGAATACGAATTTTCCGGAAACTATGTAGGCTTTTGTATAACCAAAAGTTATGGAGGAAGTTGCCAATATGCCAACAACAAAAAGGGGAATTGGTCTTTGAAAGTCCAAACAACTGGTAAAGGGGTAAGTTGCCAGTAGGATTATTTGGGATAGTTCCCAATAATTTGTGCAATGAGATGTGATGTTTCTTGCTTTAAAACCAGTTGCCATTGGGTATGCCAAGGTCTCTTTTCCACTTTAGCATAGGGTTAATTTTGTTAGTGCAAAAGTAATAGAACAAAAAAAAAATATGCCTGTGCATATGCTGGTCAGAGAGGCGAAGAATTTCCAATATTTGAAGAAAAGTAGTACATGTGGGTGTTTAACATTTTTACAGAGTGAGCTATTTGTAGATATCTCAGCCTCCCCTGTTTGGGCAGGCTAAATTTAGCAGCTAAGGAAGCGGGGTGTTAATTTATTGTTGGTAAAAATGTTGATGGACCATTGTATGCCTTTGCTTTTCCAACTCTGTAGTTAAAGTATCATTATTATATTTTCATTATTTTCTAGTGGAATTGGGATGGATTGTATTTGATAAGCTTCCTGGCCTACATGTATGAGAAAATCCAAAATTCTGGGGTAGATTTTATAGGAGGAATCTTACTGGGTTTATGCTGCCTACATGGATTAAGATGTAGAGATACCTCTATTGTTAATCAGAACTGGAATACCTATCTATATTATGTCAGCTATTGGCTGATTTAAGTCTGCAGCTCTATGATAATTGTGCTTATCTGGATATCCCATAAACCTGCTTTTTAATTTTTAGTTAAAATATATATGTAAAAAATGCATATGCACTTACCTTGCCTTAAAAATGATCTGTTTGTTTGATAGAGACATTTAAAAAAATAAAAAATAAATGGGTAACGTGCAAAATAGATAACAGCAATCGTGGCAAGAATAATATTTTGAAGGCTGCTAGTCTGCTGGACCAGGATAGTTCAAATTTAGCCAGTCTCATGGGTGCCAAGTTCAAAATTACATTTGCAAAATAGAGCTTCTTTTTTGCATTACTAACCACTTAAACCCCGGACCATTATGCAGGTAAAGGACCAGGCTCCTTTTTTGTGATTCAGCACTGCGACGCTTTAACTGACAATTGCACGTCGTGCGGCGTGGCTCCCAAAAAAAATTTACGTCCTTTTTTTCCCACAAATAGAGCTTTCTTTTGGTGGTATTTGATCACCTTTGGTGATTTTTATCTTTTGCGCTATAAACAAAAATAGTGCGACAATTTAAAAAAAATAATCAATATTTTTTACTTTTTGCTATAATAAATATCCCCCAGAATTATATATAAAAAAACATGTTTTTCCTCAGTTTAGGCCAATATGTATTCTTCTACATATTTTTGGTAAGAAAAATCGCAATAAGCGTATATTGATTGGTTTGCGCAAAAGTTATAGCGTTTATAATTAGTGGATAGTTTTATGGCATTTTTATTATTATTATTTATTTTTTTACTAGTAATGGTGGCGATTTTTTTTCGTGACTGCGACATTATGGCGGACACGTCGCACACTTTTGGCGACCATTGTCATTTTCACAGCGAAAAGTGCTATAAAAATGCACTGATTACTGTGAAAATGACACTGGCAGTGAAGGGGTTAACCAGGAGGGGTGCTGTAGGGGTTAAGTGTGCCCTAAGGGAGTGTTCTTAATGTGGGGGGCACAGAGTGAGGTTTGTTTACACTTACCTCTCCCCGTTCTTCCTCTCTTTGACCCGATCGCGAGACACCGGCGGCGATCGGGTCCGCTGGTTCACACGGAGCGATCACGGAGGACAGGACCGGGTCGCGAGCACGCCGGCGGCGGCACGCCATCGCTAACCGCGGCTAGGCTTCTTAAAGGGGACGTACGTCCATATGCCCAGCCGTGCCATTTTGCCGTCGTGCGGCGGTCCTTAAGGGGTTAAAGATGAAAGTCCAGCCTAGGAGCAGGTAAATGGACAGATAGATTAAAAGATAGATTAGATGATTAAAAACAAGACCAGCAGTTGCAATAGTGGGGTGGGGGGTAGACATCAGCATTCAAGGGCTATATGGCTAAGGTGAAGGGAGGCATTTGCTGTATGTGAATTGAGAAACAGTTAACTTTTATTCGATTGGATAACAATGTCCCTTTCAATGTCACACTTAAAAATAATCATCACTGAAAAGAACAAGAATAGTTTTAATCTTTGTTCTTTACAGCATTTACAGTGCCTTGAAAAAGTATTCATACCCCTTAAAAATTTTCCAACTTTTTTCATGTTACAATCAAAAACGTAAATGTATTTTATTGGGATTTTATGTGATAAACCAATACAAAGTGGCACATAATTGTGAAGTGGAAGGAAAATGATAAATGGTTTTCAAAATGTATTACAAATAAATATCTGAAAAGTGTTGTGTGCATTTGTATTCAGCCCCTTTACTCTGATACCCCTAACTGATACCTCCTAGGGAAACCAATTGCATTCAGAAGTCTCCTAATTAGTAAACAGAGTCCACCTGTGTGTAATTTAATCTCAGTATAAATATAACTGTTCTGTGAAGCCCTCAGAGGTTTGTTAGACAACCTTAGTGAGGTCAGGGATAACGTTGTGGGGAAGTTTAAAGCAGAGTTATGTTAAGAAAAAATTTACCAAGCTTTGAACATCTCACAGAGCACTGTTCAATCTATCACCCAAAATGGAAAGAGTATGGCACAACTGCAAACCTACCAAGACATGGCCGTCCACCTAAACTGACAGGATGGGCAGGGAGAGCATTAATCAGAGAAGCAGCAAAGAGGCCCATGGTAACTCTGGAGGAGCTGCAGAGATCCTCAGCTCAGGTGGGAGAATCTGTCCACAGGACAACTATTAGTTGTGCACTCCAAAAATCTGGCCTTTAACCTCCCTGGCAGTATGATAGTGTTTGATTTTTGGTGCTGAAATCGGTACATGGTTTTGTATGGAAATTTGGCATTTGATATTGTAGGCCTGTAATTTTTAGGAATAACTCACTTAAATCTGTCCAAACAAGAGTCTAGTAGACATCCCGGGTATGATAAAGTTTGAAACAAGAAATCATAAAATATAATAAATAGCTATAAATAATTATAACAAGTAATAATATAATAATAATAAAAAAAATATTCAATAATGTAATCAAATCAAAAACAATGATATTTGCTCAGTTGCAGAATTGTCGCCGTCATTACTTTCAGTGTTTGATGACGAATTTCCCCACGAATCACTATTGCTTGATTCTGCAAGTGTTTCTAGTTTATTATCACTGTTTTCTAGCTGGTCTAAAACTGCTTTTCACATAAAGGGACACTTTTTGGTTGCCATGAACAATCTCAAGTTTCCAGGCAGAAAGAACAGTATATTTAATAAACCTGCATACAGGGCACTGGGCAAAGCATTAGGGACAAAGGTGATGTGAAATGATTTGATACAGTAATGTATTCTGTAAGATTACAGTGTACTGTGTGTATTATGTTTTTTTCACTTTTTGAATTTGGCGCGGGGCTCCGTCCCCATGCGTCACAACGCTCGCAGGGAACGGAGCCCGGCACAGTGGTAGATTGAGCGGAGTACACAGCCCCGCACACACAGTAGGAGGTAAGTAACTTTGCCTGGATCCTGCGATGCAATCCCAAGTGTGGCTCAGGGTTACCGCTTTTGGTAGTGAAAATTCACCCCGAGCCACACATCGGAATACTGCTAGGGAGGTTAATGAAGAGTGGCAAGAAGAAAGCCATTGTTGAAAGAAAGCCAAAGAAAGAAAGAAAAGTCCCGTTTGCAGTTTGCGAGAAGCCATGTGGGGGACACAGCAAACATGTGGAAGAAGGTGTTCTGGTAAGATGAGGCCAAAATTTAGATTTTTGACCTAAAAGCAAAATGCTATGGTGTTGATTTTCTAAAACTGAAGCACTCTGGTGCAGCTGTGCATGGTAGTCAATCAGCTTCTAACTTCAGCTTGTTCAATGAAGCTTTGACAAAATAACCTGGAAGCTAATTGGTTTCTATGCAGAGCTGCACCAGATTTTGCACTCTCTAGTTTTAGTAAATCAACCCCAATGTGTTTGGCAGAAAACTAACACTGCACACAGGGGCGGACTGACTATTGAGGAACTTGGGCACTGCCCGAGGGCCCCATGCCACTAGGGGGCCCCATCAGAGTTACCAGGGACAGTATGTAAAAATCTGTGTTTTTTTTTACATCTGTCCCTGATATGTTCAAAACCTACATGCTTTTGATGTGAAAATCCCGAGATTTTAGCTGCCCGCCTCTGTACTGCCACCTGGCTTGGTGGCCATCTGTAAGCCTGGGGGCCCCATAATCTTCTATTGCCCGGGGGCCACATGAGTTGTCAGTCCGCCCCTGACTGCACATCACCCTGGGCACACCATCCCCACCATGAAACATGGTGGTAGCAGCATCATGGGAAAGCTTTTTTTCAGCAGCGACAGGGAAGCTGGTCAGAGTTGATGAGAAGATGGATGGAGATGGATGGAGCCAAATACAAGGCAATCTTTAAAGAAAACCTGTTAGAGTCTGAAAAAAAAATTAAACTAGGTGGAGATTCTCCTTCCAGCAGGACAATGACCCTAACTATACAGCCAGAGCTACAATGCAATGGTTTAGATCAGGGGTGTCCAAACTTTTTTCAAAGAGGGCCAGATTTGATAAAGTGAACATGCGTGAGGGCCGACCATTTTGCCTGACATTCTTTGAACCATTAAAATTGTGTTTGTTCGATCACTAATACACTGTCCAACAAGAATTAGGCACACACACACATACAGGCACACATAGAGACACACACACATATACAGGCAGGCACACACACAGGCAGGCACACACACACACACACATACAGGCAGGCACACACATACAGGCACACACACACAGGCAGGCACACACACACACATACAGGCAGGCACACACATACAGGCACACACACACACACAGGCAGGCACACACACATAGGCAGACACACACACACACACACATACATACAGGCACACACACAGGCACACACACACACAGGCACACAGATACTCACATGTATAAAGCCCTTTTAAAACAAATCTAGGTTTCTAGCACAGTACCTTTCAGTTTCCTCTCATCAGCTGGGTACTGCACTCTAGGGGGAAGCAGAGAGCACAGCACACTCTTCTGCATTTACTTTCACTTTTGAGGCTGACGGAGCCACAGTGCCGACAGGGGATCAGGAGATTGGGCTCATCTGACAGCCCTTATCTCCCCTGATACCGCGGCACACCTGAGAACCAGATTGGCCGTCCAAAACCGTCTCGCAGGCCACGATTGGCCCGCGGGCCGGACTTTGGACATGCCTGGTTTAGATCAAAGCATATTCATGTGTTAGAATGGCCTAGTCAAAGTCCAGACCTAAATCCAATTGAGAATCTATGGCAAGACTTGAAAATTGACGTTTACAGACAGTCTCCATCCAATCTAATAGAGCTTGCGCTATTTTGAAAAGAAGAATGGGCAAAAATGTTACTTGGGCGGGTAGGGGGCGTGTATTATTTAAACTAGGCGCGATCCCGCGGCGAACGTACTGCGCATGCGTCGACTGTCAGTGCGCATGCTGTCAGTGCGTCGAGCTGTCAGTGCGCGATGTCTGCCTAAATCCTCAGTGTCGAGTGAACGTCAATGATGTCAATCCCCATTCACGGACGTTTTACGCAAACGACGCTAAACTTTTTTCATTCGACGCGATGATGACGGCCATACTTAACATAGGATACTCCACCTAGGGGGC
The DNA here is from genome assembly GCA_029574335.1 of Rana kukunoris. Lineage (NCBI taxonomy): Eukaryota > Metazoa > Chordata > Amphibia > Anura > Ranidae > Rana > Rana kukunoris. The sequence goes on from CM056049.1 coordinate 551,363,035, forward strand.
ATGTTTTTCTTTACGCCGCGTATCGCTTACGGAAACGTCGGAAAGTCACTGCGTCGGGCCCGTGTACGATCGTGAATTTCCGTCTCTCGCTGATTTACATATTCTTGGCGTAAATCAGCGGGAACGCCCCGAGCGCCCATTTTAAAATTGCAGTTCCGATACGACGGCGAAATACAATTACGCCGCTCGTATCTGAACTCAATCCCGGCGTATCTTGTTTTCTGACTACAGAAAACAGATAAGCCGGCTCAAAGTGCGAGTTATGCTGGGGAATCACTGATACTCCAGCGTAACTCTACCTGAATCTGGCCCTATATGTGTAAAGCTGGTAGAGACATCCCCAAAAAGACTTACAGCTGTAATTGCAGCATAAGGTGGTTCTACAAAGTATTGATTCAGGGGGGGGGCTGAATACAAAATGCACGCCACACTTTTCACATATTTATTTATAAAAAAAATTGGAAAACCAATTATCATTTTCCTTCACCTTTACAATTATGTGCAACATTGTTTTAGTCTTACACATAAAAAAACATGACAAAATGTGGAAAATTTTAAGAGGTAAGATTACTTTTTCAAGGCACTCTATGTCTTGTACTAAAAATGTGCACTTTAATATAATATTCATTATACATACCTGGCATTATTTGGCTAAAATATGGTACTGGAGGCAAAAGAGAATATAATACTGGCATTAGCTTGGGTGGCATTGAACTTAGCTTCATCTCATATGTGTTGCTGCCTAAGGAAGCACTAGAAGTCAGTAGGCTGGAATGGCCTGCCATGACCTATATGTTCCATGCAATGTTGTGGTCAGTAAAATCTTAAACTAAACCAACAAATGTAAAAAATGAGTAGTACTTGAAGGGAGGACACTCAGTGGAAAATGTGTTGAGTATCCCTTGAATCATCTGACTAAACGAGCCATTTATGAGTTGCCAGTGTGTAAAAAATGACAATCTGCCAATTCATAAGTTGCCTGTAAATGCGCTGAATAATGATGTTTTATCAAAGCCTTTCTTAACATACTAGCTACTAAGCTGCAGGTCAGCACATTCACACATTATACCAAAGCTGCACACAGATCAGGAAATGAAGGGTGTGTGATTTGATCATTTCCAGCCTAACTAACCCATTATAAAATTGTGTCTTTGTTTTAGAAAAGTTCCATAATTTTCACACTGAATCAGCTATTTAACTTTCCAAATGTTTTTCCTTATCATAATACTACTGACCTTGCTCTAGTTTGAGTTCACATTCTATAGTTTTCCAACTTAAAAATCGGAAGAGAGATTACGGGATGTAAAAAGTAGAAGTCATTGATGACATTAATTATGTTCTCCTGAGGAAAATGTGAGGATTTCATAGCTCTAGCATTTTTCTGAAGCAAAAAGCAGGACTTTTTTTTTTTACTTGACCAAAACATTTCTACTAGTATGTCCTTAGCATTTTCAATATTTTAAAAAATGTCTCAGTAACAGCCAGCTTATAAAAAGCACCACTCAGGCCGCGTACACACGGCAGAGAACCTCGACGGGCAGAACACATCGTTCCGCCCGTTGAGGTTCTCTGCCGGCCGTCGAAATCGGCGACCCGCCCGTCGGGAATGGCAACCAGCCATTCATCCAGGCGGGCCGTCGAGCAAATAGAGAGCGTGCTCTCTATTTCTGCTCGACGGGCTTCCCGACGGGATGCTCGCCGAGAGCGTACACACGGCCGAGGTCCTCGCTGGAATGCAGCTTCCAGCGAGGTTCTCGCTGGTTTCCAGCGAGAACCTCGGTCGTGTGTACGCCGCCTTACACCATATTATACAATGGCAATACACACAGCCATGTGTTTTCACTTGTTTTGCATTGCAGTTTTCATGCATTCTATAGACGTAGAAAACACCGCCGAGAAACCCGACGGGAAAACCGAGGACCAGTTTGGTCCCTTTCCACCCGTGTACAAACGGCTGGTTTTCCCGACATGTTTTCTCTTGGTCTAGAAAACCGGGCAGAGGAAAAAATTTGCAATGAGAAAAATTAAAACATGTTCTAAATTTTCTCGTTGTGATTCTCCATGGTTTTCTCGTCGGGAAAACTGCTGGAGAGCCTACACACGGCCGGTTTCCGCGTCCAAGAGAAAACATGACAGTTTTGATCGGCTTTACAGGCATAGGAGGGCCTCCAAAAGCAATATTTTTCTTGTTTGGAAGCATGTGTTCAGTAGCACAATCCTCTTCTAGAAGGAGGACCATAACCACAATGCATGCAGAACATAGTTGCGGCATTGTAATGAACACATGCGTTTGTATTAAAGCGTGTATTTGGTGATTAATGCATTTTTTCACATTAAATCTATGTTTATAATTAAAGGGGTGTTCCAGCCGCAATTTTTTTTTTTTTAAAGTCAGCAGCTACTAACAGTGTAGCTGCTGACTTTAAATAAGGACACTTACCTTGTCCTACTTGCCCGCGCTGATGGCCCCCCCCGCTGCCGGTCCCACGATCGCTCCGGGTACCGTGCTACCGTGCCGCCATCCACACTATGGGAAACAATCAGTGAAGCCGTACGGCTTCACTGCCCATTTCCTACTGCGCCTGCGTGAGTCTCACGCTGGCTTGTGAATGGGCGCGCTGCTCTCTGAGAACACACACAGTTCCCAGAAAGCAGCGCGCCCCATTCACAAGGAGAAGGACAAGAAGAAATCAAACCGCGGAGTGGAAGAGGCAGATTACGGACTTCCGCATAGCAACAGGTATTTCGGGTGAGTATTTTTTTTTTTTTCACGTTTTTTTTTATTTAATTTTTTTAAGCTAGATGGGCAAATGTTGTTTTCCTGGGTGGAACTCCGCTTTAAAGCCTGCTTGTCATGAAAACATTAAACTGTGATGGTCAACTGCTACTAGAATGTTCACATGTCCATGGAAATTACATACAATGACTCTACAGCAGACATAACTAAATGGCGGATCGCGGCCCACATGCGGACTGTCACTGTCCGATTCGTACTGCCATGGTTCTGCCATTTAGGAGCTTTTTCTACCCACTGCCGTCACTCTGTAATCCTCACAGAGCTAACAGAGGGAGGCAGGAAAGTTCTGAATGGAGGGTGGTGGCTGCTCGAGGTTAGCAAGCAGGCTATTGGCTGCTAGGATGAAGGGTGGTCCTAGCAACCAATCACTATCTTGCAACTCCTGCCATACATCCAGAAATGCTGTGCCTCCCTCCAATCTGTCTGTGTAAGGTAAGACAGTGAGGGGAGACAAAGTTAAAGAGGGTGAAGACACTAGTGTGAAGGGGCAGCTGAAAAGGAGCTGAGGACTGAATGTGTGTGTGTGTGTGGAGGGTGGGGGTAGGGGGTAGACATGTGCAAAAGGAAAAATTTTGTTTTGTTTCGTTTTAATTTGTTATTTAATTAATTTCGTTAAGTTAAATTTGTTAAATTTGTTAAATTCGTTTTCGGAATTCGATCGTTTTCGATAAAAATTCGAAAAAACCCGGTCGAATTAGATCGTTTTCAACCGAATTCGAAAAACGGTCGAATTCGAAAAGATTTCTACCAGATTCGATAATATTTCTACCGGATTCGAATTCGATCATATTTTGATATTTCAACAGAATTCAACAATATTTCATCCGCTATTGTTAATATTTCAACCAAATTCGATGATATTTCAACCGGATTGGAAATTATTTCAACCGGATTTGAAATTATTTCAACTGGATTGGAAATTATTTCAACCGTATTGGAAATTATTTCAACCGGATTGGAAATTATTTCAACTGGATTGGAAATTATTTCAACTGGATTGGAAATTATTTCAAAAGGATTGGAAATTATTTCAACCGAATTGGAAATTATTTAAACCGGATTGGAAATTATTTCCACCGGATTTGAAATTATTTCCACCGGATTTGAAATTATTTCAACCGGATTGGAAATTATTTCAACCGCTTTGGAAATGATTTCAACTGAATTTGAAATTGTTTCTACTGGATTTGATTGTATGTATTTGTATTTGTATTATTGTATTTGATTACATTCTGTTAAATTATATTCTATTCTTTACTATTCTTTGATTTTCATTCTATTGTTTTATTATTTTATATTCTATTTTATTGTACTCTTTTTTAGAAATTGATTTATATTTTTTAGAATTTGATTCAAACTTGCTTTCAATTTTCATTCGAATTTGTTTTCGAATTCGATTTGAATAGAATTTTTTTTCGAATTCGAATTTCGGTCGCGTTTTTTCGAATTTGTTTAAATTAGTTAATTTTGTAATTTGGAAATTCGGATGCATCCGAATTCCCGAATAATGAAAAAACGAAACGAAATGTACATGTCTAGTAGGGGGTGTAGCTGAGGACAGTGATGTGTGTGGGACAGGGTGGGGTGGCTAAGAACCATTAAAGTTAGAAGAACCTAAGGACTGCAATGTAAGGGGGCTGAGGTTATTATAGTGGCGGGAGCTGAGGACTGGAATGTGGGGGAGCTGAGGACTGTGATGTGGTAGGCTGAGGACAGTCATGTGGGCGGGGGGCTGATAAATGTAATGTGGGGGGAAAAGAGGACAGTAATGTGAAGGGGGCTGGGGACTGTAATGTAGGGTCTGAAGACAGTAATGTAAGGGGAAATGTCTTTTGACATACATATATTTATATATTTTTTATTTTAGTCTACATCTACCATGGACACATTTTTCCCCTTTGGGTTACCGTTGGCTCTGCCCCCTCAGCTCCCGAGCTGGGTGTTTGCTGCCGCTGCTGTCTGGGATTCCGACAATTCGTGACTTGGCCCAAGCTTATTGGTGAGCATGAGGTTGTTTATTCAAGACCCTTCTGACTATTTACCACAGTACTACCACTATACATATTTTCCTTTGTATTTTCATTACAGATACAGTATATTATACACGCATCTACCCCTAAGGTAGCAAGCCTTGTCTCGGGAAACGTGTAGGGTATTACCGATGCCTGTATCTGCTTTAGGCTATATATATCACTGTACATGTAATGTAATTTTTAATACTGTATGTATTACCACTCCAGCTTGGTTTATTGTTTACTATGGATGCCCGGACAGGTAAGTGCCCTAATAGTAAAAGTCAGTAGCTACAGTTACGTTTTGGAGTGGGGAGGGGGCGGATCTTCTCTTTAAGTTTATCCCCACAAAGAAGCATCATTAATGAAGTATTTGGTACCCAGGAGCATAAGCACAGGTGTCGCAGGGGTCACACTTGTGACCCGGCCTCAGCATCCGGGACGGGTCACCGAGTGGGTAAGAGCAATGAAGGAGGGATAAGGCGTCAGCGTTTCATCACTGTGCAGGGCCCCAGCAGGGTTGCTTGCTGCAGCGCTCTGAGCTGAGAGTGTCTCTCATACGACCCATAGTCGGCATGATGGGAACTGATAAGTGGCACTGTTGGGCAGCGCTGATTGGCACTGATAGGCAGCATTGATGGGCACTGATAGGCGGCATTGATGAGCACTGATAAGTGGCACTGATAGGCGGCATTGATAGACACTGATAGGCAGCATTCATGAGCACTGATGTGCACTAATAGGGGGCACTGATCGAGGGCACTGATAGGCTCATTGATGAACACTGATAGGTGGCATTGATGAGCACTGATACGTGGAACTGATAGGCACTGATAGGGGGGCATTGATAAGCACTGATATGTGGCACTGATAGGGGGGCATTGATAAGCACTGATATGTGGCACTGATAGGGGACATGGATGAGCACTGATAGGCAGCATTGATTTGTTTTTATATATTAAAATAATAAACATGTCATCTGCTCTGTGCAATGGTTTTGCACAGAGTGGCCCCGGACCTTCTTTTTTTAGGGTTTCCCACTGGCAATCTTGGCTCCTCCTCTTCTCCTTGTGTCCCAGTAGCAAATAGCTCACAAAATCACACTGAGCCATGGTTCACATTGATGCAGGTTTGAAACCGGCAATGCAGTCCGACTTCAGGAGACATTTGACAGACAACTGTGCGGGTTCATGCACAAATGTCTTTTCAAATGTCCCCCAAAGAGGAGAACAGGAACTATTTTTGGGAATCGGTGCGCCGCCCCCGATTCTGACGGGGCCATGTTAAATCACATGTCAAAATACCCCGATGTGGACGTGGCTAAAAGTCGGATCAAAATTTTATACTAGCTGTGTGATCCTAGCCTAACTAAGGTTTACAAAAAATATAGGCTGAATGTTATAAGGATTAAAGAGGAAGTAACCCCCCCCCACCCCCGAAAAACAGGGGCGAAAAAAAACCTGCAAGAGAAAGGCATAATGAGCTAGTATGCATAGCATACTACCTGAGGTCGAAGCCCCCAAAGTCCTCTTGGTTCACCCCCGCCGCCATGTCCCCTCGCATCTTTTTTTCTGTTATCGCCGCTTCGCTGCTGTGATTGGCCAGAGCGGCAATGACATCACTCCCATGCATGTGCACGGGACCGGCAGGTCCCCGCGCATACGTGGAAATACGGCATTAACCCCAATAATGGCACAAAAATGGCATGCTCAGTTCGCCTGCGCCGTTGTCTACGTCGCGCATGTGCCGTAGACATCGGCGCCTGTCATTATTGTAAATATCTCCTAAACCGTGCAGGTTTAAGAGATATTTCTTGCACCTACAGGTAAGTCTTAATCTAGGCTTACCTGTAGGTGCAAGTTGTGTGGTTGGTTTTACAACCACTTTAAAGTTACATAAGAAAAATACAACACATAGGGGTAGATTCACGTACAGAGGCGTATCTTTGTGCGGGTGTAGTGTTTCCTCTTTGCGCTACGCCGCCGCAAATTAGAGAGGCAAGTGCTGTATTCACAAAACACTTGCGTCCTAAGTTACGGTGGCGTAGCGTAAATTGGCTGGCGTAAGCCTGCCTAATTCAAAGTGGGCTTGGAGTGGGCGTGTTGTATGGTAATCAACCATGACCCCACGTAAATGACACATCCGTGGACATATCCCAGTGTGCATGCTCCAAATTACGCCGCAAATACTCATTGGTTTCGACGTGAACGTAACTTACGCAAAGCCCTATTCGCGAACGTTTTACGCAAACGGCGTAAACAACGGAAAATTCAACGCTGTCCCGACGTCCATACTTAACATTGCGTACGCCTCATATAGCAGGGGTAACTTTACGCCGGACATACGCTTACGCAAACGACGTAAAAAATTAGACCGGGCGCAAGTACGATACTAAGATAGGTAGGAGACTTACGGCGGTCGGATCTTAGAAAAATTCTGGCGTATCTTGCTTTCTGAATCCTAGAAGTTACGTGGCGTATCTCGAGATACGCCGACGTAACTTCTTTGAGGATCTGGGCCATAGCCTATATCTCTAAATAAACTATTCAGACTTGTAGGAAAACTATGTTAGTGTTCTGAGATGAGAAGGAAGCGTTTCACTTTAAGCAATATAACCTACACTGTGATGGTGTAATACCTAAAATGATCCGCACTGTTGGAGCCATATATCTGCAAAGTGAGATGCTTGTCTAGAGGTTTTGCTATACAAATCTGGCCGGCATCCCAGGATTTCCCTTCCGCAGGGAACAGTTGGGCTTGCAGCGGAGCGCTCCAGGCCAGCTGCTACTCTGTGATTCAAGACCATTCACATCTGAGTAAGATCGAAGGGAATGCTTCCCTAACAGAGCAGAAGTTACTGGCAAAAGTTTTGCACTTTGAGCAGTTTCTTCATAGCTTCCAGTGAAATAATGGATCAAAGGGATGCAGGGATTTAACCTCTTCCTTTCTGCACCTGAAAGACAAGATAATACTAAATGATACGTGTTAAAAACAGCAGTCGTGAACTGGTTTTCCTGTCTGGGGGGAAACAAGGTTTAACACACAATTACCTGTAATTTAAATATATACTTTTATAAATACAAGCTATTCTGCTGAATGTTAGAGCACTGTAATTCAAAGGGCATGATTCACATTCAGTAACAACTGGTAATTTAGCTTTAATCACATGCATGGGCTCTTGTATAGACCTATGAGGTACAACTTGCAACTGAAACCTAACACTGAACATGTTCCCTCTTTGAGATTACTATGCTCTTTCACATTAATAATGTAGAATAAATAGACCAAACCAAAAACTCCTACAAAGCAGTAGCCTCTTTATTATAAAGCTTCAGGAGTCACATTCTCAAATGTGGCAAGCAGCACCAGATACAAGTGTAAACAGTCAATTGCGACCGCGCTTATTTAGTGGAGTTTATTGCCTTAAACTGTATAAGTGTTGCATTATAGTGGGGGGGGAAGTAATTTATAGCACCGCTATTAACCAGTGAAAAAGCAATCCCCTTCAGGCTTTTATATAAAGTGCAAACATTTTTGCAAATGTAGCTGCTATGTGTGCCACTTTCTCTCACCAGCCCCCCCTGCTGCTGTGTTACTGCCATGAAAAGCACACTTCAGCATGCTCTCTCCTCTCACTTCCTTGCTGCTGTGTGGAGCCGGCTGAGCACTTCTGTGGGTGCTCGATCATCCGCTCAGGCCCCCTGCTGTTGACTGTATGTGTGAGTGCTCTGCTCATCTCCTCCCATCTGCATGTGCTTTATGCATTGGATCATGGGAAATATAGTCCTGGAGAAGTGCTGTACAATGGAGGCTATAGGCTTCAAAACTACAGTACCCAGAGATACCATGCACACAGGAGGAGGAGAAGACAAGACTTTTCACAGGCTAGAATCTGGGTAGACAGTGTAGGGCAGGGATCCTCAAACTACGGCCCTCCAGCTGTTGCGGAACTACACATCCCACGAGGCATTGTAAAACTCTGACATTCACAGACATGACTAGGCATGATGGGAATTGTAGTTCCTGAACAACTGGAGGGCCATAGTTTGAAGACCCATGGTGTAGGGAAACCAGACCGTGTAGACCTAATGCTGTGCATGCCTGTTCTTGGAAAGATCCTGTGAACAACAGGGCTGTATGTTGTGTTCAAAGAGGTATGAAAAACTTCTGGTGATGCGAATTGTGAGGCACAGACCTGTTGCTCTTATCTGTTTGTGCCCACCTTCAAAGAGACAGACCCTGGGAGAGCCAATGAGAGTCTGAATGCTGGGACTGAGCGTTGTGAAAAACTTGATCGTGAGGACTGAGACTTCTGGGACAACTTATCGCCAAACGTACCGGACCTGATGCATTGTATACCAGGAGTGGTATACAGAACTACCAAGCTTAACCCCTTGCTACCAACAGTTATTGCCAATTGAGACTCGGGTTTCTTGGGCATCTCGTGACGCGCTGTCTGCGCAGGGCTGAGGGACGTCAATCACAGCCTGTGATTGGAAATGCCAAGTCCCGCGGGATCGCCGGAGGAGACGAGAGCCCGTAAAAAGGTATGTATAGAAAAAAAAAACACTGGCATACTGCCGGTCGGGTGGGTGGGCTCCATGGCATGCCTGAAATTTGTTTGGAGGGTGAACCTCCCTTTTAACAGCTTATCAGCCATTCATTGTGTACAGTCATTAAAGGGGTTGTAAAGGTTTGTCTTTTATTTCCTAAATTGGTTCCTTTAAGCTAGTGCATTGTTGGTTCACTTACCTTTTCCTTTGATTTCCCTTCTAAATGTTTTTCTTTCTTTGTTTGAATTTCTCACTTCCTGTTTCTCCTCAGTAAGCTTGCCACCATCATCGGAGCGGTGGAAAGTCATTTGGAACAGCTTACTGAACACATTACTGAGGAGGAACAGAAAGTGAGAAATTCAGACAAAAAAAACTAAGAACAAAAACATTTAGAAATCGAAGGAAAATGTAAGTGAACCAACAATGCACCATCTTAAAGTAACCTATTTAGAAAATAAAAAACTAACCCTTACAACCCCTTTAAAGGACAGTTACACATGCACCACCTACAGAAGGGCCCCAATGAAAGCCAGCCAACACTGACAATTAGGCACAGGTACTCTGCAGTCACCTCCAGGGGTAGCCCTATGTTAGAAATGCATACACCCACCCTCTAACGGGCTGTATGCGCAGAGTGCACTTGGGGACACTTTTTGAATAGTCATTGCCAAGAGTTACAATGAGACTTTTCTTTCCACCATTCATGCGTTCATGGTTGATGTTGTTCTTACTAATGCTGTGTATATTATTTTAATGAGGTTTCGCCTTATTGCAGAGTAAGTCAATGGCCGTAGGTGAGGCTAATAATCCCATCAGGTAACTTAACATATTTGTTGACCTGTTTATTGGTATGCGTATTGTGTTTTTTTCTACTTTACTATAAAATACTTTACCTATTATTAGTTGCCTGTGGCCTATATTCTGTGATCCAGAATAGCTTGGTATTATTCTAATGCTTAGGTTACACAGGTTTGTATCTTTAACCAGGTGTGTCAGTGGGGACCAGGCAGTTTAAGGTGTTGTGACAGAACAGGGGACCCATCATAACTAAGCGTCTCCTCTGAGGGTATTGCATCACAAACGTTATTACAGGCTCTTATCTGCTTTTGTAATTAATAGGCTGCATACAGAACAGTCCTGATCAAATATGTTGCGAAAGAAAGCAAAGGAAGAAAACAGAACATAAAAAATAGAAAAGAGAAAAAATACAGTCTTACAAATATATGTATTATATTCACTTAAAAAGTGACTAATTAAAGGCAATCTGACCAAAAAGAGAGCACTTGGTGATATAGAAGATCAGTAATCAGCTAACATGTTCCCTGTCAATGTCCAGCTAAAGTCTCATGCCGCGTACACACGACCGTTTTTCGGGTTCTAAAAAATTATGGCCTAGATTCAGGTACATCTGCGCATTATTGGACCGGCGTAGCGCACCGCCTTTACGTTAGACTTGCGCAATTTTGCCGCGTTATCACCCTATTCTCGTAGCTTTTGCGCAGGAAATTGCGCACACGTAACGTTTTTTCAGAGGCGTAAGGAGGAGTAATACAAATTGGGAAGGACGTGGGCGTGTTACATTGAAATGAGCCGTGACCCCATGCAAATGAAGGGCCGGCTGGCTCGCGCATGCTCACAACTCGGGAGCGGCGCAATCAGTGAAATTGGAAATGGACTAGGGCAACGTTGTGAACTACGCAGACAGCATAAATTGACACACACAAACGCACTTCCTTTGCAAAAGTACATCCCTTTGTCCCTTCCCATTTAACAAAGTGCTTTTGTCCTGTTGTTCGTTGCGGTGTGTTTTGTAGTTGTCAGATTAGTGTTCTGTGTGATCAAGTGTTTGTTAGTAGATTTTTTAAAGTGGTTTTTGATAAGTGTTTGAGAGACTGTTTGTTTGATTGATATATTTGTGTTTCTTTCTTTTCCTGCTGTATTTTTGTTTTGTTTTTTGGGGACTGTTTCTTGCTGAGTCGTTTTTTCTGTGTGTGTGTGTTTTTTTTTGATTGGTTGTGCTTGTTTGTGTGCGTGAATTTTGTTGACTGGGACTGATTTTTTTTGGAAGGATGAGTGAGAGAAAACGCAAGCTGAATTTTACACTTGTGGAAAAACAGATTCTTGCCCGGGCCATTAGCGAGTATGGGCGTTTCCTCCACGGCCCACAGAGTGCCAACACCACCCCGGCCAGGAGGAGGGAGATTTTGGATAGGATCACTGAGCAGGTCAATTCAGCGGGGCAGGGGGAGACACGGACCAGGTCTGGGATTGACAAAAAAATCAATGACCTCCGGCGTCTGGTCAAAAAGAAGCTGGCCAGAATGCATGCCCATGCCAGGGGCACAGGAGGGGGCCCACCATGCCGTATTAGCCTGACAGCGGAGGAGCGTGCGGTGGCCCTGACCTTTCATCGGCATGAAGTTGAGGGCCTGCCCGGCTTTGACTCCAGTCCCCAGCCCGTGGTGCCAGGTAAGTTTTATTTTTTTTTAATATCAGGTGTGTAGCATGTGTTGGGGAGGGGGTGAAAGGGAATATGTGGCAAGTGTGTGGATCCTCCAACCTGTGAATGTTTTGTGTCATCCACAGATGTGCAGGAGGGTGCAGGGCCATCTGGCCTGACCGCACCAACCCCAGGACAGCAGCCTAATGAGGCCCCCCCAACAAGGCCGGAGTCCGCGGAGGAGGTTCAAGAGGAGCAGGAGAATCATGAGGAGGAGGAGAATCATGAGGAGGAGGAGAATCATGAGGAGGAGGAGTCCATGTCAGGCACTGGACGTTTGGGTTTTGAGGACTCTTCCCCTCTGCCTGGCAGCAGGCAGGCCTCCCTAAGGGGGAGCCCCCCCCTCCTCCCCCAACATGGCTCCCCTCACAAGGGCCTCCCCTTCTCCCCGGCCACAAGCATCAGCTGGAGGCAGGATGTCATCCCAGACCACCAGGGGGTTGGCCGATCTCCTGCCCGCCACCCTGAGAAGGGACCAGTTCCTCCAGACCCGCCATCTGGGACAGATCAGCCAGACATTGGTGCGGATGGAGGAGAGCCTGTCCTCCATCAAGGATACGCTGGGGAACCTGGACTCCCACTCCCGGGCTTTCACAACCTGCCTAAATGAACTGCAGACGACATCAGCAGGCGTTGGGCAGGATGTGAGGGCCCTTACCCTGGCTATCCAGGCCAACACGACAACACTTGGTGCTGCCCTGGACAGAATAGCCGTGGCCATGGAGGGCAGGCCCGCCAGGTGGGCAGAGATCAGGGGCTGCTCCTCCTTCCCCGGTTTTACCCCTCCCCCATGAGTCTCCCCTGAGAAGCCGGGGCCATGGCCGGGGGTGCCCCAGGCGTGGCTCACGCAGAGGGCACTAATTTGTTTTTCCCCATTTTTTTTTTTTTTTAATAGATTTTTTTTTTTTGTCTTTTTTTTTTTCTTTTTTTTTTTTTTTTTGTGCTGGAAATTTTTTGCTTTTGCAGGTCATTTTTTTTGGTTATTTTTTTTTTTTTTGTGTTGTGAATGCTGTGTGAATGTGGGGGTGACATTCCTGCCGGAAAAGGGGTGTCACCCTCTATTTTGGTGGAGAAGGGTTCCCCAGGACCAGGGAGAAGTGATCCCCAGGTCCGTGTGAATGGTGTATGAATGTACAGTGACATAATTGGAGCCTTGGCGTGGCGTTGCTTCTCACAAGTCCAGCATGGTGGACTGGTGCCAATCCAATGTGATGAGGATGTGGGGTGTGTGTGCTAGGGACCACAGTGGTGTGCATGCATGCATTCTCATTGTGCCATGATTAATGTGTGTGTTTAACGTGCAAAGATGCATAATGTGAGCTGGCATGAGATGGGGTCATGAGATGGGGTACCAGTGCATATGCAGAGTCACCTTGAAGGGAAAAGACAGGAGGATGTTAGTCATGCATGTGCCACTTGTGAGGTGTGCATCACGGGAGGGGATAGTCATGCCTGACTCCCATGTCACTCACCAACCAGCCAGCTGTCCCCATACATGTTCTGTTCGAAATCTGTGGGGATGGGGCTCTGATTGTATATGTAGCTGTCATGGGTGTCATGGGTGGTGCCATGTGTTGGGCTGCTGATGTCCTCCTGCAAGGTTGTGGTAATTCCAGGATGGCATGAGGGGTGCATCTGAAGATGCGAGACACCTCAGAATCACTCATGCCAAAGATGTCTATGCGTGTGTGATATATCAAGTGAAGAGTGAGGGGCTTGTATCAGATAAGAATATTATATTAGATTAGATTAAATTGTAAATTTTATATAAGCAAATAAAAAATAAAAATAAAACATCTCCCGTGCCCTCCTTAGTGCCCTCCTCAGTGCCCTCCTCAGTGCCCTCCTCCTTCTTTGTTCATCTAAAGTCAGTAGTATAGCTATGCGCGACGATGCCCCTGGCATGTTGGCATACAGATTGTTGTGCAACACGTGTGACTGCTGAGCTCCTCACTAACAGTGTTGCTTTATCTGACAAGTAGACTTTTTTTCTCTTTTTAGACCAGCTTTTATATGCTCTAATTTTAGACAGGACATTTTGCTGTTGCGCACACTGCGTAGCCTGCGCTGCCCCAACGTTGTTTTGTGGATCCCCGTAAGTCCCTCATTAGCATATTTGACTAGCAAATCAATGGTGTGTCTAGCGCACTTTTGCGCAGAAGGATGCGCCAGTCTAACGAAATTACGCGGGACAAAAAAAGTCGATTTTTTGCGTATCTCGTTCTGGGGATGCCGCGCAACGAAACGCACGCGCACATTTAGACTTACGCACGCGCATCTCCTGTTGCGCAGGCGTAATCGCTCTGTGAATCTGGGCCTATGTTTTTAAGGGTCTAGAAAAAACAACGTTTTTTTAAACCCGATCATTAAAACGGCCTTGCCTACACACGATCGTGAAAAGAAAACGCTATAGCAAAGCGTGGTGACGTACAACACGTACAACGGCACTATAAAGGGGAAGTTCCATTCGGATGGCGCCACTCTTTGGACTGCTTTAGCTGATTTGCGCTTTTCTGTCTGTTACAGCGTGATGAATGTGCTTACTCCATTACGAACAGTAGTTTTACCAGAACGAGCGCTCCCGTCTCATAACTTGCTTCTGAGCATGCACGTTTTTTTTACGTCGTTAAAGCCCACAAAACATTGTGAAAAAATAGAGCATGTTTGAAATTTTAAATGACCATTTTTTAGATTGTGAAAAATGCTCTGAAGCCCACACACAATAGTTTTTAATGACATTAAAAAAAAACGTCATTTTTTAGAACCCGAAAAAACAGTTGTGTGTACGCGGCATCAGAGTAATAAAAAAACAATGGCTCTGACCTTAGCCATGTTGACTGGTTATCTGTATTGTCCATGCTAGTCGCCCAGTGTCTAAATGTGTTGGCGAGCCTCGAGGCTTAACATGACCTATTGGAGACAATGTGACCAGTACTCACTAATGTCTGCAAGGACAGGTGTAGACCGCAGTCATGTGAATTCAGCATTAAAGCAGTACTCTTTACTTAGAAGCAAGCACAATAACTTGTACAATTGTAACTCTTTGTGTACGATGCACATCCCAATAATTCCCACTTTTTTTTAACTATACTCTGACTTCTTTAAATAGATGTAGCATTTCCGCTCCACCAGCACAACACACCATGTCACCTCTCTCCCAGTGACAATCCGAGATTCCTCACACATATTTAGCGATGAACTATGTACATGTTCCCGAGCTTCTACGCTCCGGAGGATCCTCTCTCTATTTTCCTTCCATCCAGTACCTACAAGTTTGATACATAGGATACCCTGTGATATCGGTCCCAAAGTATGTGGGGTACCAATCACTAAGGAGGGGGTTAAGTTTGCAAACCCCATCACTACCAGGGTCTTCTGCCATCCATGCCAGGTCCAGGGGCAGACTGAGGGCCCCATGCCACTAGGGGGCCCCATCAGTGTTGCCAGCCTCAGTAAAACCAGAAACAGTATGTAAAAAATCAGTGTTTTAAAAAAAATCCCACGATTATAGCTGCCCCGCCTCTCCAGTACCTTTTCAGTGTGTGTATGTGTATTCTGTGTGTATGTATACTGTGTGTGTATACTGTGTGTGTGTGTGTGTTTGTGTGTATACTGTGTGGCCCCATAATCTATTGCCTGGGTGCCCCATAATCTCCTATTGCCAGTGGGCCCCCATGATCTCCTATTGCCCAAGGGTCCCATGAGTTGTCAGTCCGCCCCTGGCCAGGTCACTACATTTGACACTGGCTGGCTGGCTGATTTAGTACCTGACATACCTTTGGCAACCTATAGCAACACTGATATGGCCTCTCCTTCTCTGGCTCCACAGCATGTTAAACCTGTAAAAGAACTTCAGAGCAGGCACTTTCTTGGAACTTTAGAACTTTTGTTTGGAACTTGTGCAGACACAAACAGTACAGAACAGTTTCTCCTGGCTCTAGCTCATGCTAACTTCAGGCTGTTCAGCTCATACCTCAAAAATAATGTGAAGTCCTCTCATAAGGGTCCATGAGCCGTCTTCGGTACCCCAACTAGGTACCCATCAATGAGGGAGCCCCCAAGAACTAGAGTCCAATTACATGTGGCTGTAGTCCTCCTTGGACTTTCCCATCCTAGAATCCAGGACCCAGCTAGGTTACCCCCCTTGTATTTATAGCCCATCACAAGGGGGAAAACAATGAACACCTGGGAGCAGGCAGCCTTAACTCTTTCCTAACTTCTGGGCAACCTGTAACCAGGGCCGTCTTTAATATGGTTTGGGCCCTGGGCAAACATTTTTTTCGGGCCCCCCTCCAGATTATTTTGGGCCTGGCTGGTTCACATGTATGTGTTTTGGCGGCCCTCATTTGTGCAGGCACAGCAGCCCATTGATTTGAATGGGCTGCCATGCCTTTGTTTCCTGCAGAAAAAAGGTGCATTCAGCATTTTAAAAATACAGTTGCCTTGAAATCCATTCTGCTTTTGCACCATGCTACTTACCTGCAGTTCTTGCACACACAAACGCACTGTGTTTTTTAAAAGCGTGACCTAAACGTCTAAAAATGCAGCAAGTTTGACAGTGGGGAACTGCAGATAAGTCACAGCAGAATGGACAGACAGTGCTGTATTTCATTGCTTGATGGGCATAGGTGTGCCGTGTGCTCAGCCTATTACATGAGGCATGTGCTTTTCTTTGCAGGAAACGCAGGCATGGCGGCCCATTCAAATGAATGGGCTGTTATGCCTGTGCAAATGTGGGCCACCAAAACACATACATGTGAACCAGCCAGGCCCAAAATAAGCCCATCAAGCAGTTAAATACAGACAGTAATGCCATGTGCTCTGAGGCCTTACTCAGCCTGGACTGCAGGTGTGGTCTGTGATTTAAAGAGTTCCTCTATTTTACACATGGCATGGCCTGGGGTCCCATGGTGCTAAAGCAGAATGGACAGACGGTGCTGTGACCCCATGCCATGCAATGTGTAAAATACAGGAACTTTTTAAAACACTGACCAGACCTGCAGTGAATCATCAAATAATATAAAGACTTTGGGCACACTCTACAGAAAACTTCTATTTACAATATAGATTAGCAAACGGTGACATACCTTGAGGAGCAGGACATGAAGAAGTCGGGCTCAGGAAGAGCAAACTGGGGATGTTATAAAATCACATTCTAATTCACTTTGATATACAAGCAGCACCCAGTGGCAGAAAGGGAGAAGTGCACGTCTAAAGGGAAGCCAGGGGTGCTGTACATTTTAAAACACTGGGAAGGGAAGCAGTACTGTCACTGGCTGCGTGCCGCTGATGATTTTCAGCCTGATTTGTGGGCAGCACAGGGGCTTAACGGGCGGCAGGGCCGCCATCAGGAATTATGGGGCCCCTTACACAGCTTCAGGCATGGGCCCCCTGGAGCAGAAAACCGGGGGGGTGCTGCTGCCTGAAATTGGGAAGCGGGGGGGCTGCCGCGAATTTAGAAGCGGGGGGCCCTTTACAAAAAAAGAAGAAATAAAGAAAAATATATATAAAAAAAGGGGTGTAGCCATCCGGGCCCTGGGGACCTCTGGGCCCTTTAATAAAAAGAAAAAAAAGAAATAAAAAATACATATAAAAAATATATTATTTTTTTTTTTTAAAGGGGGTTGCCATCTGGGGACCTCTGGGCCCTTAAATAAAAAATAAAATAAATATATATTAAAAATAAACATTTCTAAAAAAAAAGGGGGGTTGCCATCCAGGGACCTCTGGGTCCTTTAATAATAATACAATTTTTTTTTTTATATATATATATATATATATAATTTTTTTTTTTTTTTAATAAAACAAGTTGTTTTTTTTATAAAAAGAGGGGGGTTGTCATCCGGGGCCCTGGGGAACTACGGGCCCCTGGGGACCTCCAGACCACTAAAAAAAAATTTGGCCCTTTAATAAAAAATAAAATAAAAATATATAAAATAAATATATTTTTTGTATTTAAAAATAAATAAAAAAAGGGGGGTTTTCATCTGGGGGCCTCCCGGGCCCCTGGGGACCCCTAAAAAAAATTGGCACTCCGGGCCCCAGGGGACCTCCGGACCCCTAAAAAAAAAAAAAAAAATATATTATTATTTTTTTTTTTTTTTCAAAGGGGGTTGCTTTGGGCCCCCAACAGTGACAGGGCCCTGGGCAGCTGCCCCTGTTTGCCCTATGGTAAAGACGGCCCTGCCTGTAACATAGAACTTACTAAAACACAGTGTAAAATTACAACAGGAGTTAGAACCTGGTAAAGTGCGTACCCCAAAGAAGACACAAGCCTACACAAAGCTTTTTTTTTTTTTTACAGTTCTCGAGCAGCTTTCTGAAAAATGTAGTAGAGATTTACAGAAGACATCCTAACTGCTTAATTTCCACTGCTGATTACTTAACAATAGCAAAATTTTTCTAAAAAGTAACAGTAAATTGATCAGTTTCTAAATCATCTCCTCTCTGTGATCTTGCCTCATATGTGATAGTTTCACTTTAACCACTTAAGCCCTGGACCAATATGCTGCTAAATACCCAGAGGCGTTTTTACAATTCGGCACTGCGTCGTTTTTAACAGACAATTGCGCGGTCGTGCGACGTGGCTCCCAAACAAAATTTGCGTCCTTTTCTTCCCACAAATAGAGCTTTCTTTTGGTGGTATTTGATCGCCTCTGCGATTTTTTTTTGCGCTATATACAAAAATAGAGCGACATTTTTGAAAAAAAATCTATATTTTTTACTTTTTGTTATAAGAAAAATTGAATAAACAAAATTTTAGTCAAACATTTAGGCCAAAATGTATTCAGCCACATCGCAATAAAAAAAAAATAGCTACCTAGCGGGAACAGCGACACTAATACAGCGATCAGAAAAATGATCGCTTAGTGACACTGGCAATAGGGAGTAAAAGGGTTAACTAGGGCGGTGATCAAGGGGTTAAAGCTTTATTAGGGGGTACGGGGGCTACCCTGAACCTAACACTAACTGCCTGTCACACTAACTGTCACACTGACACTAAATGCAGTGATCAGTACATATATGATCACTGCATTCAGTGACATGGGGTGGGGGGTGATCGCAAGGGGTTAATGTGCCTGTGTGTACTGGTGTCAGTGTAGTGTTGTGCAGACTCACTGTGTGATGTCTTCTCTCCTCAGTGGCGGTTGAAAATACCGCCGAGAGGAGAGATTGCATCACTTCCCCCTTCCTGTGTTTACACAGGCAGAGGAAGTGACACACGGGGGAGGACGCGGATTGGCTGGGAGTGATCCGGAGGGGGCAGACAAAAACGAACAGTCGCCCCCTCATGCCGGATCGCTCGGACAGCCACGGGGACCGCCGCAGGTACCAGGCCAGGTCACTACCCTCTGGTGCCTGCATCATTGGATTTGATTGACAGCAGCGGGAGCCAATGGATGTGCTGCTATCAATATATCCAATCAAGAGCCGAGACAACAGGCAGAGAGCAAGAGAGTGTCTCCACCAAGGGAACGAACGGGCTCAAGTTAGTAAACCGGGGTGGCTGGGGGGCTGGACAGTGTCAGATGTTTTACAGCCCCTTTAATTCAACTGTCACATCTTTATTCTTTTTTAAAATATTTAGTGCTGTCAGAAAGTGAGCATTCTGCTCTTGGAGCTATTAAATAATGAAATAAATATGTATTAAATATTGCTCTGTTGCATCAGTATGAATGAAGTGATGGCAGCGGGACCTATTTAAAATCTGGCAGAGAACAGTTTTATAGCACAATAAGCTGCAAACACTGCAGCATGAGGAAGCCATTAGTATTAAACTTTGTACCTCTGAGAGTGCTCAGATTATATTGCTTAGCAATAGGTGTCCGGCCTATGGGAAGTGGTAGGTTGCTTATTAATGATTTAACTAAAATTGCCATGTGCGTGCTGTAAAATGACAGGCACCAGCTTGATCTTAATTAGTCAGAGCTGGACAAAATAGGACACAAATGGATCCAACCGAGGAGGCCGAGAGTGAAATTTTCAATGTTTCTATGGGAGATGAACGTACAGGTAAAAGATCGTTCTGCTTCCTATAACTTAAAAGCTCTGTTTCTTTCTTAACCACTTAAGACCCGGACCAAAATGCAGGTAAAGGACCCGGCCAGGTTTTGCGATTCGGTACTGCGTCGCTTTAACAGACAATTGCACGGTCGTGCGACGTGGCTCTTAAACAAAATTGGCGTCCTTTTTTTCCCACAAATAGAGCTTTCTTTTTGGTGGTATTTGATCACCTCTGCGGTTTTTATTTTTTGCACTATAAACAAAAATAAAGCGACAATTTTGAAAAAAATGCAATATTTTTAACTTTTTGCTATAATAAATATCCCCCAAAAATATATAAAAAAATATTTTTTTTCCTCAGTTTAGGCCGATATGTATTCTTCTACCTATTTTTGGTAAAAAAAAATCGCAATAAGCGTTTATGGGTAGGTTTGCACACAATTTATAGCGTTCACAAAATAGGGGATAGTTTTATTGCATTTTTATTGTTTGTTTTTTTTACTACTAATGGCGGCGATCAGCGATTTTTTTTCGTCACTGCGACATTATGGCGGACACTTCGGGGCAATTTTGACACATTTTTGGGACCATTTAAAATGCATTGTTTATTGTGAAAATGACAATGCAGTTTGGGAGTTAACCACAAGGGGGCGCTGAAGGGGTTATGTGTGACCTAATGTGTGTTTACAACTGTAGGGGGGTGTGGCTGTAGGTGTGACGTCATTGATTGTGTATCCCTATAAAAGGGATCACACGATCGATGACGCCACCACAGTGAAGGATGGGGGAAGCCGTGTTTACACACAGCTCTCCCCGCTCTTCAGCTCCAGGGACCGATCGCAGGACTCCAGCGGCAATCGGGTCCGTGAGTCCCAGAGCTTCGGACCGGGTCACGGGAGCACGCCGCGGACGCGCGCCCGCGACCCACTCTGGGTACTAGCACAACATGTACCTGTACGTGCATGTGCCCAACCGTGCCATTCTGCCGACGTAAATGTGCAGGAGGCGGTCCTTAAGTGGTTAAAGCTGAAGACCATGCAAACAGCTAAATACAATAAGTTGAAATATGTACAGTACATATATATATATAGTATATATATATATATATATATATATATATATTTATACAATGCTCAAAAAAATGTGTTAGGAATGAAAGGATGACACATCATTTGATGGAAATGAAAATCATCCACCTACAGAGGGCTGAAGACACCCCAAAATCTAAAGTGAAAAAAATATGCAGCAAGCTAGTCCATTTTGCTGAAATTTCATTGCAACAACTCAAAATGGTCCTCAGTAGTTTGTATGGCCCCCAAGTGCTTGTATGCATGCCTTACAACGTCAGGGCATGCTCCTAATGAGACGACGGATGGTGTCCTGGGGTATTACCTCCCAGATCCGGACCAGGGCATCACTGAGCTCCTGAACAGACTGAGGTGCAACCTGGCGGCACCAGATGAACCGAAACATAATATCCCAGAGGTGTTCTTTTGAATTTAGGTCAGGTGAGCGTGGGGGACATTTAATGGTATCAATTTCTTCATCCTCCAGGAACTGGCTGCATGCTCTCACCACATGAGGCCAGGCATTATCGTGCACCAGGAGGAACCCAGGACCCACTGCACCAGCGTAGGGTCTGACAATGGGTTCAAGGATTTCATCCCGCTACCTAATGGCAGTCAGGGTGCCATTGTGTAGCCTGTAGAGGTCTGTGCGTCCCTCCATGGATATGCCTCGCCAGACCATCACTGACCCACCACAAACCGGTCATGCTGAACGATGTTACAGGCAGCATAAAGTTCTCCGTGGCTTCTCCAGACCCTGTCACATATGCTTAGGGTGCTCTCATCTGTGAAAAGCATGGGGCACCAGTGGTGGACCTGACAATTCTGGTGTTCAATGGAAAATGCCAATCAAGCTCCACAGTGTCTGGCAGTGAGCACAGAGCACATTAGAGGACGTCGGGCCCTCAGGCCACCCCCATGAAGTCTGTTTCTGATTGTTTGGTCAGAGACAGAGAAATTCACACCAGTGGCCTGCTGGAGGTCATTTTGTAGGGCTCTGGCAGTGCTCATCCTGTTCCCCCCTGCACAAAGGAGCAGATACCGATCTTGCTGATGGGTTAAGGACCTTCTACGGCTCTGTCCAGCTCTCCTAGAGTAACTGCCTGTCTCCTGGAATCTCCTCCATGCTCTTGAGACTGTGCTGGGAGACACTGCAAACTTTCTGGCAATGGCACGTATTGATGTGCCATCTTGGAGGAGTTGGACTGCCTGTGCAACCTCTATAGCAGTGATGGCGAACCTCGGCACCCCAGATGTTTTGAAACTACATTTCCCATGATGCTCAACTACACAGCAGAGTGCATGAGCATCATGGGAAATGTAGTTCCAAAACATCTGGGGTGCCGAGGTTCGCCATCACTGCTCTATAGGGTCCAAGTATCGCCTTGTGCTACCAGTAGGGACACTGACCCCAGCCAAATGCAAAACTAGTGAAAAACAATCAGAAAAGATGAGTAGGGGAAAAATGTCAGACACCTCCACCTGAAAAACCTTTCCTGTTTTGGAGGTCGTCTCATTGTTGCCCATCTAGTGCACCTGTTGTTAATTTCAATTAACAGCAAAGCAGCTGAAACTGATAAACAACCCCCTCTGTATACTTCCCTTGCCCTCTGCTACCTAACTGACCATATCAATATCCCAGGAGTTCTGATTAGAAAGTGTTCCTTTCATGTTTTTGGAGCAGTGTCATATATATATATATATTGTCTCATCTGCCACTTTGTTCTAGCAGTATTTAAATCACAATACATAAAAAAAAAAGCATAACTGCATTGGTGTTTTAACTATATGCCTGGAATCCCAGTCTAATTTTATTCTCTGCATTAATCACTTTAACCTTTTTGAAAATCCACTTACAACAACCTGTGACCCTCCCAGCTGTGGCGCAACTACAAGTAATGAGGCATTACAAGCTGATGACAGTTACAAGCTTGATTCGCAAAGATAGAGGCATGATGGGAATTGTAGTCCCGCAAAGCGGAAGGTTCACAGGTTGGGCACCCATGATTTACAGGAAGTCTATTTACAGGTGATGAGAGCTTATCTTGCCAGAATTAAAGGGGTTAAAAAGGTTAGTTTTTTCTTTTCTAAATAGGTTCCTTTAAGCTAGTGCCCTGTTGGTTCACTTACCTTTTCCTTTGATTTACCTTCTAAATGTTTTTTTTCTTTGTCTGAATTTCTCACTTTCTGTTTCTCCTCAGTAAGCTTGTCCCCATAATCCGAGCCATTCTGCCTGTAGGTTAGTCAGCCAGAACAGCTCACTGAGGAGCAACAGGAAGTGAGAAATTCAGACAAAGAAAAAAACATTTATAAGGGAAATCGAAGGAAAGGGTTAGTGAACCAACAATGCACTAGCTTAAAGGAACCTATTTAGAATATAAAAAACAAACCTTTACAACCCCTTTAAGCCAGCCACACATGAATCCAAATTCAGCCAGTTCAGTAGGGATCAGACAAATTTGCATCAATGTATGGGCAGGGAGCAGGGAGGTTTTACAGAAGTAGATCTACATATACAGTGACTTGAAAAATTATTTATACCCCTTGAAATGTTCCACATTTTGTGATGTTACAACCAAAAACATAAATGTATTTTATTGGGATTTTATGTGATAGACCAACACAAAGTGGAACGATATTGTGATGTGAAAGAAAAATGATAAATGGGTTTCCAAATTTTTTACAAATAAATATCTGAAAAGTGTGGCGTGCATATATTTAGCCCCCTTTTCTCTGATACCCCTAACTAAAATCTAGTGGAATCAGTTGCCTTCAGAAGTCATTTGATTAGTAAATAGAGTCCACCCGTGTGTAATTTAATCTTGGTATAAATACAGCTGTTCTGTAAAGCCCTCAGAGGTTTGTTAGAGAACCTAAGTGAACAAACAGCATTATTAAGGCCAAGGAACACACCAGACAGGTCAGGGATAAAGCTCTGGAGAAGTTTAAAGGGGGGTAAGGTTATAAAAAAATATTGCAAGCTTTGAACATCTCACAGATCACTGTTCAATCCATCATCCAAAAATGGAAAGAGTATGGCACAACTGTTAACCTACCAAGACATGGCTGTCCACCTAAACGGACAGGCCAGGCAAGGACATCATTTGTAATCAGAGTGTTCGAGTAAGGAATGCGATGACCCTACTAACCCAGGCCTGGAGTGTGCCTTTGGCCGGCTGGTAGGTACGCCTGAAAGAGGGCATACCCTGAACAAGAAAAAGTACAATAAGAATGTATGAAATCTGGGGGAATGGGTGGGTGGGAACCCAGAATCCGACGCCGACCCAGCCCAGACAGGGAGGGAGTCTGAAGTACTCTCAGACTCCTCCCACAAATTCAGGCCAGCCTTCTACTTGTAATCAGAGTGTTCGAGTAAGGAATGCGATGACCCTACTAACCCAGGCCTGGAGTGTGCCTTTGGCCGGCTGGTAGGTACGCCTGAAAGAGGGCAAAAGACACATATTTAGGTGAAGAGGGGTAGATGAGCGACCAAGAAGCAAAGCAGCATGCGCCCGGATGGCAATCGTATGTACACCTGATAAGTAGCCGTTATGACTGTAGAAGCTACCGACTCGTGACCTGTGATAGAAGGAAGCCCCTGCCGAATGCGTGAAGCAGCCCTGCACTCGACCAATGCCCGAGAACGATTGGTTCGAGCCTGCGACAACCCATATGATAGCCTGACTTGCTTATGATGAGTGGACACTTGTGGGGCAACTGAACCAGAGCTGACCCGAGAAGCCTGCAATAATGCCTAACAATGAAAGCTAACAACCGGACACCAGAGCCGTAGCCCTGTGAGGAAACCCCCACACCCCTGGCCTACCCATACTGATAGGAGAAAGTGAGCGGGTGAGTTGCAAAAAATCTGACAACTAGCAGGAGCCTAAAGTGCTGGATACCTGATGGACATGTTGACGGGAGCAGGAATGACGAATCCTTTTGCGCTAAGGTAACAACAACCCAACATGGCCCATACGACACACAGAACCCGTTCTTACCTGATAGACTTGGTTAGGCAGGTTACAGGCAGAAGCAAGACCCGATGATGCTGCACAAAAAAGACTTACCTTGCCACCGTCAGGACTGACGAAATCGAGCATAAGGATAGATGACATCGGTATGGCAGCTAACCCCAAACCAACCCCCCCCCCCCCCCCAAGTGCTGAACGCCAGACCATGGACAAGTACCTAATGACCAGTTTTGCAGGAGAGAGAGCAGCCCATAGTAACAATGCTACCAAACTAGCCACTAAGAACCTAAAAAACCCAGCCCCTCACCTACAGCATGAAGATAGAGAAACCAGACCACCCCTGGAAAAGCTGCCTCAGAAACTTGTTTGGAAACGAAAGCATGACTGTCAGCTGAAGCCACAACACTATGAAAAAACCTGATGATGCAGCAATGAGCCCCAAAAGTAGGTCTATAAAAGTACCCACAGTAGGGATGTCAGAGAAACAGGGATGGGTGATTCCACCCCCTCTGACAAGGAACACCTATTGCTCAGTCATGAACCAGAAGGCCTGATAGACTGGACCCAAAAGATGATGACATGGCCAGCAGAAATGGAAGAGCAGGAACTGGGGGTGCGCTGACACAACCTAGACAAGACAGAAAACACACATGAAACAACAAACGCCCCCTGTGCCTACCTAAGACCGCTGCGCATGAATGCACCCGATGACCCCCCAACCCAGTGTGACTGGCACGTGAGCCTGAGTAACCTGCCGCGCAGAGACAGACAATATAACTGAACACTCAGGGTTAGTGTACCCACGGACTGCTGTGGGTAATCGAGTATGTGTAATGAATGCACGTGCAACGTATGACGTATGTAAACAGGCGAGAAGATTGTGGTCAACAATCAATTAAAAACGAAACCTCAGCCCGTATGAATCTGTAGACGTGACAGATCCTGAGATGTGAGCACTAGCTAAACAACCCAGATGCAACGTGGACAAAAAACAACAAGACATAGTAACCACAAAGACAACGCCACGACAAACCAACACAGACAGGATTCGTGGGGGCAGCAAAGATATGACAGAAATCGTGGGGGCAGCAATGCTATGACAGAAAATGAGGGGGACAGAAATCGTGGGGGCGGCAGAACTGCTGAGCCTGAAAACGTATGGCAAAACCTGGGGCAGAAAAGGTATGGGAGACCCGCTGAACCTGAATGCAGAGGCAAAAATTATCGGACAGAAACCTGGAGCAGAAATGGTATGAGAGCAACGCTGAGGCAAAACTAAAATGACAAAACCTGGGCATAAATGGTATGAGAGCAACACTGAGCCTGAAATGCCGAGATGCAGAAATGCAATGACAGACAGAAATGACAAAAACGTGGGGCCGTAGTGCCCAGACAGAAAAACGTGGGGGCCGTAGTGCCCAGACAGAAAAACGTGGGGGCCGTAGTGCCCAGACAGAAAAACGTGGGGGCCGTAGTGCCCCAGACAGAAAAACGTGGGGGCCGTAGTGCCCAGACAGAAAAACATGGGGGCCGTAGTGCCCAGACAGAAAAACATGGGGGCCGTAGTGCCCAGACAGAAAAACATGGGGGCCGTAGTGCCCAGACAGAAAAACATGGGGGCCGTAGTGCCCAGACAGAAAAACGTGGGCAGAAAAGCTATGTAAGAAACGCTATGACAGAAAACCTGGGGCAGAAACGCTATGACAGAAACCTGGGGCAGAAACGCCATGACAGAAACCTGGGGCAGAAATGCTATGACAGAAACCTGGGGCAGAAATGCTATGACAGAAACCTGGGGCAGAAACGCTATGCCAGAAACCTAGGGCAGAAATGCTATGACAGAAACCTGGGGCAGAAACGCTATGATAGAAAAACCCGGGGCAGAAACGCTATGACAGAACCCTGGGGCAGAACCTGCCGGTATGAGAGAAAACGCTGAGGCAAATGTAATGACACCTGAGGCAGAATGGTATGATAGAATCCCTGAGCCTGAAACGCTGAGGCAAAATCTGTCAGAAACGGTATGAGAGAAAGCTGCACCTGCAACACTGAGGCAGATATGCAATGCCAAATGTTATGACAGAAATCGTGTGGGCCGAAACGCTAAGACAGAAAACCCGGGGGCAGAAACACATGATACTATAGCTATGGCCAATGCAAGAATAGAACCTGAGACAGAATTGTGTGAGACAAACACTGCGCCTGACACGCTGAGGCAGAAATAAGACAGAAAAACCTGGGGCAGAAACGCTATGACAGAAAAACCTGGGGCAGAAACGCTATGACAGAAAAACCTGGGGGAAGAAACGCTATGACAGAAAAACCTGGGGGCAGAAACGCTATGACAGAAAAACCTGGGGGCAGAATCGCTATGACAGAAAAACCTGGGGGCAGAATCGCTATGACAGAAAAACCTGGGGGCAAAATCGCTATGACAGAAAAACCTGGGGGCAGAATCGCTATGACAGAAAAACCTGCGGAATCGCAGAAACGCTATGACCAGCAAAACGTGGGGGCAGAAACACTATGAGAACAGCAAACGTGTGTAGGCAGAAACACCTATGACAGCAAACGTGTGGCAGAAACACTATGACAGCAAACGTGGGGGCAGAAACACAATGACAGCAACGTGGGGGCAGAAACACTATGACAGCAAACGTGGGGGCAGAAACGCTATGACAGCAAACACGTGGGGAGGGGGCAGAACACTATGACAGCAAACGTGGGGGCAGAAACGCTATGACAGCAAATGTGGGGGCAGAAACGCTATGACAGCAAACGTGGGGGCAGAACACTATGACAGCAAACGTGGGGGCAGAAACGCTATGACAGCAAACGTGGGGGCAGAAACGCTGCACCTGCAACACTGAGGCAGATATGCAATGCCAAATGTTATGACAGAAATCGTGTGGGCCGAAACGCTAAGACAGAAAACCCGGGGGCAGAAACGCATGATACTATAGCTATGGCCAATGCAAGAATAGAACCTGAGACAGAATTGTGTGAGACAAACACTGCGCCTGACACGCTGAGGCAGAAATAAGACAGAAAAACCTGGGGGCAGAAACGCTATGACAGAAAAACCTGGGGGCAGAAACGCTATGACAGAAAAACCTGGGGGCGGAATCGCTATGACAGAAGAACCTGGGGGCAGAAACGCTATGACAGCAAACGTGGGGGCAGAAACACTATGACAGCAAACGTGGGGGCAGAAACACTATGACAGCAAACGTGGGGGCAGAAACACTATGACAGCAAACGTGGGGGCAGAAACACAATGACAGCAACGTGGGGGCAGAAACACTATGACAGCAAACGTGGGGGCAGAACGCTATGACAGCAAACGTGGGGGCAGAACACTATGACAGCAAACGTGGGGGCAGAAACGCTATGACAGCAAACGTGGGGGCAGAAACGCTATGACGGCAAATGTGGGGGCAGCAACGCTATGACAGCAAACGTGGGGGCAGAAACGCTATGACAGCAAACGTAGGGGCAGAAACGCTATGACAGCAAACGTGGGGGCAGAACGCTATGACAGCAAACGTAGGGGCAGAAACGCTATGACAGCAAACGTGGGGGCAGAAACACTATGACAGCAAACGTGGGGGCAGAACGCTATGACAGCAAACGTGGGGGCAGAACACTATGACAGCAAACGTGGGGGCAGAAACGCTATGACAGCAAACGTGGGGGCAGAAACGCTATGACGGCAAATGTGGGGGCAGCAACGCTATGACAGCAAACGTGGGGGCAGAAACGCTATGACAGCAAACGTAGGGGCAGAAACGCTATGACAGCAAACGTGGGGGCAGAACGCTATGACAGAAAATGTAGGGGCAGAAACGCTAGGACAGAAACCCGGGGGCAGAAACGCATGATACTATAGCTATGGCCAATGCAAGAATAGAACCTGAGACAGAATTGTGTGAGACAAACACTGCGCCTGACACGCTGAGGCAGAAATAAGACAGAAAAACCTGGGGGCAGAAACGCTATGACAGAAAAACCTGGGGGCAGAAACGCTATGACAGAAAAACCTGGGGGCAGAAACGCTATGACAGAAAAACCTGGGGGCAGAAACGCTATGACAGAAAAACCTGGGGGCAGAATCGCTATGACAGAAAAACCTGGGGGCAGAATCGCTATGACAGAAAAACCTGGGGGCAGAATCGCTATGACAGAAAAACCTGGGGGCGGAATCGCTATGACAGAAGAACCTGGGGGCAGAAACGCTATGACAGCAAACGTGGGGGCAGAAACACTATGACAGCAAACGTGGGGGCAGAAACACTATGACAGCAAACGTGGGGGCAGAAACACTATGACAGCAAACGTGGGGGCAGAAACACAATGACAGCAACGTGGGGGCAGAAACACTATGACAGCAAACGTGGGGGCAGAACGCTATGACAGCAAACGTGGGGGCAGAACACTATGACAGCAAACGTGGGGGCAGAAACGCTATGACAGCAAACGTGGGGGCAGAAACGCTATGACGGCAAATGTGGGAGCAGAAACGCTATGACGGCAAATGTGGGGGCAGCAACGCTATGACAGCAAACGTGGGGGCAGAAACGCTATGACAGCAAACGTAGGGGCAGAAACGCTATGACAGCAAACGTGGGGGCAGAACGCTATGACAGCAAACGTAGGGGCAGAAACGCTATGACAGCAAACGTGGGGGCAGAAACACTATGACAGCAAACGTGGGGGCAGAACGCTATGACAGCAAACGTGGGGGCAGAACACTATGACAGCAAACGTGGGGGCAGAAACGCTATGACAGCAAACGTGGGGGCAGAAACGCTATGACGGCAAATGTGGGGGCAGCAACGCTATGACAGCAAACGTGGGGCAGAAACGCTATGACAGCAAACGTAGGGGCAGAAACGCTATGACAGCAAACGTGGGGGCAGAACGCTATGACAGAAAATGTAGGGGCAGAAACGCTAGGACAGAAACCCGGGGCCAGAAACGCTATGACAGCAAACGTGAAGGCAGACCGCTGTGCCAGAAATGAGCAGAAAACACTAAGACCAAAACGCTATGACAGCAAACCAGAAACGCAAAACAGCTAACGGGCAGAAGGCCCACCCCGACCTGAGAAAATTGACACCCAGCCCCGCCCTATGCCAGCTAGCATGACCAGGCCCCCCCCGCCCCCCATAGCCGCAATGTACCCCCGGGCAAAAAATGCAGACAGCCCCCCCACTGCCAGCAGAGACCCAGACTTACAGCGGGCCAGCCCCCCTCCTCCAGTATGTCCCGAGTGAAATATGGGGACAGCCCCCCCATGCCGCTGCTGGCGGGAGGGAGAAAATACAGCGGGCAGGCGAGCATCCCCCCCCCCCCCCCCCGGCGTAACACCGGGGGAAGCAGCGGACGGCTCCCTCCATGCTGGAGGGAGAAAACAGCGGACGGGCATCCCCGCCCCCCCCTGGCGTGTACACCGGGGGAAGCAGCGGACGGCTCCCCGCTGGAGGGAGAAAATACAACAGGCAGGCGGGCGGGCGCGCATCCCCCCCCCCTCGGCATGACACCGGGGGAAGCAGCGGGCAGCTCCCTCCATGCTGGAGGGAGAAACAGCGGGCGGGCGAGCATCCCCCCCCTGCGTGAATACCAGGGGAAGCAGCGGTGAGAGGAGGACCCGGACGAGTACCGGAGGAACCACGTGACCGCCGGCGGCGGGAGAAGGGTGGCTGACCGGCTGGAGAGGCAGGCAGGTAGGGTGGGAAGATGTGGAACCCGGGGGGAAGGAAACAAATCTGGGTCAGACACGTGGAGCCGCCATGCGCGTGCGGGCGGGTGGACAACCCCTCCCTCCTCCAAAGCCGACGGCTGAATGGCGTCTGCTGACGCCGACATGCCACCCCCCTTCCTCAACCCAGAATCCGACGCCGACCCAGCCCAGACAGGGAGGGAGTCTTAAGTACTCTCAGACTCCTCCCACAAATTCAGGCCAGCCTCCGGCCAGCCT
The DNA here is from genome assembly GCA_029574335.1 of Rana kukunoris. Classification (NCBI taxonomy): domain Eukaryota; kingdom Metazoa; phylum Chordata; class Amphibia; order Anura; family Ranidae; genus Rana; species Rana kukunoris. Next base: position 551,393,922 of record CM056049.1, read on the forward strand.
TCTACTAATCAGAGAAGAAGCCAAGGGGCCCATGGTCTATCTGCAGAGATCCACAGCTCAGGTGGGGGAATCTGTCCACAGGGCAACTATTAGTTGTGCACTCCACAAATCTGGCCTTTATGGAAGAGTGACAAGAAGAAAGCTATTGTTGAAAGAACGCCATAAGAAGTCTCGTTTGCATAAGGAAATGATTCCGGAGGGTTGCACTTCCAAACATCCTTTTATTGACAAGTGGTTGACAAGCTTCAAAAAAATTATTTGTCGAAGTTCAGCCATCTGGAATCATTTTACACAGCATGCGAGCTGGGCTAGCACCAAACTAGTGTGTGTGGGAATTAACCAGAGAATCACTCATTGGAGCAGCTTTTCTTGTTTCATTGAAGTCCTGTTTGCAGTTTGCAAAAATCCATGTGGGGGACACGACAAACATGTGGAAGAAGGTGCTCTGGTCAGATAAGACCAAAATTGAACTTTTTGTTGTGGTGGAAGACTAATGCCGCGTATACACGATCACTTTTTGTAATGAAAAAAAAACGACGTTTTATGTGATGAAACAAAACAACGTTTTTCAAACTTCATTTTCCAAAACGACGTTGCATACACACCATCGTTTTTCCAAAATGCTCTAGCAAAGCGTGGTGATGTACACCACGTTCGACGGCACTCTGTTCCATTGAAGCTCAGTCTCATAACTTGCCTCAGTTTTCAACATCGTTTTTCCCACACACCATCACTTTTTATGACACAAAAACAACGTTTTGAAAAACGACACAAAAAATTCAAGCATGTTCGAATTTTTTTTGGTCGTTTTTTTGAAGACATAAAACAACGTTTTGCCCACACACTGTGATTTTTAATGACGTTTTTGAAAACGTTGTTTTTTTCATCATAAAAAGTGATCGTGAAACATGGTGGTGGCAGCATCATGTTGCTTCTTCAGCAGGAGCTTCATGATACTCTGTGGGGCATAGCATATTACTGGCTTCCTTAACAGCTAGTTCCACCTGCCAGCCCCAATCCACAGTTCTTAGAAAAGTAAGTGTATCTGGCTCCATTAGCATCATTGCCCCCGGTTTTCTTTTTAATAAGCTGGTCTTTAATAATTTCATCATATAATCCAAATATGCAGGGTACTGCTAAGGCTGCTAATGGTCCAGATCCATTTTTCTCAACAGGGGATTGTCCTCTAATCCCCTGCTGTGCTAAGCAGAGCTGGTGGATGACAGGTCAGTGTTAGTTCCGCTTATACAGGGTGGACACAGACAGGGCCGGCCTTTGCGTTGTGCGGGTTGTGCGCCCGCACAAGGTGCCATGGAAACAGGGGCGCCGTGCATAGGGTTGCCACTTGCCACTTATTTTGCCCGGGTACACATTCCACTGTCCTGCGGCTTGTAGCAGCCGGATTTCTGTCTCGGGCGGCGCGCAAGATCTGCGCTGCGCTGGTGCCCTGTGATTGGCCGAACGGGCCATGTGCGATGTGCAGGGCGGGCCAGGAAGCAGATATGGGGGTCTGTGAATGGCTGTGCTGGTCATGTGTGGAGGCGTGGGCGGGGCTGCACTGTGGATACGATCATCGTGCCTGCTTGCTCCCGGAGTCCTGCCTCACGATGTGAGTCCTGCTCATCTGCTCTGTCAGCTTACCTCCCGCCTCTGTGTCACCCCCCCTCTCCTCTGTTATGTCACCCCCCCTCTCCTCTGTTGTGTCACCCCCCCTCTCCTCTGTTGTGTCACCCCCCCTCTCCTCTGTTGTGTCACCCCCCCTCTCCTCTGTTGTGTCACCCCCCCTCTCCTCTGTTGTGTCACCCCCCCTCTCCTCTGTTGTGTCACTCCCCCTCTCCTCTGTTGTGTCACCCCCCCCCCCTCTCCTCTGTTATGTCACCCCCCCTCTCCTCTGTTATGTCACCCCCCCTCTCCTCTGTTATGTCACCCTCCCCTCTGTTATGTCACCCTCCCCTCTGTTATGTCACCCTCCCCTCTCCTCTGTTATGTCACCCTCCCCTCTGTTATGTCACCCCCCCTCTCCTCTGTTGTGTCACCCCCCCCCCCCTCTCCTCTGTTGTGTCACCGCCCCTCTCCTCTGTTGTGTCACCCCCCCCCTCTCCTCTGTTGTGTCACCCCCCCTCTCCTCTGTTGTGTCACCCCCCCTCTCCTCTGTTGTGTCACTCCCCCCTCTCCTCTGTTGTGTCACCCTCCCCTCTCCTCTGTTATGTCACCCTCCCCTCTGTTATGTCACCATCCCCTCTCCTCTGTTATGTCACCCTCCCCTCTGTTATGTCACCCCCCCATCTCCTCTGTTGTGTCACCCTCCCCTCTCCTCTGTTGTGTCACCCTCCCCTCTCCTCTGTTGTGTCACGCCCCCATCTCCTCTGTTGTGTCACCCCCCCTCTCCTCTGTTGTGTCACCCCCCCTCTCCTCTGTTGTGTCACCCCCCCTCTCCTCTGTTGTGTCACCCTCCCCTCTCCTCTGTTGTGTCACCCCCCCTCTCCTCTGTTGTGTCACCCCCCCCTCTCCTCTGTTGTGTCACCCCCCCTCTCCTCTGTTGTGTCACCCTCCCCTCTCCTCTGTTGTGTCACCCTCCCCTCTCCTCTGTTATGTCACCCTCCCCTCTGTTATGTCACCCTCCCCTCTCCTCTGTTGTGTCACCCCCCCTCTCCTCTGTTGTGTCACCCTCCCCTCTCCTCTGTTGTGTCACCCTCCCCTCTCCTCTGTTGTGTCACCCCCCCTCTCCTCTGTTGTGTCACTCCCCCTCTCCTCTGTTGTGTCACCCTCCCCTCTCCTCTGTTATGTCACCCTCCCCTCTGTTATGTCACCCTCCCCTCTCCTCTGCTGTGTCACCCCCCCTCTCCTCTGTTGTGTCACCCTCCCCTCTCCTCTGTTGTGTCACCCCTCCCCTCTCCTCTGTTGTGTCACCCCCCCATCTCCTCTGTTGTGTCACCCTCCCCTCTCCTCTGTTGTGTCACCCCCTCCCCTCTGTTGTGTCACCCTCTCCCTCTGTTGTGTCACCCTCCCCTCTCCTCTGTTGTGTCACCCCCCCATCTCCTCTGTTGTGTCACCCTCCCCCTCTCCTCTGTTGTGTCACCCCCCCATCTCCTCTGTTGTGTCACCCTCCCCTCTCCTCTGTTGTGTCACCCCCCCCTCTCCTCTGTTGTGTCACCCTCCCCTCTCCTCTGTTGTGTCACCCTCCCCTCTCCTCTGTTGTGTCACCCCCCCTCTCCTCTGTTGTGTCACCCCCCCTCTCCTCTGTTGTGTCACCCCCCCTCTCCTCTGTTGTGTCACCCCCCCCTCTCCTCTGTTGTGTCACCCTCCCCTCTCCTCTGTTGTGTCACCCTCCCCTCTGTGTCACCCCCCCCTCTCTGTTGTGTCACCCTCCCCTCTCCTCTGTTGTGTCACCCTCCCCTCTCCCTCCCCTCTCCTCTGTTGTGTCACCCTCCCCCCCCTCTCCTCTGTTGTGTCACCCTCCCCTCTCTCCCCCTCTCTCACCCCCCCTCTCCTCTGTTGTGTCACCCCCCCCATCTCCTCTGTTGTGTCACCCTCCCCTCTCCTCTGTTGTGTCACCCTCCCCTCCCCTCTGTTGTGTCACCCTCCCCTCCCCTCTGTTGTGTCACCCCCCCCCTGTTGTGTCACCCCCCCTCTCCTATGTTGTGTCACCCTCCCCTCTCCTCTGTTGTGTCACCCTCCCCTCTCCTCTGTTGTGTCACCCTCCCCTCTCCTCTGTTGTGTCACCCTCCCCTCCCCTCTGTTGTGTCACCCTCCCCTCCCCCCCTCTGTTGTGTCATCCCCCTCTCCTCTGTTGTGTCACCCCCCCTCTCCTCTGTTGTGTCACCCCCCATCTCCTCTGTTGTGTCACCCCCCCCCATCTCCTCTGTTGTGTCACCCCCCATCTCCTCTGTTGTGTCACCCCCCCATCTCCTCTGTTGTGTCACCCCCCCCATCTCCTCTGTTGTGTCACCCCCCCTCTCCTCTGTTGTGTCACCCTCCCCTCTGTTATGTCACCCTCCCCTCTCCTCTGTTATGTCACCCTCCCCTCTGTTATGTCACCCCCCCTCTCCTCTGTTGTGTCACCCCCCCCTCTCCTCTGTTGTGTCACCCCCCCCTCTCCTCTGTTGTGTCACCCCCCTCCTCTGTTGTGTCACCCCCCTCTCCTCTGTTGTGTCACCCCCCCTCTCCTCTGTTGTGTCACCCTCCCTCTCCTCTGTTGTGTCACCCCCCTCTCCTCTGTTGTGTCACCCCCCCTCTCCTCTGTTGTGTCACCCCCCCTCTCCTCTGTTGTGTCACCCCCCCTCTCCTCTGTTGTGTCACCCCCCTCTCCTCTGTTGTGTCACCCCCCCCTCTCCTCTGTTGTGTCACTCCCCTCTCCTCTGTTGTGTCACCCCCCCCCTCCTCTGTTGTGTCAAACCCCCTCTCCTCTGTGTAAGCTTACCCCCTCCTCTGTGTCACCCACCCTCCACTGTCTCACCTACCGTCCTCTGTCTCACCCCCCCTCTTTGTGTAAGCTCACCCCCCGTCCTCTGTGTAAGCTTACCCCTCTCCTCTGTGTCACCCTCCCTCTCCTCTGTGTCACCCCCCTCTCCTCTGTGTCACCCCCCCTCTCCTCTGTGTCACTCCCCCTCTCCTCTGTGTCACCCTCCCTCTTCTCTGTCTCACCCCCTCATCTTTGTCTCACCCCCTCTTCTCTGTCTCACCCCCTCTCCTCTGTCTCATCTACCCTCCTCTGTGTAAGTTTACCCCCCTCCTCTGTGTCCCCCCCCTCCTCTGTCTCACCCCCCTCCTCACTCTCTCTTAGCCCCTCGCTCACCTCCTCTATCCCACCCACCACTCTTTCTCTTATCCCCCACCAACTCACCCAACCCCCGCTTTCCCACCCCTCTCACCTCCTCCTCTCTCCCACCCACCACTCTTTAATCCCCCCTCTCTCTCTCTCATCCTCACCCCCACCAACTCACCCCCTCTCTCTCTCTCCCCCCTCGCCCACTCTTTTTCTAATCTCTCTCTCCCTCTCTCTTCTCTCTCTTTCTCTCTCCTTTTCTCTCCTCCCCCCACCTCTTTCCATCCTCAGGGGGTGGCTGCATGGGGCCCCAATAATTGCTAACAGCAGCCCTGTGAGTGAGTGAACCAGTTTGGATGTGTCCTGAATCCTGTGTCCTGCCGGTACACTTCTCCACACAATTAAAGGAAGGAAAACGATACTACAGTAGAGGAGCTCCACCCACAAACTTCGTCTCCCACACTTCCTGGCTCAAAGCGTCTCTCGGTAAGGCAGTCTAATGGGGGGTCTTTCACGGGGAAGGGGACACTGATGGGTGGGTTCCCTGATCTAATCAAGCGGGGACCGATATAAGGTAAAGGGAGTCCTGGTGGAGTACAAGGCCCAGCATTTTACTATAGGAGGCATTGGTGGACTACAAGGCCCAGCATTTTACTATAGGAGGCATTGGTGGACTACAAGGTGCAGCATTTTACTATAGGAGGCATTGGTGGGACTAAAATGCTGGGTCTTGTAATCCACCAATACCTGCTATAGTAAAATGCTGGACCTTGTAGTCCATCAATGGATCTATAGTAAAATGCACCAATGCTGTAGTGTCAGTGTGTAGCGGTCAGTGTGTAGTGTATTGTGTAGCGGTCAGTGTGTATTGTGTAGCAGTCAGTGTGTAGCGGCCTGGGGTGGGGGGGGCTCCACAGGATTAGCTCGCACAGGGCGCCTGAACACCTAAGGCCGGCCCTGGACACAGACACAGCCCACTCAGCTCTATGGGTAGTCAAATGTAAACAGACTGGCATTCCGCTTACACCTGACTGCCCTCTGATCCGATGCGGCCAGATAGATGGAAAGGATCCCCTTCCGTTTTGGCTGGATCAGATCAGAATAGAGGTGGACGGGTGTAAACAGGGCACAAGTCTGCATAAATCTGCCGCTCTATATAGGGTAATGGAAGGACTAATCTGACCTGCCTAAAAAATGGACAGGCGGACAAAATCTGACTGCTGCTGTGAAATGGGCCTCACCCTATCTGCTAAAACAAACCCAGGCCACTGTAGCATTTGTAGCTGGCTTAACCCCTTCCATACAGGGCATTTTCACCCCCTTCCTGCCCAGACCAATTTTTAGTTTTCAGCGCTGGTGCACTTTGAATGACAATTGCGCGGTCATGCAACACTGTACCCAAACTAAATTTTTATGTCCCCCCCCCCCACAAATAGAGCTTTCGTTTGGTGGTATTTGATCATCTCTGCGATTTTTATTTTTTGCGCTATAAACACAAGAACAGCGACAATTAAAAAAAAAACACATTTGCGATTTTTTATTGTGGCGAACACATCGAACACTTTTGATAAGTTTTTGGGACCATTCACATTTATACAGCGATTAGTGCTATAAATATGCATTGATTACTGTGTAAATGTGACTGGCAGGGAAGGGGTTAACCACTAAAGGGCGCTGAAGGGGTTAATATATTTCCTAAGGTGTGTTCTAGCTGTAGGGGGGAGGGGACTCACAAGAGGAGGAGACCGATCGGTGTTCCTCTGTACTGGGAACACACATCAGTCTTCTCACCGCTGACAGGAGGTGGATCTGTTTACACACACAGATCCACACTCAAGCAGTGAACAACTGCAATCACGGGTGCCCGTCGGCAATCGTGGCCACCGGGCACCCGCGCCGGGTCACGAGCGGTGCCGTGGCCTAGATCACCGGGAACACAGGACGTCATATGATGTCCTGTGACGTCCTGAAATTTCTTAAAAATTTAGTTTTTCGGGTTGTAAAAAATGATCGTGTGTGGGCTAAAATGACGTTAAAAACTACCTTTTAAACCCACACATGCTCAGAAGCAAGTTATAAAACGGAGCTTGAATGGAACTTCCCCTTTAGAGTGCCGTTGTATGTGTTGTACGTCACCGTGCTTTGCTCATCATTTTTTTGAAAAACGATGGTGTGTGGGCAACGTCGTTTTTAATGATGAAGTTGGAAAAACTTTGTTTTTTTCCATGATGAAAAACTTTGTTTTTTCCCATGCCGAAAAGTGATCGTGTGTACGCGGCATTAGTCTTCTGAACCTAGGGTTGTCACCTCATCCCTTTAAACCCAAACACATATGAATTACACAGGTTCTGAGGGTAATATAATGCAGATAGGGCACCCAGTGAGTTTAATTACCACCCTAATCAGCCATAGAACCTGTGTAATTAATATTTGTTTGGGTTTAAAGGGATGAGGTGGCAACCCTATCTGAACCTGATGAGTTAAGTAGCAAGGCCCTCTGTATCTCAGATGAGGTCCTATCCAGGATAGATGCTAGTAAGTATATTGCAAATTGTTTGGAGACATCAGGGCACTGCAGGCTCAGCAGCATGCAGCAGAAATGTCTCTGGAGGTTGCACACAGGGCTCAAGTGTCCATTGCCATTGTTGTGTCTCAGCAGTGCAGACAGACTGTTAACAGGTCACAATCTTTATTAATCATACCAACCTTCTGCTCTAACACCTCCTACTTTCCAGTGGCGGCCTGTCCATAGGGGCGCCTGGGCGCCGCCCCCCCCCCTTTAGTCACAAAAAATTTAAAATAAATAAAAAAAACGGGCCCTTAAAGAATTTTTATTTTCCTTAAAATGTCGTTTTTACTTATACTAACTGCAGTGATGGCGGTCCATTTATAGAGGGCGCTGCAGCGCCGCCAGCTCTTGCAAATAACATACATTCATGCATTGCATGAATGTATGTTATTGTTGCCAGCTGCCGCTGGTCTATTTAGATGGCCGGACCTTGGGCGCCTGCTACCTGAATAACGGCAGCTGGTTGGCTGTGCGGAAGTGCCTATCAGAGCCAGCGGCTCTGATAGTCTTTTCGAGTATAGCCCTCGGCTCCTGGAAGGTCTATCCTCGGAACGTATGGGGAATGTGTTTCTTTGGATAAGACTGACGGCCGTCTCAGCCAATCAGGTTCCTGGATTTTGGTAACCTTATTGGCTGAAGTGTCACCAAGGAGGGAGAAGACATCGAGGGACGTCAAGTGAGAAAGGTAAGTGCATTTTACAGGGCACAGAGGCGACAAAGGGCACAGTGGCATCAATGGGCACAGTGGTGACAAAGGGCACAGTGGTGACAATGGGCACAGTGGCAACAATTAAAGGGCACAGTGACATGCACAGTGGCAACAATGGGCACAGTGGTGACAATGGGCACAGTGGCAACAATTAAAGGGCACAGTGACATGCACAGTGGCATCAATGGGCACAGTGGTGACAATGGGCACAGTGGCAACAATTAAAGGGCACAGTGACATGCACAGTGGCAACAATGGGCACAGTGGCAACAATTTAAGGGCACAGTGGTGACAATCGATGGCACAGGGGCTGCGTTTGATGGCATGGCACAGTGGCTGCGTTTGATGGCATGGCACAGTGGCTGCGTTTGATGGCACAGTGACTGCATTTGATGGCATGGCACAGTGGTGACAATTAATGGCACAGTGGCTGCGTTTGATGGCATGGCACAGTGGTGACAATTGATGGCACAGTGGCTGCATTTGATGGCATGGCACAGTGGTGACAATTGATGGCACAGTGGCTGCGTTTGATGGCATGGCACCGTGGAGACAATTAATGGCACAGTGGCTGCGTTTGATGGCATGGCACAGTGGAGATAATTGATGGCACAGTGGCTGCATTTGATGGCATGGCACAGTGGTGACAATTGATGGCACAGTGACTGCGTTTCATGGCATGGCACATTGTTGACAATTGATGACACAGTGACTGTGTTTGATGGCATGGCACAGTGGTGACAATTGATGGCACAGTGGCTGCATTTGATGGCATGGCACAGTGGCTGCGTTTGATGGCATGGCACAGTGGAGACAATTGATGGCATGGCACCGAGGAGACAATTGATGGCACAGTGGCTGCGTTTGATGGCATGGCACAGTGACTGCATTTGATTGCATGGCACAGTGGTGACAATTGATGGCACAGTGGCTGCGTTTGATGGCATGACACAGTGGTGACAATTGATGGCACAGTGGCTGCATTTGATAGGCACAGTGAGGCTGCAATTATTTTTTATTTTTTATCGTTTGCGCCCCATCCCCCCCCCCCCCCCCCCCCAAAACATTTGAGCACCAGCCGCCACTGCTACTTTCTCTTAAAGCTCTTAAAACAGAAATTGATGGCACAGTGGCTGCATTTGATGGCATGGCACAGTGGTGACAATTGATGGCACAGTGGCTGCGTTTGATGGCATGGCACCGTGGAGACAATTGATGGCACAGTGGCTGCGTTTGATGGCATGGCACAGTGGAGATAATTGATGGCACAGTGGCTGCATTTGATGGCATGGCACAGTGGTGACAATTGATGGCACAGTGACTGCGTTTGATGGCATGGCACAGTGTTGACAATTGATGACACAGTGACTGTGTTTGATGGCATGACACAGTGGTGACAATTGATGGCACAGTGGCTGTGTTTGATGGCATGGCACAGTGGCTGGATTTGATGGCATGGCACAGTGGTGACAATTGATGGCACAGTGGCTGCGTTTGATGGCATGACACAGTGGTGACAATTGATGGCACAGTGGCTGCATTTGATAGGCACAGTGAGGCTGCAATTATTTTTTATTTTTTATCGTTTGCGCCCCATCCCCCCCCCCAAACATTTGAGATTTGAGACATGGCACAGTGTTGACAATTGATGACACAGTGACTGTGTTTGATGGCATGGCACAGTGGTGACAATTGATGGCACAGTGGCTGCGTTTGATGGCATGGCACAGTGGCTGCGTTTGATGGCATGGCACAGTGGAGACAATTGATGGCATGGCACCGTGGAGACAATTGATGGCACAGTGGCTGCGTTTGATGGCATGGCACAGTGACTGCATTTGATTGCATGGCACAGTGGTGACAATTGATGGCACAGTGGCTGCGTTTGTTGGCATGACACAGTGGTGACAATTGATGGCACAGTGGCTGCATTTGATAGGCACAGTGAGGCTGCAATTATTTTTTATTTTTTATCGTTTGCGCCCCCCCCCCCAAAACATTTGAGCACCAGCCGCCACTGCTACTTTCTCTTAAAGCTCTTAAAACAGAAATGCCATTATTATTTTTTTAATGGCAATGCACAGAACATAGAAAATACACAACACAGGTAAACACAGTTATCAACAAGCACATGACATCTCCTTTTAGGAATCTCTCCATGGCACCTGCCTTGTTAGTAACATAAGATCCAAAATGTACTTTTGGAAAAGCAATTATTTTCTCAGCGACTTCCATCCTATGGCCAGAAGGGTTGCAATTCTCACAAACTATAGTTGCAACCTCCGTATCACCATCTAGTTTAGAAAGAACACTTTAGGGTTATACACGCACACACCAAAAGCTATATGTTTATGGTTCACTCTTCCAGACCCAACAAATGTCCACCCTGTCCAACCCCCTCACAGTTTTTGAGGAAAAGATGGCTTTTCGCAAGGTAACTCAGCAGAACAAATTGGCTTAGGCCAATACACATTTATTTATTTTTTGTTCAACCAACTGGTTGACTGGAAAAAAAACTCATATATCCCCACAACCATACAAGCAAAGTTGATGCTGTTATCTTCCCTGCTGCACTATTGTATTCTGACTTCCCATTGTCACAATACACTGAACAGCACTGTGGCCATTGGCCACATAAGCTGATCAAATGCTGATTTTCCAGCAGGACCATTTGATTTAACTGGCAACTGGGTTGTGTTGACCAGACAGGGTTACTTACATCCCAAAATTAAATATGTGTATACTTGGCCTTAGAAAGCCTCCCCCCTCAGACTGAAGGGCGCAAACCAAGGACTCCAGACAAGCAATGTCACCACATGGCCTGAAAATCTCCGTACAAACAGCACAGCCAAGTAGATAACAAAGAGTACCACATAAAACACCTGACATATAAGTATTGTACTGAACTAAAACAGACATCTTTATAAATTATTTGTATAGTCAAACATTGGTAGTCATGAACTCACAGTGAATGTGGTTTTCATTTGAGAAAGTTCATTTATTCCAGAATCAAATGTTAAAAGCAAATGTTTTTTAAAGTACTTTTAAATTTTAAACAACATTTGTCTTGTCATTAGATGTATTGATGATAATTGTAGTTCCAAAATCTACTAGTGTATGACCAGCTTTCCATTCCACTTATAAAATAATAGAGATGGGCCAAATGACCCCCTGTTCAGTTCGCGACAGAACTTTCAAACATCGCAAAAATTCGGAAACCGAATAACAAACCCCATTAAAGTCTATGGGACCCGAACTGGAAAAATCAAAAGTGGCCATTTTGACAGCTTATGCAAGTAATTGGGAATACAATGGTTATGGGGGTCTGGGTACTGCCCTGGGGGACATGTATCAATAAAAAGTTTGTAAAAAATATTGTTTTTAAATGAGCAGTGATTTATTGGTGCTTTAAGTGTCATACCTCCCAACTTTTTGAGATGGGAATGAGGGACACCTATCAGCAAAAGTATGCCATGTGTTGTTGAGTGGGGGGGGAGGGGTTCCGCGCATCTGAGTTGTTGAGCAGGGGGGGGGTTCCGCGGATCGGAGTTGTTGAGCGGGGACCGCTGGATTTACCGCGAGTGCCAGTAATCGTGGGGGGGGGGGGCAAATCGGACTTCAACAGGGACTTCAACCCTGATCGCGGGACCGCGGGATTTACCGCGAATCGTGGGACATTTACGCGAATAGCGGTAATCGCAGGGGGGCGGAATCAGACTTCAAAAGGGACTTCAACCCTGATCGCGAGACCGCGGGATTTACCGCGAATCGCTGAACACTCCCGCGAAATCCGGGACGGTTCGGAGGTGTGAAGTGTTACTAAACCCAGTAATATGAAAATAGTTCACCTGCCCCCCCACAGCTTATAAATCTTCTTGTTACATTAACATACTGCCACTATATACCTTTTTGGCTGATCTGTATACCATGGTAATGTGACAAACTGCAGGGTCTGCCCGAGTGCTGAGTGTTCAGGTAGGAGGAGATTTCCACTACAGTCTGTGTCCTCATGCTGTTTTGGGAGGCAGAACATCCATTAATTAAGATGTGAAATCCCACCCTCTGTGTTCTTTTTTAATTACCGGGCATGGAGGAGGAGGGAGGGACTGGGCTGTCATTTAGGATCTGTATACATGCCCAAAGTGTAGTGTCAATACAATGTAACCTGAAAAGCTCAGCTCAACAAGAAAATGTTCTCTTCAGCAATAGAGATCCTCCTCCTCCCTGCAGGAGGGGGTAGGATCTGTGCATACAGGTTCAAAGATTCTTTTTTTTCACAATAGAGAGGATTAAACCCCTTAAGTTCCACAGTGAATATAACAAGCATGCTATTCTGCATATACAGACAGATTTTACTGTTGTGTGGGTTAGTAACAAGTGAAAGCATCAAAATGAAAAATAACAATAAAAATGATCAATTCCTTTAAATATAATGCATGGGACATCCCCTTAATCTGCCTGTAATGTGGTACATCTGTATCATGTACAGAACCTGCTGTACATGTAGAAATGTTAATTGTGTACTAAAAAAAATCGACCTTTCCTCCAAATCGACCTTTCCTCTTAAAAAGCAGACCCACATGAACATGTGTAGAATGAGATCAGCATTTTTGTTTTCCAATTTATCAAACATTACGCTGTATAGATGCTTGCAGGAAGCTCTTCCTTGGGCGGCTCTTGGTCTAGCTGACTTGGAAAGACCATGGAGCAGACACATAATATACTGGTAGGGGTTATTTCTGCCAAGTGGTTTTGGCCTTTCTTGAATAGTTTGTGAAAATAAAAAACGAACTCTGGGACTCAGCTCAGTAATGAACAAAACCTCTTTTTCATATAGTATAGTTCATTAGCACAAGGTTTTGGACTTGTAGTCCTTGTCAGGTGTTGTCTGAGCAGAGTCAATGGCAAGATCTGGTCTGGTCTGCTGGGCCATTGTATGCTTCTCACTGACAACACTAAGGCTGGCCATAGACGGTTAGAATCTCTAAAGGTTTAGCAGGAACTGGCCAAGATTCGATCCTTTTTTGTACCTGTGTAATATATATTTTAGCAATACATGTCAGCAGGGTTTTTTTTCAGCAGGAACGCGGGGGAACACAGTTCCGGCACCTCCAGCTCTGAATGTATGTAATGGCAAGGGGTGCTGGGGTGTACTGGAGGGTCTATTAATGCTGGCTGCTGGGGGATCTATTGTTGCTGGGGAGGTTAGTTGTTGCTGGTAGAGGATCTATTGTTGTTGGAGGGCTCTTACGCTACTGGGAGACAATCGTTACTGGGAGACATCAACTGTTGAAGGAGGGGTCTATTGTTGTTAGCTGGTCAGAGTCTATTGTTGCTGGCTACAGGTGATCTTTTTTACTTCCTATCATATACAAATTACATAGCACCACAAATTGATACTTGGTTCTGAATTCATTACTGAGAGGTGGATAGGGGGTGGAACCAAGGAATGGTGTTTAGAGGTTGGTAGGGAGTGGAACCAAGGAATGGTGCTCATAGGTGGATAGGGAGTGGAACCAAGGAATTGTGCTCGGAGGTGGGTAGGGAGTGGAACCAAAGAATGGTGCTCAGAGGTGGAACAAAGGAATGGTGCTCAGAGGTGGGTAGGGGGTGGAACCAAGGAATGGTGCTCGTAGGTTGGTAGGGAGTGGAACCAAGGAATGGTGCTCGTAGGTGGGTGGGGAGTGGAACCAAAGAATGTTGCTCAGAGGTAGGTAGGGGGTTGTTAAAAGGTGGGGGAGAGAAGACAATTTTGACGGAGGGGACATTTTCCTCTAACACGTGTCATGCGATATGTCAAAAGTCTCTTCTCCCAGGCGTTCAGTTCCCAATATACAGACATAGGTTTCCTTCATTATTATGATGTTTTATTCTTCAAGACAGAACAGCAAACAGTCAATACTTACATATTTGGCAGCTGGTAAAACATGGCAGGATGGTACTTCAGAATGTTTCAGAAGGAGGAAGATGGATGTTAAGATGGTACAATCTGTCTCCTGGGAGAGCCCTCCAGCATGGTGGGGTCTCCTACCTCCATCTTCTCTGTAGGGTCGTGACCCCAGAGCTTCCCAGCTAGCTACTCACATCACATGTCTCTTATACTGTTTAAAAGCCATGCTCAGCACAATTCCTTTTTGGAACAGCTCCAAGAAAGGTGACAAGCTTGTGTCTCAAATGTAACACCCACTTGTATATATTAAGCAAAACATCTCCGCCCACCTTCTTGACATAGAACTCCAAAAATACATGTAACCTACACAGATGTAGTGTCCTATAACTGACTTTGTCTGTCCTCAAGCTACCTCAAAATGGCCATGTTTAAATATTGTTCTCAGAAACTTTTATCACATAAAATCTAATAAATTTAAAATCTAACAGGGGTGGAACCAACGAATGGTGCTTAGAGATAAGTAGAGGGTTGGAACCAAGGAATGGTGCTTGGAGGTGGGTAGGGGGTGCACACAACAGGTGACTTGGAAGTAGGGAGTTCCTTGCACATATTCTATGAGAAAAAAAGCCCTGCAAGTCAGTGATTAAGGGTACCACGTATTGCATCTCCTTTAGGTGGTCTACTACAATTGCTTTTTCTCAGATAAATAATTTCCCCATGGATAAAGTTTTACAGTAATTGAGAATTCAGCAGCAAAAGTATTATTGTCTGACCAACTTAGATTAATTTCCTTTCTTCCTTTCATGTGCATTCTGACTATTCAAATAAAATAAATGGACATTATTTTCAGCAGTTTCTGCCAGAACTTAAATTCTTAATTGGAAATGGATAAATCTGAGGTTGCATAATTACTTATCCACGGTAAAACTTGCTGATTTTGTAAGTGGAAGATAATGTAAAATGCACTGTCACAGACACCTACTCTGATCTGACAAAGACCTTCGAGGGGACGTATAAAAAATGCAACAAGAAAGAAATAGATTAACACTGGTTCATCGTTAGAAATGTCTGTAGGGTCAGTAATGGCCTGACCAAAATTATAAGCTTCCTTTTCTGTGCAAAGCTCTGGAGAAAACCCATTTAGCATAAATAAATGATCTTATGTGTAATATACCGATTACTTCAGCGAGCAAAGGATCCGTATTATGCATGGCTAGAATTGGTCACTTTGAAGAATAATTAGAAATTCTTTCACAGTACAATTACACAGGAGACATAATGCAACATTGAAGACTGAAACATAGTGCTATTTATCAAAATTTACAGCAGCGATAGATGGCTTCTTTGTGCAGTGTTCCTTACCTTTATAAATGGAGGGGCATAAAGAATAGCCAGCATTGCACCTTTGCTCTGTGGGTCCTAGTCATAGATGTGTGTGCACAGGGTGTGCCAGGTGTGCCTGGGCACACCCTAATCACCCTGTGCTGAGCAGATTTCCCCTGCTGCTTGGCTGCAGAGAAAGAGACTGGTAAATCTCTGTCCCCAGTCCCTTTCCCTATCTCAAAAGTAAGACATCAGGGTCTGTTAGGTCTGTTTAGACCCCTGATATTTAATCAAAACGCCCAATGGGGCTCCTAAAGAATTGTAAAAAATAATAATTGTAAATTCATAAAATAAACTACTGACACCAATCTCTGCCCTACTGACATCTTCAACTGCTCTACTGGCACTGTCACTTGCTATAACTATATATATATTATTTACACACATGTGTGTTTGAGCTATGGGTGCACCCCCTAATCCAATAGACTGCGCACACCTATGGTCCTAGTACAGCAATGATGTCATTCCATGTGAAATGCGATGACCTCATCAGACATCACTCACATTGATGTAAGTGCCTATGTGCATAGGGAGCCATATCACACATAGGTTCAGCATGTAGAGAGCTCCAGATCTACGCAAAGACTCCATGACAGTCACACTTTAGCATTGCCCACCCTCTGGAATAGCGTTGACCTGTATCGTTGGTAGATCCATCAGTGAGAATATTTTAATTCCCCATCCCCCAATTGATCCCCCAATAAAGAATGTAGCAGTCTAATTAAACAACTAACACATTTTTCTTGTAAAAAGTCAAACTTTCTTGGTAAAAAGAAGTGTTGCTGCCCCGCAACTTGTCACAGTATTCTGCTATGTCAACAAGAATCATTTAGTGCTGACTCAGCAGCGGCTGGTCCATAAGGGGCGCAGGGGTGCCGCCCCTCTAGCTGGCATGTGGGGCGCCCGACTCATTATTAGAGCCTGAGGCAGATGGGTAAATATAGCCCTACAGCACAGGGCTCACAGCACTGACAGCACCCCTTCCCACAGCACGGGGCTCACAGCACTGAGAGCACCCTTCTTCCCCCCACGGGAGGGCCGACATAGGGCTCACAGCACACCCCCCCCCCACAGGAAGTCACTCCACTGACAGAACCTCCCCCTCCCACAGCACGGGGCTCACAGCAGTCAGAGTCCCCCCATGTGGGAAGTCCGGCATGGGGTTTGCTCCACTGACACCACCTCCCCCCTTCCCACAGCACAGGGCTCACAGCACCCCCCACACGGGGGTCTGGCACTCACTTACCGTGCTGTGAAAAGGATCGTCCTGTGTCTTCTCTCACCCCCACAGTGCGGACAGCAGCGGTGGCGGAGGTGTCCGCTCCTAATGCTTCCTCTGCTTGCCAAAGTGCCGCTAGGCATCCAATAGGATCACATGGCACTTTGGCCAATTGGGAAACAGGTCTCACCGTCCTGTCTGATTTGCGGGGAGACACTGTAGAGTGAAAAATTGTGAAAATTCATTTGTTATGGTCACAAAATTGGGTGGGATTGGGGCGCACTCTCTGCGCCCCAAGCCCACCCTTTTTTAAGCCTATTAGAGCCTCAGGCTCTAATCAGGTGCTTACAATTTTCTCCATGTGTCGGGCATCATGAATGGGGCTGAGCCGACAATGCACATACTGCTACTGGTATGTGCCCTTTTTGTGTCTTCCTCCTCTCCTTTCTTTTTGTTTTAATACAATTTTTCTTATATTTCAGAGATTCATTGTTATTGCTTTGTCAAATGCACTTTTTTATTTAAAAAAAAGTAAAATGTGCTCCAGCAACTAGATTAGACTGCAATACAGTCCAGACATTAGGTGAAATGCAAAGGACGTTTGTTGAAAATCCTGGTGATCATATATAGCGTCATCTTTTCTTCTCTGCAGGATCTTTATTTCTTGCAATTTTGTACAATGTTCTCTGTTCAATAATACTACATGGCTCAGTTTTATGGAAAAGTCATCAGCAGAAAAGCAGAACTGTACTGTATCTGTAAGATATCAGAGAATATTCTTCAGAGAGGGTTGTCATGAAACTCATCACTTCTGCTCCTTTCCTGCCTCCCTTGACATGTGCACCAGCCTGGAACAACTCTGTGTCTGTGTACAGAGAACCGCTAGCATTATCCTCCTCATACATTTCAATAAATACAATGCACAATATTCTTAACACAGGATAACACACACAAAGCCAGCAAAATGTATTTAGATTAACCTGTCGGGGTGTTCCTAAGAAGCAGGGCTCTAAGAAAAGGTTGATGCTAGTTAACAGTCACGGCTAGAAAGAAATAGGGATCTCAAACTGTGATTCCGTGTCCTGTAATTACAGGTGGGTGGAACAAATGCTTCTCAAATGTGGAGCTTGCTGTACTGCAAGGAAACCGCCACCTCCTGCCTCAGCCTGATTGCATGATGATTCAAGTTCTGTGACTTTCCTGCTAGCTGTTCAACTGCTGGCAAGTCACATACCTGCAGAATATCATCATATTTTCTTGCAATATTCTTGGCACTATCATCTTAAAGCTGGCATTGATTTTCCTGATATACAATAAATAACATCTGATATGTTCTGTGTAATGATGTGTATGCTTTGTTATACTTCAAGTTCAATTGTTATACCCAGTAGTGTTGCTCACGAATATTCGCATTACGAATATTCGTTACGAATATTGCATATTCGAGTATTAGCGAATAAATCGAATATCGCGGTGAATATTCGCTATTGCGAATATTCATATTTTTTCAAATTTATTTTTAAAACAGATCACATCCTAGTGATCTCCATCGACGTCTAAAAGCATTGCTGGTATGATTAGAGACCCTGGCCTGAGTAGCTGAGGCGATCCTTTTATGTTGCCGAATATTCGCAATGCGAATATTCGTATTACGAATATTCGCAAATACTTTCTCTGCCCTTCTGTGTTTTGTGTATATATAAAAAAAAAAAAAAAAATTAGCTTTAGTTTAGTCATATAAGTTTGTGTAAGTAGAGTTAGTATTTAGTGCATATTAGTTTAGTAATCCAGGAAATGATCTCTGTTTTCGCGTGGTGACGAGAATTTCGCAATCAATTTCGCATTAGCGAAATTTCGCAAAAAAATTGTTTTGATAAGATATCACGAATATTCGATATTAACGAATATTTCACAAATATTCTTCTATATATTCGTGAAATATCGCAAAATCGAATATGGCGTATTTTGCTCAACACTGATACCCAGTTCCTTATCTTGTTAGGAAACAGTTAACAGTTTTGGTCATGTGATCTGGGGGTGGGGATCTGTGGTCAGTTCTAAGATGGAGACTACTGAATAAAGACCAAGCTCATGTTCAAGCTCATGCTGTCTGCCTATCCTTCATGCTAAATCTTTACATGGTACCAGAAGTGTGGAACAGAAGAGTCATGGCAGCATACAGCAACACAAAGAACATTCCATCCCTGGATTTGGAATCAGGAAATGTGTCTGAAAACTGGTCACAGTGGAGAGAGCTGATTGAGCTTGTGTTTGCAGGGCCAGATGCAGAGAGATGGTCTGACCAGCAGAAATCAGCTCACTTTCTGATTTGTGTGGGACAAAAAGGACGTGATGTGTGCAGAGCATGGCAAGCATGTGGGGACATCACTGCAGAGGACAAAAAGAAACCAGAGGTACTGTTTGCAAAGTTTGAGGCCTACTGCAACCCAAGGAGAAACTCCACAGTGCAAAGGAAACTGTTTTATGAGAGGAAGCAGTGTGGAGGTGAGTCTCTGGATGAATGGGTGACACAGCTGCGCTTGCTTGCCAAAGACTGCGCTTTCTATGATGCTGGAGATATGATCAAAGACCGCATTCTGATGGGCAGTAAGTTTAAGGAAGTTCAAGAAAAGCTGCTGCAGGAAGAAGACTTAAATCTTGAGAAAGCCATAAGGATTGCCAGAGCATATAAAATGTCAAGAAAGGACATGCAGGTATTGGAAGGAACACCGCTCCAGATTAATGCTATAGATAATCACAGCAGCAGATATGGGCAAGAAAGAACACACACAGGAGTAAAGGGCACCTATGGCCCTGGGACAAGTAACACACAAGCAGCGTGTGGATATTGTGGAAACATGCACCACAAAAAAAGTGTCTGTCCAGCAAGGGGGCA
This sequence comes from Rana kukunoris, assembly GCA_029574335.1. Lineage (NCBI taxonomy): Eukaryota > Metazoa > Chordata > Amphibia > Anura > Ranidae > Rana > Rana kukunoris. Next base: position 551,413,353 of record CM056049.1, read on the forward strand.
GATATGCAATAGATCAGGGGTCTCAAACTCAAATTACCTGAGGGCCACAAGACACGTTTTCATATCCCATGGGGAGCCGCATGCAAACTTTCAAACTTCAAAAACAGTACTGGTGTCAGCGAACGTATTATTAACCCCAAGCACTGGTTTTAGCGGACACATTATTAACCCTCAGCACTGGTGTCAGCGGAAAAATTATTAACCCCCAGCACTGATGTCAGGGGACACATTATTAACCCCCAGCACTGATGTCAGCGGACACATTATTAAACCCTAATATTGGTGTCAGCAAACACATTATTAACCCTGACCACTGCACTGCACACGGACCACTGCACACGGAACACTGCACACGGACCACTGCACACGGACCACTGCACACGGACCACTACACTGCACACTGCCGACAGACCACTACACTGCCGACAGACCACTACACTGCCGACAGACCACTACACTACACACTGACCACTCACCATCATGGCACAGCACATCAAGGCTCACAGCCCAGCAAATTAGGGCACAGCACATCAGGGCACAGCACATCAGGGTACAGGGCACAGCATATCAGGGTACAGCACATCAAGGCACAGAGCCCAGCAAATAAGGGCACATGGCACAGCACATCAGGGCACAGGGCACAGCACATAAGGGTACAGGGCACATGAGGGCACAGGGCACATCAGGGCACAGCGCACATCAGGGTACAGGGCACAGCACATCAGAGCACAACAGGGTACAGGGCACAGCACATAGGGGTACAGCACAACAGGCCACATCAGGGTACAGAGCACAGCACATCAGGACAGGACATATCAGGACAAGGCACATGGCACATCAGGGTACAGGACATGGCACATCAGGGTACAGGGCACATGAAACAGCACATCAGGGTACAAAGCCCAGCAAATCAGTGTACATGGCACACATCAGGGCACATGGGGCATATCAGGGCACATGAGAGCACATCAGGCACAGCACATCAGTACAGGGCACATGGCACTACAGGGCACAGGGTACCCTGATGTACAGAGCCCAGCACATCAGGGCCCTTTTAGGGTACATGAGGCACATCAGGGTACATGAGGCACATGGCACATCAGAGCACATCTGGGTACCTGGGGCACATGGCATATCAGGGTACATGGGGTACATCAGGGCACAATCAGAGCACATCAGGCATACCTCCCAACGAAGTTGTTGAGCCGAGGGGGGTCCGCAGATCATAGTTGATAAGCGGGGGGGGGTCCGCGGATCTGAGTTGTTGAGCGGGGGAGGTTCCGCGGATCGGAGTTGTTGAGCCGGGGGGTTCGCAGATCAAAGTTGTTGAGCGGGGGGGTTAACGGCTCAGAGTTGTTTAGGGGGGGGTCCGCAGATCAAAGTTGTTTAGGGGGGGGTTCCACGGCTTGGAGTTGTTAAACGGAGATTTACCGCGAATCGCGGGGATTTAACGCAAATCGCGGGAAATTTACCGCGAATCCCGGGGCTTTATCGCGAATCGCGGGGATTTGCCGCGAATCGCGGGGATTTACCGCGAATCGCGGGAAATTTACTGCGAATCGCGGGAAATTTACCGCGAATCGCGGGGATTTGTCGCAAATCGCGGGGATTTGCCGCGGGCCATTAATTACCGGTCCGCGGGCCGGTACTTTGAGACCCCTGCAATAGATGCAAGAAAAGAGGACATTTTGCCAAGGTTTGTAATCTGTCTTCACAAACTGGAAGGCCAAAAACACGTTCTGTACACACCATAGAGGACAATGATGACAATGCAGGGTCAGACTGCACTCCAATATATCTTGCAGCATTACAAAAACCACATCAGTCTGCAGATGAAGCAACTGTAACATTACAGATAGGTGCTAGCAAAACTCCAATTACTTTCAAAATAGATACAGGAGCACAAGTGAATTGTGTACCAAGCCACATATACCTGGAACACCTCAGTAATGAATCCCCCTTAGAGACTCAAGACCTACCCAGGGGCGGACTGACAACTCATGGGGCCCCCGGGCAATAGAAGATTATGGGGCCCCTGGGCTTACAGATGGCCACCAAGCCAGGTGGCAGTACAGAGGCTGGGCAGCTAAAATCTCAGGATTTTTACATCAAAAGCATGTAGGTTTTGGACATATCAGGGACAGATGTAAAAAAAACACAGATTTTTACATACTGTCCCTGGTTTTAATGAGCCTGGCAACCCTGATGGGGCCCCCTAGTGGCATGGGGCCCTCGGGCAGTGCCCGAGTTCCTCAATGGTCAGTCCACCCCTGGACCTACCGAAACTAATGGGATATGGTGGTGAAAAGCTGAAAGTAATGGGTCGCTGTCATGCAAAATGTTCATACAAGGGATCTGAAAAGGTTTTACAATTGTTTGTGATAGAAACTCAAGCCCCAGCCGTGCTAGGTCTCAGAACAAGTAAAGAGATTGGACTTGTGAAGATCATAATGACTGTGGATGGTGGGCACAGAGGGCTGACAGAGGCTGACATTAAACGTGAGCACTGTGATCTATTCAAGGGCCTGGGGTGCCTCCCGGGTGTAAGCCGCATACGTATAAAAGAGGGGGCACAGCCTATCATTCACGCCCCAAGAAGAATACCTTTAACTCTTGTGGATAAAGTCAGACAAGAACTCACTAGGATGGAAAAGCTGGGGGTAGTAAAAAAGGTCACGGAACCATCGGAATGGGTCAGTTCTATGGTTGTGGTGGAGAAGAAGAATACAGGTGCAATTCGTATATGCATTGACCCACGTGATTTGAACAAAGTCATAATGAGAGAACACTACAAACTCCCCACCATAGAGGATATATCGCACAAGCTAGTAGGAGCAACAGTATTCAGTGTATCTTGATGAAGCCAGCAGTTACTTTTAACTCCCCTTCGGGTCGATGGCGCTTCACAAGGGTACCTTTCGGCATAGCATCTGCACAGGAAATATTTCAAAAGAAATCACACGAATTGATCGCTGGTCTACAGGGTGTTGAAGTCATAGTTGATGATTTTCTGGTCTTTGGAAAGGATCGAATGGAACATGACAAAAACCTTACTGCTTTGCTCAATCGGTGTCGTGAGAAGAATCTCACACTCAATCCTAACAAAATGCAAATTGGGGTAGAAGTTACATATTTTGGACACCTACTAACCAAAGAGGGTCTGAAGCCTGATCCAAAGAAGATTACAGCAGTTCTTAACATGAAAGCCCCAACCTCAAGAAAGGAGCTGGAGACATCACTAGGTACTCTTCAACTATCTATCCAAATTCTCTCAGGGCCTTGCTCAACAGATAGCACCGCTACGTACATCCAGGGCCAATATTGAAATATTTTGACGTAAACTGTGACACTGTACTTCAAGTGGATGCATCCCAGTTTGGGTTAGGTGCTGTACTGACTCAACAAGGACGTCCTGTGGCATATGCTTCACAAGCACTGACCCCAACGCAAGCCAATTATGCCAAAATTGAGAAGGAGATGCTGGCTATTGTGAATGGATGTGAGAAATTTCACCAGTACATATATGGTCGCCTGGTGGTTGTGGAAACAGACCACAAGCCGTTGGAGTACATCCTACAGAAATCACTAGCTTCTACACCTCCACATCTGCAGCGGATGGTTATGAAATTACAGCAGTATGATCTCACAGTAAAGTATAAACCTGGAAAGGAAATTCCAATGGCAGATACCCTGTCTAGGGTGTTTCTAGAAGGATATGAAGCACGGGATGAACCTGAGTTGGAAGAACAGATACATACAGTACTAGCGAACATTCCAATAGCAGATGTACGGCTGGAGAAGATAAGACAAGACACCAAACAGGATAAAGTTGTAGAAAAACGAACTCGTGTCATGTGCAATGGCTGGCCAGAAAAACGAAAGAAGCTGTGTCCTGAACTACAGGGATTCTGGCCTATGAAAGATGAGCTATACATTAACTCGGACATCATATTTATGAGTGACCGTATTCTCATTCCTAAGTCACAACAGACAGAAGTACTGAAACAAATCCATCAGGGGCATTTGGGCATCACTCTGTGTAAGCGCAGAGCGCGGGAGTTGGTCTACTGGCCTAATTTGGACTTTGATATTGAGACACTTGGGAAGAAGTGTGAAACCTGCCAGACATTTCAGAAACACAATGCAAAAGAACCGCTTACACCGTGGAATGCTCCTTCACTGGCATGGCAGAGGCTGGCTACAGATTTTTTTCATTTTGAGGACAACCATTACCTGATAGTAGTAGATTACTACAGCAAATACTTTGAGCTAGTGCAGCTGAGAAACTTAAAAGCAACAACAGTCATATGGGCTTTCAAAACAATCCTTTCAAGACATGGAGTATGTGAAGAACTTGTGTCTGATAATGGGCCACAATTCTCATGTTCTAAGTTCCAGTGCTTCCTGCGTGAATGGGGAATCAGGCACAAACCTACAAGCCCCTATCACCCACAGGCCAATGGTCTAGCAGAGAAGTATGTTGGCATAGCCAAGTCCATTATACTAAAAGCGCAATCATCAGGGCAGGATGTGTACCTAGGACTGTTAAACTATCCTGGAACACCTATGGAAGGTTTATGCTCACCTGCACAGCTGCTAATGGGTAGAACACTGAGGACCACAGAGCCTATTGCACCACAGAAATTGCAGCCTCAGTCCAATCCACAGGATCGAGTAAGAGATCAGAGGATCATAAACATGAAAAGGCGAAAACTGTATTTTGATAAATCTACAAAATCCCTTCGTCCACTCTCTGCTGGGCAAGCTGTACGACACAGAGTAACTGGGAATACATGGGAACCCGCTTGAATTGTCAAAGAAGCCAATGCACCAAAATCATATATAATTGAGACCAAGTGTGGACAGAAACTGAGACGAAACAGGCGTCATCTTCGTCCAGACACTGCTGCGGATACATCATTGGAGGAACCGCGTGACAATGGAGATGAAGAACAAGCCCATGACGGCACAGAAGTCCGAACACGGATATTGAGTCTACTGAGGACACAGAGGACAGCATAAATGTACCAGCATGTGTTAATGCTGGGAGTGACTCTCAACTGGACACCAATCCTACGGATGATGAGCCAGCGGCTACTTTCTCTCGCTATGGTCGAGCTATTAAACCAAAGATATGGAGGGACTTTGTCTCATATTAAATGATTCATACTTGAGAGGGAAGATGTAATGATGTGTATGCTTTGTTACACTTCAAGTTCAATTGTTATACCCAGTTCCTTATCTTGTTAGGAAACAGTTAACAGTTTTGGTCATGTGATCTGGCGGTGGGGATCTGTGGTCAGTTCTAAGATGGAGGCTACTGAATAAAGACCAAGCTCATGTTCAAGCTGCTAAATCTTTACATTCTGTTTTCCCAAAAACCCATACGAAACTAGTGATTGTGATGTTCTGCAGTTGTTGGACAGCCTATCCCTAATAAACACTGGCCTTTCAATTCCCCTTAGTTCCATCTTTGCCGGACCGGTTCGATATTACAATCGTACGCCCCCCCCCCCCCCCCCCCAGCAGCCACTCTGGGCCATTCAAGCTGCTTTTACTAGCCAGTGTTTTCTAACAGTGTTGGAAGTGCTTTTACTAGGGGATGCAGGAACAGAGGATCAATGCCTTGCCTACCGACAGAACGGCAATCTGCCTTGTTTATGTAGCACTACCCCCGAAGGACCTGCTGTTTTTTTTTTTTTTCAAAATTCTTTATTTACACACAACAAAGAGCGGTCCACATGGATCACAGCAACAGTAACGGGAGTACCCGCGAGCATGGATCCATATGTCTGATGGCCCTATCTACGGTGCGCTTGGTCCGGTGCGTCAACTCCTAAGTCAATTAGGGTAGGGGGGGGTAGACCCCTGAAGTCGGGTCGGGTCTCTAAGATTTTGTCCTTCATCCGAATAGGTGTAGATGTTCCACAGCCGCCACGTTTGTATATGGACTTCCTGTCTGTCTTGGCTTGTAAGGATCAGATCTTCCATTCTATTTATGTCATCCACTTTCCGTAGCCACATTGCTACAGTCGGTGGTTCTGGGGATTTCGAGCAAATGGGGATGCAGGCCTTAGCGGCATCAAGAAGGTGCCTAATAATTGATTTTTTATACACGTGTGGGGATGTCATTGGCATGTAACAGTAGAAAGGCTGGGTCGTCGGGGAGCTGTCTGTCTGTGAATTTTTGGAATATCCTTCTGACTTCCGTCCAGAAGGGTCTCAGCCGTGGGCAGGACCAGAAGATATGGAGCAGCGTGCCCCTCTCTGTCTGGCAGCGCCAGCATAAGTCTGAGGTCGTCCGGAACAGTTTGTTAAGCAATGTCGGTGTACGGTACCATCGCGTCATGATTTTGTAATTTGTCTCTTGAACTTTCGTACAGATGGAGGACTTGTGAGCGAAAGTCAGTATTTGTTGTTTTTTCTTGGCTGAGAACGTGCATTGTAGGTCTTGTTCCCATTTAACTATACATGGGATATGATATCCCTCCGCCGGTGTGGTTAGTGTGTTATAAATAATGGACAAGGCGTGTGGCAGCGGTTCCGTGCCCGAGCACAGCTCCTCCAAAGCTGTGAGAGTGTGAGTGCCCGCAGGGGGGGGTGGGATGGTGTGTAGGAAGTGGTTACGTTGATTTGCCCTCAGGAAGTCCAGGTGGTAAATTTCGTTTGGATCCACCAGTTCCGTGAGCGTTTTCCAGCGTCCCGCAATGCTAAAATGGGAGGCCTGGAATGTGCCAGATTCTCTCAGAGTACGAAATCGTATGTCTCGTATCCCTGGTTCAAATTGTGGGTTGCCCAATACTGGGTATAACGGTGAGGTACCCACCGTCTGCCTGGCCCGTGAAAGCAGCCTAGCGCAAACCCCGAGCGTGGCCCCCACCAGAGGGTGAAGTCGTATCGATCTGTGTAATGCCGCAGGGCACCACGGCGCCCTCTGCAGCGGGATCTCGCTCTGGGCCTGCTCCAGGTGAGGCCAAAGTTTGGTACCTCTATGTCCGCACCAGTCAACCAGACGGTTTAAATGGGCTGCGTGGTAATATGTCCGGACATCAGGCATGGCTATTCCCCCATAACTCTTGGGCAGGGACAGTACCGATCTGCGTATCCGAGGATGTTTCCCAGCCCACAGGAAGGTCTTAAACATGGTCTGAACCTGTTTAAAAAAATCCGCAGGTATATGAATGGGGAGGGCTTGAAGGAGGTAGATACATTTCGGCAGTATGGACATCTTCAGTATGTTGCACCTGCCGAACCAGGAGTGCAGACCGGTGGTCCACTGGTCCAGCAACTTCTGCACCGCTTTCAGGAGTGGCGGGAAGTTGAGCCTAAAAGTTTGGGATAGGGTCGGGGGGATGCGCGTTCCAAGATAGTTCAAAGCTGTATCTGTCCACTGTAGGCCAGTACTGCTGCGTAGGCGTTCTAAACTGGGACTCGGGATTCCCACCCCTATCGCCACTGACTTGCTCATATTTATTTTTAAGTTGGATAGTCGTCCATAGATCTCGAATTCTCTCATCAGACTGGGAAGGGATGTTCCCGGGTTCGTCAGAGAGAAGAGCAGGTCATCCGCATAGGCTGAGACTTTATGTTCTCTGTCTCCCACCCTCACCCCTGAAATGCCTGGGTTTGTTCGGATGTGACGCAGAAAGGGCTCGAGGGTGAGTGCGAACAGTAAGGGTAACAGAGGGCACCCCTGCCTCGTCCCATTTTTAATCGGAAACGGCTCTGACAGCACTCCGTTGGCCCTGACTCTGGCCGATGGGTCTGTATATGTCGCTGATATCCAATTCAACATGTTATGGCCCAGCCCAATGTGTTTTAGCGTATCGAACATAAACCTCCAATTAACACGACCGAACGCTTTTTCGGCGTCAGTACTCACAAAGATGCAGGGAGTTTTCGTAACGTTTACTACTACGAGGTTCAGTACCTTAGCGGTATTGTCCCTCGCTTCTCTGGTAGGGACAAACCCAACCTGATCTAAGTGGATCAGGCTCGGCAGGTGGCTTTGAATTCTGGTTGCGAGGATCTTCGTAAGGAGTTTAAGATCGACGTTCAGCAGCGAAATAGGGCGGTAGCTTCCACATTGGCTCGGGTCTTTCCCTTCCTTAGGGATAACCTCGATCTGTGCTTGCAACGTCGACACGTGCAGTCTCGACCCTGTACTAAGATAGTTAAACAGGGAGACCAGGTGGGGGCTCAGGGAGGGGAGGAGCGCCTTGTAGTACGCCACGGTTAGCCCGTCTGGGCCCGGGGCTTTCCCCGGTTTTGTGCTGCCTAAGGCTAGTTGTAGTTCGGATAGGGTGATAGGCCCCTCAAGTAGGTCTCTAACGCCTGGGGACAGAGATGGCATAGCCGAGGAGTTCAGGTATTCCCTGGAAGAGTCTGTCCCGGAATTTAGGGGTGTAGTGGGTAGGTTATACAAGGTATTGTAAAAGTCCCTGAACTCACGGGAGATTGACTGTGGGACTGATATCTTTCGTCCCTCGCGATTAACCACGTGAGGGATGTTGGATGCGCTTTTTTGTGTGCGCAGAGCGCGGGCCAACATCTTCCCACATTTGTTTCCCGATTCATACACCTTACGTCTGCAGACTTGAATGGCTGCCTTAGCTTTGTATGTAAGAATGTCAGTGACCCGTCTCCGCGTGGTGTCAAGCTCAATGCCCAGCTGTCTCGTCGGTGTTTGTTTGTGTTGTGTCTCTAGGGTCTGCAATTTGGCTAGCAAAGTATTCAGTTGTTCCATCCTTGCCCTCTTCTGTCTGGCCCCATGTTTGATAAGGATGCCTCGTGCGACCGCTTTGTGGGCTTCCCATACTACTTCTGGTTTACTGTCTGGGATGGCGTTGTCTGTAAAGTAGTGTCTCAGTTCTTTAACCATGTCCGCTAAAATGTCAGGGTCTTGTAACAGGGATTCATTCAGTCTCCAGGGGTGTCTCCTTTCAGAGCCGTGCTCCGATAGGGCGTAAGTCAAGGTGATCGGGGCGTGGTCCGACCAGGTAATCGACCCTATCCCCGCGTCTTTAACTGCATTTAAGTTCCTGTGCTGTACTAAGAAGTAGTCGATTCGGCAATATACCTGATGAGGCCTAGAGAAAAAAGTGAAGTCTCTTTCTCCTGGGTGGAACAGTCGCCACATGTCTACTAGTTGGGAATTGTGGAGCGTCGTCTGAATGTGACTACGGGTTTTTGCAGATGTTGAGGACAGTCCAGTGGACGTGTCCTCTCGTGGTGATAGAGGAATATTAAAGTCGCCCCCTATAATTAGGTGTCCAGTGGTGTATCGTGTCAGGCGGTTTAGTTGCCGTGCCAGAAAATTATCCTGGTGTTCATTCGGGGCGTAGAGGTTCGCCAGGGTGATCTCTGACGTGCCAATCCGGCCTTTAATAAACAGAAAGCGACCTCCGGGGTCTCTTTGCACGTCTCCTAGAGTCCAGGGTACTCCGGCTGCGATAAGCACCGAAACACCTCTGGACTTCGCCTCCGTGTAGGAGGAATGGTAGACCGTGGGGTAGTATCTGTTTTTTAAGATTGGGAGCCTGTCTTCCCTAAAGTGTGTCTCCTGTAAAAGGACAATGTCAGCTTTCTGGCTACGGATGTCATGTAGCAGCATTCTACGTTTTTCGGGGGTATTCAGGCCTTTGGCGTTTAATGACATAATCTTTAGTGTATCCATGCTCACGGGCGAGGGGGGGGGGATTGTGTGATCAGGTAGAGGGGGGTGTTGGGTAGCCCAGTGTGGGCTGGGAGTTAGGATTCACAGAAGGAAGAGAGGGTGAAAGCGTAAGAGGCGTGCGTCTCCGTCTAACGTGGCGGGGGTGCATGGGAGAAAACCAACACCAGGTGGTGTGGTCAAGAAGAAAGTCTAAATTAGCCTAAAATGGCTAGAACGCTCACCAGAGGGAGTCTGGCGTATGAGCGCAGGCCTATGTGGGTGGGTGGATAGACAAGGCCGGTGGTGTGAGCCCCCGGCCTCCCCAATCTCCCCCCCCCCAGCCGTAACATTTGTTGGTATACAATAACAGTAGTGCAATCTGTGGTAATGTGTTGACAGTGCAGGAAGTTTCAAGAGAAAGGAACAAATAAACCAAAAATATGTAAGGCAAAAAATAAGGCATAGAACATACATTGTAGAACCTCAACTTAAATATGCTAACTCACAAGCATTACAGTAACAGGCATATTAGAAGTCTAAGCAGGTGTATCAGAGGTCTAAACAGGTATAATAGAGGTAGGTCTGAGGTGTGGAGTATCCCCAGCTCCTCCAGTAATACAATCCCCAGCAGCCCTCCTCCCCCAAACATGGTGGTATAGTCCCAGTTCCCCCATCCAGTCCAGGGGGTCCATCTATCTCCCGGTTTCCTCCCCGCAGAATAAAATTCCCACGGCCACTCCAGCCTCCCCCCGTAATCTATTCTCGCACAGCATTGCACCCCACCCCGTGTTCCTGGCAGCCATAGCAAGGCAGTCTCTGTGTGGGGTGTACCGCCAACCGAGCGTTTTCCACCTTCACCACTTCAAAGCTGGCATGGGCGGGTGAGATGGGGGGCAGAGACAGAGTGTCCTCCCCTGCAGCAGTGTCCCAACTCTGGCAGGTGTTCGTATGCAATGGTGGACATCCATGCAGAGGGGGGGGGGGGGCGCTGCGTGTCCGCTCCACGGGAAAGCAGGGCACGCTCTAACAGCACGGGGGCCCAAAAGATCTCACCATGTGAACCATCTCGGTGGGTAGTTCAATATGTAAGGCTCCTCACCCCTCTGAGTGGCAGTGAAAGAAAGGGTAGGGGAGAAACCTCAGTGGGCAGAGGGGGGGGGGATCATCTGCGAGATGTCACAGTGTCATTCCCCTGAGCAACAGGCGTTTAAGTGACTCCGGGCTAGGCATGGAGGGGGTTGACTGGTGTGACGATACAGGGGTCGGGATTTTACCCCGCAACATGGGGATAGGAAAAGGGGCGTCAGGGCCCCGCGAGTCCTAGGCCAGTCTCCAGGGAAGTAGGGCACGCTCTAACAGCGCGGGAGCCCAGGACGTTGTTCAGGGAGGTCAGGCAAGGTCCCGCGTTACAGTACTAGTCGTCCTCGCGAGTCTCTATCCTGGGCTTCAAGTCATACATATGTTGGGGGGGTCAGCCCTCATGAAAGACGGGAGCCCGGGGTTTCCCTTTGGTCATACGATGTAGTAAATCCCCGGGTGTGGCAAAGACAGGAGGGGTGAGCGTGGGGGAAGGGGTGGGGGAAGGTAAGTCTGCCGTCACAGCAGAGTAGGGACAATCCACTGGGGGCTGGGGATTTTGGCCTACGGCCTACTCACGATGCTCTCCACCTGAGGGCGCGCGGTGTCTCCTCCGTCCTCGACCCTGCTGTCGAGCGCCCATCCCGGGCCTGTACATCGAAGGGCCCCCCGGCCGGGGGTGCGAGGCAAGAGCTGTAGCCAGTCTGGGACGGGGATCCGGTCCGTGTCCAGGAACTGGAAGAGGCCTGGGAGGTCCGCCGGCTTTTGTACAGTGAACGCTGCTCCGTCCTTCCTGAAGGTGACTGCAAGCGGATAGCCCCATCTGTATGTGCAGCCCTGCTGCTTCGCTAGGTCTAGGATGGGCTTCAGCATCGCCCGCCGACGTAGTGTCGCCCGTGACAGGTCCGGTAGTACCTTGATCGTCGATCCCCCTAGCAGGACCTCACCTCGCTCCCATGCTCCTCGGATGATGCGCTCTTTTTGTGCGTAGCGGAGTAGCCTACACACGACATCCCGTGGTCTGTCAGGGTCATCCGATTTCGGGCCTAGTGCGCGGTGAGCGCGGTCTACCTCCACACTTTCCTCTGGGTCTCCCAACACGTCCCGAAACAGTAGCAGCAGCGTATCGTCTAGGGCATCGGTCTCTACTGATTCCGGAATCCCACGGAGACGCAAATTATTGCGTCGGCTCCTGTCTTCGACCTCCTCCAGGTGTAGTTGGAGCGTAACCGCCGCTTCCCTGTGGAGGTCTCTGTCGCGTTCTAGGCCGGTCACTCGCTGTTCCAAGGCCGCTAGGGAGCCCTCTCCTGTGGTCACTCTGTCTGTTAGTGTGGACACCTCCGCCCTCACTTCTTGGAAGTCTCTCCGGTGTGTCTCCTCTAACTTCAATATGAGAGACTCTATATCTAGGCGGGTAGGGAGGGCTTGCAGGAGCGCTCGTATCTCTCGTTCCCCTGGCGTGCCCTCCGACCCTGTGACTGAGGTGGACATAGTCGGGTGTGTATCCGGAGTTCCCGGTGCGGTGGTATCCTCTAACATATCGTCTGGGTGGAAGATCCAGGCCGCCTGGTCTGGTTCGTCTAGTAGGCCGCCATGCAGGCTGCCACGTGGTGCCACCACCCTTGCTCCCGGAGAGATCGGTTCTTGAGGGTGGAAATAGCTGTGTAAATTGCCTGTTTTCACACCAGAACGGGTCAGTCGGGTCGTTCCTCTATGCTTGTTCCTTTTGGCAGATTGCATGCCTGTATTTTCGGGTCTTTGGCTGGTGGAAGGGAGGACAAGGCCAGGAGCTCCAAAGATCTGCTTCCTCACTCAGCCATGTCCAGGCCACGCCCCGGACCTGCTGGTTTTTATCTTTTTTATTTATTGTGCTTTTATCACCCAGCCGGGTAAAAACAGTAGAAATGAAGAATAGCAGATCCAGGTGTATGTAAATGGGAAACAGTCCTGCTTCTAACAACAAATTCTATCTCGCCACTCTAGCTGGAGTGGATGTAGCGCACCTGGACAGGCCTCTCTCACAAGCCTGGCAGCCAGAATGTCACTCGAACATGGTGTTAAGTCTCTTCCAAAGACCCCCCCCAATTGTTGAACACAATGGAGATAATAGTCGTCCCGAATCCTCCTTAACAGATTCGACACCCGGATCTCCTTCAGGTAGTTTTGGTTCGGTTTACCGGATGATAGGTGACCAACGTCCAGCCTCTCAGCACCCGGTTACCCTTGTCCTCGGTAGATGGTCAGGGCCCTCCTGGAACACCAGCCTGTCTTAGTACTCCTCAGGTAGACTCTCCACCATACAGCCTCCTCACACAGGAACAAACAGCTCAGGACCTCATCAGGTCGATCACTGGGCCCCAGCCACAGCTAAGTTGCTCCGGGCCGACATGGTCCCGGAACCAGGAACACTGCGTAGCACACACACCCTGGCCCGGAAGGCCATTTTGCCGGGGTGCCGTGGTGTGGCTACCCTAAAGGTGGGCGCCACATGGGAAGAAGACCCAAGAAAATGGCGTCTGCCTCATAAATACCCCCAAGTCCTTGACTCCACTGCTGCCACCTGTCGTCATGGGGTGTGACCAGCACCCCAGAAACGTCAGCATGAACCCACAGCACAGCCAAAGCTGAGACAAAGGCTCCAAATTTAAACAAATTAACCTGGTCAGAGTCACTTAACTCTCTGACCCCCCTATAAATTAAACTAGCACCAGTTCTGAAAAGTAACCAGGCGCTACATTTACATAGGCAGATCGCCGTTCTGCATGTGTCGCGGGACCCAATGATCAGCTCCCACTGTGAAGAATCATAGTGGTAGCAAGCTGCCCACTGCGCACACTCGTGCCCAATTTGGGAAACTGCAGGATCACGTATCAGGATCCTGAGCAGCGCGGCCACCCTATAGCAGTAAAACTGCTATAGGGCAATCGGCAAGTGGATACACATTACAATCTATTTATTAAAGCGGATCTCCACCCTAAAGTGAAGATCCGCTGATCGGAACCCTTCCCCCCTCCGGTGTCACAATTGACACCTTTCAGGGGGAGGGGGGTGCAGATACCTGTCTAAAGACAGGTATCTGCAACCACTTCCGGCCCGCAGTCTCGGGCAAAAGTCGGGTTTTTTGGCGACATCCCGTCGCCCCCCCGTTGTGTGCTGGGAACTCTCGGCTCCCAGCACACAGCGGGAGCCAATCGGCGAGGGCAGCGCAACTCGCGCATGCGCCGTAGGGAACCGGGCAGTGAAGCCGCAGCGCGTCACTTCCTGGTTCCCTCACCGTGGATGGAGGGGGGAGCAGCAGGGTGACGAGCGATCGCTCGTCCTCTGCTGCGGAAGCCGCTGGACTCCAGGACAGGTAAGTGTCCTAATATTAAAAGTCAGCAGCTGCAGTATTTGTTGCTGCTGGCTTTTAATATTTTTTTTTGCTGAACCATCCGCTTTAATGCCAGCACCATAAGTAGTAAAAATAGTTCATGTTTAGTGCACGTGTTTAGTCCTGCTTTAACATGACTCTGTCACTAAACAGAATGTGTAAATTAAACTGTTCCCTGTAAAGAAGAAAGTAAATGCTTATATCTACCACTGTTTGTATTGTCAAATGATGCTGTAATTAGGAAAGTGCGCTGGCTCTTCAGAAACCTCCACATCCGGGAGTGTTGATCTTTTGTGACCCCCACTGTGCCCTGTGGTTTCTCTCGCCAACCGCCATAAGGACATAGTGGTGACAGAGGTGAGAAAGAGGAGCCACTAAGTGCTGTAGGGGACACTTAGACATCAGCAGGTAATTTCTCTGATCAGAGCAGCATTTGGCAGCGCAGGCAGTAGGAGAGGTAAACATTACTTTCTTCTTGACAGAGAGCTCTATTATTTACATATTCAGTTCAGCGCTTGAGTAGGTCATACGGAAACTATAATGATTTTCAGTAAGATATATTTTAGGTATTGTACTTATACTACAGTTTTTTTTAATCATTACAGTATATACTCTATATCGGGGCTCAAAAGTCCTAAGACACTAGCCAGGGGAGTTAATCGCCACCAGTTAATAATATAAAGTAGCCATTGCGCTACTATGAGTGAATAACGTGATAAACAAAAAATGTGAATGCAGCAAAACCTAATAGTGTTTACAATGCTCAAGTGGAATAATGTTAAAATGGGGTAATGCGCAAAGACTCACGCTGACCAAGAAAAAAATATATAAATGATAATAATAAAAGAGGGGTATTGCGCAAAGCTCCACGCTAACCTGAATGAGTGATATACTGTGCAAAGCAACAAGTGACAAAATAATAATATACATTTCTGTATAAACTCAAACAGTGTGTAAAATATATTAAGTGTCCCATACAAAAAAACAAATTGCCAAGTGAGAATGAATGGCGTGCTGTCAGTAGGACAAAAATTGCTGCTGATTGTCCACTAAACCAGGTGAAGGTGAGTGGTGGACAGATGAAAGATCTCCAGTCAGAGGAGGGGGAGGGAAGATAGAACAGAGGAGCCTCCAATGGTGAAGTAGGTATACCTTCAGATGAAGACACGTGACGGTGTCGTAATGCGTAGGGATTGGACGGAGTGACGTCAGCAGGCGCCTAGGACGCCGCTGGTTGTTTTATGTTACCGCACTATTTGTTTATTTTGATGTAAGAGCAGGCTATTCTTTTAATAAAATTCCCCCTGTGTATACCTACTTCACCATTGGAGGCTCCTCTGTTCTCTCTTCCCTCCCCCCTCCTCTAACTGGAGAGTACATTAGGGATACATCGTAGAGAAGCCCCATAAAAGTGTGACAGGCGGGAAGATTTTGTGTGCTGCAAACAGTTGGCTGACACTAAGGATATCCTTTGATGCCCTATACTTCTGACATAGAGGTGAGAGTTTTGTGAGCTCATTTACGGATATGATCTTTCATCTGTCCACCACTCACATATGTGACATCTCCCACTGTGTATCACAGAGCTGGGTCTGTGTCAGCAGTGCTGTAACAAAGTCCTGCCCCCTAGATTGTCTTGTTTCATAGGCGTAACACTGATTCAATCTACTATCACATGAACCGGTCTAGGGGGGGCGGGACCTTGTTACACCTCACCGCTGAACACAGACCCAGCTCCGTGACACACAGCAGGAGATGCGCACTGTGTGTACGTGTGATACACAAGAGGAGGAGAAGGAGTGGCGTGTTCAATCAGGTTGAGATCAGGACTTTGTGCAGGCCAGTCAAGTTCCTCCACCTCAAACTCGCTTATCCATGTCTTTTTTTGGACCTTACTTTGAGCACTGGTCCAAATCATTTGGTGGAGTGAGGATTATGGTGTGGGGTTGTTTTTCAGGGGTTTGCCCTGGCCTCCTAATTTCAGTGAAGGGAACTCTTAAGACGTCAGCATACCAAGACATTTTGGACAATTTCATGCTCCCAACTTTGTGGAAACTTTTTGGGGTCACGGATCAAGCAGATAGCAGGTATAGGGCAACAGGACGCTAAAGATCAGACAGCACAGTCCTGCAGTCCTCCAGGGGTTTGAGTGAACTGTTTGGCGCCAAGTGGCGTGCCCCAGCGAGCACAGGCGCGCGCACCCACAGTCCGGGATGTGAACCAGCGGAGACAGGGCCACGCACATCATCGCGGCGATGCGCGCGCGAGCACGCACCAAGGCGACCAACACTATGTCCGGAACAGTGAGTTCTCTGACAACACCTTTGGGATTAATTGACTGCAAGCCAGGCCTTTCTGGAAGATTTAAACCTTTAAACCTTGTGAACAGCCTTCCCAGAAGAGTTCAAGCTGTTATAGCTGAAAAGGTGGGCAAAATTAAAGCGGAGGTTCACCCTAAAAAACATCTATGTACCATTAGATCCAGCATACTTTGGATATGTAAAGTATGCTTTTTCGGGGGAAAAAACATTTAAAAGTTCTGTTTCACTCAGTTCGGGTTCTCTCTGCCGCGGGGAATAGGCGTTCCTAGGCAGCGGCGTAGATGATTGATGTGCTGTTATGGTGCGTCACGCTTTCCGAAAATATCCGAGCTGGACTCGGCTCTGTACGGCGCCTGCGCCTTGCGTGTAGAGCTGACTGCGCAGGCGCCGTACAGAGCCGAGTCCAGCTCGGATATTTTCGGAAAGCGTGACGCGCCATAACAGCACATCAATCATCTACGCCGCTGCCTAGGAACGGCTTTTCCCCCGCAGCAGAGAGAACCCGGAAGTCGGATGAAAAATAACTTTTAAACGGTATGTGCCCCAAAAAAAAAAATAGTCCAGCATACTTTACATATCCGAAGTATGCTGGATGTAATTGTATATAATTCTTTTAGGGTAAACCCCCACTTTAATATTAAACCCCACAGACTAAAACTGGGATGCCATTAAAGTTCATGTGCGTGTAAAGGCAGACGTCACAATACTTTTGACAATATAGTGTATGTGTTACTGTGCCGTTATGGGGTTAAATTTTACCATATGCTTAGGAATGTGGGGTGTTTTATTTTTATTAACACTCTGAGAGCGCGAAGTGGGGAGTGTGATTGATTTCACAAATTGAAATACTGTAATGTAAATAAGTTACTCTGCAACTATGGTGGTGTATATTTATTTACAGAATAGACACGCCTATTTAGATGTTTTTTTAGATAACCAATGTTTAAAAAAAATGACCTATTAGAACCTGCATGGTGCTGCTTAGTTGTCTGTCTACAATCCAACAACATACTAATTGTCTCATATAAATGTGGCAAGAGTATTAAAGTGTGCCTATGCTCAAAACTTTTTTTCTTGATCATACATCACGGGACACAGAGCCTTAATTGCTTAATGGTTTATATAGTCACCACAGGTGATTGGACACTGGCAACCCCAATTAAAATTGAGTTCCTCCCCTATATAACACCTCCCAAATGGAGAGTACTTCAGTTTTTTTCGCCAGTGTTTAAGGTGGTTGGTCACGTTCAACATGTGCTAAGAAGAAGAATGCTCTTTTGATGGTCTGGCTGCGGAGACCTAGGAGCTATAACCGGATCCATACCTCGGCCTATATCAAAAGCCTAAGATGGTTGGTACCCAGGCCTTGTTTAACCACTTAAGGGCCCCCGCACGCACATATACGGCCACAGAATGGCTCGTACAGGCACAAGGGCGTAAATTTACGTCCCCGCCTTCGTGCGGTTCGGGGGTCCCATCGGGACCCCCTCCGCGGCGTGCGGGGGTCCCCCTGGCTCCGGGAGCGATCCGGGACGAGCGGGCGGATGTCAGCGTTTACCCGCCCCCCCGCAATCGCTCCCAGCCAATGCGCGTGCTCCCCCTTTGTGTCACTTCCTCCTCCTGTGTAAACACAGGAAGGGGGAAGTGATGTAATCTCCCATCGCAGCGGTATTTCCAACCGCTGCGATGGGAGACACACCTCACAGTAAGTGTGCACCAACATTACACTGACACACACTCACATAGGCATACTTAACCCCTTGCGATCTGCCCCCCCACCCCCCCTGTCACAGTGTCACTGAATGCAGTGATCTAATCACTGCATTTAGTGTCAGTGTGACAGGCAGTGTAAAATCAGTTAGTGTTAGGTTCAGGATAGCCCCCCCACCCCCCCCTAATAAAGTTTTAACCCCCTGATCACTGCCCTAGTTAACCCTTTCACTCCCTATTGCCAGCGTCACTAAGCGATCATTTTTCTGATCGCTGTATTAGTGTCGCTGTTCCCGCTAGGTAGCTATTTTTTTTTTATCGCAATTTTTTTTTTTTACTAAAGACATGTGGCTAAATAAATTTTGGCCTAAATGTTTGACTAAAATTTAGTTTATTTGATTTTTTTTTAACAAAAAGTAAAAAATTGTGTTTTTTTTTCAAAAATGTCGCTCTATTTTTGTATATAGCGCAAAAAATTAAAATCGCAGAGGTGATCAAATACCACCAAAAGAAAGCTCTATTTGTGGGAAGAAAAGGACGCAATTTTTTTTTGGGAGCCACGTCGCACGACCGCGCAATTGTCTGTTAAAGCGACGCAGTGCCGAATCGCAAAAACACCTTGGGTCATTTACCAGCGTATTGGTCCGGGTCTTAAGTGGTTAAAGAAAAAAAAAACATTTGCCTGTAATGTCTCTCTGCAGGGGTCTAGGCTCTGGAATCCAGACTTTAGTTTACTAATACATAGTTACATAGTTACATAGTTAGTCAGGTTGAAAAAAGACACAAGTCCATCCAGTTCAACCATAAAAAAATAAACAAACAAATTAAAAAAACACAGTACATCACATATACCCACCTCCATACCCACAGTTGATCCAGAGTAAGGCAAAAAAAAAAAACAGCAGAGCATGATCCAATTTGCTACAGCAGGGGAAAAAATTCCTTCCTGATCCCCCGAGAGGCAATCGGATTTACCCTGGATTAACTTACCTACACATCTTAGTACTCAGTTATATTATGTACATTTAGGAAAGAATCCAGGCCTTTCTTAAAGCAATCTACTGAGCTGGTCAGAACCACGTCTGGAGGGAGTCTGTTCCGCATTTTCACAGCTCTTACTGTGAAGAAACCTTTCTGTATTTGGAGGTGAAATCTATTTTCCTCTAGACGTAAAGAGTGTGACACATCTGTGACACGCAAAGTTTCTGGCAGAGTCTTCTACAGGTTCAGGTTTGAGGTTTTCTCCAATAGAACCCTTGATAAACCTAAAGGTTGGCACAACTTGCCTGCCGTGATGGGTGAAAGCTGGAACTACTTTTAGTAGCTTTCCTGTGGCGTGGATAAGGTAAGAAGAGGATTATTTTATTTGAGCAAGTCTACTCTATTGCCGGTTAAGAAGGAAAGTAAGCGTCCCTCATTTAAACGTACTTTCTCCAGCCCTTGGAAACTCAGGCCCAGATTCAGGTACATCTGCGCATTATTGGACCGGCGTAGCGCACCGCCTTTACGTTAGACTTGCGCAATTTTGCCGCGTAATCCCCCTATTCTCTTAGCTTTTGCGCAGGAAATTGCGCATGCGTAACGTTTTTCCCGAGGCGTAAGGAGGAGTAATAATACAAATTGGGAAGGACGTGGGCGTGTTACATTGAAATGAGCCGTGACCCCATGCAAATGAAGGGCCGGCCGGCTCGCGCATGCGCGCTTGAAGGAGACCATGGTCAGCTCCGCTGTGCGCATGCTCACAACTCGGGAGCGGCGCAATCAGTGAAATTGGAAATGGACTAGGGCAACGTTGTGAACTACGCAAACAGCATAAATAGACACACACAAACGCATTGCATTGCAAAAGTACATCCCTTTGTCCCTTCCCATTTAACCAAGTGCTTTTGTCCTGTTGTTCGTTGCGGTGTGTTTTGTAGTTGTCAGATTAGTGTTCTGTGTGATCAAGTGTTTGTTAGTAGATCTTTGAAAGTGTTTTTTGATAAGTGTTTGAGAGACTGTTTGTTTGATTGATATATTTCTGTTCGTTTTTTTCCTGCTGTTTTTTTGTTTTGTTTTTTTGTGACTGTTTCTTGCTGAGTAGTTTTCTCTTTGTGTGTGTTCTTGCTTGATTGGTTGTGCTTGTTTGTGTGAGTGAATTTTGTTGACTGGGAGTGAGTTTTTTGGGAAGTATGACAGAGAGAAAGACAAAGCTCAATTTTACAGTTGGGGAAAAACAAATTCTTGCCTGGGCCATTAGCGAGTATGGGCGTTTCCTCCACGGCCCAGACAGTGCCAACACCACCCCGGCCAGGAGGAGGGAGATTTTGGATATGATCACTGAGCAGGTCAATTCAGCGGGGCAGGGGGAGACACGGACCCGGTCTGGGATTGACAAAAAAATCAATGACCTCCGGCGTCTGGTCAAACAGAAGCTGGCCAGAATGCATGCCCATGCCAGGGGCACAGGAGGGGGCCCACCATGCCGTATTAGGCTGACAGCGGAGGAGCGTGCGGTGGCCCTGACCTTTCATCGGCATGAAGTTGAGGGCCTGCCCGGCTTTGACTCAAGTCCGGAGCCCATGGTGCCAGGTAAGTTTTTTTTTTAATAACAGGTGTGTAGCATGTGTGGGGGAGGGGGTGAAAGGGAATATGTGGCAAGTGTGTGGATCCTCCAACCTGTGAATGTTTTGTGTCATCCACAGATGTGCAGGAGGGTGCAGGGCCATCTGGCCTGACTGCACCAACCCCAGGACAGCAGCCTAATGAGGCCCCCCCAACAAGGCCGGAGTCCGCGGAGGAGGTTCAAGAGGAGGAGGAGAATCATGAGGAGGAGGAGAATCATGAGGAGGAGGAGTCCATGTCAGGCACTGGACGTTTGGTTTTTGAGGACTCTTCCCCTCTGGCTGGCAGCAGGCAGCCCTCCCTAAGGGGGAGCCCCCCTCCTCCCCCAACATGGCTCCCCTCACAAGGGCCTCCCCTTCTCCCCGGCCACAAGCATCAGCTGGAGGCAGGATTTCATCCCAGAACACCAGGGGGGTGGCCGATCTCCTGCCCGCCACTCTGAGAAGGAACCAGTTCCTCCAGACCCGCCATCTGGGACAGGTCAGCCAGACATTGGTGCGGATGGAGGAGAGCCTGTCCTCCATCAAGGATACGCTGGGGAACCTGGACTCCCACTCCCGGGCTTTCACAACCTGCCTAAACGAACTGCAGACGACATCAGCAGGCGTTGGGCAGGATGTGAGGGCCCTTACCCAGGCTATCCAGGCCAACACGGCAACACTTGGTGCTGCCCTGGACAGAATAGCTGTGGCCTTGGAGGGCAGGCCCGCCAGGTGGGCAGAGATCAGGGGCTGCTCCTCCTTCCCCGGTTTTACCCCTCCCCCATGAGTCTCCCCTGAGAAGCCGGGGCCGGGGCCGTGGCCGGGGGCGCCCCAGGCGTGGCTCACGCAAAGGGCAATAATTTGTTTTTGCTTTTGCAGGTAATTTTTTTTTTTTGGGTTGTGAATGCTGTTTGAATGTGGGGGTGACAATCCTGCCGGAAAAGGGGTGTCACCCTCAATTTTGGTGGAGTAGGGTTCCCCAGGACCAGGGAGAAGTGATCCCCAGGTCCGTGTGAATGGTGTATGAATGTACAGTGACATAATTGGAGCCTTGGCGTGGCGTTGCTGCTCACAAGTCCAGCATGGTGGACTGGTGCCAATCCAATTAGATGTGGATGTGGGGTGTGTGTGCTAGGGACCACAGTGGTGTGCATGCATGCATTCTCATTGTGCCATGATTAATGTGTGTGTTTAACGTGCAAAGATGCCCAATGTGAGTTGTCTCCTGGTTGCTCTTCCCTCAGAAGACGGGGTAGCCTCGATTAGGGGGGGATTGTCGGGTTCAAGGGTCAGGTCATCACGTAGGGCAATCTGCAGGCCCTTTCTTACTGCGAAGTTGTGCAGCATGCAACATGCACCGATGATCTGGCACACAAAGTTTGGGGAATACAAGAGGGTACCCCCAGACTTATCCAGGCATCGGAAACGTGACTTTAGTAGGCCAAAGGTGCGCTCCACCACTGCTCGTGTTTGGGCATGTGCTTGATTGTATCTTTCCTCTCCTGGAGTTTGGGGGTTCCGGATAGGAGTCATGAGATGGGGTCCCAGTGGATATGCAGAGTCACCTGTAAGGGAAAAGACAGGAGGATGTTAGTCATGCATGTGCCACTTGTGATGTGTGCATCATGGGAGGGGATAGTCATGCCTGACTCCCATGTCACTCACCAACCAGCCAGGTGTCCCCATACACGTTCTGATCGAATTCCATTCGGATGGGGCTCTGATTGTATATGTAGCTGTCATGGCTGGACCCTGGGTGTTCGGCACGGACGTGCCATATGAGGCCTTGGGCATCGACTATCACCTGTACATTGATGGAATGCCAATGCTTCCGATTGCGGTACATGTGCTCTGTCTCCTGGGGGGGCTGGAGTGCCACATGTGTGCAATCAATGGCCCCCACAGTGCGTGGGAATCTGGCAATTCTGTAGAAATCTGTCATTGCCTTCAGCCGCAGGTCCTCAGTGGTGGGTTTGATGATTTGGTTGGCCATGCGTCTGAGGATTGCAGGGACAACCTGGTGCACACATCTGCTCATGGAGGACTGTGACATCCCAGCCACCACTCCACTTGTTCTTTGAAAAGAGCCACTGGCAAGGACATGGAGTGTTGCCATGACCTTGACCAGTGGCTGCACTGCATGTGAGCGTTGTGTTCGGCTGGTGATGTCCTCCTGCAGGGTTGTGGTTAATTCCAGGATGACATGAGGGGTGAATCTGAAGATGCGAAACACCTCAGAATCACTCATGCCAAACAGGTCTATGCGGGTGCGGTATATCCTCTCCCGTGCCATCCTCCGTGCCATCCTCCGTGCCCTCATCCTTCTTTGTTCATCTAAAGTCAGTAGTATAGCTATGCGCGACGATGCCCCTGGCATGTTGGCATACAGATTGTTGTGCAACACGTGTGACTGCTGAGCTCCTCACTAACAGTGTTGCTTTATCTAACAAGTAGACTTTTTTTCTCTTTTTAGACCAGCTTTTATATGGTCTAATTTTAGACAGGACATTTTGCTGTTGCGCACACTGCGTCGCCTGCGCTGCCCCAACGTTCTTTTGTGGAGTCCCTCATTAGCATATTTGACTAGCAAATCAATGGTCTGTGTAGCGCACTTTTGCGCGGACGAATGCGCCAGTCTAACGAAATTACGCGGGACAAAAAAAAGTAGATTTTTTGCGTATCTCGTTCTGGGGATGCCGTGCATCGAAACGCACGCGCACATTTCGACTAACGCACGCGCATCTCCTGTTGCGCAGGCGTAATCGCTCTGTAAATCTGGGCCTCAGTCTCCAGGCTGTGGCGACGGCCTCCCCAGTTTAACACTAGGGGAAAAGCCCAGAGCCAAGCCCAAGGGCAGAAAAGAACTTGGGGTTCAAAGTAGGGCTGGGGAAATTAAAGATTAATTCCTCGATTAATCTTTAATTTTTTAGATCAATCAAAATTCTTGACGTCACCGGAAAGCCTGGACAGTGAGACTTACCCTGCTGGATGCGAGCAAACTGCACCCATTGGTTTGAGGTAGAAATGTGCATTTGTTTTTGTCTGAATGCATTTTCGTCCGAAAGCATTTTCGTCCGAATTTCAGGTATTTTCGTTTGTTAAAACGATAACGAAAGCACAGAAAACAAAAAACCGAAAGATCTGACATAAACAAATGCTTTATTTTTGTTTTCATTGCGGTCGAATGTGCCTAACCTGAACTCTATTAGTCCAATATTCAACATAGAGAGACATGAAGATTCGACATAGAGAGACATAGAGAGACATAAAGAGTCTATTTTATTTTATTTTTATTTTTTAAAGATTTTGTCGAATCTTCTTTTTTTTTTTTTTTTTTTTTAGAACATTCGACAGACACCATAAGCCTTCAATGACAGATTCAACCTTAATTTGGATTTTCGGACGAATGCATTTTTTTTTACGAAAAACAAAATAAATAAAAACGAATTTCGGGAGTAACGAAATACATTTATTTTTCGGACGAAAACTAAATTATAAAACAAAATATTTCAGTGTGCACTGAGCAGGAGGATGCATCGGGCTCCATCAGGGGAAGGGGGCAAAAATAGCCATTGTTTCCTGTCCTAAGAAGTTTTGGGCAGACGATTCTTTGTGTATCGGCAACATCTGTTCCGTGCGAAAGACTGTTCAGTTCTTCAGGGTATATTGTCAAAAAAAAAATGCGATCATGTCTGCTTCCAGAAAATATAAACAATCTGGTATGTCTGCGTGACTAGCTAAAGTGATGCCTACTTGCCTACTACAAAGTGACAGTCAATATACTAGATAAGTTTTATAATTAAAGTTAAACTAACTTTCTAAGTTTTTCTTAAAGTTTAATAAGAAAAAATTACTTGCATAAGTGCTACAGTTTGAAGTTAAAATGTATTTGTGTGAAGTTAAGTCATGGATTGTGGAAACAAACTAGTTTCGGGTGATTGTATATAGTGTATACCACATTTACCATTGACTAATGTAGAGTTGCAATGCAAGGAGATCAGCTAAAAGTAGTTGGATCTGTATGTGCGTTATAATTAATCAAAAAATCGTCGATTAATCGATTAAAAAAAAAATCGATTAATCGAACACGAAAATTTTAATCAGTAACAGCCCTAGTTCAAAGTCTAAGCAGACCCCCAAAACTTCCCTATGAAGGGATGCCCCCGCTCGGCCGAGTGGGGGGAAGGCTGCTGCAAACTGCAAATGCCTGGCGGAAGGAAGTTCAGGACAAGTGGGTCATCGCCACAGTGTCCTCAGGCTACAAACTAGAATTCAGAGAACTTCCGCCACCCCGTTTTCTGAGATCAAGAATATCTAAAGATCCAGAAAAAAGAAGGCCTCTACTGCTGGCCTTGGAACACCTGTTGTCCCAAGGGATAATCTTGGAGTTAGCCCCAGAGGATCAGGGGTCAGGATTCTATTCAAACCTGTTTACGGTTCCAAAACCAAACGAGGATGTCAGACCTATACTAGATCTGCCTGAATCAGTTCCTGAACATTCGCTCCCTCCGCATGGAGTCTGTCCGTTCAGTTGTTTCCACCCTTCAGGGAGGAGAATTCCTGGCACAAATAAACATCAGAGATACATATCTACATGTGCCAATATTTCCCGCTCACCAAAGGTTTCTAAGATTTGCGGTGGATCAGCGCCACTTTCAGTTTGGGTCCCTTCTTTTGGGCTAGCTACAGCACCTTGAGTGTTCACAAAAATCAAGCAAGGCTAAGGGCATGAGGCATAGCAGTAACAGCCTACCTGGACGATCTGTTGATCATAGATCAGTCCACCGCACGTTTAGGCCACAATGTGCACAGCACAGTGGAATATTTAAAGTACCTAGGCTGGGTCCTCAATCTGAAGAAATCTTTCTTGCAGCCTCAAAAAAGGCGAGAGTACTTGGGCATGATTATAGACACTTACCTAAGCAAGGTATTACTTTCCAAGCCAAAGACAAAAGCCATAGGAGACTTGGTCCGAGTGGTAAAGACAAAAAGAAGGCCTTCCATCCGTCTATGCATGAGATTATTGGGAAAGATCGAGGCTGTCCCTTACGCCCAGTTCCATTTAAGACTGTTACAGGGTGGAATTATGTCAGCTTGGAACAAAGATGTTCAGGCGCTGGATCTTCCTATGATCTTATCTCCAAGGGGTTCGCCAGAGCCTCAATTGGTGGTTGCTCTCCCAAAATCTGTCAGAAGGAAAATCCTTCACTCCAGTTACCTGGAAAGTGGTGACCACAGACGCCAGCTTTCTGGGCTGGGGGGGGGGGCAGTGCTAGAAAAAGCATCTGCCCAGGGGAAGTGGTCCGGGGCCGAAAAGCTCCTACCCATCAACATTCTGGAGATTCGGGCAATTAATTTGGCCCTCAAAGTTTGGTCTTACAGACTGCAAGGCTGGCCTGTTCGGGTTTAGTCCGACAATGCTACGGCCATGACCTATATCAATCACCAAGGAGGCACTAGAAGTCTAAATGCCCAAAAAGAGGTGAATTCCATCTTGGCCTGAGCAGAAAGGCATATTCCTCGCCTATTTGCGGTCTTCATTCCAAGGGTAGAAAATTGGCAGGCGGATTTTTTAAGCCGCCAGCAACTGAGTCCAGGAGAATGTTCTCTACACCCCCACATGTTTCAAATCCTATGTCAGAAATGGGGAACCCCAGATGTGGACATGCTGGCTTTCAGGTTCAACGCAAAGCTGGACAGCTTTGTGTCAAGAACAAGAGATCCCTGTGCCCAAGGGTCAGATGCCCTGACAATCTCATGGGATCAGTATTCCCTGATTTATGCTCTCTCTCCAGTTCGGCTTCTCCCACGATTCCTTCAGAGATTCAAGAAGGAAGAAAATTCAGTGATTTTGGTCGCCCCCGCTTGGCCCAGGAGACCCCGGTACGCAGAAGTCGTAAGGATGGCAGTAGGACCTTGGATTTTTCCATTATGCCCAGACCTACTACCACAGGGTCCAATATTCCATCCTGCCTTACAAAGTCTAAATTTTACGGTTTGGCTGTTGAGACCCACGTTCTGAGGAAACGTGGGCTCTCAGGGCCAGTCCTATCCACTCTGGTTAATGCTAGGAAGCCGGCCTCCAGGCTCATCTATTACAGAATCTGGAAGGCATATGTTTCCTGGTGTGAACCCAGAAAGTGGCATCCTAGGAAATTTGCCATTAATAGGATGCTTGCCTTTCTTCAGTTGGGCTTAAATAATTTGAAGTTGGCCTTGAGCACTATCAAGGGCCAAATCTCGGCTTTGTCTGTATTTTTTAAAAAACCGCTTGCCTCTCATTCCCTAGTCAGGGCCTTTGTTCAGGGTGCACTGCGTTTAAATCTGCTGGTTAAGTCTCCCGTGTGCCCATGGGATTTGAATTTGGTATTATCTGTTTTTACGGAAGCTACCTTTTGAACCTTTACACCAGGTTTCTCTAAGTCTGTTGACACAGAAACTGTTTTTTCTTTTAACTATATCCTCAGCAAGGAGGGTACCGTAATCGGCGGCTCTTTCGTGTAAAGAACCATATATGATTATTCATAAAGACAGGGTGGTGCTGCGTCCTCACCCAACTTTCTTGCCTAAAGTGGTTTCAGATTTTCAGGTGCGCTTGACAGCAGTGCCACCACCAATTGTAGAAAAGAGGGCTTACCAAATATAAATGACTAGGGAAGGTATTCACCGCCCAAGTCACCAAAGACGATCACCCTGATCTAAACAGCTGGTCCTGGATCCAAACGGCTAATCAACTTGATCTCAAACTGTTCATACGGTATCACGCTATGTGAGTTATTTTCAATATTTTTTGCATGGCATGTGGTTACCGAGCCTCTATGAAGTTATCATTAACACTGTGATTTGGGATCATCAAGTCGATTAGCCGTTTGGATCCAGGACCAGCTGTTTAGATCAGGGTGATTGATACAATCTTTTGGTGACTTGGGCGGTTATATACCTTCCCTAGTCATTTATATTTGGTAAGCCCCCTTTTCTACCATTGGTGGTGGCACTTCTTTCAAGCTGTTATCCATCTTCAAGATCTCCTTATGGTGAAGCCATCTTTATCCACATTTATTTGGACTGCAATCACTTCATGCACTTTCCTGTGGTATAGTCACCCGTATTTCCATTTGTTTGGATTCCAGTCACTTTATGTACTTTCTCAATTTATTGTTATTATTTGCAAGCCTTTACTATATGTTGGCACACTAATATGTTTAGTAAGGTCACATGGTGACACTTTAAAGTGGTTGTATACCCGATAATAAGGCTTACCTGTAGGTATAAAGAATATCTCCTAAACCTGTACAGTTTAGGAGATATTCCCCCCGCATTCCCCCTGATTGCAGCGGCACATGCGCTGCGGGGATCCTCGGCTAAAGGACCGGCAGCCGCCGGACCTTGCCGAATTGAAGTCGCCGCTCCAGCCAATCACAGCACTGGAGCGGCGATACCTGGAAGACACGCTGGAGCAAGATGACATCTCGCTCGGCCTGGGCGAGGTAAGTTCTCTCCACCTCGTTTTAAGGTAAGTATTTCATAATGAGCTAGTATGCGGTGCATACTAGCTCATTATGGCTTTTCCTTTACCGGTGTAAAAAAACAAAAAAAAACAGGTTATACAACCGCTTTAAGATTTAGTCATGTATTAATATATGTAGATTTGGTTTGTTATCTTTAGATGTGGGTTTTTTCCATATCTTTACACAGGCATTAGCGCTACATTGTTCCAATTTACCGTTTATGAAAACGAGAGCAGAGATAGCTTGGCCAGGCCTCTCATAATCTTAAACATGATACATCCTGCCTTAAATAAGGTGCGATAGTGGACCGGCAGCCAATGCAAGGCGCAGAGGACAGGGGTGATATGATCCCTCAACAGGACATCTGTAACAGTAAACTTGCTGCAGCATTTTGAATAAGTTGAAGCTTCTGCACTAACATCTTTCGTAATCCCAGATAAAGAGAGTTGCAGTAGTCTAAGCAGCTACCTATCGTGGCACAGATGACAGTTTTTCTGTCCGAGATATCCAGATATTTAAACAGTCCCCTCAGAAGTTTTAGCTGCCAGTGACATGCACTGACGACCTTTTTTATCTAAGGAGCCAAGGTTAAACCTGAATCTAGGACGAATCCCAGATCACGGACCTGGGGGGCCACCTCCGGAGCAGGACCAAATGAGGGAGGCCAAGGTGGGATATCTAGGGGGGTGGCCAGATGGCTGAAGATGATCACCTCAGTTTTTTCACCATTAAGTTTCAGGAAGTTGGCAGACATCCATGTGTTGATGGTCTCCAAACAGCTGGCAAGGGTGGCATCAGCCATCTGGTTCCTAGGAATCTTCAGGTAGACCTGGGTGTCATCCGCATAAACATGGTAGTGGACGGCGTGGGACTTTAGCAGGTCGGCAAGGGGCCTCATATAGATATTAAACAACAGGGGTGACAAGGCAGAGCCCTGTGGCACTCCGAAGTCCAGGGCGGTGTACTTAGAGTAAAAGGGGCCAGTCTTGACTCCCTGAACACTACCCTCTAAAAAAGAGGCCACCCATGCCAAAGCCGACCCGCTTATACCCAAAACAGATCTCATCCGCTTCAGTAAGATTCCATGATTTATGGTATTAAACACGGCCGACAGATCCAAGAGAACCTACTGAGTCACCCCTGTCCAAGCTGTGAAGGACATCTGTAACGGAACTATGTATTCTGCCTGTACATCTATAATAATCATGCAGTGGGACATACAAAGAACCGAAGGACGTGTTACAATAGGATGAATGATATCTGGGACTACCTGAGATATGGATTATCCACATTATATTCTGTGATATCTGGAGGGCTGTTTTTGGGTTTGTTAGTTCTGAGTTTAGAAGGTTAATTGTAGAGTGACTCTTTCACTGCTGAATTCTAAATGTCTCTTCTCTCTTTTGTCTATTGTATTACAAATTAACAGTCTCCTGTCCGTGTATTGAATTAGCATGTCATTTGTGTTCAGAAGAACTTGTCAGGCTTTGTGGTGCCGAAATGCTTATCCACTGATGGGATTATCTGTGATTGAAGTCTATTGAGAAAGAAATGTGGTTTCTTTTAGCCTGATGCCAGTGTGTCTAACTTGGGTCCCCCCTGTGGAGGGAGGGGGTGGAGACTTTCATTGTTCCTTGAGCACTCACCAGTTTGTAACTAGATATAAACCAAGAAATGTACCATTAAAGTGAGTCTACTTGACCCTTCAAACGTAGCCTGTCTCGTTTATGGAAGGGAATGCGATGGGATTTATTCTGTGCCTCTTACAACTGGACCTGACTCTCCCTCTGGATCTCGTGGATGAGCTTATACTGGACTTACTTGCATAGCAACTTGCCAGGGAAAAGGACGTCACCAACGGCGTATACTCTCTCCCTACTTGGGTAGCCGTTACATTGGTTGGCAGCGGTGGGATGGTCCTTTTATCCAAGGAGCAAGTTCGGAATGGAGTCTCTGTATCCCAGGCTGAAAAGTAAGATTCCATGATTTATGGTATCAAACACGGCCGACAGATCCAAGAGAACCTACTGAGTCACCCCTGTCCAAGCTGTGAAGGACATCATCATAAACACAGATGAGGCTCGTCTCTGTTCCATGTCCAGGTCGAAATACGAACTAGAATTCGTCCAAAAGATGAAAAGACTCAAGGTAACCCTGTAGCTGGATAACAGATGCTCCATCACCTTGGCCACAAAAGGCAAGATGGAAATCGGCCTGTAGTTGCCCAATATTTCCGGGTCCAAGGTCGGTTTCTTCAGCAGGGCCAAGATCACGGCCAGCTTCAGAGCGCTGGCTAATACCCTTAGCCACAAGGTTTCCAAATCTGTCTGGACAGACTTTTGATAGATTTCTTGAGAAAACCTTGGGGCCAGAGTGAGATGGGATATGTGGAGGTTTCCCTTCCAGTAGGGTCAGGCTAAAGAAAATAAACCTGTGATCCGACCAGGTCAACTCCCTAGGCAGCACACATGTTGCCGACAATCCACTGAACAGGAGCCAATCCAGCACATGACCAGCAGTGTGGTTAGCCGCTGTCATATGTTGCCTATACCCCAAAAGCAACAATTCTTGGATAAGGGATTGGGTGCGGGAATCACTTAGATCCTCCGCCAAGAAGTTCAGATCGCCAAAGATGCAGGAGCCTTTAAACACAATGGACATCTGTAAGGCTAGACTGAGAAAACAAAATCAAGTTTTAACACAGGGGTGCAATAAATTTAGAGCAAACTCGTAAGTGAGATTTTTATTTTTTGGCAGGTGGCGCTAATTGGCACTGGCAGGTTGCACTGGATGGAACCAATTGGCAATAGCAGATGGCACTGATTGGCAGGTGGCACTGGATGGCACTGGCAAGTGGCACTGGTTGGCACGTGGCACTAAGGTGACACAGGCAGGTGGCACTAATTGGCACTGGCAGGTGGCACTAATTGGCACAGGCAGATGGCACTAATTGGCATTGGCAGGTGGCACTGGATGGCATTGGCAGGTGAAACTGGTTGGTACTGGCAGGTGGCACTAATTGGCAATAGTTAGCACTGGCAGATGGCACTGGTTGGCACTTGCAGGTGGCACTAATTGGCAGGTGGCACTGGATGGCACTAGTTGGCACAGTCAGGTGGCACTGGATGGCACTAGTTGGCACTGGATGGCATTGGCAGGTGGCACTGGATGGCATTGGCAGGTGGCACTGGATGGCGTTGGCACTGGTAGGTCGCACTGGATGGCATTGGCAGGTGGCACTGGATGGCGTTGCCACTGGCAGGTGGCACTGGATGGCATTGACAGGTGGCACTGGATGTCACTAGATGGCATTGGCAGGTTGCACTGGATGGCATTGGATGGCATTAATAGATGGCACTAGTTGGCACTGGCAGGTGGCACTAGTTGGCAGGTGGCACTGGACGGCACTGGCAGGTGCCACTAGTTGGCATGGCATTGGCAGGTGGCACTGGATGGCATTGGCAGGTGGCACTGGATGGCATTGGCAGGTGGCACTGGATGGCACTGTCTGGTGGCACTGGATGGCACTGGCTGGTTGGCATTAGCAGATGGCACTGGCAGGTTTCACAGCACATAATGTAGCTGATAATGTGTGAAACTCTCTCTCCATACAGTTTCACATGGTGCTGCAGAGAGAGAGGAGCTCAGATTCATTGTGATGTTGAAGGTGGGTGGGACCCGGGGTGGGTGGGACTCAGCTGTCCCGCCCACCACTGGTCCTGCCCACCTCCAACATCACAATGAATCTGAGGGTGGGCAGGTATCCAGCCAATGATCTCATCCCATTGGCTGGTGTTGGACAGCTGAGTACCGCCCACCCCGGGTCCCGCCCACCACAACATCAGACCGTGCTAATGACAGCTCCATTCTCTATCTCCTTAGTGTTTCACACACACGGCGCGGCTCTGCAGACAGTGTGCAGAAGGGAGGAGGAACCCCATGTTCCTCCTTCCTTCTCCACACTCTGCTGATGCAGATGTGCTAAATATCGGCCACATTTGGATAATAATCGGCCGATGCCGATTTCTCCAAAATGACTAAATATTGGCCCGATATATCGGTCGACCTCTAGATGACAGGTGCGCCTACTCACAGAACAGAAGCGTGCAGGCTGAGCAGGGCTGTGCTGGCTTCAAGCTGTGCGGCCAGCAGGTGGTGCAAAAGATACTGGTGACAGTCCAGGTGAGTGAACCTTGATTACAGGTGAGTGAACCTTGATTACAGGTGAGTGAAACTTGATGGTGGAGTGGGATGGGATGGTAAAGGTAGTGATCGGGGCTCACTGGTGCCCTCCATTTATTATGAATCAACTGTGTTTGCTCTTTTTAAATCATAATGTCAACAAAATCTACCCAAATTACCCTGATCAAAAGTTTACATACCCTGGTGATTTTGGCCTGATAACATGCACACGAGTTGACACAAAGGGGTTTCAATGGCTATTAAAGGTAACCATCCTCACCTGTGATCTGTTTGCTTGTAATTAGTGTGTGTGTATAAAAGGTCAATGAGTTTCTGGACTCCTGACAGACCCTTGCATCTTTCATCCAGTGCTGCACTGCCATTTCTGGATTCTGAGTCATGGGGAAAGCAAAAGAGTTGTCAAAGGACCTGCCGGAAAAGGTAGTTAAACTGTTTAAAACAGGAAAGTATATAAAAAGATATCCGAGGAATTGAGAATGCCAATCAGCAGTGTTCAAATTCTAATCAAGAAGTAGAAAATCAGGGGTTCTGTTGAAACCAAACCACGGTCAAGTAGACCAACTAAAATTTCAGCCACAACTGCCAGGAAAATTGTTTTTGATGCAAAGAAAAACCTGCAAATATCTTCAGGTGAAATACCGGACTCTCTGAAAACACTGTTGTGTGGCTGTTTCAAGATGCACAACAAGAAGTCCATCGCCAGAAGAAAGCCCTTACTACACAAATGCCACAAAGTGACCTGCTTACAATACACCAAACAGCACAGGGACAAGCCTCAAACTTTCTGGCACAAAGTCATTTAGAGTGATGAGACCAAAATTTAGCTTTTTGGCCACAACAATAAACGCTTCATTTGAAGAGGAGTCAACAAGGCCTATGATGAAAAGATGTTTGGCCTTGGTACAGACACAGAAGGTGGCACACACAGGTTAAAATGGCAATTAAAGGTTAACCACTTGCCATAGACATTTTACTGCTACAGCGCGGTGGGGTAACTGTGACATGACGTCCCTGGGACGTCCTCGTACACTTCCACGTTTGCGCGTCAAATGACGGAGCGATCACTTGTTAACAAACCGGCGTCATTTGATGATGCCGGTTTCTCCCTCTCCTCTCTGTACCGTTCGGTACAGTGTGAGAGGAGAGGGGGGGGGGAGCGGGTGGAAGCAGCAGCGCTGTGGCTGGATCTGTGACAACTGCAGTCACAGATCCAGCCAGCCATCCATCCATACCAGCTCAGCCATCCCTGCCCCATACTGTGCAATACCCCGATACTGTGCAATACCCCAATACTGTGCAATACTCCAATACTGTGCACCCTGCGCAATACCCTGCAATACCCCAATACCCTGCGCAATACTCTGCAATACCCCAATACTCTGCAATACCCCAATACCCTGCGCGACACTCTGCAATACCCCAATACCCTGCGCGAATACTCTGCAATACCCCAATACTCTGCAATACCCTGCGCGATACTCTGCAATACCCCAATACTCTGCAATACCCTGCACGATACTCTGCAATACCCCAATACTCTGCAATACCCTGCGCGATACTCTGCAATATCCCAATACCCTGCGCGATACTCTGCAATACCCCAATACTCTGCAATACCCCAATACTCTGCAATACCCTGCACAATACTCTGCAATACCCTGCGCAATACTCTGCAATACCCCAATACCCTGCGCGATACTCTGCAATACTCCAATACTCTGCAATACCCAAATACTCTGCAATACCCATTTCTTTAAAGCACCCCTGTCCCCGTGTGCTCGCATGCAGAAGCGAACGCATACGTAAGTCCCATCCACATATGAAAACGGTGTTCAGGCTACACATGTGAGGTATCTCTGCGAACGTTAGAGCGAGTGCAATCATTTTGGCCCTAGACCTCCTCCGTAACTAAAAACATGTAACCAATAAAAGTAATTAAAGCGTCGCCTATGGGGATTTTTAAGTAGCGAAGTTTGGCGCCATTCCACGAGTGTGCGCAATTTTGAAGTGTGACATGTTGGGTATCTATTTACTCGGCGTAACTTCATCTTTCACATTATGAAAAAAAATTGGGCTAACTTTACTTTTTTTTTTTTTTTTTAAGCACAAAACAGTTTTTTTTAAAAACACGCGTTCAAAAAATTTCTGCGAAAAATACCATGCGAGATAAAAAGTTGGAACGGCCGCCATTGTATTCTCTAGGGTCTTTGCTAAAAAAGCATATATAATGTTTTGGGGTTCTATGTAATTTTCTAGCGAATAAATGATGATTTTTCCATGTAGGAGAGAAATGTCAGAATTGGTGTGGGTTTTCCAGAACGCCTGATGGCGCTCCCTGCATGTTGTGGCCACGCTGTGTAAAAGTCTCACACATGTGGTATCGCCATACTCGGGAGGAATAGCAGAATGTGTTTTGGGGTGTAATTTCTGGTATGCATATGCTGTGTGTGAGAAATAACCTGCTAATATGACAGAAACAAGATTTTTTTTTTTTTTTTTTTTACAGAATTTTCAGTCGTTTTTCTTTTATAGCGCAAAAAATAAAAAACTCAGAGGTGTTTAAATACCACCAAAAGAAAGCTCTATTTGTGTGGGGAAAAAAAGGACAAAAATTTCAAATGGGTACAATGTTGTATGACTGAGTAATTGTTTAGTCAAATTGTGAGAGCACCGAAAGCTGAAAATTGGTCTGGTCAGGAAGTGGGTTTAAGTGCCCAGTGGTCAAGTGGTTAATTTCCCATATTTGTGGCTTTTTAAGTTATAATTAGTGTCTGTTTATAAATAGTCAATGAGTTTGTTAGCTCTCACATGGATACACTAAGCAGGCTAAACACTGAGCTATGTGGAGGTAGAAACGAACAGTCAAAAGACCTGCATAACAAGGTAATGAAACTTTACAAAGATGGAAAAGGATATAAAAAGGTACCCAAAGCCTTTATTATGCCAGTCAGTACTGTTTAATCACTTATTAAGAAGTGGAAAATCTCTTGATACCAAGCCATGGTCAGATAGATCAAGAATGATTACTTTGCTGCTATGGGCTCTACCCCTAAATCTTTTATAGACCTAGCAATGCCCCTGCTAGAGCTTTTTTTTTTCCTTTTTAGGGAGAGTGCTTGTGATCAGCACAGGGCCAATCGGCACTGTCCAGACAAAGGGTCAGGGGCCCTGCATAGGACAGTTCCTCATACAAGCTTTAACCACTTAAGGACCCCTCACTGTATATATACTTCTTTTTTTAAAGATGGATATCTCGGTAACGGCAGCAGCTGCTGCCACAACTGAGATATCCATATTTTCCGTGAGCGGTCCTGTAAACGATAACAGCGGTCTCCGGGGCGGATTTGCTGCGAGATCACCATTATCATTGGCGGGAGAGGGCCCCCCCCCTCCCACCACTTTCCCGCGCCCTCCGTCGCTTACCGGAGCCGTCGGTAGTGGCGGAGGTGATTGGGTCCTTCTGCTGTCTGTGTGGGGAATGCGAGTGAGGGCAAGATGTCCCCCACCCGTCCCCAAAGCTTTGCTGGGCGGAAGTGACGTCAAAACGTCAGTCCCACCCATGCGTCTTAAAGAAACATTTTTATGGTTAAGAAGCCTGTGAGAAAGGAAAATAACGTTTTTTTTAACTTAGAGGCAGGAGAAAATTTGCGAGACTGCAGGTTAGGCTTCTTTTGCTGGAGTTAATGAGTACTCCCACTGTCTGTGATGTTCTTTAAAAAATGATCCAGAAAAACACCTTCAGCATCAAAGGGTATGTGTACCACACATTTTTTACATTGCTGTTCTGCATACCAATATTTTAGCAATGAACATCATTTTGGAGATAAGATCGATAATATCAGCTAGGCTGTCAACACAATAATGTGGGGCTTAAAGCTCTACAACTAAAGGGACTATAACAACTGTAGTTTGATCATTCATGATCAGCTGAGTCTACTCCCCTAAGGTCTGACAGACCAACATTACATCTATTGCATGGTGCAAGTCAGGACTTATAAGTAAAATAGAAATTTGGAATGGTTTTATATCAGTGGGATCCTCAAACACTGGAGCGCCCTCAATAGATACAATAATTTTGTTAAGGCAGGACATATAGACAACTGTATGAAGGGATGTACAGGTTGAACAGATCAGCAGTGTGAATAGAGGAGGTACAGGTTGGACACACTAGCAGGATGATGTGAAAGGACATACAGGATGGACAATCCAGCAGTGTGAACTTTGAAGTAAGGCCCCGTACACACGGCAGAGTACCTCGACGGGCAGAACACATCGTTCCGCCCATCGAGGTTCTCTGCCGGCCGTCAGAATCTGCGACCCGCCCGTCGGGAATGGCAACCAGCCATTCATCCCGACGGGCCGTCGAGCAAATAGAGAACCTGTTCGGGCGGGGCAAGCAGAGAGCGTACACACGGCCGAGGTTCTCGCTGGAATGCAGCTCCCAGCGAGGTTCTCGCTGGTTTCTGGCGAGACCCTCGGCCGTGTGTACGGGGCCTAAGAAAAGCAATAGGTTGGGATGATTAGCTGTGTGAAGACAGAGCAATGAAGTACAGGTTGGATAAACGAGCAGGGAGAATGAAAAGGACGTATAGGTTAGACTAGTGTTTCTCAACCTTTTTTCAGTCAAGGCACCCTTTAAAATTAGACAATCTCAAGATGCCCCATTCTAAAATATAAAAAATGAAATCGTTTTATATAATGTAACAACATCCACACACATAGGACACCCAACATGAGAGGTGATTTATTCTTCCGGAGCAAATACACCATTGCACACTGGTACTGACTAGTACTGCAATGATTCTCTCCATAATTCAGCTAATGCGACCCCAGTGCTCACAGAGAGGGGCAGAGGCGGTTCAAACAAGAATGCTGTGCAGGCACTCATGCCACGTACACACGATCATTTTTCAGCATGAAAAAAAAACGTTGTTTTTCAGCATGTCCCACACACTATCGTTTTTAAAAAATTATCTAGCAAAGCACGTTGACGTACAACGCGTACGACGGCACTATAAAGGGGAAGTTTCATTCGCTTTGCTTTAGCTGATTCAGTGTTAGTAAAAGACGATTTGCGCTTTTCTGTCTGTTACAGCGTGATGAATTTGCTTACTCCATTATGAACGGTAGTTTTACCAGAACGAACGCTCCCGTCTCATAACTTGCTTCTGAGCATGCGCGGTATTTTTACGTCGTTTTAGCGCACACACGATCATTTTTTACAACCCGAAAAACGACATTGTTTAAAACTACGTTAAAAAATGCAGCATGTTCGATTTTTTTTTTTGTCGTGCTGAAAAATGATCGTGTGTAGGCGGTATTAATGTCCTCCTTATCAACCAATGATGTCATTGGTTGTTGGGACACCAGTGGCTGGAAGGTTATAATAGTGCAAAATGAAAACCTGTGGCTTTGTGTAACTAAAAGGTAGGCTTCATCCACCCTCTGGCTTGTATACAGTTTTGAAAGAATACCCAATCACGTGCAAGAAAAATAAAAATAAATGAATTTCTGCTTGCACATGATTGGATGATAGAAGTCCAGCAGAACTTCTTCTCATTTATTAAGCTCTGAAGCAACTGCACTTGCAGCTTGCAACTGCACTTTGTCACGTGCACAGTCTATTGGCCTTTAGTAAATCAACCCCAAAGTATCACAGCACCTAAAATTGAAAAATGGCCTTGAAAAAGTGGTATATACAAGGAACTCGTCGTAAATGAAACATCGTCTTCCTCGACAAGTTCCTTGTTAGGCTTGTCGAGAATCTTTGACAAGCTTTCTCTGCATACACACTGTCAAGACCAAATCTCATCGTTCTCAAACGCGGTGACGTACAACACGTACAACGGCACTATAAAGGGGAAGTTCGATTCCACTGCCGTCACCCTTGGGATTGCTTTTGCTAATCTCATGTTACTGAGTGTTATGTAAAAGTTTGGTGAGAGACGATTCGCGCTTTTTAGTCTTTTACAGCGTGACGAATGTGCTATCTCCATTACGAACGCTACTTTCACCGAATGTGCGCTCCCATCCTCATACTTTTTTCTGAGCATTGCGCGGGTTTCTAAGCATACACACAAACAGGCATGGACTGGCCATAGGGACTACAGGGAGTTTCCCGGTGGGCCGATGGCTCAGTGGGCCGGTTTCAGTGACAGCCTGTCAAAGTAATGGCTGTGCAGCTCGCCCTCCACTTTATGGAGTGATGTGAGAAGAATGAGGAAAATACAGAGGAGAATAAGTGAAATAATAAAAGAGGTGAGTGAGGACTCCTTATGTTATGCAACTTATGTTTTTTGCACAATTGCATATAGTTTATATACTGTTTTTGTTCTTGTTTGCAAACATAAAGTGGGCCGGTCTGGATAAAGTCCAGGGCCAAATTTTGGTCTCAGTCCATCCCTGCACACAAACGTGTTTCTCGTCGTAAACCAGCCCGACGAGAAACACGACGAGGAAATTGAGACTCCCGACGAGGAAAAAGAGAACTTGTTCTCTTTTTTTCTCGTCGAGTTCCACGACAGTTTTCTTAACGAAAAACATACACACGACCGTTTTCCTCGGCAAAAAAGCTCTGCCAGCAAGTTTCTTGATGGATTCTGTCGAGGAAAACGGTTGTGTGTACGAGGCCTCATACTCAAGCAGTTAACAAGCCTTGGCCACCCGCTGTTAACTCTTTCCACTCCAAATTTTTAATTAAATTTAACTTCTTAAGGACCGCCTCCCGCACATATATACGTCGACAGAATGGCACGGCTGGGCACATCCACATATATTTACGTCGGTTCCAGTACCCAGCCGTGGGTCACGGGCGCGCGCCGGGACCGGGACCGGGACTGGAGTGCGGCGATCGGTCCCCGAAACTGAAGAACGGGGAGAGCCGGGTGTAAACACGGCTTCCCCGTGCTTCACTGTGGCCGCAGCATCGATCGCGTCATCCCTGTTATAGGGGGACGTGATCGATGACGTCACACCTACAGCCACACCCCCCTACAGTTGTAAACACACACAGGGAACACATAACCCCTACAGCGCCCCCTTGTGGTTAACTCCCAAACTGCAACTGTCATTTTCACAGTAAACAATGCAATTTAAATGCATTTTTTGCTGTGAAAATGACAATTGTACCAAAAATGTGTCAAAATTGTCCGAAGTGTCCGCCATAAAGTTGCAGTCACGAAAAAAATTGCTGATCACCGCCATTAGTAGTAAAAAAAAAAAAAAAATTAATAAAAATGCAATAAAATGATCCCTTATTTTGTAAATGCTATACATTTTGCGAAAACCAACCGATAAACGCTTATTGCGATTTTTTTACCACAAATAGGTAGAAGAATACGTATCGGCCTAAACTGAGGAAAAAAAAAAATTTATATATATTTTGGCGGATATTTATTATAGCAAAAAGTAAAAAATATTGCATTTTTTTCAAAATTGTCGCTTTATTTTTGTTTATAGCGCAAAAAATAAAAACCGCAGAGGTGATCAAATACCACCAAAAGAAAGCTCTATTTGTGGGGAAAAAAAGAACGCCAATTTTGTTTGGGAGCCACGTCGCACAACCGCGCAATTGTCAGTTAAAACGACGCAGTGCCGAATCGCAAAAAGGGGCAAGGTCCTTTACCTGCATTTTGGTCCGGGTCTTAAAGCGGATGTCCCATTAAAAAGGGTATATTAAAAGCCAGCAGCTACAGATACTGCAGCTGCTGACTTTTAATATTAGGACACTTACCTGTCCTGGAGTCCAGCGGCGTCTGCAGCAGAGGACAAGCGATCGCTCGTCTCCCTGCTGCTCCCCCCTCCATCCACGGTGAGGGAACCAGGAAGTGAAGCGCTCCGGCTTCATTGCCCAGTTCCCTACGGCGCATGCACGAGTCGCGCTGCGCCCGCCGATTGGCTCCCGCTGTGTGCTGGGAGCCGAGTGTTCCCAGCACACAACGGAAAAACCAGACTTTTGCCCGAGACTGAGTATCTGCACCCCCCTCCCCCCTGAAAGGTGTCAAATGTGACACCGGAGGGGGGAGGGTTCTGATCAGCGGATCTTCACTTTAGGGTGGAGATCCGCTTTAAGTGGTTAATGGAAACATGTCAATAACATATGTCAAAGCACATAAGCAACAAAAATGTGCCTACACACACACACACACATGCATAGATCTAAATGGGCCCCTACAGAGTTGCAACTTCATGTTTGAGGACCACAGGATGTTCCTATCACTGATGTGAGCTGGAAGCAACATTGTGGCATGTATTTGACCTGCATAGGAAACGACTAAATCATGCTATGTACAACCTACATGCGAAATCGGGAAAAAGTAAGAAGAACTGGGATCAGTCGGAGGTGGAATCTGTTTAAAATACATTAAATTGAAAATCATAACTTGCGTTTTGCTTTCTATAGTATTGTGGATGTTCTACAATACAGAACTTTTAAATACATTTCTATATTCGCTATATTGGATTGGTTTGGGCATTATTAAAATGCTTTTGTGCTCTCTGAAAGGCTTTTTGATGGTTTATTGGCCAAAGTCCTTTAGGACACAGATCCTTAAGAAAAATGAGAACACATCCTAATTAAGGTTTTATTCGATAAACTCCAGAAAAACTGATTATATGCTGTTGAAATCAATGAGGGTTTCAGAGGTATTCTGCTCTAAACAATACTGTCATAGCTTAACAAATAAGCCTCGTGGGAGAGAAGAATAAATGACAAGCCATAGCAAAATTTATAGCTTCTTATTGTCCCTATAAACTGCAGGTATCTCATCTGTTAATGCTCAATGCTTTATAACTCTGTTGTATGCTGCCACCTACTGACTGCATTGCATATTTTTCATGTGTCGCCACTAATCCGTATAATCCTTTAACAGAGGGATCTCCCTAATGGTGGCCATACATGCTTTGATAAAGAATTGATTTATTTTCTGATCAATCTCTTGCGGTATAAAAAAATTGAATTATAGTCGACAACCGTTGTGATCGATATGCCACACATGGGAAAGTGGATTTAAATCAACAGCTAAATTATAAATCACATCTATTTAATCTTATAATCTGATCTATCAAAATGTGATATTATTAATAAACAAAGAATTTCAATGCTGATGATCAATGCAAAGCCGTCAGTACATTTCCATTCTAGCCAGTTTGTTTGAATCCGATCCAAATCAAGTCTAAATTAATCAGAATGGTAGTCATGACTATTTGATAGTTTGCATACCACATGTGTAGCACCCTCCTAGTTGGGCTGCTAGGAATGCAGTCTTTTCTGTTTGTAATAATTGGAACAGTTGTTTATTTGTTTTTGGGGTTCACAGGCTGCATTGCTCTCCCTGCCTTTCAGCAAGTTCTACGCTCCTGCTTTATCATAGCTGCTGGCAGAGCTTTTTTTCTCAGAAAATAGGTGCAGGAACTCAACCACGACCCGTTCAGATTTCACAAACAGTAGGAGGGTCTTAAAGGGGCATTAAATACCAGAATTGCATTACATACAGTGTGCAGAGTTCAGGGGGTTACAAAGCAGTCACTTGTAAACACAGAAACCAGACTTCTGTGTTCACAAGTGATTGTGGTGAGCGGGCACCAAAGGGTCTGAGCCAAAGGTGGTGGAACTGAGTTCCACCAAGTTCCCCCAGAAAAAAAGCCCTGGCTGCTGGTTCCAGCATCCTGATTTTGGCTATGATGCATTTTCCCTGTCTGCCTGTCCACCTGGGTGGAGACCAAACCTGATTAAAACCAGGCAAGTCTGCAGTCTCATGCTTATGATCGCATGTGTAATTTGTGTTCCAGGCTCCCTGTTTGTCTGCCCTGCTCTGCTAGATTGTATTCCCTTGTTGATGACCTCACATTGGCTATTGACTATTCTCTGAATTCTGCCTGCCTTTTGGCTATGGATTGACCCCGACTATTCTGAACTTCATACCTGGACTGTCATTGAAACACTCTGCGTTTCTGCCAACCCCAAGAATCTATTTGCTTTGCTCAGTTTGCGCTTGCCCTGACATGGTAGCCAGACACTATAGCATTGTGTATAAGTCTTGGGGGCAACTAAGTAGTGGTAGGCCTGCTTGCCCTATGGGAAAGGGGACTGCTATAGGTGAAGAACACAGAAGCTAGCTATAGTGTCTGACCACCTGCATTATGGGTAAGTGTGACCATTCTGGAACATAGGGGTGGAGAAAGGCAAATAGGCAGCATGAATATGTATGGTGCAGCAGCCAATCTCTGGGGAGGCGCACCCAGAAGGTGGCTGAGGAGCACATAAATAGGTTGGGCGGTAGACCAGCAGTGTCTGCCTGTTCAAGGGATTCCACCTGTTCAAGTGGGGGTTGCTCCCCCTATCTCCAGCCATCCTGTTGTTTCAAGTGGTGGTTCATCAAGGTCTCGGCTGTGACAAAAGTTTCATACAAAGATCTAATCTGCATACTTTCACTGGAAGGCACATGAAGAAAGCTAAATGGGCATAGCTGCTCCCTTGGCCTTGTGAGTACTGCTTTGTTGCAAGACTCTAGTGAATGGGAATTACTACTAACTACTAATTGTTGGGCATTGTAGTTTCTCTCCTGAGAGGTACATACCGACTAGTCCCCTCTAACTTTGTGGAAAGACTTAGCTAAGTAGTTCCTCTCACCGACTATTCCTGTCTAACTTTGTGGAAAGACTTTGAGCTAAGTAGTTCCTCTCATGAGAGGTGCATAAATTAGTATTTTCTGATTTCTCGTGGAAGGATTGTCCTTAAAAGTAGGGTCAAGTAGCTCCCCTCTTAAGGAGTACATACCTCTAGCCTTTACTTGTCTCTCACAAGAGGATTGTATTTTGAGCTGAGCAGAAGAACAGTTTCTAATGTTCGTGACATAGAGAACTGTGTCCTCTTGTATCTGTTAGTGGTTTCGGAGTATCTCATACTACCCTACATCCCATCCACGTTATTTAACAATAAAACCACAAAAAGACATCCCCTAGACCAGGGGTAGGCAATCTTTGAGAGGTGGAGATCTATCATGACAACATGGAAGAGAGAAAAGATCACTGAGCTGATGCAACTTTTTTTTTTTTTAAGGTAAGTAGCAAGCCCCCAGAGGTCAGTAGTGAATAGGGCGGTACACAGAGGTCAGTATTTGCTAGGGCAGTATACAAAGGTCAGTAGCATGTAGGGCAGTGTACAGAGGTCAGTAGGATGTGGGGCAGGTCAGGAGGGAAAGGTACAGGGGGTCAGGGGGCATAGTACTTGGGGGGTCAGGAGGGCAGAGTGCAGGGGGATCGGGAGGGCTTGGTACTGGGGTGTCAGATGGGCTAGGGTGTCATGGCACTTGAGGAACAGAAAGGTATGGTATTGGGGGATTAGAAGTGCTGGGGGGTAAGGAGGGCATGGTGCTGTGGGGTCAGAAGGGCATGGTACTGGGGGGGGGGGCAGGAAGTAATAGTAATGTGATGTCAGGAGTGCATGGTGTTTGGGGATCAGAAGGGCACAGAAGTTATTTTTTACTGCTGAGTTGCGCAGGGAAGCTGCCATGGCAAACCTACATGTTCTGGCACAGATCCCTAAAAAGCAAGGAAATTTGTGAAGATTCGGTGTGCCTGGCTGTGCAGGAGTGGGGGATTCATGTTCATCTGTGGCTCCATTTATAACCCTCCTTTACTCTGTCATAAATGGTGGGATCTGAAATGAGAGGAAGCTCTGCAGATTTGATAAAATCAGCAGAGCTTCCTCTCATTTCAGATCTACCCCTCAGATTTACAGTGACTGCACTTCCAAGTGCACTTTCTGTTTGTACTTGTAGTGCAATGTGGATTTGCCTTTCGTAAATAACCCCCAATATCTTTTACCTTTTGCTATAGTAAATATCCCAATTTTCAAAAAAAATCTAAAAAATGTCCTCAGTTTAGGCCAAAATGTATTCTTCTACATATTTTTGGTACAAA
Source organism: Rana kukunoris (assembly GCA_029574335.1). Classification (NCBI taxonomy): domain Eukaryota; kingdom Metazoa; phylum Chordata; class Amphibia; order Anura; family Ranidae; genus Rana; species Rana kukunoris. The sequence goes on from CM056049.1 coordinate 551,457,704, forward strand.
AATCGCAATAAACATATATTGATTGGTTTGCGCAAAAGTTATAGCATGGCAGGGCACACCACATTGAGGCACAGCACATCGGGGCACGGGGCACATAGCACATCAGGGCACGGGGCACATAGCACATTAGGGCACAGGGCACATTATGGTGCACATTGTTTACCAGCCAGCATGCAGAGTAGTGCAGGAAGCGTGTGTACTATGTTCTCTCTTCTGTCACGGCACTCACTCGGCTCTACGGCAGCCCCTCCTCTATTCTAGTCCATCTCAGATGATGTCACAAGCAAATGGGGATGGACGAGAAAAGAGGAGGGGCTGCCGGGGAGCAGCATGAGTGCCGTGAAAGGAGAGAGAACATATTGCACAGGCTTCCTGTGTTACTCTGCATGCTCACTAAATCTTGATCTACCTGGCAGGCGCTAGCTGTCGCCGATTGACTGGTAGATTGCCGCGGATCTCCGGGAATCTCCTGATAGTCCCCATTGGCCAGTCCATCCCTGGTGCTGCCTCTTGTGCACAAGATCGCGCGTGCCCAGCGGCGATCGCGCCAGCCGACCATGCTCATCTGGGGTTCCCAACTGAGCAGCGGGTACGCGCCTCCGGCGATGCACGCGCGCACCTGGTGACTCTCCTGGGCGAAGCCGTATATGTATGGGAATTCGCCCAGGAGAGCCATTCTGCCACAGTATATCTGCGTGAGCCGGTCCGAAAACCGGTTAAATACCACCAAAAGAAAAAAAAAGGTTTTTTTTTTTATTGGGGTACAGCATTGCATGACCCTGCAATTGTCATTCAAAGTGTGACAGTGCTGAAAATTGACCTGGGCAGGAAGGGATGAAAGTGCACAGTATTAAAGCGGTTAATCATCCTCTTTTAAGCCACTGCCACTGTTACATGCAATCTGGTCATGCCCATTGCTCTCCATGGCATGTCACGTGCTTCCACACTTCTTTTATGAGCCAAACCATCAGTGGGAGATCTTCCCCATATACACACAGAGCTAGGGTGGTCTTAAAAGTATCATGGGCCCCAGGGCAAAGTGATACACTGGGGCCCCCTACCAGGGATATCGCAAAAACAAGTGTGTGTGGTAGGGTGAGGGGGATTAACTTTTTTTTTGTACAGAGTGCAGGGCCCAGGAGTACACTATCTACAGTGTGCAGGGTTCAGAAGAATGCTACATACAGAGTTTACTGTTCAGGAGTGTGCCAGCATGTCTCTCTATGTCGAATCTTCATGTCTCTCTATGTCAAATCTGTCTTTGAAGGCTTATGGTGTCTGTCGAATGTTCTAAAAAAAAAAAAGATTCAACAGAATCTTAAAAAAAAAAAATTCGACTTTTCATGTCTCTCAATGTCGAATCTTCATGTCTCTCTATGGCCTCGTACACACGAGGCAATCTATTTGTTCAAATCGGTCGGACCGACCGATTTGAACAAATCTGTCTGATAGGATTTTGGTTTGCTCGCGTGTACACACGAGCAAACCAAAATCCCCGCCAGCAGACGGCGCGCTGACGTGTTGGTGACGTGGCGGTGACGTTGACGCCGCCACGTCACCGCACCAGGAAGTAAAACACTTCCGCGAATGCGCCGAATCCATTCGGCGGCGGTGCGGGACGACATGTCTGCTGGTAAGTGTACTAACCAGCAGACATGTCGGGCGGACGGATTCCCACCCGATAGATTTCAAAGCATGCTTTGAAATCTGTCGGGTGGCCAAATCCGTCGGCTCGGCCGTACACACGATCGAATCTGTCTGCTGAAACGGTCGAGCAGACCGTTTCCAGCAGACAGATTTGATCGTGTGTACGAGGCCTATGTCGAATCTTTTCCCTCTATGTCAAATCTTTTCTCTCTATGTAGAATAATATTGGACTAATAGAGTTAAGGTTACGCACATTCGAGCACAACAAAAACAAAAATAAAGCATTTGTTTATGTCGGATCTTTCGGTTTTCGCTTTCTGTGCTTTACCTGAAAATACCTGAAATTCGGACGAAAATGCATTTGGACAAAAACAAATGCACATTTCTAGTCAGTGTTACCCCTCCATAATTTAGGGGACTCACATAGAGGACCCCCATTAGCTCAGAGTCCCCTTTACTCAGCACCCCCCTTAGAGACCTCTATTAGATCAGCAGTGTCCCCTGCCCCTAAAGACCCCTATTAGACTTACCGAGAGCTGTTTCGAGACAGAGTTTGGGGGCAGAGCGAATCTGCTCTACTGTAGTGCCATTTTCCTTCCTTCCTTCCTTCTATTGTGTGGGAGGGCTTGGGGAGAAAGCAAAGTAGAGACAGGTGCTGTATCGCTGTGCCCAGTGTGTGGGCAAGACACAGGAATCGACTCACATTCGAACTTGTGCACTCACTCACAGGGCCGCTGTTAGAAATCATGGGGCCTTCACCCCCTGAGGGGGGAAAAGATGTGGGGGAGGGAGGTGAGAAAGGGTGAGAGGAGGAGGTAAGGGGGTAAGAGAAACGGGGGAGGCAGGAGAGAGAGGAGGTTGAGAAAGAGGGGGCGGGTGTGAAAAAGTGGGAGGGGATTGGGGGTGTGGGGTGAGAGAGAGAGGGGGTGAGAGAGAAAGGTGGTAAGAGAGAGGGGTGGACTGACAGAGAGAGGGGGGCCTGAGAGAGGGGCTGGCTCACAGGGGGGCAGCTGACAGAGGGGGGTAGCTGACAATGAGGCTGACAGAGAGGGGGTGGCAGCTGACAGAGAGGGGGTAGCTGACGGGGGTGGCTAAAGAGGGGAGTAGCTGAGAGAAAGGGGGTAGCTGACAGAGAGGGGGGGATAGCTGACAGAGGAGGGATAGCTGACAGAGAGGAGGGAATAGCTGACAGAGACGAGAGGATAGCTGACAGAGAGAGGGGGGTAGCTGACAGAGAGGGGGTGGCTAAGAGAGCAAAGGGTGGCTGGCAGAGAAGAGGGTAGCTGACAGAGAGGGGGTGGCTGACAGAGGAAAGGGGGTTGCTGACATAGGGGGTTGCTGACAGAGGGGGGTGGTGGCTGACAGAGGGGGGGTGGCAGCTGACAGAGGGGGGTGGCTGACAGAGGGCGGTGGCTGGAAGGGGGGTGGCTGACAGAGGGAGGGTGGCTGACAGAGGGGGGTGGCTGACAGTGGAAAGGGGGTTGCTGATAGAGAGGGGGTAGCTGGCAAAGAGGAGGGTAGCTAACAGAGGGGGTGGCTGACAGAGGGGGTGGCTGACAGAGGGGTAGCTGACAGAGGGGTAGCTGACAGAGGGAGGGTGGCTGACAGAGGGAGAGTGGCTGACAGAGGGGTAGCTGATAGAGGGAGGGTGGCTGACAGATGGTTAGCTAACAGAGGGAGGGTGGCTGACAGAGGGGTAGCTGACAGAGGGAGGGTGGCTGACAGAGGGAGGGTGGCTGACAGAGGGGTAGCTGACAGAGGGAGGGTGGCTGACAGAGGGAGGGTGGCTGACCCACAGGCCAGCTCCGCCCCCACATGTGACCAGGTCCACCGAACCAATCACAGACCATCGTGTCCGTCGCCCAAACGTGAGGCAATCACAGGGTGCCCACTGCCCATCACTGAGCTCGGCCGGGGTACATTGATGGCGTGAATGGGAAAGGGATGCGCTGCTCTAGCCGGGGACACTTGAACTCAGGCGGGGTTGACTCTGCTCGCATCTCTTTTCTGTGCCGGCTGCTAGAACAGAGATCAGAGAGTTCCAGTGCTGGCCATCCAACTGCCTGTGCATGTTGCGCTCGGGGGGATTAGGGTGTGCCCAGGCACACACCCTGTGCGCACGCCTATGACTGATTCCTTTTAAAAACGATTAAAAATAGATAAAATGCAATCATATAATGTACCTGCAGTTTCGTTTTTGCATGCTGTTTCTTGGTTCTGTGATGTACAGAGCCACAGAGCCAATACAGGGCAGTGATGATTTGGAAAACGAAAGTGATTGGTGCTGTGGGGTTTTAGACACACAGTAATCACACCTCCTTAAATAGTGACCACAGAGAGAAAGCTCCCAGTACTGTGGTTATAAGGAAACAGACAACCAGGAAGTGTGGAGATCAGAGAAGAATTACAGCAACTTGAGAGCGAAAACGAACAATGAGGACATGAAAACAGCACTGCATTAAGGTAAAGGAAGCTATTAAGATTAAAAAAAAAATCCTTTACAAACCCTTTAAGCTGTGCTTAAATCTGTTGTCCTGTCATGCAAGCTGTTGACCCTCAGAAACGTATCTTGTGTTTCTGTTGTGGCTTTAGGTCGGCCAGTGCCAGACCTCCTACTGTCAAGAGTTTACTCCAGTTTTAAGTGCCCTTTAATAGTGTAATGTATATCCAAGGTCTACTGTATTGACCTTGGATATCTTTGCAATTTCACTAAAAGAAAGACCTATGCTTTTAAGGATTATAACTGTCTGTCTTTTATTAATTGCTTTTTTTCCCGCCATTTTGAGCTCAATATACTACTGTCTGCAGTACAATACTGTCCAAATATTGCTAAAGAGGGTGTGGTGACACCGTCTATTTCAACACTGCTTTTAAACAGACAGACAGCTTATAAGTAATCAACAAAAGTTGGGACACTTGCCGGTTCCTGACATAATGAAAGGTGACTCTTTGTGTCCTTTGGCAGAATTGCAAGGAAAATTTGAAGCTGCTGTGGGCAATGGCTGGAGGTACAGACAGATCCAGCATTTCGTAGATTCTCTACCGAAACCCTTGCGTGCCTTAAATGAGCAGAACCTATGGGCATAGGCGTGCGCAGCCTATTGCATTAGGGTGTGCACCCAAAAGCTCAAGCACACATACGTGTGTGTGTGTGTGTATATATATATATATATATAGTCAAAAGTATTAGTACGCCTGCCTTTACACACACATAACTTTTAATGGCATCCCAGTCTTAGTCTGTAGGGTTCAATATTGAGTTGGCCCCGCCCTTTGCAGCTATAACAGCTTCAACTCTTCTGGGAAGGCCGTCCACAAGGTTTAGGAGTGTCTATGGGAATGTTTGACCATTCTTCCAGAAGCGCATTTGGCCTCGTACACACAATCAAATCTGTCCGCTGGAAACGGTCTGCTGGACTGTTTCAGCAGACAGATTTGATCGTGTGTACGGCCGAGCCGACGGATTTGGCCACCTGACAGATTTCAAAGCATGAGAATTAGGTATATAATTATTTTCTTTCCCACTTTTTTTTTTCTATTTATTTTTATTTTTTTCTCTTTCACCCTAAATATGCCCAAAATGGGGGTGGGCCAACAATGGCATAAATCGCATAAATTATAAATATATAAACACTTAATATTAAGCCACTTCGGGGGAACACAGATATAAGTAAATAGATTTACACTAATATAACTGGACTCTTGATCTAGGACCTAGACATTAATCATATTTAGATTTTTTTCACAATATATATGAATGTATGTTTATGTGTACGCATATTGGGTTGTGTATATGTATACACAGAGGGCCAGATTCACAGAGCCATTACGCTGGCGTTACAGGAGATGCGTGGCGTAAGTCTAAATGTGCGCATGCGTATCGATGCGCCGCATCCCCAAAACGAGATACGCATGAAATCTACTTTTTTTTGTACCAGCGTAATTTCGATAGACCGGCGTATCCGTCCGCGCAAAACTGCGCTAGACACACCATTGATTTGCTATTCAAATATGCAAATGAGGGAGTTACGGGGATCCACAAAAGTAAGTTGGTGCAGCGCAGGCTACGCACTGTGCGCAACAGCTGCACGTCCTGTCTAAAATTAGACCATATAAAAGGTGGAATAAAATTAGACAATCTGTCTACATGTCAGCTAAAGCAACACTGTTAGTGACGAGCTGAGCAGCCACACTTGCAGGACAACAAACTGTATGCCAACATGCCAGGGGCATCCTTGCTCATAGCTATACTACTGACTTTAGAGGAGCAAAGAAGGAGGAGGGCACGGAGGAGGGCACGGGAGAGGATATACCGCACACGCATAGACCTCTTTGGCATGAGTGATTCTGAGGTGTATCGCATCTTCAGATTCACCCCTCATGCCATCCTGGAATTAACCACAACCCTGCAGGAGGACATCACCAGTCCAACACACCGCTCACATGCAGTGCAGCCACTGGTCAAGGTCCTGGCAACACTCCATTTCCTTGCCAGTGGCTCTTTTCAAAGAACAAGTGGAGTGGTGGCTGGGATGGCACAATCCTCCATGAGCAGATGTGTGCACCAGGTTATCCCTGCAATCCTCAGACGCATGGCCAACCAAATCATCAACCCAACCACTGAGGACCTGCGGCTGAAGGCAATGACAGATTTCTACAGAATTGCCAGATTCCCATGCACCGTGGGGGCCATTGATTGCACACATGTGGCACTCCAGCCCCCCCATGAGACAGAGCACATATACCGCAATCGGAAGCATTGGCATTCCATCAACGTACAGGTGATAGTCGATGCCCAAGGCCTCATATGGCACGTCCATGCCAAACACCCCGGATCCAGCCATGACAGCTACATATACAATCAGAGCCCCATCCCAATGGAATTCGAACAGAACGTGTATGGGGACACCTGGCTGGTTGGTGAGTGACATGGGTGGCAGGCATGACTGTCCCCCCCCATGATGCACACATCACAAGGGGCACATGCACTACTAACATCCTCCTGTCTTTTCCCTTCCAGGTGACTCTGCATATGCACTGGGACCCCATCTCATGACTCCTATCCGGAGCCCCCAAACCCCAGGAGAGGAAAGATACAATGAAGCCCACGCCCAAACACGTGCAGTGGTGGAACGCACCTTTTGGCCTCCTGAAGTCACATTTCCGATGCCTGGATAAATCTGGGGGTACCCTGTTGTATTCCCCAAACTTTGTGTGCCAGATCATCGGTGCATGTTGCATGCTGCACAACTTCGCAGTGAGAAAGGGCCTGCAGATTGACATACGCAATGACCTGACCCCTGAACCAGACAATCCCCCCCTAACCGAGGATACCCCGTCTTCTGAGGGAAGAGCAGCCAGGAGACAGCTCACATTAGGCATCTTTGCACGTTAAACACACACATTAATCATGGCACAATGAGAATGCATGCATGCACACCACTGTGGTCCCTAGCACAGACACATCACATCCTCATCAAATTGGATTGGCACAAGCAGGACTTGTGAGCAGCAACCCCACGCCACGGCTCCAATTATGTCACTGAACATTCATACACCATTTACACGGACCTGGGGATCACTTGTCCCTGGTCCTGGGGAACCCTTCTCCACCACAAATGAGGGTGACACCCCTTTTCCAGCAGGAATGTCACCCCCACATTCCAAATTCATTCACAACCCAAAAAAATAATTGTCCAGCAAAAAAAAAAAAAAAAGTCCAGAAAAAAAAAAAAAAAAAGGGGGGAAACCAAACTGCAAGGGGGAAACCAAACTGCAACTATAATTTCTACGGTAAACAATGCAATTTAAATGCATTTTTTGCTGTGAAAATGACAATTGTCCCAAAAATGTGTCAAAATTGTCCGAAGTGTCCGCCTTAATGTCGCAGTCATGAAAAAAATCGCTGATCGCCGCCATTAGTAGTAAAAAAAAAAAAATCATAAAAATGTAATAAAACTATCCCCTATTTTGTAATCGCTATAAATTTTGCGCAAACCAACCGATAAACGCTTATTGCGATTTTTTTTACCATAAATATGTAGAAGAATAAGTATCGGCCTAAACTGAGGAAAAAAAATTTTTTTTATATATTTTTGGGGGATATTTATTATAGCAAAAAGTAAAAAACATTGAATTTTTTTCAAAATTGTCGCTCTATTTTTGTTTATAGTGCAAAAAATAAAAACCGCATAGGTCATCAAATACCACCAAAAGAAAGCTCTATTTGTGGGGGGAAAAGGACGCCAATTTAATTTGGGAGCCATGTCGCACGACCGCGCAATTGTCAGTTAAAGCGACACAGTGCCGAATCGCAAAAAGAGGCAAGGTCCTTTAGCTGCATTTTGGTCTGGGTCTTAAGTGGTTAATTAGTATTATAGACTCAGTCACATAATACAACTAAAAATCCTGTTTTTTTTTTTTCTTTTTGTTGGCCGCCTCTATGTTTTTTAAGACCAATCCTTATGCACGTATGAGAACACCTAATTAGTATTTCAGATTAAAATTTCGTCACAATATACCCATTTTTTTTTTTTTTTTGGAGTGTATAGATCACTTGAACTGGCATTTTAGAGATTTAATTCTAGCATCTAGATCCTAAACACACATATATGAATGTATGTATACATTTACACACATTGGCTTGGGTATAGGTATACACATAGCTTTCTCCAACTGGTTGGAAGTCTTCCCCCCTTTTTTTTTCTTCTCTCTTCTCCCCCTTTCCTCCTCTCTCCATCCCTCTTTTCTCTCTTTCTTCATATTGATTTCCAATTCTGGGGTCCCTGACCTCTTAGAGGAGAAGTAGAAATTAGGGGGTGCCTAATTCCAGATAAGAGGACAATGGGAGGTCTGGACTTTGGGGTAGACAAGGGGGCCGAGACCCTTTTACTATTTTCTATATCTTAGACAAGGAGAAGGTATTGAGACTGTATGGGGCATGGGGTGGGAAATGTATTATGTTTAAATGTATTTTTTTTTTTTTTATAAAGGATGAAATATATTTGTATTGTATTAGTAATGAAAATCAAAAAAGAAATGTTATTGATTAAAAAAAAAAAAAAAAAAAAAAAGTTGGGACACTTGTAGTAGTTGTTAGAATAGCCTTTCAAGGCTTCATTTACTTACATTGGGGCAGAAACATTGTAAGCTGTTAACAAATTACTTCTTCCCTGGAAAGGGCCGTTTTCTATCATTCTGAAATGTACATCATGGAAATGGAAGTTTAGTCAGAAAATGAAGTCCTGCTAGATCACTGCTGTCCTGTTCTGATCTGTTGCTCCACCATTTTAGGCATTTTTAGGCACTGCTGAGTTTGTAAAGGCCGATCTGCTCACAGCCTTAACGTGGAATTAAACCAGGAGTCTCAAACTGGCGGTCCTCCAGCTGTTGCAAAACTACAAGTCCCATCATGCCTCTGCCCGTGGGAGTCATGCTTGTAACTGTCAGCCTTGCAATGCCTCATGGGACTTGTAGTTTTGCAACAGCTGGAGGGCCACCAGTTTGAGACTCCTGAATTAAACCCTCCTATACTTTACAGCCAAGGAAGCTACTTCTGTTTAATCTGCAACTGTCATAGTGCTGCACATGTGATCAGTTATGACACCAGTCATTTGATGGTTTGGTTGAGGACACAACCAAATGAGACAGTTAGCAAACCTGGTGTTCCATGTAACCATTAAATCAATGGGTTTAGAGGCGCTTTGTGATTTACTGCTGTTCAGGGGCTCTGAACTTCAGCAAAATGGCAACCTCCAATAGGAAGAAATGCTAGAGGCAACTTACAGCACACCCCAATGTTGGTGGCATAATTATTAATGTGGAATGTATGTTTCTTGTTAAAGAACATTATTTTTTATCAAGTTGTTATAGATAAAGTTCCGCTTTAACCTATGCTTTTTTTTCCACCTCTGACAGTTTACCGCTTACCTTTGTAGTGTTTCAGGTCACTCACTGGCCTCGAAATGTCTAGGTTTCAATAAAAAAATAAAATAAATGGGGATGTTTCTAAAACTTTTGACCAGTATCCACAGCACTCCCCAAGTGTTATAATACATACCTCCCATCATATTGAGATGGGAACGAGGGACAGCTATTAGCAAAAGTATGTCGGCATAGGACACACCTCCTGCCATGCCCCCTTAAAGGAGAAGAGTTTTTTTTGTTTTGTTTTTACCACTACAGTACTATTACTTTATGTTGGCTTTTGAAATGTACAAATGCAGCAAATTAGAAATTGGATAAAAGGTTTAGCACTGGGAAACACTTTTGAAACACTTTTGAAAGAGAGTGCATTTTATATACAACTATATAGATCAGAACAAAATGAGGGACAAATAAGGAAAGAAAGACAGAGGGGCTTTGTTCCAAATCAGGGACAGTCCCTCGAAATCAGCCTTTACCTTTGGAGATAGGAATGAGGGACACCTACTAACAAGTGTATGTAGGCATAGGACATGCCTCCTGCCATGCCCCCTTAAAGAAGAATTAACAAAAAAAAAACATTAAAGCGGAGTTCCACCCAAAAGCATGTAATTTTTTTTTTGGGGGGGGGAGTGGGGGCTTCAGGAGGAGTTGCCCCACTTCCTCCTTCCGCCCAGGGACCGCTAAGGTGATACGTCATATCGCCTTTTGGCGGCCCTCCCTGTAGGCGATCACCTGCGACCTGTCACGTGTCCCAGGCGATCGCCTACAGGGAGGGCCGCCAAAAGGCGATATGACGTATCACCTTAGCGGTCCCTGGGCGGAAGGAGGAAGTGGGGCAACTCCTCCTGAAGCCCCCACTCCCCCCCCCCCCAAAAAAAATTGCATGCTTTTGGGTGGAACTCCGCTTTAATGGGTTTTTTTTGTTAATTCTTCTTTAAGGGGGCATGGCAGGAGGCATGTCCTATCAGGTATGGCAGCGCCACTCGCACATGCACATTGAGTGCCCGGCCGTAAAGCCGAAACTGTCACGGCCAGGTGCCCAAAGTTAGGTTGAAGGCGCCGGCGGAGAGGGGAGAGAGGAGCGGAGCTCAGTGGGGCGCGTCGCTGGACAGTGGAGCAGGTAAGTGTATGTTTATTAAAAGCCAGCAGCTACACTTTTTGTAGCTGCTGACTTTTAATAAACATAAAACAAGCCTGGAACTCCCCTTTAAATCCACAAGTGCTTTTTTACCACTACTATTCCCTTATAATGGCTTTTAAAATTTACAAATGCAGCAATTTAGAAATTGGATTAAAGGTTTAGCACTGGGAAACACTTTTTGATAGATAAAAAGTGCATTTTATAATGAAGAGGACAGAGGGACATTGCTCCAAATTAGGGACAGTCCCTCAAAATTAGGGATAGCTGGGAGCTATGGTAACTTATTGTTTGGAGTATGTATTAAAACCAAGCCTCGTTCCTGATTCCACTGCACAGGCTTTTGATTCAAAAGCCTGTGCAGTGGAATCAGGAACGAGGCTTGGTATTGTCTACTCTAGACTGAGGCTTGGCTATACCCCCAGATCGAGGCTTGGCTTCACTAGTCAGCTCCAGGAGCATAAACTGGACTGGATGCTCCGTTTGTTTTCTCTCTTATCTGTGAGGTGACTAGGGAGGAACAGGAACTGTAGCGTCATGACGATACAGCCCGGTGGGCTTGCATTTAGAAATACACAGACTGGTCTTCGATAAAATGGCCGCTGTGCCAGAGCTATTGATGAACGTAATAGGTGTACGTCATGACGCTGGGAGGTACGCACGGCTAGCTTTCCTGCTGTCGCAGAGGAGGGTCCAGGCGGTGTTGGTATATAGAATATTATACATTGATAGACGGAGCTGAGCATCGGCTGTCCGGTGAGGTGAGGCCATAGAGCGCAATCCATAGAAATGCCATTGTTATGGAGCGGGGACACGGGGGGTGTATATAGGTGTGCTGTATTCCCATTCAGCTCTCATTAGAGCACTGACCATGTACATGGGATGGGATTGGGAGAGCATATAGACTTGGGGGGGGTTCAGCATCATTTCTGTCTTTTAGGTATTGGGGCTCATTCACAAAACCACTGAGCTTACATTCCTATTTTCTGCGTGAAAGATTCTGATTCTTAATTGATCCTGCGTAAAGTACATATCTTGTGTGTACGTAATATCGGCAGATCTACGTGCGTAAGATACGCAGCGGCGCTCTACTTTCTTAATGCAGCGCACATTTACGTATGCAGATGGCGACGCAGGCTGTGTGTATGGGATCATTGATGGAGTGCTGCGTTTAGATACGCATAAAACTACACACAGTACACATCTAAAGGCAGATTTCGATTTATTGTTTTGCCCATGTGAATGAGCCCTTAGAGTATAATATGGAAAACTCTAGAAATACACACATGTGACATGAAGAGGAACCCTGATATATGACAAGGTAAGATTAGTGTGGTCAGTAGTGAGATCAGTGTGGTCAGCAATGAGAATCAATTTAAAAACAAATGATGCTGAAGGTCCACGTGATTTAAGACTGCATTCACAAGTTTATTTGTGTTCTGTGGTAGTTGGTTGGGTTCTGCCAACTAATGAAATGTTGAGTTTGTAGCGGGCAGTGCCATGCACTGGATGTCATTGCCATCAGTAGTTTTAGGCCAATGCAGTGAACAGATGTGAACTAGTACCATTTAAGCTGTGCACACACTTTGACTTTAAATCATAAGGGTGTATAGGGGGCCTTTTTATTTATTATTATATATTCTAAAAATTACAACTTTCTGTAGCAAAACTACAAGTCCCATCATGCCCCTGCCCTCTGTGTCATGTGGAAAAATGTTCAGGAAGGAATGGACAGCCGCACTCCAAAGGACTTCGAAAGTCATCTTGTGCCATGATTAAGCACTATTAAGTGTGAAATGCGTCGGCTGTTCCCATGTCCTGTGCTGTGTTCTTATGGTGTTCATGTTCCACTTTTACCAATAAAAGACGACTTTCGAAGTCCTTTGGAGTGCGGCTGTCCATTCCTTCCTGAAAATTTTCCACACTGCCTAGTGCATAGCCAGCACCTTGGTTCCTGGGAAGCTCTTTAACCACTTACTAGACCCACCTGGAGCGGTGATTTCTGTTGTCCCTCTGGGTGTCATGCTTGTGGCTGTCAGAATCTTGCTTTGCCTCATGGGACTTGTAGTACCGCAACAGCTGGAGGTCTGCTAATTGTATATCTCTGCCCTAGAGAATAAAATGGTGGGTGTTGCATATTTTTATGTCACACAATATTTGCACAGCAGAAAAAAATACACTTGAATTTTTTAATGCACAAAAACACAATATAATGCCCACTTGTTTGGTAAAATATGAAAGCTGATGTCTGATGATGCCGAGTAAATGGATCCCAAACATGTCATTTTTTTAAAATTTGCTTTCTTCCGTGGAGTGGCAATCCAATTTAGAGCTACATAGGTCTGGCACTAAAATTATTGCTCTCTCATCCATTTGTGGCAATACCTCACGTGTGGTGCCATCACCGTTTACATATGTGTGCAGGACCTACATGTGCATTCTCGTTTGTACAGTGGACTGGGGGCACTTTACAAAAAAAATATATATATATATATATATATATATATATATATATATATATATATATATATATATATTGTATTTTTAAACTTTTTATTTATCAACTTTATTGCTTTTGCAAGGGGTAGAACCACATCTCCCTTGTAATGGCATAGTCCGTGACATGTCCTCTTTTTATAGAGAAATCTGAGGTCTATTACCCCAAATCTCTCCACTGGCCTCCTATGCAACCCATCGGACACAGATCGATCCGATTGCCTGTTTCCCTTGTAAGGACCAGGTACACAAAAAACAAAACCTTGTCTCTTCCTATTTCTGACAACATCTGTTCCTCACTGTGTGCCCAGAGCTCGATGCCGCTGGTCGCATACTCACCGGGCTCTCTGATCGCACAGGAGAGCTTAGTAAAGGCGGCGGGACACCCTTCTATCCGCCTGTAAAAGTAATCCAGCGAGTCTTCAGCCGTTTGTATTACTTTTATTTTGTGCAGAATCGCTGGCCCTAAAAGATGACATCTCTCGATCATTGCTGCAGCGATCACTGGGATATCACTCTTTCTGTTCAAGGACGTTTCTAAACGCATGGCGGACAAAAAGTACTTAAAATCTTTTTTTTTTTTTACACCTAACTGCAGATCATTTTTGTTATGTATTTGCATCACTTGAGTGCATGCCTTTCTGTGTAGCTCCTGTTTGATCACGTCAAAGACTTAGTGGTGTTTGTTTACGTGGCTGTAGATACAGGGCACCTGGTTTGGCATCTGTGTGGTGGCTGCAGTACCCCGGGTTGGCATTTAAGTAGCTTGAGTAATATATCATTCTCTAATTGGATTGAAGGGCGGTGACTTCATGCTGTATATGTCATCCAATCGGAGATTGCTGTGCATTCATTCAGAAAATGCAAAGGGATTAACTAAAGGCAAATGGCCTGTGTAGTTGCTCTAGATCTGAGGGGAACATGCAAGGAAAAAAAAAAATGCATTTTTGCTTGAACATGATTGGTTGTTAGAAATCAGCAGATCTTCCCCCTCAGATTCAGTGCAACTTGCAGTGCACAGTATATTTTACCTTTAGTAAATCGACCTCAAAGCGTTCTCTGAATGGCACCAATGCCGAGCAGTCAACCTCCTGTGTTCACAGCGCATCATGCTGGCCGCTAAGCATAGGACCTGTAGTAGCAGTGTCTAACTTCAGTGATTTTTCAGCTGCCAGGGGGATCAGCCAGGTGTGAGGTAACGTCAGCGCGTCGCTCCACGCTAGCGGGGACTAGGACAGAGCAGCGTTCTTCTTTTGTGTCCCAGAAGAACGGGGTTGTCTGCTTGTGCGCCGGCCGGAACACCAGACTTAAAGGGTCACTAAAGGAAAACATTTTTTTTGCTGAAATGACTGTTTACAGGGTATAGAGACATAAAAGTTAACCGATTCCTTTTCAAAATGATTAAAAATAGATAAAAATCAATCATATAATGTGCATGCAGGCTTGTTTCACTTTTGAACTGGCTTCATGTTTCTGCAAAGTAGAAATAGACACACAGAACAAAAACAAACAAATCCAGGGCAGTGTTTTGTTTTTAAAATGAATCTGATTGGTTCTGGGAAGTTTTAGACACACAGTAATGACAGCTTAAACCATCGTGAGAAAGCTCCCAGTATGGTGCTTATTTAAGGAAACAGACAAGCAGGAAGTGTGGAGAACAGAGCAGGTTAACAGCAACTTCAAAGCAAAAACAAACAATAAGGACATGAAACCAGTACTGCAGTAAGGTAAGGGAAGCTATTTAGCTAAAAAAAAAAATTCCTTTAGTGACCCTTTAAGGCTTTTAACGCACATTGAATATGTAAGTGCATTGCCTTTTTTTTTTTTTTTTAATAAACGCCTAAAAGGTTTTACCCTGTATGGAGCTTATTTGTTTTTTATAGAAATCCATCTGAGTGAACGAGAGGCGCTCAGGTGCGACACTGTACCCAAATAAATTGTATGTCCCCCCCCCCCCCCCCCCACAAATAGAGCTTTCTTATAGTGCTATTTGATCACCTGTGCATTTTATTTTTTGCACTATAAACTAGGGTTGTCCTGCTACCAATACTAGTATTGGTACCGATACCAAGCATTTCCCTGAGTACTTGTATTCGGGGTAAAATGCTCTGATACTTTACCGATACCTGACTTTCCCTGTATCCTCCTCCAGCTCTCTTCCTCCATGCTCCTGTGTCCCCATTCTCCCTGCCGCTGCTTTTCCCCCTCAGTGCCCTGTGTCCATTCTCCCTGCCGCTGCTTTTCCCCCTCCGTGCCCTGTGTCCATTCTCCCTGCCGCTGCTTTTCCCCCTCCGTGCCCTGTGTCCATTCTCCCTGCCGCTGCTTTTCCCCCTCCGTGCCCTGTGTCCATTCTCCCTGCCGCTGCTTTTCCCCCTCCGTGCCCTGTGTCCATTCTCCCTGCCGCTGCTTTTCCCCCTCAGTACCCTGTGTCCATTCTCCAATGCCGCTGCTCTCCCCCTCCGTGCCCTGTGTCCATGCTGCTGCTCTCCCCCTCCGTGCCCTGTGTCCATTGTCCATGCCGCTGCTCTCCCCCCTCCGTGCCCTGTGTCCATTGTGCATGCCCCCCCAAAGAAGCATTGTAAAAAACAAAAAAATGTGAAAAATTTAAAATTGTAAAAGAAAAAAAAATACTGACACATGACATAAAAAAAAAAAAAGTAGGGTTGTTACTGATCAAAATTTTTGTGTTCGGTTAATTTTTTTTTTTTTTTTAATCGATTAATCGACTAATTTCGATTAATTAGAACGCACATACAGATCCAACTACTTTTTAGCTGATCTCCTTGCAGGCTGATTCCCAGTGCAGCTACTAACCACTGGAAAAATGGATAGCAGGATACAAAAAACACACAAAGACAGCGCTCGATAGGAATAGCATTAAAACTTTTATAGTCTTCAAGTAGGTAACCAAATAAATATTGCACTGGAGATAAAATCGATGTGGCTACATAAACTGTAAAAATGGTACGAGTAATACCAAACAGTAGCAAAAGCATGTCGCTAAGTATAAAAACAAGTAGCTAAGTATGATGCTGGTATAAAAATGTGTATAACAATGCCACTGCTGAATCCAGATGAGGAGGGGTTAACATCAGTTCGTCGGCATGTAAATGTCCCGTGAAGGGAATTATCACAACTCCAGTGGATGGCTGTAGAATCCCAGGGTGATGGGAGGGAAGTGATGGAGGGAAGTGTAACAGCCCTTGCGTGTGGCAGATAGTAAGGTCCCCGCCGGCATGCAGATATGAAGGCACAGCAAAGGAGCCCTTCAGATGGACACGGCAAGCCCCGCCGGTGTCCGTGACGTTACCGGATCTCCGACGGAACTCCCTGAAGGCCCAGAAGCCGGCAGAGAGGTGAGTACCAATCAAAAGAATTTTAATCGTTCAATCGTTTTGATCGTTCAAAAAAAATTAAAGATTAATCGATCAATTAAAAGTTAATTTGCACAGCCCTAAAAAAAGGGATCGTATTGGCCAGTACATGGGGGAAAAAAAGTATTGGTACTTGTACTCGGTCTTAAAAAGTGGCATTGGGACAACCCTACTATAAACCTACAATTTTGAAAAAAAAAAAAAAAAATTACTTTCTGCTAGAAAACTCATCCAAAAATTGAATTTCTTCATCAATCTCTAAGCCAATATGTATTGTGTAAATGGTGGAGATCAGCAACTTATAGCGGGACTGTGATATTGCAGCAGACAAATCGGACACCCAACTGACACTTTTTGGGGACCAGTGGCGCTATTGCCTATGATAGTGATCAGTGATTAAACATTTGCTATGTTACTGTACTAATGACACTGACTGGGAAAGGGTTAACGGGTGTTAAAAGGATTAACTGTGCTTAGTCACTAGGGGAAGGCAAAGGACCATGTTCCTGCTTAGCAGAGACACAGGATCAATACCTTCCCTTTAGAGCTGCACCATTACTCGCGAAAAGATCTCGATTCACCCCCACAATCTCCAGGCTGGATGACCCATGATTTTCGGATCCAGCGTAGAACGCAAATGGCGCAGATCGAGTGGTACCGCTACTCGGGTGCGGCCATAGGAAAGTCCCCGGCTTTGACCTAGCTCCTGAATGGCGGCCATCTTGGTACACCCAGTGGCAGCTGTCTCGTCAAGAAGTGACCTTTCGTCGCTGCCATCTTGCTCCACCTCACACTCCTGCACAGTAATGTTAGTGAGAAGGCCGCAAAGCCGAGGACTCGATGGCCGGCGTGGCCTGACACGATTGCATGGCGGGGCAGGTGGGGCGCACGGAGACACAGGATGGGGTATCCTGTGTCTCCGTGCGCCCCCACCTCCCCCGTCGCGCCAGCCGGTAATTGAGGCTACGGCCTTCTGCAGGCCTATGCTTCCTTCCCCAGGTGCCAGGTCATTAACTCTAGTCGCAATTGTGACCTGGCGCCCGGACTTCGGCGAGCCCTGGGTTAGGCAGACATTTTAACTCTTTAATTGCCCTAGATGTTTAACTCCTTCCCAGCTAGTGTCATTAGTACAGTGACAGTGCATATGTTTTGCACTGATCACTGTATTGGTGTCACTGGTTCCCACAAAGTGTTGATTAGTACCCGCTTGTCAGCCGCAATATCGCAGTCCCGTGATAAGTCGCTGATTAACGCCATTGCTAGTATTAATAAAAATTTCAGTATACATCCCATAGTTTGCAGACGATATAACTTCTGCACAAACAAATCAATATACGCTTATTGGGATTTTTAAACAAAAATATGTAGCAGAATACATATTGGCCCAAATGTTATGAAGAAATTCGACTATTTTTTCTTTATAGTGCACAAAATTAAAAATCCGATTGGTGATCAACTACCACCAAAAGAAAGTTCTGTTTGTAGGGAAAAAATGGCATAAATTTCATATTTGTATAGTGTTGTAAGACTGCTCAATAGTCAAAAAAATCCTGGTCATGAAGGAGTAAATCTTCTGAAGGTCAAGTGATTAATAATTTCTGTTCAGAGGTCACATGTCTCAAGTCTTTCCTATCCTCAGGGAACGTTCTGAGGGAGGAGTTTCTACTCTGCTGATGTATGAATCTGTGTCTGCACACTGTTGATTGATGCCGTGGGGGTCGCATAACATAAAAAAAGGCTTTTAGTATAGAGAATTAAAATCATTAACAGCAACAAAGTGTTTTAAAGCTTCATACACATCTATATTTCAAAGCAAATGTTTATATTGTTTTGTGCAATAACATGGTGTAGGTGGAGTTTAGGTTGATTGACAGTAGCATTTACTTCATCCTGTAAAGATATCTGAAGGAGGTTATACTAATCACAGGCTGTGTCGTGCCCCTCCAGCCTGTGTCTATGTGCTGGGACTAACACTGAGGTGAAGCCTCCATCAATCAACATCTTACATCCTGCGCCTATATTGTTTAGCCATATGAATACATGGCGGAGGAGGGCGGAGTGCCATTTACTACCGCATGTATGCCCACATGTGTTAGTCACATGGGCTACATAGATTTAAAAAAAAAGACAGCTTAGAAGGGAGCTGAAACTGGAGCATGCTCAGATGTCGGCTGGTCTACACAATCTCAGGTTGCAGCGGGGACATAGACATAGAGGGAGGGACAGTGAACGGCAGGATCATCCAGCATTTTTGCATAAAACATATAGCATGTACTGACAGTTTTTGATAATTTGGGATTGATGACATCTTATTAAGAGCTCACAACTCTTCCCAGTTAATCACTTGAGATTTTTTTTGTAGCTTTTATAAAGAGCTAATGACAAGAGAAACATTTTTGCATACTTGCGGAATATTTTCTGTTTGAGAAATGCTGCATACATGCCCTTTGGGTCTCAGTGTGTGAATGTACAAGGGTATTTCCTACAATAAGCTGGAAGATGAAAATTCATATCAGAATAGTTGAGTCAGTAGATACAGACTCAGTGCTGACAAGCATAGTAAACATGTTCAATATTCGTGTAAAGAGAAGCAAAGATTTTTCTGTGTCCTTTAGAGTAATATGCAAAGTAATCACAAAGATCGGGATCTAGGCTCAGCTCAGTCTGCCAAACAGAAAACTGTTCTTTATCCCAACCAGAAAATGCTGCGTGTTCCATCAGAAGGCTGAAGGTAGACGTGTATGCAGCTTTTTATTTTAGAAGAGGCTTACTATGGGGTTTATTTACTAAAGGCAAATCCACTTTGCACTGCAAGTGCACTCGGAAGTGCAGTCACTGTAGATCTGAGGGGGACATGCAAGGAAAATAAGCATTTTTGCTTGTACATGATTGGATAATATAAATCAGCAGAGCTTCCCTCATTTCAGATCTTCCCCTCAGATCTAAAGTGACTGCACTTGCAGTGCAAAGTGGATTTGCCTTTAGTAAATCAACTCTTGTCTCCTTTGTAGTAAGGATAAGCTCTGACATGTTCGCGTGCAGAGCCCGCCAGGAAGTCGGCGCTGCACTAATCGCAGGCAGTGAGACATTTCCTGATCTCTGCAGCTGAGCATCGGGACAATGTCTCCCTGCCTGTGATCAGCGCAGTGCCGACTTCCTGGCGGGCTCTGCACATGGACTGTGCGAACACGCCGGAGCTCATCCTTGCATTACTCAGTAATATTAACCTAACCGCCTGCGTAGTTTTCTGCCAAATGTACACAGATCTGTCCTGGAATGACTGGCTACTATGGCATGACGTCACCTGGTGACATCGTGCCAAACCCAGCACCTGATGAGAAGATAAAAAGCCCCCCCCCCCCCCTCATACTTGCCTGAGCCCCAGCTCTCACCAGCATTGTCGACGGGTGTGTCAGCCGTACCTCCTGATTGGCTGAGACGCAGCAGTGGTGCCATTGGCCTCCACTGCTGTCAATCAAAGTCAGTTAACCAATTAGGAGAGAGAGGGGACAGGGCTGGGCCGCAGCTCAGTGTCTTAATGGACACATGGAGCTGCAACTTGGCTTGCATGCCCCCATAGCAAGCTGCTTGCTGTGGGGGTACTTTACAGGAGGGAGGGGCCAGGAGCACAGAAGAGACACCCAAAAGAGAGGATCTGGGCTGCTCTGTGCAAATCCACAACAGAACAGGTAAGTATAACTAAGTAAAAAAATAATAGTTAAAAGCACCCCTGTGCATGCATGCAAACCCACAAGTAGATCATGCATGCATATGTAAACAGGGTTTTTGGTCCTGGCAGATCTTTCAAATTCAACCTAATCAAACTTTATGATTGTGCAAGATTTGAAACCATGGCACCCATAAGCAGTTGATTGAGGCTTGGCAGACATCTATGCTACACAAATGATTTGTACCTTCCCAAGCAACTTTGTTAGGTATAATGACGGTCAGGAAAGTACAACTGCATTAATATCCATGTTTTGTATGTAGCACAGACACACCTTCGTCCAACCCTATAGAAAGGTCGATGTTGATTGTCCAAGAACAGCATTAGATGTGAAAATTGTGGAACCGCCCTCTTGTAGT
Source organism: Rana kukunoris (assembly GCA_029574335.1). Lineage (NCBI taxonomy): Eukaryota > Metazoa > Chordata > Amphibia > Anura > Ranidae > Rana > Rana kukunoris. The sequence continues at coordinate 551,478,371 of CM056049.1, forward strand.
TAGATGAGCCCCATCCTTGGTGTCCATGAGTCTGCATAGATGGCAATCCCTAAACTTCACATGGTTGAAGCTGTGAATTATTGAAGACGTATTATCTATTTTTATGAATATGGTTAATGTAGCTAATGATGATTACATGTGCCATCACATAAAGTGAAGAGCACTCCTGAGCGCTGTTGTGGAAAAATAGATTTATTTTTTCTGAAGCCGAGCTTGGGTTCCCCTCCCACCTTTCAGACCTCGCTGTTTGTGATGCTGCCTATCATAGTAATGGATCTATAATGAGCAGATGGAGGTGAGTCTAATGCCTTCTTCAGGAATGCAGGTGGTATTTGCATAATGGTGTCCTGGTTTATTTTAAAGCTGAACTCCAGCCTTATGTGAAGTCTTGCACAATTTTGCAGGCTCATGTCCTGTGCTGAAAATGTTTTCTTTGGTTTAACTGCACACTTTAGGGTCCTTTCACACGTGTGGACCGTTTTTTTTTTCATCCGTTTTTTTTGCATCCGTGTTTTTTTCATCCGTGTTTTTTTTTTTTTTGTTAGAACTTTATTTTTATCACATATTTTGATGAAAAATGGATGTTAGCGGATCGGATGTTAAACAGATCGTCTGCTAACATCCGTTTTTCGTCCATTCCGTTTTTTTGACGGAAGTTAACGGATGGGTGTGAAAGGACCCATAGAAAAGCATTGCAGTCTGTACACGGACGTCTAAAAACGGACGAACGGTCCACACGTGTGAAAGGACCCTTAAGCTCCTCATAGGGTGCCTTTAAATTAAATTAAAAAAATGAAAGACTTTTGTGCCAATACTTCTTCTAAGCGGAGTTCCACCCCAAAGTGGAACTTTCACTTTAAGCACTCCTCGTCCCCTTACATCCAAATTTTTTTTTTTTTGGGGGGGGGGGAGTGAGGGCTTCAGTAGGAGTGGCACTTCCTGTCCCACTTCCTCCTTTCACCCAGGGACCGCCTCATGATTTCTCTTCTCGCCTTAGGCGGCCCCTCCCTTTAAGAGATCTCCAGGGACACGTGATGGGTCCCAGGAGATTGCCTGTCCACTCAGAGCGCAGCGTGTCTCGCGCATGCGCAGTGAGTGCCCGGCCTTGAAGCAGAAAGCTGTCACGGCCGGGTGCCCACACTATGAATGGAGGCACTGGCCGGAGAGGGGGGGGGGGAGAAGTGGAGCTCCGGGCGGTCACATCATTGGACTGTGGAGCAGGTAAGTGTCTGTTTATTAAAAGTCAGTTTTTGTAGCTGCTGACTTTTAATAAACACTAAAAGGCTGGAACTCCCCTTTAAGGTTCACTAAAGGATTTTTTTTTTTTTTTTTTTTTTTTTTTTTAGCTAAATAGCTTCCTTTACCTTACTGCAGTCCTGGTTTCATGTCCTCATTGTTCGTTTTTGCTTTGAAGTTGCTGTAATTCTGCTCTGATCTCCACACTTCCTGCTTGTCTGGCTCCTAATGAAAAATCTCATGGCAGCTTTTCACTGTGGTCCAAGCTGTCATTACTGTGTGTCTAAAACTTCCCAGAACCAATCGGATTCATTTTGTTCTGTGTGTCTCTTTACATCACAGAAATATGAAACCAGTTTAGAAATGAAACTAAACTGCAGGCACATTATATGATTGATTTTATCTATTTTTAATATTTTTTTTTAAAAGGAATAAGTTAAAGGATCACTAAAGGATTTTTTTTTTTTTTTTTTTTAAGCTAAATAGCTTCCTTTACCTTACTGCAGTACTGGTTTCATGTCCTTATTGTTAGTTTTTGCTTTGAAGTTGCTGTAATCCTGCTCTGTTCTCCACACTTCCTGCTTGTCTGTTTCCTTATAACCACAGGGCTGGGAGCTTTCTCACGATGGTTTAAGCTGTCATTACTGTGTGTCTAAAACTTCCCAGAACCAATCGGATTCATTTTAAAAACAACACACTGCCCTGGATTTGTTTGTTTTTGTTCTGTGTGTCTATTTCTACTTTGCAGAAACATGAAACCAGTTCAAAAATGAAACTAACCTGCAGGCACATTATATGATTGATTTTTATCTATTTTTAATCATTTTGAAAAAGAATCAGTTAACTTTTATGTCTCTATACCCTGTAAACATTCATTTCAGCAAATAACATTTTTTCCTTTAGTGACCCTTTAAGGTGACCCAGACAACACACTGTCCTAGTTTTAGGAGAATTAATAGATTTCCCTATCCACACAAGCACGGTGAATGGCGTTATCCTCCCCGCTATGTTGCTATATTCTGACAAAGGGGTCTCTGCCTGCCACTGTTGGAATACACAGATCAGCTCTGCAGCTGCTGATCAAATTATTTCCAACAGATCAACTTCTGTGGAATGGCCATAGATGGGTTGCAATTCCTCCAATCCCTGCTGAGCCAAATTTATTTGCCACCATATGTCTTTGACCTTGAAGTATGCAATTGGTGAAGTCAGAACATGTTACTTGCGTATTTGTTCCCTTGGTCATGTTTAGCAACTTGTTGATGGCCGTTTTTTACAGCTGGTGATTGGCTGTCATGTGAAGGTGCTCTTAAGGGGGACTCGGAAGGGCCCCTTACCCTCGCCTGGCTGTTGCAACTTGTGCTTAATCAGCTGCTTTGGCAGGCAGGGGAGACCCCTGATGTCTCCATAAGAGTAACTGGCCAAAGCTATCACATAAGGGATTTGTTATCCCCCTTATAACACAAAATTAACACTTAAAAAAACAAATTAAACAAAATAAATACAACGTTAAAATAAAAGCCCAACCCCCACTCCCTCCAGTGTGTGCATGCAAAAGCATATGTAAATGTCAGAGTGAGAGCAGTAATTATATGGCCATCATTCACGATTACCTCTACACTGATCATCTTTAAGTGAAGTTCCGCTGATCGGAACCCTCCCCCCCTCCGGTGTCACATTTGACACCTTTCAGGGGGGAGGGGGGTGCAGATACCTGTCTAAAGACTGGTATCTGCACCCACTTCCGGCCACACATCTCGGGCAAAAGAAGGTTTTTTTCTAACATCCGACCCCCTCCGGTTGTCTGCTGGGAACACTCGGCTCCCAGCACACAGCGGGAGCCAATCGGCGGGCGCAACACGACTCGCGCATGCGCCGTAGGGAACCGTGGATGGAGTGGGGAGCAGCAGAGAGACGAGCAATCGCTCGTCTTCTGCTGCGGACGCCGCTGGACTCCAGGACAGGTAAGTGTCCTAATATTAAAAGTCAGCAGCTGCAGTATTAGTAGCTGCTGGCTTTTAATATTTTTTTATTTTGGAGCGGACATCCACTTTAAATCAATGCCTATGAATAATTGTATTTACCATAGTTTGTTGCCATTTCTCAGGTGCATGCAGTTTTCAGCCTGACGCGTTTTGGTATCTATTTGTTCGTTGCAACCTCATCTATTAGATTTTACAAAAAGTGGGTAATCTATCGTTTTTTCGATCCTCAATATTCCCATCGCACATGTTCCTAGAAGAGGCTCAAAGCTAATAGATGCTGCAGCAGTAACAGTCTGAAGACTGGAACATGCATAGGACCATGTAAAGATTTGTCGGCACCACCACAGCCCTTCAGATAAAGTGCAAACTGTTTAAAAAAAAAAAAATCACATTATAGCAAAGAAGTATAATGTTTCGGAGTCGCACAGAACTCCTTTGTCAGGCATGCAATCACATGCATGGTGAAGGGGTTCTCCCAATGTTGTGATCTCTCCTATAAAGAAAACATTTGGGCTATCTGAAGATCCATGGTGTGTTGGTAAATATTTATACTGGTGTATTGCGATTGTGTGCGCTAACATACATTTAAATGTGTTGTGTGCTTTTTTTTTTTTTTTTATAAATTTGTGTTTGATAAATGGCTGCACCAATATCATGTGACAGATTGTAACAGCCGCCATTTTATTATCCAGGGCCTCTGCTTTCAAAAATATTTCATGTTTGTGGGTTCTAAGTAATTTTCTAGCAAAAAATTCATTTTTTTTTTTTTTTTTTGGTGTGTGTTGTAAAAAAAATGTCCCAGACAGCAAGTGGTAGGAGGAGAAAAGTCAAAGAAGCTTTTGCTGTACTTCTCCAATGGATCAGAACCAGACAAATACTGTCAGCTGACGCCACAGAGCTGTTCCAGGCTTGGGCAAGATCACAACCATATGGCGCTGAGAGCCTGGGTCAACTACTCCCACCCCCACCACAGCCCAGCGCTCCAGTGAGCGAGGAGGGGGGAAAGCAAGGAGGGGGGGAAAGCAGTCAGTGATGACTGACAGTCACCAGCTCTCTGCTCAGGGAGCTGTGGGAACTGAGCAGTCGGAGGTGTTTGATCACTTGGTTCTCCGTGTTGGTGGAGCCGTTGGACAGATGCAGCATCAGACAGATGCTGCATTCAGCTAGGTAAGTATTATTTAAAAAAAAAAAAAAAAAAAAATCCCAAAAGTGAATATGTTGAATCTTCAAAAGATAAAAAATAAATAAAAATCTATGAACGTTCTGTCAGTTTTCCTTTTTTGTAAAAAAACAAATTCCTATTTATGCTTTTCGAATTATTGGAGATTTAAAGTGAACATTCTCATATGCATGATATCCGAGGCCCTCCCAGGTCTCTCTCTCCTGATTGGGGGGAGCTAAATTTTGTTTGGGTAAAACATTGCACGACTGTGCAATTGCGTATTGCAAAAAATGGCCTGGTCATTAACCACTTAAGACCCGGACCAAAATGCAGGTAAAGGACCTTGCCCCTTTTTGCGATTCGGCACTGCGTCGCTTTAACTGACAATTGCGCGGTCGTGCGACGTGGCTCCCAAACAAAATTGGCGTCCTTTTTTCCCCACAAATAGAGCTTTCTTTTGGTGTTATTTGATCACCTCTGCGGTTTTTATTTTTTGCGCTATAAACAAAAATAGAGCGACAATTTTAAAAAAAAATGCAATATTTTTTACTTTTTGCTATAATAAATATCCCCCAAAAATATATAAAAAAACATTTTTTTTCCTCAGTTTAGGCCGATACGTATTCTTCTACGTATTTTTGGTAAAAAAAATCGCAATAAGCGTTTATCGGTTGGTTTTGGCAAAATTTATAGCGTTTACAAAATAAGGAATAGTTTTATTGCATTTTTATTAATTTTTTTTTTTTTTTTTTTACTACTAATAGCGGTGATCAGCGATTTTTTTTTCGTGACTGCGACAATATGGCGGACACTTCGGACAATTTTGACACATTTTTGGGACAATTGTCATTTTCACAGTAAAAAATGCATTTAAATTTCCATTGTTTACTGTGGAAATGACAGTTGCAGTTTGGGAGTTAACCACAGGTGGCGCTGTAGGGGATGTGAGCCTATGTGTTTTGTTTACTACTGTAGGGGGGTGTGGCTGTAGGTGTGACGTCATCGATCGCGTCCCCCTATTACAGGGATGACGCGATCGATGCTACAGCCACAGAGAAGCACGGGGAAGCCGTGTGTACACACGGCTCTCCCCGTTCTTCCGCTCCAGGGACGGATCGCCGCACTGCAGCGGCGATCGGGTCCGCGAATCCCGCGGTCCCGGAGCTTCGGACCGGGTCGCGGGCGCGCGCCCGTGGGCGCGCGCCCCGCGACCCACGGCTGGGTACTAAAATCAACGTATATATACGTTGATGTGCCCAGCCGTGCCATTCTGCCGACGTAAATGTGCAGTAGGCGGTCCTTAAGTGGTTAAGGGGGTAAATCCTTCTGGGGCTGAAGTGTTTAAATAAAAATGTTTCCTTTACAATCACTTTAAAGCCCTATAGTGGCTGTGGGACGGCCAGGCAACTAGCATTTTCAGAAAGAGGTCAGAAATGGCTAAATCTTTCTGTCACCAAAATGTTCTTTTGAAACGTAATAATTAGGCGTGTGTGTGGTGGGTGTTTTTTTTTTTTTTTTATAGCTTTCATTTCTTTTTCTAGTTTATATTCTTGTTTGAGATCTTGATTTTTTTTTTTTTTTTTTTGTGCTTTCCTGTGTTTGCTTTTAGGACAGTCTTTTCAGTAGATCTATGCAACCACACAATTATCTTTTGTAAGGGATAATTCTTACATTCACTTTTGAGTAGTTAGTTTGCAATGGCTTTTATGTATATAAATATATAATTCGTTGCATAAGGTGATATCCTTTTGGATGAAGTTGTCTTATCAGATGAATGAATGCGCTTATTTTGATGATCTAAGGCAGTGTTTTTCAACTCCAGTCCTCAAGGCACACCAGCAGGTCATGTTTTCAGGTTTTCCATTATTTTGCAAAGGTGATTTGATCAGTTTCACAGTTTCACAGCCTTTTCATCTGAGGGAAATCCTGAAAACATGACCTGTTGGTGTGCCTTGAGGACTGGAGTTGAAAAACACTGATCTAAGTGCACTTAGCACTTTATTCAGATTTGTATCTAGAGAGATCAATCAAACTGTGGTTAGTAATATTATACATTGCAGGTGTGTGATTCCTAACCTCTTGATGCCCACATAGTACATGTGCTGCTGGAAAGTGGGCGGGCTTTTGATGCTCACGCGCCCCACATGTGTGTCCATGGGTAGCAGAGGTTTCTGTGCTAAGAATGCGTTCGCTGCACAGTGACCAAGCTGTCAAAGATGGCTCCTGGTCCCTAGTAATCAAGGGTCAGCACGACTGGCTCCTCGTCATGTGACCACTGTAACAGCCAGTCGCAGTGCTTATGGGATCGGACAGACCTTCCCACCCCCCCGGGTGTAATAGACTAGTTTGGTAAAGGGTAACTGGGCTGGGCCGTAAGGGATTAAGGGCAATGTTTGAGAATATTGGCAGTATTATTAAGGGTGAATTCACATCTGTGCATTGCAGCAACACAGTGCACATTCTGTTTTGGAACCACATCACACTATTGTGCACATTCTGTATGTTGTGGTGTATTGCATTAGGGGGACAATGCAGGCGTTTCATAAATCTGCCTATAAATGGGCTGCCTGAGCCATGTCTGCAATATCTTGTTGCACTATTCTTGGCGCAACTGTTTCGTTTTAATCCACATTTCCTAGTCATACAATACAGGACACAGGATCTTTTAGTCTTCAACCCTGGGTTATTTGCAGCTAACAGGTGATTTAACACTGGCAAAATAAGCTGCTGGGACATCCCGCTATATAACCATCCAGCTATTCCACTCCCAGCTAGCCCCAGGCCACTTACCTCTTTTATCCCTTGATTTTATCAGTCTTCTTTTCTGCCCTATAGCCTTTGCAGCTCCCCCTGTTGGTGATTAAAGATGTGAGGCTGGCCTGTAATGTTGGTCTGGGAACCTGGATTCAGTGTGCCCACCTTGGCGCAATGTACTATATAGCAGCCCTCAAAATTTCCACTCGCCTACTAGTATTTGGCGAGTGGATTTAAGCTGGGGGCGAGTGATGACAGGGCTGCATGACCAATCTCTCTCCAATCTGTACCTACACTTGGAGCCCTGATGCGATTGGCGGCCGAAGAGGAAAGGTGCATGCTCGGAAAAAGTAGTCTGGTGAGCCGCGCACAGGCAGAGCAGTACACAGGTGCTCTCCTTACAATTCTCATTTAGCCATGGGACCTAATAGTATGACCTCTCTGAGCCTGCCCCCCCCTCGACCAATGTAGCTAGAGAGCAGGGAGCAGGAAGTAATAAGTGAGGTGGAGGATTGCGAAAATTACCCCTCCAGTGCAGCGCTCACTGAAAGTTGCCCTGACATGAGTGGCAGCCTTCCAGTTTGTGCAGTTTTCTAATCCTTGTGCTCTATGTAAGTGTCCAACAGTTCAGCCTAAGCACTGCGAGCAGACTGGTCTCAATGTGTGCTGTGCGGTGTCAGTGTGCTATGGTATCAATGGCTGTGCAGTTGTGTGGATCTCCGCGCTGGATTGTACTCCCCACTGTGCTGCAGCTCCTCTCCTCACTGCCAGCCTGAATAAAAGGGGGAAGTGGGGACATGCAAGCGTGGAGATGAATAGGAGAGGTAGAGAGAGAGAGGATGATGGGAGTTGCAGAGGAGACAGCAAGAGAATGGGGAAGAGACCCAATTATAGTGCCCTGTCCCTCTGGTCTGCCCCCAGTGCCCTGTCCCTCTGGTCTGCCCCCAGTGCCCTGTCCCTCTGGTCTGCCCCCAGTGCCCTGACCCATTTTGTTGTTTGGTAATATTTAATTGTGTAACTTGATTCTGCATAAAACATTTACCAGTGTCATTACATGAGCTAATCTACGAGGGCGTGTTTACAGGCGCAATTAGGCGCAGGACAGTGTATGAATTAGGCGGGGCAACTGGTGGCGAGTAACTCTTGAGGCTTGGCTAGTAGCTCAGGGCTTGAAATTTTGAGCCCTGCTATTATAGGTCTTGGGCTGTAGGCAGCCTCTGAGGCGGCGTACACACGGCCGAGGTTCTCGCTGAAAACCAGCAAGAACCTCGCTGGAATGCACATTCCAGCGAGGACCTCGGCCGTGTGTACGGTCTCGGCGAGCTTCCCGTCGGGAAGCCCGTCGAGCCGAAATAGAGAGCACGCTCTCTATTTCCTCGACGGCCCGCCTGGAAGAATGGCTGGTTGCCATTCCCGACGGGCGGGTCGCCGATTTCGACGGCCGGCAGGGAACCTCGACGGGCGGAACGATGTGTTCTGCCCGTCGAGATTCCCTGCCGTGTGTACGCGGCCTGACAGAGCCCTGTTTTGCTTAGCAATTGTATGGCCCCTGTAGCAGATGCTGCCATCTCTTGTCTTAAAAGGTGCTTGCATGACGCAGTGGATTAAAGGTTAGAGGCCCTCTTTGAGACCGATTTTCTCTTCCCCCCCCCCCCCCCCTCCTCCTCCTTCATTGGAAGGCCCTGCCATATAACAACCTGCTTGCATGGTAGTGTACCAGACCTTTGTCTAGATAAGTGCATGGCCCAAGACTCTAGCTCCATCCTAATGAATCTTTCAGTACACCAACAACTAGAGCTTTTACCTGTGGCCTTGTGCTACTGCCTAAATGGCTAGAGCTCTAGGTAGGCCTTCTCCTTGGTTCCTCCTTGAATAAGTACTTCAAATAGATCACAGGAGGCAAGAGTATTCTCCTCACTCAAAAAACAAGGAAATCTGTCTGTAAAAATTGTGACAGTTTCCGAGATCCCCGCTAGCTGTCAGAGCGGGGGCTGGTCTGTTCGTAACACATTACACCCTGATAATGAGTGTGACATGTTACGAAAGATGAATTTATCCTTTTATGTTGAAAAAGGTTGTGGTGTTTATTTCCGTAAGCTCGTCCATGATATTGCGTGGACTGGCTTGTGAACAGGCGAATCTGGAATTTCTTTATTGGAATAAAAATCTTGTTGCTGACAGGATCATATATGAAATAAAATGCATGTAGACATCTGAAAACTGGTCTCACCGGAAAGCATTACACTCTATATAAAGTCTTGTATCAGTTTATCTCTAGCAGGAGCTATATAATGTAATCTCAGTAAGAATCCATTGCTTCCTCCCACTCGTCTCTGGCAGGTTAATAAAATCTAAATTTACACAATTGTCCCCCATGGATCTGTGTCTTGTTACATAACAGAAATGGGCTCGGTGAGGTCAGTGCTATAACCTGCAGCATTTAACTTTCCCATATCTAACTGCATTAGAATAACATTTAAATGGGTTTCTATGGGTTGTTTGGCTGGGCTGCTCTGCCTTGTGAAAAGCTCATTATTGTCCTATATAGATAATTGGCAGTTGTATTCTGCAATACTGTGTGTGTGTGTGTGTGTGTGTGTGTGTGTGTGTGTGTGTGTGTGTGTGTGTGTGTGTGTGTGTGTGTGTGTGTGTGTGTGTGTGTGTGTGTATGCGTTTTTTTTTTTTTTTTTTGTTTTTATTTCTGTAAGTCTGATTGGTCCATTAAGATGCCCAGTGTAAATTCAACTAATTTACTCCTTTTACTCCTTTGGTTAAGATCTGGACCATTATGCTGGTTAAGGACTTTGACCCTTTTTGCTATTCGGCACTGAGTCGCTTTAACTGTCAATTGCGTAGTCGTGCGACGTGGCGTCCCTTTTTTCTTTTTCCCACAAATGTTTTTTTTTTTCTGGTGGTATTTGATCACCTCTGCGGTTTTTATTTTTTGAGCTATAAACAAAAATAGAGCGACAATTTTGAAAAGAATGCAATATTTTCTACTTTTTGCTATAATATCCCCAAAAAAGATATTAACCACTTAAGACCCGGACCTTTAGGCAGCTAAAGGACCCGGACAGTTTTTGCGATTTGGCACTGCGTCGCTTTAACTGACAATTGCGCAACGTGGCTCCCAAACAAAAGCTTTCTTTTGGTGGTATTTGATCACCTCTGTGGTTTTCATTTTTTGCGCTATAAACAAAAATAGAGCAACAATTTTTAAAAAATTGCAATATTTTTAACTTTTTGCTATAATAAATATCCCCCAAAATAAATAAAAATAAATCGTAATAAGCGTTTATCGGTTGGTGTGTGCAAAATTTATAGCGTTTACAAAATGGGTAGTTTTATTGCATTTTTATTATTTTTTTGACTACTAATGGCGGCGATCAGCTTTTTTTTTTTTTTTTTTTTCGTGACTGCGACACTATGACAGACACTTCAGACAATTTTGACACATTTTTGGGACCATTGTCATTTTCACAGCAAATGACAATTGCAGTTTGGGAGTTAACCACAAGGGGCGCTGAAGGGGTTGTGTGACCTAATTTGTGTTACTAACTGTAGGGGGGTCTGGCTGTAGGTGTGACGTCATTGATTGTGTGTTCCATTACATAGGGAATCACAATCAATGCGGGCGCCACAGTGAAGAACGGGGAAGCTGCGTTTACACATGGCTCTCCCCGTTCTTCAGCTTCGAGGACCGATCGCGGCACTCCAGCCGCGATCGGGTCCGCGAGTCCCGCAGCTTCGGACCAGGTCGCGTGCACGTGTGACCCAACGTCTGGGCTTAAAAGGCCACGTACAGGTACTTGGATGTGCCCAGCCGTGCCATTCTGCCGACGTTTATCAGCGTGAAGGGGTCCTTAAGTGGTTAAGGTTTCTTTTTGGTAAAAAGAAAAAAAATCGCAATAAGCGTTTTATCGATTTGGTTTGCGCAAAATTCATAGCGTTTACAAAATAGGGGATAGTTTTTTTTTTTTTTTTTTGTTTCATGACTGCAACATTATGGCGGACACATTTTTGGGACAATTGTCATTTTCACAGTGTAAAGTGCTAAAAAATGCACGGATTACTGTGAAAATTACAATGACAGTGAAGGGGTTAACCACTAGGGGGATCTGTAGGGGCCAAGTGTGACCTAATGTTTTTCTTACTGTAGGGGGGTGGGGCTGGACATGTGACGTCACTGATCGTCTTTCCCTATATCAGGGAACAGACGATCACTGCCACAGAGAAGAACGAGGAAGGTTTGTTTACACTCGCCTCTCCTCGTTCTTTATCTCCTGTGATCCGATTACGGGACACCGGCGGCGATCGGGTCCCGCCGGCGCGGTCACGGAGCTTCAGACTTGGTCGCGAGCACACCGCCGGCCCGCGTGCTCGCAACCCACGGCTAGGCTCTTAAAGAGGACGTGTATATATACGCCCATGTGCCCAGCCGTGCCATTCTGTTGACGTATATAGTCGTGTGGCGGTCCTTAAGTGGTTAAAGAGCTATGTTAAAATAAAGGCAGATGGTGGGGCCAGTCATTGCTATCGCCTGTGGCCACCCTGCATTGGAGCTTTTCTTACTATGCCTTGTTCTAAACTGTCTCTCTGCGTGGAGGTGGGCTTTTGCTTATGTAAGAACGACCACCAAGGAGACAGAACATGGCACAGTGGTGACATCGCCAAATCTTGTAAGACTGGCGGTCAGAGGCACAGTGCCTCATCCTAGGTTCACGTTCAGCGCAAAATCCCCTTTGCAGGCATGCAGTGAGGGACATTATTTCTTAATGGCACCCCAATGTGCCTTGCTAGTGAGCACTCCAAAATACATGGTAACAAAGGTAACATACATTTGGTGTGGTGCCGTTCTGAAAAAGGATCATGTACTTGTGTGAAATTTTCACACATAGGATAGCCCAATGAAATGATTGGACTGCTTTAAATGCAAGGCGCACAAAACGCATGTACACTGTTGAACCTACGTATGTGTGCACAAAGCCTTAGATCTCACAGTGCAAATGTAAAATGATATGGCAGTTCGCACGTGCTACAAAGTACCGTATTTATTGGGGTATAGCACGCACCCCTAAAGTGGCCCCCATTCCTGTGGGAAAAAAGTTTTTTGTACTTACAGTTTTGGTGTCTTGCTTCGGGTGTCCCCTTCGTCGGGTCCGGCGTGCATCTGCGGCTTCGGGTGTCCTCTTCGACGGGTCTGGCGTCCTTTTGCGGCCTCCTCCAACGCTCGATCCCTGCTTTCCCGCGCCGAGTTTGAATACTGCGTTGACATATACCGAGCGCAGTACACTCATGTATAGTCGGGCAGGCTCGGCTACTCTCGCGCTCACGTCCTGTACATCCAGGACGTGAGAATGGGCGTATATCGCGCACCCACGATTTTGCCCTGATTTTCAGGGCAAAAAAGTGCGCGGTATACGCCGATAAATACGGTACACTATGTCAGGAGCAATTAAAGACAAAAGGTAAAGTTATCAGGGTAGTGCTTGACAAATTTACTTCTAGGAGCCAGCCACGAGCACCTGATAGCCGATTAAAAAAATTGGGCTCCAGTGTGGCCCCCCGCTGGATCCCTGGACAGATAAGTGTCATTATATAAAAAATCGGCAGCTACAGTATTTGCTGCGGTCTTATTTTTTTCTGAAGGAGCCTGGAGCAGCTCTTTAAAGGGGTGTTCCACCCAAATGTAATGTTTATTAAAAGTCAGCAGCTACAAAAAGTGTAGCTGCTGGCTTTTAATAAACAGACACTTACCTTCTCCACGTTCCAGCGACACGCCGACCGGGGCTCCGCTCCTCTCCCCCCCCCTCCCCGGCCGGCATCCTCATTGCGACTGTGGGCACCCAGCCGTCACGGCCGGACACCCACTGCGCATGCGCGAGCCGCACTGCGCATGCGCGCACGGCCCGCCACTGATTGGACAGGGGATCGTCTAGGACCTGTCAGTGTCCTAGATGATCGCCAAAGGGAGGGGCTGCAGTAAGGCGATTAGGCCTAATCGCCTTACCAGCCCCTTGGCGGAAACAGGAAGTGGGACAGGAAGTCCCGCCCCCACTCCCCCCCCCCCCCCCCCAAAAAAAAAAAATTACATGCCAAATGTGGCCTGTAAGGGGGAGGGGGGGGGATTAAGCGGACGTTCCATTTTTGGGTGGAACTCCGCTTTAAGGATCCTAAGAAGGTTACGAGTATAAAATGGCACAATAAAATAAAATAAAAGCTACAAATTGCTTATACTTACCTGCCAGTCCCATGAGATAATAGGTAATTTTTGGAGTGGCTCACACTCGCACAGTCTAGGTCAGTGGTTCTCAACCTGGGGGTCGGGACCCCCTTGGGGGTCAAATGATGATTTGCCAGGGGTCACCGAATCCTGGGCTGTTCTTGAAACCCGCACCACCAGCCTTTTTGCAGCCACCCAGCAGGGCTGTCCCTGGAGCCTGCGGTCACCCAGCTGGGCTCTTTCTGGAGCCTGTGCCACCCACTCAGCCTCTTTGCAGCCACCCATTCAGTTGACAGCATGGCTGGGAGCAGAGACTGGAGGTCAGCTGACTGGTGAGGAATGTGAAGTGGGAGAGGTTGAAAGAGACCCTATCTCCTGATTTTGGGATAGGTGTCACTGCTGCAAGACACCACAAAGTCGGAGACACAGTTATTAACATGAGTAACATGTGATTATAGTTGCCATTAAAAGTCCCCACTACAGTTCTCAGATCAGCAGAGGACCTTGATCAAGAGCACCTCAGTTGGCTGATCAGAACTCCCACCCAGCACTGCCACTCATCCCAACTCCCCGCCAGCTCCTCTCATTCCCCCCCACCCACCAAGGAGTAAGAGAAGGAATAAAAATTGAGAATACATGGAAGGGAGAGGAAAAGATGGGGAGAAAAAGGGAGACAAAGAAAAAGAGAGAACAAGAAAGATTGCTAGAAAGAGGGATGGGGGGGGGGGGGGGGGGCAAGAAATTAGGATAGAGAGAAATAAAAGGGAAAGAAAGTAGAACAAAGAGAATAGTACATCCTAAAATATACCATAAGGGGTTTTAATACTGTACGAGTGGAATGCACTCGGGGAGCGCTAAATGTCCGTGGGTTAGGGGCGCAAATTACTTGCCTTGGGTGCTGACATCCCACGCTACGAAAATAATGTTGGGGGTCCCTACAACTTGGGAAATTTTATCAAGGGGTCACGGCACTAAAAGGTTGAGAACCACTGGTCTAGGTGAATGTGAAGATATGATGATGGCTAGCAGTGCGTGGGCGATAGTAGTTAATGTATCTGTTGGAGGAGCTGCTCAATGGTTTCCGGTAAGAAATGCTCTTAAAGCAGAAATTGTAGTTTGTCTGCTACCAATTGCATTCCAGAGGAAATGCCAAATTAAAGAAATGTTTCATTATTAAAAAGCCCAAGGGAATATAGTATAAATAGGAAAAAAAAACACCTTGAACAGAAGGGCCGTTCAAAATGGTATTGATGTGGCAGAATTGTACAACTACTGACAGTATCGAAGTTCATTGGAAGTCTAAAGCAGGGATGTCAAACTGGTGGCCCTCCAGCTGTTGCAGAACTACAAGTCCCATCATGTCTCTGCTTTTGGAAGTCATACTTTTACCTGTAAGCCTTGCAATGCCCCTTGGGACTTGTAGTTCTGTAACAGCTGGAGGGCCGCCAGTTTGACACCAGTGGTCTAAGGGCCCATTCACACCTGAGCGGCAAAACGCCTGTCGCGCGACGCTCGTGCCGCTGGAGGGGAAATTTCCCATTCATGTCTATAGAGATGGTTCACATCTCTGAGACGCCGAACGCCTGTCGCCTGAAAAAAAGTCCCGGACCCTTTTTTTCAAGCGACATTGGCGTTCGCCCATAGACATGAATGGGAAGATTTGTAAAAAAAAAAAAAAAAATCGAAGCGCGGCAAGTAAAGCCGCGTATGCGGCGTTACTTGCCGCTCAGGTGTGAATGCAGCCTAAAGCATCTAACTGGCCTTGTATACTGAGAACACCATTGGAGACGAACTCTAGGCAGCTATAAAAGTCAAATTCATGAAGCTCCGTATTCAACGATGCATCTTTTTTACGTACATTAACGTGGCTTGGTACTGACCTCATGCTGTCTTGTACAGTAGAGCTCAGGCTAGGGGAGTGCTGTTGGAAAGTGAGAGCAGTGTGACGGAGGTATAATTTCATCAGGCTGCCGCTGCTTCTTTTCTTTCTTTCTTGCGCGTTGGCGCTAAAGCACTGCTTAAACTGTGCTTTTCAGCCTCTAGCGGCCTAAAAAGGGGTTAAAAGTGCCCATGTTGCAGTGTTTTGGCATCGCTGCCCATTCATTTCAATAGGCAGGGTGTTTTGGAAGCACTGTATGCAGCGCTCCTCAAGCTGCCCCAAAGATGCTGCTTGCAGGACTTTTCCTAACGTCTCGCAAGTGCACCGCCCCAGTGGAAAATCACTAGGGCTTTCACATTTGGGAGGCAGTTTTAGGGCGCTATTTCTAGCACTAAAACGTCTGAAAACTGCCTCAGTGTGAAAGGGGTCTTGCAGGTGTTTTTCCGTAGGTCCCCTGGACAACAAACTTGTAGAGGAAGAGTGGGGCTACATGGGGTCCAGGTCCCCTGGAAATCGGGCGCAGAAAGGTGACTCAAGTATAAGCCGAGGGGGGCATTTTCAGCACAAAAAATGTGCTGAACTCGGCTTATACTCGAGTATATACGGTAATAGAAATTACTGAAATGAACTTCTTGATATCCAATTTTTGTTGAGATTCGCCTGTATATGTAACTGAACTGCAGCAGAGAGAAATTGGGTGCCCAGCCCTGCCATACAGCACTGTGCTGTTTGGCAGACATGTGTAAATCTTAGGCCTGACTGAACAGACTTGAAAGCCCATCGGCAGGTAAAACTGTTCTCGTGTGTATTTTATCTGCTATTTTGTTGTTTGCCTGTGTTTTTACTTTGTTCATGTAATATTAAATTGTCTGTCCACTCAAGTGATCTCTAAGAACTCTTAAGCAAAATTGTTTTGCTTGATCTGCTCATTAGGTATATGGCACTTTTTTTTTAGAATCGCTGCCCTTTCTTTACACTTTCATTCATGCTGGAGAGTATCATTTTCACTATACTTCAGGTACTGCAAGTGCGAAGCGCTACGGCTCTCCTACATAAAAAAAACTTTTTCTTAATGATCTATCCTACTGATTAACCTGTAAAAAAAAGTGTGTACATGCCTATTTTTAATCCACTCATACCCAGTTATGTGATCATACAGCTCTGGCTCCCCTGTGTCAGTGAGTGGCTGCTGCTGGGGAGAGGAGGCAGTGCCTGCAAAAGCACAGCCATGTAAGCCAATGAACTCCTGGAATTCAGTTGTTTTTTTAGAGTGCTCTCTTACACAGAGCTGCAGTTTGTGATCAAAGTGGATTGAGGCTGGGTTCACATCTGAGCCGCAGGGGGTTTTGTGCGTCACCGTTTTGGGTCCGATTGCAGCTCAAATTTTTGGCTGAATTCGGACCTAAAACAGACCAAAAGACCAAATTTGCACCAGAGCCATAGCAGAGATATTGTAACCAGCTACGTAGAGAGCTGGTTGCCATCTCCTGCTATTTGCTATTGCGAATTGGATGCAGGTTCCCTAGTGTGAACCCAGCCTGAAAGTGGGTAAATACACAGGTTTCCATGTATGTAATAGAAAAACTAATAGGATTAGGAACATCTCAGCAACGCCAAGCTCAGCCACTGTCTCTCTGGGAGAGCGCAGTGCACATGTGTGGGGTTTTGACCAAGGGGGATAATTTGCTGCTGTGATACTGCAGAAGCGCATCCGATGACTGGAGCATCCTAGTAGCAAGGCACAATAACTCAGTTTTTTTGTGCCGCAATCGGCCTGCGGGTTTATTGTTGATCAACAGTCTTGCATATTGTGTGTGAATAAAAAAAAATATATATATATATTTTTTTTTTTTCTGTTCCACAGATTTTCGTACTTTGCAGTTAGAGTTCAGTCCACAAGACTCCTCCTCAATGATGATGAACTCTGACATGGATGGTATGTATAATTGCGTATTTGTTTTCCAGTGGAGCTGTGCATGACAATTGATCAGCTTCTATCTTTCATTTTTCAAAGCAAAAAGCGGAAATAAACCCATCAATTTAACCGTTTCCCAAAATAATTATATTCAAAGCATGCCATGAATAACTGTCAAGCCTGCTTTGGCTCCAAACCGTCAAGCCATCAAATGGCTGGTGTCTTGACCAATCGTGTGCAGAAAAATGGCAATTGCATGTCAGAGGCCAAGATGGCAGCTTCCTTGGCTGCAAAGGCTAGAAGGGTTTAGTTCCGCTTTACCTGAACAAGTTAAGGATAGAATCTGATTGCATAGCTGCTCTCAGTTTTTTTATAAATTCCCTTTTAAATGAATGTAAATGTACAGTGCATAAAATAAATATTGAACATGTCATCTTTTTTCTAGGTAAATATATTTCTAAGGTGCTATTGACATGAAATTGTCACCACATGTCGGTAACAACCCATGTAGTCCATGCATAGAAAGAAACCAAAACAAATAAGTCCAGAAATAAAGTTTATATGTAATTAAATGGAATGAGACATGGAAAATGTATTGAACACGCCAACTTTCCATACAATATCTATTGGATTCAAGTCAGGTGATTGGCTGGGCCATTCTATCAGCTTTATTTTCTTTGAAACCAATTGAGCGTTTCCTTGGCTTTTGTATTTGTGATCGTTGTCTTGCTGAAATGTCCACCCTTGTTTTATCTTCATCATCCTGGTAGATGGTGGCTGAGTTTTATCAATGTTTTGGTATGTATGGATTGCATGGGTTGTTACCGACGTGGTGGAAATTGAATGCCAACCGCACCTTTTTTTTAAATATATTTATGTCGAAAAATGGTGATGTGTTCAATATCTATTTTACATGCTGTATGTACTATAACGATGAGAAATTAGCTAGGTGACCGTCTCTGAAAAAGGCATCCACCTTAAAGGAGTTGTAAAGGAAAACATTTTTTTGCTGAAATGACTGTTTACAGGGTATAGAGACATAATAGTTAACTGATTCCTTTTAAAAAAAATATTAAAAATAGATAAAAATCAATCATAATGTACCTGCAGTTTCAGTTTAGTTTTCATCTAGTTTCATGCTTCTGTGAAGGACAGAGACACAGAGCCAATAGAGGGCAGTGTTTGTTTTTAAAATGAAACTGATTGGTTCTGAGGGGTTTTAGACACACAGTAATCATACCTACTTGATTTGAGACCACAGAGAGAAGCTCCCAGTACTTTTTTCATAAGGAAACAGACAACCAGGAAGTGTGCAGAACAGAGAAGGATTACAGCAAAAACGAACAATGAGGACATGAAACCAGGACTGCAGTAGGGTAAAGGAAGCTATTTAGCTAAAAAAAAAATTCCTTTAGTGACCCTTTAAGTTCATCCTACATTATCTCCCACATAGCTCTTTGCTGTGGCAATAAGAACCACTGTTAGTGACCCGAGGGGAAGAATGACATTACTCTCTATGCTCATCTAACAGTGCTTGGGCCTAGTGATTGGTTGCTAGATCTTGGCACTATAATGTGGGAGCAGGTCACATACTCCTCTATACCTGCAAATGCCTGGTATTCATGCTGGAATGAGGAGTACGGGTATATGTACTCCATACTTCAAGAATGTCTGAGCTCTTTTGTTAAGCTATTGTGCTGCTCAAGCAGTTTCTGCTTTTGCAGCTGCTCACAGATGAGAAATTGTATATGTTGCCTGTACATTAGAACATGTCTATTGTATGCCTCTTGATATTGTGGCTTTGGTTATAGATATAGCTGAGTTAATGTAAAGTGGGGTACACACTATAAGAAAATTGTTTGTTTCTAATCTGCGCAGTCTATTTTCTTGTACGAAAACAGTACACATTAAACGAAAATCGTTCCTTCTGTTCCCGTACGAGAACATTTTTGGACTTTGTCCCTTCAGGAATTTTCAGACGAAAAGTCTGAATCTGCTGTCGAAAGTTTGTACACACACCAAGTACGAAAATTCTTTGGAGTTCCAGTAATTTGTGTGTTTTATTAAAAGCTGCGCTCTGTGATTTGGTTCTCAAGTTTTCTAGGACATGTCCTGTGTCCCAGAAGACTTCAGAAGGAGAACTACCACTTTGTATATCTAAGGGGACCGGAACTAAAGTGGCTGGGGGTACCTCTCACAATCGTGTACCTTGCATAGTAGATGTTGGGGGGAAAAAAACGACCCAAGTCCAACCTATGTGTGTGTGTGTGTGTGTGATATTATGTCAGTATTGCATTGTATATCCCTGAATGGTGTGGTCAGTCGGGTGCTTATAGTTTTTTTGAAACCATTGATGCCCCCCACTAAAACCACTGCATGTGGAAGGGAATTCCACATCCTTGCTGCTCTGCAGTAAAGAACCCTCTACATAGTTTAAGGTTTGACCTCTTTTCTTCTGATTTTAATGAGTGGCCACGTGTCTTGTTAAACTCCCTTCCGCGAAAAAGTTTTATCCCTATTGTGGGGTCACCAGTATGGTATTTGTAAATTGAAATTCTATTCCCTCTCAAGCGTCTCTTCTCCACAGCGAACAAGTTCACTGCTCGCGACCTTTCTTCATAACTATTATTCTCCAGACCCTTTATTAGCTTTGTAGCTCCTTTTGTACATGCTCCATTTCCAGTAATCCTTCCTGAGGACTGGGGGCCAGACCAGGAGAACATACTCCAGGTGTGGCCGAGCCAGAGTCTTGTAGAGTAGGAGAATTATCATTTTATCTCTGGAGTTAATCCCCTTTTTAATGCATGCTAATATTCTGTTTACTTTGTTAGCAGCAGCTTGTCATTGCATTCCATTGCTAAGTCTGTCATCTACTAGGACCGCCCAGCCCCCCCCCCCCCCCCCCGCCGGGGTCCTTTTCCATCCTAGATACCCTCAGTGAGTAGATTGCATTCATATTTTTGCCATTATGCAGGTTAAGGACCTTGCCCCTTTTTTGCGATTCGGCACTGCGTCGCTTTAACTGACAATTGCGCGGTCGTGCGACGTGGCTCCCAAACAAAATTGGCGTTTTTTTTATTTTTTTTTCCCACAAATAGATCTTTCTTTTGGTGGTATTTGATCACCTCTGCGGTTTTTATTTTTTGCTCTATAAACAAAAATAGAGCGACAATTTTGAAAAAAATGCAATTTCTTTCTCGTACATCACGGGACACAGAGCGGCATATTCATTACTATATGGGTTATATGGAGTACCTTCAGGTGTGGACACTGGCAATCTCAAACAGGAAGTCCCCTCCCTATATAACCCCCTCCCCTAGAGGGAGTCCCTCAGTTTTTTTCGCCAGTGTCTTAGGTGTTGGTCACGGAATAGCTTTGCTCCACATCCTTGGGATTAAGGGCGGGCTAACCGGATCTGTCCAAGGAGCCTCCGTGCCAAAGTGGACAGTACCCGGGCCCCAAACCGTGGGGTTTTGCCTATAATGCTCCTCTTTGGAGGGCTGGACCCTGGGCCCAGGACTTGGAGTTTGTAAAAATCCATAAGTTCCTGTTTGCCAGGGTGCTATATAGGTCCAGGACAGTGGGTACCTTCATAGGACCCCAGGGCCTGAAGGTCTACTACGCTACCCACGGAGATGGGAGAAGATTGGATCGTTTTGCTGGACAAACATCCTGCAGCATGGAGCAGGTAAGGGGGAGCCTGCGGGACTTGGTTCGACAGCAGGCTCTCCGGGGTAACCTAAAAGGGGGGTAGCCTAAGTATGCTCTGCATTGGCAACCTTGCTCACTATGTCTGAGAAAGACAGGATGATCCCTTTTTCCCCCATCACTAGGTTCCCCTGTCTAAGAATGGTGTTGCTAGCTAACCTGCTGCTTTCTTCCTAGGACTGGTAAGGATCCCTATGGGGCCTTTTGGAGAGTCCTACCTGGCCGGGGGTTTGAATCTGCCGCCTGATACTGCAGTCCTGGGTCTCCAGCAGCGCGGCTCCTCCATGGTCCTCCTGTTCCGGCATACGCGCGCGTGCGCGCGCACGTCTTATAGACGTTTTTCGCGCCGTTCGTAGAGAAGGGCGGGGGGGGGCGTGCCTGCAGCGTCATACAGGGGCGCGCCTTGTGCTGTTATAGATCAGCAGGCATTGTCAGTGCTCAGTCTGAGGCTGATCTCAGAGGGAGAGGACGCAGAGCGGCAGAACAGTGACTCCCGGTGGCGGAAGAGGGGTAGTACATGCTGGACTTTGTTCCAATGCTTTTTTTGTTAAGCCAAGAAATTCCCCTTTTTGCAGCAGGTTGGAGGCTGGCAAACTAAGTTTGGGGTCACTGTATGTTTGAAAAAAAAAAAAAAAAAAGAAAGACATATATATTTAAAAAAAAAAAAAAGAAAACATACGGGGCCCCATCAGTTTTTGGGCATTAGTGATCTATTGTCCCCTAAGCTCTAGTTTTGTACTCCTGGCCACTACAGTCTGTTGTTGTTGGCGGAGTCCCTCGATTTTGTATTATGGCTTCCAAAGGTTCGGGGTCAAAGGGTACAAAAAAGACCAAAAAACAAAGGGGTTCCCCCTCTGATTCTGATGATATGCCGATACTTTCCCCGCAACTTATTCCCATAAAGGGCGCCTTGGATGAGCCATTAGGGGGATCTGGTGCGGAGGCTGGCCCAGATCAGCCCAGCCCTGTGTTTATCACAGAGGAGATGCTAGCCGTATCCCTAGGGGGGCTAGAAGAGAGAATAGCAGCATTGATCGCTAGAGCTATTCCTGGTAAGAAACGGGTTAGATCCCCATCACCAAGAGGTGTATCCTCAGATGCTGAGATTCTCTCGCCGGAGGAATTGGAATCGCAGGAGGATCAACTAGACCTGAACCAAGAGGGTTCAGGGATTGAGGGATCTACCTCTGAGGAACCATTTTCAGACTCCCAGACAGAGAGACTGTGGGTACAGTCTTTGACGGACATGGTCCGCTCGGCATTTAGTTTACCATTGCCAGAGCCTCAGGTTCCTCCGGTATCCTCTCTGGGCTCTTTGAAAGCTCCGTTAAGCAACGCAGTTTTTCCGGTCCATCCTCTCTTGGAGGAATTGATCTTTCGGGATTGGGTACGGCCGGACAGGATTTTTCTGCCACCGAAAGAGATTTGCGGTCATTTACCCCATGGAGGAAAAATTCTCCAAGAGGTGGAGGCTCCCAGTAGTGGATGCAGCCATCTCATGTGTGAATAAATCACTAACTTGCCCGGTGGAAAACATACATATGTTTAAAGATCCGGTTGATAAACGGTTAGAGACACTTTTAAAAGCATCCTTTGCTACGGCAGGAGCAGTGGTACAGCCAGCTGTGGCTGCAATTGGAGTTTGTCAGGCGTTAAAGACCAGACAAAAGAAATGTTAAAGGACATGCCTACCCAACAAGCAGAAGAGTTTTCTGACATTCCCAGAGCTCTGTGTTTTGCGGTAGATGCTATAAAAGATTCCATCCAGCAGGCCTCTCGTTTATCACTATTTTTGGTGCACATGAGAAGGCTCTTATGGTTGAAGAACTGGGCGGCGGAGCCCCCATGCAAAAAGCTTCTGGCAGGGTTTCCCTTCCATGGAGGACGACTCTTCGGGGAGGATCTGGATAAATACATTCAGACTATTTCAAGTGGCAAAAGTACCCTTTTACCGGTCAAAAAGACATTCCGGGGTCCTACATTTAAAAGGCAACTCTTTCCTGTCTCAGGGCCCTCAAATTCCAGGCAGTATCGACGGCCGCCTGCACGATCCAACGTTAACAGTAGATCGCAGGGACAGGCCCCTGGGGGTAAGAGGCCGTGGTATCGCAAGCCGACAAAGACAGCCCCTAAGTCTGCCTTATGAAGGGGCGCCCCACTCTCGCGGGTGGGGGGAAGGCTTCGTTTCTTCTCAGAAGTTTGGGAAGCCAAGATCCCCGACAAATGGGTCCGGGCATCTGTAACCACAGGCTTACAGACTGGAGTTTCTAAGTGTCCTCCGCCTCATTTTCAAGAATCAAGGCTACCAAAGGATCCAGCAAGGAAGGCCTCAATGCTGGCAGCTTTGGATCACCTGCTTTGCCAGGACGTAATAATAGAGGTGCCAGCCCAAGAGCAAGGGCTAGGTTTCTATTCCAATCTCTTTGTCATACCAAAGCCCAACGGCGATGTCAGGCCAATCTTGGACCTAAAGAGGTTAAACGGTTACCTAAGGGTTCGTTCCTTCCGGATGGAATCCATCCGGTCAGCAGCCGCCGCGCTTCAGAGGGACGATTTTCTGGCCTCCATAGACATAAAGGATGCTTACCTTCATGTACCAATCTTTCAGTCGCATCAAAGATTTTTACGCTTCGCGGTGGGGCAGCGACACTTCCAATTCAGGGCGCTCCCCTTCGGGCTGGCCACGGCCCCCCGGGTATTCACGAAGATCCTAGCCCCAGTTCTGGCCAATTTAAGGATCCAAGGGGTCACAGTCCTAGCATACTTGGACGACCTTTTAATCATAGATCACTCACGGCCGGGTCTGCAACAGGCAGTAAACCTCACGGTTCGGTACCTCGAAGGAATTCGGCTGGGTCCTAAACCGGGGAAAGTCAGCGTTCCAGCCTACAAAGCAGTTGGAATACCTCGGCATGAGGTTAGACACAGAACAGCAAAGGGTGTTCCTGCCCCTTGTAAAGATCGAGGCTATCAAGGGGTTGGTTCAGTTGGTTCTAAACAAGAAAAAAACCAACTATATTCGCCTGTGTATGCGATTACTAGGCAAGCTAGTGGCCACGTTCGAGGCAGTACCATACGCTCAGATCCACACTCGCGTCCTACAGGCAGCCATTCTAGCAGCCTGGGGCAAGAGGGCACATGCCTTAGAGTCCCCTTTGACGCTATCATCAAGGGTCCGACAAAGCCTGGCCTGGTGGTTGAACCCTCAGAATCTTCTAAAGGGAAAATCCTTCAGCCCTGTTGTCTGGAAGGTAGTTACCACAGACGCCAGCCTGGCAGGCTGGGGGGGGCGGTCTTCGAGGGGTTCTCTCGCCAGGGAACTTGGGTGAAAGCAGAGAGGCAGCTCCCCATCAATATCTTGGAGATCAGAGCTGCTCGCCTAGCCCTTCTGGCATGGACCTCCAGATTACAGGGGTTCCCGTGTGAGAATCCAGTCAGACAATGCCACGGCGGTGGCATACATAAACCACCAAGGGGGAACCAGGAGTCAGGCCGCTCAGAGGGAGGTGAGCTTGATTTTTCAGTGGGCAGAGGTTCATGTACCCTGCATTTCGGCGATATTCATTCCCGGAGTGGACAACCTGCAGGCAGACTTCTTAAGTCGCCAGAGTCTGTTGCCAGGGGAGTGGTCTCTGCATCCCCAGGTCTTTCAGACAATCTGCCAGAGGTGGGGAATGCCGACGTAGATATAATGGCATCCAGGTTCAACAAGAAACTAGACAGGTTCGTGTCTCGAGCGAGGGATCCTATGGCCTGCGGAACCGATGCGTTGGTTTGCCCTTGGCATCAATTCAAACTTCTATATGCATTCCCTCCGCTACAGTTACTCCCTCGCCTGTTGCGCAGGATCAGAGTGGAGCACAAGCCAGTCATTCTAGTAGCTCCAGCTTGGCCCCGGAGGACTTGGTACTCACTAGTCCTGAAGATGGCAGTGGGAGACCCTTGGACTCTTCCTCTACAACCAGACCTACTCTCACAAGGCCCGATCCTCCACCCTACATTACAACGTCTAAATTTGACGGCCTGGAGGCTGAATCCCTGATTCTCAGGGGTAGAGGTCTGTCTAGGCAGGTAATTCCTACCCTGATTAGGGCTAGAAAGCCGGCCTCCAGGGTGATTTATTACAGGGTGTGGAGGAACTACGTAGGCTGGTGTGAATCCAAAAGATGGAATTCCCGCAAATATACCATTGATAGGGTGTTAAGTTTTCTCCAGCTAGGAGTGGATAAAGGCCTGGCACTAAGCACAATCAAGGGACAGATCTCAGCTCTGTCAGTGTGGTTTCAGAGGCCGCTGGCCACCCACTCGCTGGTAAAGACCTTCATACAGGGGGTCTTGCGTATTAATCCTCCTGTCAAGTCACCAATTTGTCCATGGGACTTAAATCTTGTCCTGTCCACTCTACAGAAACAACCCTTTGAGCCGTTGGCTGAGATTCCTTTAGTCTTACTGACAAGAAAGTTGGTTTTCTTGGTCTCCATAGTTTCGGCCAGGAGAGTGTCAGAATTAGCAGCCTTATCGTGTAAGGAACCATATCTCGTTCTACATAAGGACAGGGCAGTTCTCCGGCCCCATCCTTCCTTTCTACCAAAGGTTATATCCAATTTTTACTTGAACCAGGATTTGGTACTTCCATCCTTCTTTCCAAAACCCACATCTAGAAAGGAGGGGTTGCTGCATACCTTGGATATTGTCCGGGCCATGAAGGCCTATCTTAAAGCTACAGAAAAGATCCGGAAAACAGATGTGTTGTTCGTTCTACCAGATGGCCCCAAGAAGGGGCAGGCAGCTGCAAAATCCACCATCTCGAGATGGATTAGACAATTAATCATTCAAGCCTACGGATTGAAGAGGTTGCCTCCTCCGTTGTCGGTAAAGGCCCATTCTACCAGGGCCATGGGCGCCTCCTGGGCAGCACACCATCAGATCTCTATGGCTCAGATATGCAAGGCGGCGACGTGGTCATCAGTCCACACGTTTACAAAGTTTTATCAACTAGACGTGAGAAGGAATGCGGATTCTGCCTTTGGACAGGCAGTACTACAGGCTGCAGTTTAAGATCCTTGGGATCAGAGGCACCCTTGGTTGTAAAAAAGAAAAAAAAAAAAAAAAAAAGTTTTTTCTTGACTAAGTTGGAATTATTATTATTTGAGTATACCTCTAAATTGAATCCTTCTTTGGAAGATGTCTCCCTCCCCTCATTAAAGCATTGCTTTCGGACATCCCATATAGTAATGAATATGCCGCTCTGTGTCCCGTGATGTACGAGAAAGAAAAAGGGATTTTTAAATACAGCTTACCTGTAAAATCCTTTTCTTGGAGTACATCACGGGACACAGAGCTCCCACCCCTCTTTTGGGTGACCATTTTGGGAGGCATACTGCTTGCTACAAAACTGAGGGACTCCCTCTAGGGGAGGGGGTTATATAGGGAGGGGACTTCCTGTTTGAGATTGCCAGTGTCCACACCTGAAGGTACTCCATATAACCCACATAGTAATGAATATGCCGCTCTGTGTCCCGTGATGTACTCCAAGAAAAGGATTTTACAGGTAAGCTGTATTTAAAAATCCCTTTATTTTTTGCTATAATAAATATCCCCAAAAAATCTATAAACTTTTTTTTTTTTTTTCCTCAGTTTTAAGCCGATACGTATTCTACCTATTTTTGGTAAAAAAAAATCGCAATAAGCGTTTATCGATTGGTTTGCGCCAAATTTATAGTGTTTACAAAATAGGGGATAGTGTGTGTTTTTTTTTTTTTTTTTTTTTTTTTCATGACTGCAACATTATGGCGGACAATTTTGACACATTTTTGGCACCATTGTAATTTTCACAGCAAAAAATGCATTTAAAATGCATTTTTTTTATTTATGTGGAAATGACAATTGCAGTTTGGGAGTTAACCACTAGGGGGCGCTGAAGGGGTTTAGTGTGACCTCCTATGTGTTTTTCTAACTGTAGGGGGGCGGGGCTGGACATGTGGACATATCAGGGAACAGACGATTAATGACAGTGCCACAATAAGGGGTCCATATAGTGAACGTGGTGTTGAGTAATTCACTTTACGGTCAACACTGAGGACAAGGGGGCACGCTTTACATCTGGAGGAAAAGAGATTTCATTTCCAAATACGGAAAGGTTTCTTCACAGTAAGAGCTGTGAAAATGTGGAACAGACTCCCTCCAGAGGTGGTTCTGGCCAGCTCAGTAGATTGCTTTAAGAAAGGCCTGGATTCGTTCCTAAATGTACATAATATAACTGAGTAAGATTTGTAGGTAAAGTTGATCCGGGGTAAATCCGATTGCCTCTCGGGGATCAGGAAGGATTTTTTTCCCCTGCTGTAGCAAATTGGATCATCGCTCTGCTGTGTTTTTTTTTTTATTTTTTGCCTTCCTCTGGATCAACTGTGGGTATGAAGTTGGGGGTATGGGATTGTACTTTGTTTATTTTTTTGTGGTTGGACTTGTGTCTCTTTTTTTAACCTGACTAACTATGTAACGAAGAACAGGGAAGGTGTGTTTACACACACCTCTCTCCGTTCTTCAGCTCCAGGGACCGATCACGGGACTCCGGCAGCGTTTGGGTCCTGCGGTCACGGAGCTTCGGACCAGGTCGCGGGCGTGCGCCCGCGACCCACGGCTGGGCATTTAACAATCACATACAGGTACGTGATTGTGCCCAGCCGTGCCATTCTGCTGACGTATATCGTTAGGTGGTCCTTAAGTGGTTAAAATGTTTCTACATTAAACCTGATTTGCCATGTAGCTGCCCACCCCATTAATTTGTTCAGATCTTCTTGCAAGGTTTCCACATCCTGCAGAGAAGTTATTGCCCTGCTTAGCTTAGTGTCGTCCGCAAATACAGAGATTGGGTTGTTTACCCCATCTTCCAGATGGTTTATGAACAAGTTTAAACAGGATTGGTCCCAGCACAGAACCCCTGGGGGATTCCCCATTTATCACTACCCTCTGAACCTGCCTTTTTAGCCAGTTTTCATCCATGTACTCACATTATGGTCCATGCCAATAGACCTTGATTTGTACAGTAAACGTTTATGGGGAACTGTGTCAAATGCTTTTGCAAAATCCAGATACACCACTTCTACGGGCCTTCCTTTATCAAGATGGCAGCTCACCTTCTCCATAGAAGGTTAATAGATTGGTTTGGCACAAACGATTCTTCATGAATTCATGCCGATTACTGTTAATGATGAAGTTTTTATTAATAAATAGGGGTGCAACGGATCAAAAAAATTACGGTTCGGATCGTTCCTCGGATCAGGAGTCACGGATCGGATCTCCACCACTGTAATATCCATATCTTCCCCCCCACTGCAGTGGCGTCACTCGGTGCAAAACAATTATAAAAATTGTCAACCCCCCTCAGTACAGACACCCCACAGTAGTGCAGACCTCAGACAGTAACCCCCACAGTAGTGCAGACCTCAGACAGTAACCCCCACAGTAGTGCAGACCTCAGATCCTCAGACAGCGGTGTGTGTTTCCCTCAAGCGCGGGCTCCTCCTCTGTGGGTGTGAACAGAGAGGGCCCTCCGGGTGTACCAAGATGGCCGCCGCTCCGGAGCTAGGCCCGAAGCCGGTGACTTTCCTAGACCGAGGCTCCGGAGCGCTCCGCGGATCGCGGGGTGTGCCGATCCGAACGGGGTGACCCGTTCGGATCATGGATCGGTGACGATCCGTTGCACCCCTATTAATAAATCTTGTATATAGTCGCGTATCCCCCCCCCCCCCCAGGAGCTTGCATACTATTGATGTTAGGCTAACTGGTCTGTACTTCCCAGGGATTTATTTTTGCCCTTTTTAAATATTGGTGCTACATTGGCTTTTTTCCAATCATCTGGTACCATGCCAGTCAGACTGTCAGTAAAAATTAGGAACAATGGTCTGTTAATTACTTGAGTTCCCTAAGGACCCTCGGGTGCAAACCATCTGGTCCCAGTGATCTATTAATGTTAAGTTATCCAAAAGCTCAGTTTCACCATCAGGAGCTTGGGAGAAGGCCTTAAAGTGGAAGTTCCACTTTTGGGTGGAACTCCGCTTTAAGTTTTACCACCATATCTTCATTTTGCTCAGATTTGTTTTGCCCCATGTGTTCAGCTTGTCGCTTCACTTATACAAATCTTGTTTGTTCTAATATAAATCCTATTTAAATTTTATTCATAGCTCTGGAAGTAGAAAATCAAGTAGAACTAGAAGAAAAGACTCGACTGATTAATCAGGTCCTGGAACTGCAGCACACTTTAGAAGGTAAAAAAATTCTGCGTCTGTTTCTATCCAAGTTCTTTACATAAAAGCAGTATTAAACCCAAAAGCAACCATTTATTATATTGTAGCTTACCAATTCTTAGATGTGATTGCTTCATTCGTTTTTTCATTTTTTAGACTTTTTTTTTTATTTTTTTACTTCTTCATCTGGTGATCCAGTCAGTAAGTCTGCCCCCCCCCCCCCCCCTCCAAAATAACAAGCTCTCTGGCAAAATGCATCAGGTACAAAAGATGAGACAAACCATTTAACACTAACATGACTGCTTACAGTGATCAGCGTTTATGTAAGACTTTTATCCCAAAATAATAAAACTGTTGCTGTAACTGCATATTAAAGTGCTCAGCAAACTGTTGGCGCTATATAAACCCAGTGTAGAAATAATATAATGTATTAGCTGGTGTTTGGCTTCAATTTGTTAATAAATCGAAATCTGCTAGTGCATCTGAACACTCCCCTCCCCCCAGAGTGACAATGCTGCTGTCCAAAGGTGCCCCTGTGCTCCTTCATTCAGAGCGGAGGCACTCTAATACTGACCAGGTCACCAGTTGAAAACAGAGGGGAACCTAAAAAGAAAACGAATGCAGCCAATGCATCTAATGATTATAAAGGTGCATTTTTTATATATACAGTCACAATAAAAAGTATGTGAACCCTTTTGGAATGATATGGATTTCTGCACAAATTGGTCATAAAATGTGATCTGATCTTCACAACAGTAGACAATCACAGTCTGCTTTAACTAATAACACACAAAGAATTAAATGTTACCGTGTTTTTATTGAACACACCATGTAAACATTCACAGTGCAGATGGACAAAATATGTGAACCCCTAGACCAGGGGTGCCCCAACAGTGGCCCGCGGAGCCCTCTGATGTGGCCCGCGATCTCCTCTTCTGGTATGGATGGTTGGCAAGCCCAGGTTGCAGGTTGCCGACCTACCACCCCAGAGCTTCAGTGTTGTGGAAGAAGCAAGCAGCTTTTCAGAAAGTGCACCATACCTGCAGGATATAATAGACGTCAATTGCAAAGTGCAGCTAACCAGCTGGAAAACCACAGGAACACTACGCTGCACACACGGTGTGGGTAGACTGCAGACCATCAGCGTAAAAGCAGTCTTAGGCCCCTTTCACGCGATCGGTCCGACCCAATCGAACCATCCATTCACCTCTATGGAGCAGCAGATGTAAACAAACTTTTTTTCCGTTTACGCCTGCCTACCTCCAACCCGATCTGCTAAAAAAAAAGTGGATTTGCCCCCTTCCATCTGATTGGATCAGAGGGCCCATAGAGTAGATTGGGCTGTATCTGTGTCTGCTTTGCATATGCAGACTGGACACAGACCTGTCATCTGCCCATTCCGCTCATTGTGGCACGCGACTGGTTACTAAGTCGCTTAAGTGGCCCTCTGCCTTCAAAAGGTTGGGCACCCCTGCCCTAGACTAATGACCTCTCCAAGAGCTAATTGGAGTGAGGTGTCGGCCAACTGGAGTCCAATCAATGAGATGAGATTGGAGGTGTTGGTTACAGCTGCCCTGCCCTATAAAAAAACAAAAGAGCTCTCAGAAGACCTACAATTAAGAGTTGTTGACTTGCATAAAGCTGGAAAGGGTTATAAAAGTATCTCAAAGTCTTGCTGTTCAACAGTCCACGGTAAGTCAAATTGTCTATAAATGGAGAAAGTTCAGCACTGCTGCTACTCTCCCCAGGAGTGGTCGTCCTGTAAAGATGACTGCAAGAGCACAGCGCAGACTGCTCATTGAGATGAAGAAGAATCCTAGAGTGTCCACTAAAGACTTACAAAAGTCTCTGGCATATGCTAACATCCCTGTTGGTGAATCTACGATATGTAAAACGCTAAACAAGAATCGATTTCATGGGAGGATACTACAGAGGAAGCCACTGCTGTCCAAAAAAAAAACATTGCTGCATGTTAACAGTTTGCACAAGAGCACCTGGATGTTCCACAGCAGTACTGGCAAAATATTCTGTGGACAGATAAAACCAAAGTTGAGTTGTTTGGAAGAAACACACAACACTATGTGTGGAGAGAAAGACACAGCAAACCGACATCAAAACCTCATCCCAACTGTGAAGTGTGGTGGTGGGGGCATCATGGTTTGGGGCTGCTTTGCTGCGTCAGGGCCTGGACGGATTGCTATCATCAAAGTAAAAATGAATTCCCAAGTTTATCAAGACATTTTGCAGGAAAACTTAAGGCCATCTGACCACCAGCTGAAGCTCAACAGAAGATGAGTGTTGCAACAGGACAACGACCCAAAACATAAAGTAAATCAACAACAGAATGGCTTAAACAGAAGAAAATACGCCTTCTAAAATGGCCCAGTCAGAGTCCTGACCTCAACCCGATTGAGATGCTGTGGCATGACCTCAAGAAAGCGATTCACACCAGACATCCCAAGAATATTGCTGAACTGAAGCAGTTCTGTAAAGAGGAATGGTCAAGAATTACTCCTGACCATTGTGCATGTCTGATCTGCAACTACAGGAAACGTTTGGTTGAAGATATTGCTGCCAAAGGAGGTTCAACCAGTCATAAAATCCAAGGGCTGGTGTTTATCTGCATTTATGAGCCTATGGTACTGGATTGATCGCTTGTAGCTGTATTGCCTGGATATATCCCTATGGGAAAGCGCAGATGACCCTGATCTAGTAGAGGGTCCTATCTGGGAGGTGAGAGGCCATTCTTAACATTGGTGGATGTTTTTTTCTGTTCCCACGTTCATCACCTGCATGTGTTTACATTCAATCACCATTTGAACATCACAGGGAGGATTATCTGATGGACTTTATTAGCGCTGCACTATCTTTTATGTATTTGGCTTCAGGAACTTATTTAATTGATTCCTAGTGTTCAGCAGCTTAATTGTTTTTATTTGTTATTGCGCTGATTAGTTATTTTATAATTAAATCGAAGGGTTCACATACTTTTTCCACCCATCCTTTGAATGTTTACGTGGTGTGTTCAATAAAAAAACATGGTAACATTTAATTCTTTGTGTGGTATTAGTTTAAGCAGACTGTGATTGTCCATTGTTGTGACTTAGATGAAGATTAGATCACGTTTTATGACCAATTTGTGCAGAAATCCATATTTCAAAAGGTTCACATACTTTTTAGTGTGTGTGTGTGTCAGTAGAATGGACATATTCTAATGTTTATAATACACGGGGGGGGGGGGGGGGGGGGGGGGGGGGGGGGGGGGGATGAGAGCCTTTCTGCAGTCAGATTAGTGAATAATGAAATCTGATTGGTTGAGTTACACACCATCCTTTTTGGTTTATTTAAGTCAAATAACATTCGTGTCTGCATTTAAAATGATTAAACTATGCACTCATCTCCTGCCAGAAATGCATTGCTTGTGATTGATTTTGTTTTTCCATTAAATGTAATATTTTTCTGCTGTATGGCTTGTTGTGCCGTTATCCTAAATGGGTCTCACGGCTGGTGATATAACACAGTCAAAATGTTGTGTTGATTTTTGGAGGTCTGCAATCATTTGAAAATATGTTCTTATAATGGTTCTCAGATTTGACTTGATTTGTTGTGTTTGCAGAAGCAAACGTCTAAATGAGAGTTCCTCAGCAGCATCTATATATCATCGTTTCACATCTTCACAAAATCTGCAGCATATAAAGCTGGAAGTGCAGTTGGATGGATGACTGACAGAATGAGATGCTTCCATTCTCATCCCGATGTCAGCCTTCTGAAGAGAGGAGCAGTGATGGTTGGGGCTTCTTGACCCAAGTCCTGATGTTTGTCTTCAGACATCACAAAGCTCGTGGGTGTTGAAGACCTTGCGCTCCTCCACCTTCTGTTTTTGAGGATGCCCCACATATGCTCAAAAAGGGCTTAGGTCTGAAGACATGCTTGGCCAGTCATCACCTTTACCCTCAGCCTCTTTAGCAAGGCAGTGGTGTGTTTGGGGGCGTTATGTTGGAATACTGACCTAAGACCCAGTCTCTAAAGGGAGGGGATCATGCTCTGCTTCAGTATGTCACACTACATGTTGGCATTCATGGTTCCCTCAATGAACTGTAGCTCCCCAGTGCCGGCAGCACTCATGCAGCCCCAGACCACAACACTCCCACCATTATGCTTGGCTGTAGGCAAGACACACTTGTCTTTGTACTCCTCACCTGGTTGCCGCCATACACGCTTGACATCATCTGAACCAAATACGTTTATCTTCGTCTCAGCAGACCACAGGACATGGTTCCAGTAATCCATATCCTTAGTCTTCGGCAAACTGTTTGTGGGCTTTCTTTTGCATCCTTTAAAAGGGGCTTCCTTCTGGGATGATGGCCATGCAGAACAATTTGATGTGTGTGTGTGTGTGTGTGTGTGTATGACCTGAGCACTGACAGGCTGACCCGCCCCCACCTCCACCCCTTCAACCTTTGCAGCAATGCTGGCAATTTCCCAAAGACAACCTCTGGATATGACACTGAGCACATACACCCAACTTCTCTGGTCGACCATGGCGAGGCCTGTTCTGAGTGGGACCTGTGCAGTTAAACCACTTTATGGTCTTGTCCACCCGGCTGCAGCTCAGTTTCAGGGTCTTGGCAATCTTCTAGCCTAGGCCACTGTTTCTCAACTCCAGTCCTCAAGGCGTCCCAACAGGTCATGGTTTCAGGATTTCCCTCCAATGAATTGGCTGTGGTAATTACTAAGGCAGTGAAACTGATCAAATCACCTGTGCAAAATAATGGAAA
Source organism: Rana kukunoris (assembly GCA_029574335.1). Lineage (NCBI taxonomy): Eukaryota > Metazoa > Chordata > Amphibia > Anura > Ranidae > Rana > Rana kukunoris. The sequence goes on from CM056049.1 coordinate 551,512,257, forward strand.
GCCTGAAAACATGACCTGTTTGGGCGCCTTGAGGACTGAAATTGAGAAACACTAGCCTAGGCCATCTTTATGTAGAGCAACAATTTTTTTTCCCTTAGAGTTCTTGTGTGTGTGGTTGTGTGTGTGGTTGTGTGTGTGTGTGTGTGTTTTATTTTATATTAACTTTTTTTAAACTTGAGCGCTATGATGGGCTGGCACTTTTATCTAGTTGGGGTTTAGATTAGATGTGCCTTGAAAAACCTATACAACTCATTGAGATCAAAATGTAGGTAAATGACTAGTAATTGATTGTGTTTATAGATGTAACATAGGCCTACATTTTTGCAGTAAGCTTGTACTGTCCGATATAACTTTGCTTGATGGTACAGGATACACTGATGATTTGTCTACATACAGATCTCTCAGCGCGGGTCGATGCGGTTAAAGAAGAAAACCTGAAGCTCAAGTCAGAAAACCAAGTTCTTGGACAGTATATTGAGAACCTCATGTCGGCCTCTAGTGTCTTCCAAACAACAGACACCAAGAGCAAGCGGAAGTAGTGCATCTTTGCCTTCACTGGTTTTACTTGTACAGTACCTGAGTAGCATATGTGGGTCCAGTTAGTATAGAATGTGCATTCAACCAGACAGTACTTGTGTAGATCGGTTCTATGTATAGTGACTGCACAAACAATACTACATTAATAAAATGGCTTCACTGTTTTTTTTAATATATTAACAACAATAACCGGAAACCAAAGGCCAACACATGCAGTTTTGAAGTTTCACAAATCAATGTCCTATAAATACATCCGTTTTTAAAATCCAAAGCTTTACACCAATATCCTTGTAGATAGAGTAATATTTAGTTGGATGAAATAACTTTTTTTATTTTAAATTTAAAACTCCAATGTGGGTGCTAAACGTTTCCTTTGTTTTTTTACCTGCAAAAAAAAATGACACTACATCTACACTAGATGGAGCTTGTTATCCGTCAAACACGATCCTAACTTATTTTTGGTTTTAGATGTTATATGTAAAATATTGAGAACCGCTCCGCCTAAAAAAAAAAAAAAAAATCTTTATTTCGGATTCATATTATCCATCTCGCACCTTCCTTGCAGCCCTTGGCTAGTTTTGGCATTAAAAATAAACCTGATGGAGGGGGCCATTGCCAATCTCTTCTTGAGAAATGGTTATTTGTCAGGTTGTCTTTTGCTCTTGCTCTTCCAATATTTTGCTCTAATAAAACAAATGGGTAAGGCCAACCCATTAGGTTCAGAACTGAGTTACTGATGTGGAATAAGCAGCCAGATTTAGAAAGTCAAATCAAGCTGAGAGATCGATAATGACCGCCTGCTTATTTTGCTTTTATTGGTTTACTTTAACCGAGTTGTTAATTTTTCAGTAGCTCACTGTACCTTTTTTTTTAATTGCATATATTTATTCAGATAAGAACATGTTTGCTTTACCTTTTTTTTTTTCTTAGAAGAATCCTGAATTAAATTTAAAATTGCAGTGTTCAGTTACTGTGTAAATTCCTTAGAGGTGGTGTAGCAGACACCCCCTCCTAGTGTATGTGTAGCCTTTCTAAAACCAATGAAAGCCTTTGCCAAGTGCCCCTCTACAGTCAACATTTGGTTCTATGAGTGTGATGAGAACCCCTTTTGATAATACACATCGGGTGATTTTTTCACAATGCAGCAGGTAACCCTTATTATGGAGCACAGAGTCATTGTTTTCATTTTTTTTTTTTTATGAATAAGAAATGATTTGGCAATCGCAATCGAGATTTATAAGTTTTTTGTAAATGTAGCTTTTAAAAACCTACTCCTGTGATTTTCAATCGATTTGACAAATACATTTTTATTGGTCTGTACCTGCAGTTTCTAATCTCATATAGGTATAAAGGTATACTAGTCATTGGCTGCAAGATCAGTATTACCCTTAAGCATCCTCTGTAGGTTTAGTTTTTTTTTTTTTTCTATTCTTCTTGTTCTGCATTCTGTTTTAAATTATTTAATGACCCCATTCCAGCCTTAGGCTGCTTGGTCAGTATCACGATCAGAACAGTATTCACTGTAAAATATTGTAGGGTGTATGTGTTCATTTTAGCAAATGTGTATTTATTTTTTTGTGTCGATATGTTTGATTCTTTCAGTTTGTTTACGAAACACCAAGGGTGGTGTTAGATATTTGCACCTCACAAGATTTTAAGTGCTAGGCCAGCGAGGGCGAACCTTGGCACCCCAGATGTTTTGGAACTACATTTCCCATGATGCTCTACTACACTGCAGAGTGCATGAGCATCATGGGAAATGTAGTTCCAAAACATCTGGGGTGCCGATATTTGCCATCACTGTGCTAGGCGGTGAATGTCTAATCGGCATATCCTTGCTTGGTAGTGTATAGGAAATGCCAGGGATTGGGGAAGGGGTGACAATGCATTACATGACTGGTTTCTTTTCTGTTTCTCATTCCCTAATTATTTAGAGAAGAAGCCCACTTGATATATTTTGTACCTGACTGACCGTTATTTGCCAACATACGTGAATGTCTTGCTTATAAAAGGAGCCATACTTCCTACAGTGCCAATCACAGCTGGGCATTTTCTTGAGGAGCACATGTATTAAAGTAGCACGTGTACGGGAAAACAAGGAGTAAAGGGATTTGGTGAGATGTAACTCAGTAATTGCTATACTGACAAGTTTACATCCTTAGTTTTATTCTAATTCGTTCTGTAAGAAAGAATTCTGAAATAAAGTGTTTTTTTTATTTATTCCATTCCTCTGTGTAACTGTCTTTTATTCATTGTGAGGCATTTGTGGCAATTTTCTAGACATTTTGGACCTTCTGCATTGTTCAATTTCAGGCAGATAGTAAAAACAATCCATGAGGTTTAAAGGGGTTGTAAAGATATTTTATTTGTTTTTTTTTCCCCTAAATAGCTTCTTTTACCTTAGTGCAGTCCTCCTTCACTTACCTCATCCTTCAATTTTGCTTTTAAATGTCCTTATTTCTTCTGAGAAAAGAAAAGAAAGGAAAAAGCGCCTCTAGGTTATCTAGTATAATTTTAATAAATAAAAGTATCCAGTGCTTACATATGGTATAACAGCAGCAGAAGATGAAGTGCTGGCAGTCTACTGAACCAGGAGGTGTCTAGCGTGTGCAACATCCACCGAGTGTGTCACAGGCAGGGGATCAGATGCTGGCGATCCAAGATAAGACAGCAGCTAATACAGAAATGTCCGTGGGATGTGTTGATTATTAGCTCAAAAGCCGGTGGAGAGCGGTGTCCACGATCGATAAGCTGGAGGAGCAGCTCGTATGCTGGGTGTTGACGTCGGGAGGACGGTGGCCGATCAGGGTCAAAACATAACACCAAAAATTGTTCCACTGATCATGTGGTATATTGCCTTACATGTTCTTGTGGTTTATTATACGTGGGTCGTACAATCAACCCACTCAGGCAACGTTTTGGTACTCATCGACTGGCATACGAGCTGCTGCTCCTCCAGCTTATCGATCGTGGACACCGCTCTCCACCGGCTTTTGAGCTAATAATCGACACATCCCACGGACATTTCTGTATTAGCTGCTGTCTTATCTTGGATCGCCAGCATCTGATCCCCTGCCTGGGACACACTCGGTGGATGTTGCACACGCTAGACACCTCCTGGTTCAGTAGACTGCCAGCACTTCATCTTCTGCTGCCATAGGTGTGCGCAGCCTATTGCATTAGGGTGTGCACCCCAAAGCTCAAACACATATTACCGATCACTCGCGATCTTCATTCATAAAGGGAAGGGGCCAGTAAATTACATATTTACCGACCCCTTCACCCACTCATTCTAAAACATCCCAACAGCAACATCCGGTGGGAGAGGAGAGGAGGAAAGCCAGAAGCACTGTAGGGATAAGGGGAGAAGCCAGAGCAGTAGGGGGAATTTTTGCTGTACAGGGGGATTAGGGTGTGCCTGGGCACACCCTGTGCGCACGCCTATGTCTGTTGTTATACCATATGTAAGTGCTGGATACTTTTATTTGTTATTAAAATTATACTAGATAACCTAGAGGCGCTTTTTCCTTTCCTTTCTTTTCTATGTACATTTGAGTTGACTTCACTCTCGGAGAGCAGCCCTCGTTATCTACCACTTACTAGATAAAAGACCTGGACTGTTTAATTTAGTCTTATGGACTGTAACAATTAAATTACTATTATATCAAACAATGTAACTGATGTATCCCTGTATTACTTGTCCTTTATACTGATCATTGTCTATGAACACCCTGAGCGCTGTATTCCTGTGTTATTTTTGTTTATTTCTTCTGAGAAATGCTCACTTCCTGTTCTTCTGTCTGTAACTCACCACTGTAATGCAAGGCTTTCTCCCTGGTGTGGAGAAAGCCTCTTGAGGGGGCGAGCAGGCAAGTCAGGACACTCTCTACTTTGCAAATAAAGGAGCTGTGTGTTAGTGGGCGTCCTGACACTCCTGCTCACCCCTCCCCCCCTCAAGAGGCTTTCTGCACACCAGGGAAAAAGCCTTGCATTACAGGTCACATTAAAGATGGAAAAAGTTCTGAAATTATTTATCTTTAATTTTAATTTTATTTTTTATCACATAAAACTGACATTTTAACAGGGGTGTGTAGACTTTAAAATACCTGTGTGTGTACAATAGCTCACAAAAGTGAGTACACCCCTCCATTTTTGTAAATATTTTATTATATCTATTCATGTGACAACACTGAAGAAATGACTCGACACACAGCCATTAAGGTCTAAACTAGGGTTGTACCGATACTAGTATCGGTATCGGGACCGATGCCGAGTATTTGCGGGAGTACTTGTACTCCCGCAAATACCCCCGATACTGAAATGGAATACTCCCCCCCCCCATATTGCAGCGATGCGTCCCTCATACCTTTTTAGATATGCTGACGCTGCTGCCGCATACCGCCGTATCCCCCTGCACAATCGCATAGCACACATTACAAGCATTCATTCTGAATACTTGTAAATGGCCGTGTATTGACACTCCCCTTCTCCGGATTGGAGGGATCCCTCCAATCCCGAGCAAGGGGGAGTGTCTATGCACGAATCCGCGTATAGACACTCCCCCTTGCGTGGGATTGGACGGATCCCTCCATCCGGAAAAGGGGAGTTTTAATACACGGAGCGCGGCCATTTACACGTTTTTAGAATGAAAGCTTGTAATGCGCTACGCGATTGTGCAGGGGATACGGCGGTATGTGGCATCAGCATATCTAAAAGGTATGAGGGACACATCGCTGCAATATGGGGGACATGCATGGCTGCAATATGTGGGGGGGACATGCATGGCTGCAATATGTGGGGGGGACATGCATGGCTGCAATATGTGGGGGGGACATGCATGGCTGCAATATGTGGGGGGGACTGCATGGCTGCAATATGTGGGGGGGACATGCATGGCTGCAATATGTGGGGGGGGACATGCATGGCTGCAATATGTGGGGGGGACATGCATGATGCAATATGTGGGGGGGGGACATGCATGACTGCAATATGTGGGGGGGACATGCATGACTGCAATATGTGGGGGGGACGTGGCTGCATTTGGGGACACATTTAAAAAAAGTATCGGTATTCGGTATCGGCGACTACTTGAAAAAAAGTATCCGTACTTGTACTCGGTCCTAAAAAAGTGGTATCGGGACAACCCTAGTCTAAACCGCTGGCAACAAAAGCAAGTGCACCCTTGAGTGAAAATGTCCAAACTGGGCCTAATTGGCCATATTCCCTCCCTGGTGTCTTTTGACTCATTGCTGTTACAAGGTATCAGGTGTGTTAATGTGGTGTTATCACTCTACTTAAAGATGGCCTAGACCAGTGGTCTCCAAACTGTGGCCCGAGAGCCAGATGTGGCCCATTGCTTGCTTTTATCCGGCCCTTTGAGGAACTATTTTCATCTGATGATACCAACAATAGGGCATAATCCCTCAATGACACCAATGATGGGGCGCAATTCCTTCCACTGCCAGGGCATTATTTTTCCCAGTGATGTCTGGATATTTTCTACTCCCAATGGCCACAGTCCGGGTCCCCTTAAGTCTGAAAGGACAGTAAGCTGGCCCTTTCATTGGAGACCATGGCCTAGGCTATAAGAAGATTGCCAAGACCCTAAAACTGAGCTGCAGCAAAGTGGCCAAGGCCATACAGCCATTTAACGGGAGAAGGTTCCACTCAGAACAGGCCTCACCATGGTTGACAAAGTTGAGTGCATGTGCTCAGCTGTCTTTGGGAAAGAGATGTTGCATTGCTGCAGATTTCTAAGGGGTATGAGGGGGGTCAGCCTGTCGGTGCTCAGACCATACACTGCATCAAATTGTTTCAGAGTCATCTCCCCGGAGCTTAACAGAATTTTGCATGTTTTGGGGGTACTGATTGCTGGAATGTAGTTTGCATTTCGGTACTGCATATTTATGCTGGAACTGTGTGAGTGAAACGATTGCCTGCCCGACAAACTGCCAACCCTGAACCATATCAGAATGGGGTTGGGGAGTTCTTTGTATTCCCACTGATGCCAATGATTGACACACATTTTACTACTATTGACACCAATAACTAGGTCTTCTTTTACTCTTGCTGTCACCAATGCTTCACATATTTTACTCCCACCTACTAGCACTTTTTGCATTGCCACTGGCAGCAACGATTGCACGTGTTTCACTTCCTTTAATACCAATGATGGGACACTAAAAGTACATTTTCTGTATTTGGTACATGTTTTGTCTATAGACTACATAGAAAATAAAATATTTTCAAGAGAGAGACTTGTATGTAACCGCCAAATCGCCCCCCACACACCCCAAAAATGTGTATTGTCTTGTCCTAAGAAAAATACAAAATTGTTGCTGAAGCAATAGGCCCAAAGCTAAAAAAAAAAAAAAAAAAAAGTCTGGTCTACAGGGCATATACAGATGCATAAACCCACCCAACCTTTAAGAGCTCAGTCGCAAATCCATTCTGCTTCATGGTTTTCTCAGTGGTCATAACAGTTCTGATGTACAGTTCCTTACATGCTTTTCTGCTGGGAGCATTGTGCATACCACACAATTTTGTTCAGTACCATATACAGGTCTCCCCCCCCCCCCCCCCATATATATATATATATATATATATATATATATATATATATATATACATACACACACACACACACACACACACACGTAGAATATACCGTTGTGTATGCCCTTGTATTCGGATGAATTGATATGAAAAAAGGAGTCCCTTGTTAGGGCACATAAGATACAAATTCTCTAATGTGTGTACAGGCCCTCCTCACTTAACAAATAGGTTCTGTTCCAACGTCGAGGTCATTAAATGAGGAGCCACAAGAAATCAATATTTTAAGCATTCTTAACTTCTGTATTGTGAAAAAAAAAGGTCTAAACGCAAAACTCCAGCACAATAACGTTGTTTTAATTTGCACAAGTACAGAACAAATTCTGTACTGTACAATACAATGATGTACAGCACGTTGTTCAGGTGGGGAGAGCTGTTCGTACGTCCAATCGGTCGTTAGAACTAGGAGTATCTGAATATATGGCGTGAGGAAACCAGACTTATCCCACGACCAAAACAACAATGCAAATTGCACTGTTCTTTCTTTTAAAGCTACGACTGGTCCTGTGATTACAGTAAATGCAGAAAACCTGTGAGAATCCTGTAAGATTTTGTAGTGATTTATTTGAAATTATTTAAATTAAAGCAATGTTTTTTTTTCAGACGAAAACCCCCTAAATTTTATTTTTTAATAAAGCAGAAGGGTTGTAGAACAAAAAACGGTAGTTTCAATATTTCATGTTGCATGATATACAGTATACAAAATGTATGTTTTCTCAGTAAAAAAAAAAAATACACATTTTGGCACACACAGTACAGTCTCCAAATATTCTGTTAAATATAAAATATTAGATTGCTTTTTATCAGCCTCTTATAGGATAATAAAAAGACTAATCAGAATTTCCGACAACAAATGTTCGATGTGCGCTTTTGGTCGGATATTCCGACCGTGTGTATGCTCCATCGAACGTTTGCTGTAGGAATTTCCGACAACAAATATTTGAGAGCTGGTTCTCAATTTTTCCGACAACAAAAGTTCTTGTCGGAAATCATTGAATTTCATTTTTCTCGGCTAGTCGTAGTGTTGTACGTGACCGTATTCTTGACAGTCGGAATTTCCGACAACATTTGTGTGACCGTATGTATGCTACACAAGTTTGAGCCAACATTCCATCAGAAAAAAATCCACGGTTTTGTTGTCGGAATGTCCGATCGTGTGGAAGCCGCATAACAGGTTCTTTTCGTAAATACCCCCCCCCCCCCACCCCCAAATGCCTTCTCTGTACTCTACCTAGAAAGATCAGCAACATAATGTCAGATTTTGCTCACAACTGGGCTTATTGATCACAGTCTCTTTTTATCCTAAACTCGGCTATGGACAGCCCAGGGTCCAAAGGAAATCATTGAGGGGGAAGGGACCGCATTTTTTCTGGAGACATGTAGAACCATCCAAATTACAGATTTTTTTTTTTTACTTATATTTGAAAGCCTGTTCTAGAGACAAAACAAGAAATTTCCCATATGTGATTCAGGGATCTCCAAACTACGGCCCTCCAGGTGTTGCGGAACTACATGACTAGGCATGATGGGAATTATAGTTTCTGAACAACTGGAGGTTCAGCTGTTTTTAAATGCACTTACTTCTGAATGTTTGTAAGTAGGACCATTGCTTTTTATTTTGTGTTTATTAAAACTTTGAAGTGGTAATGCACAAGGTCGGTGCGCCCTCCTTTCTTTTCTTTTGAACAACTGGAGGGCCATAGTTTGGAGACCATTGCACTAATTGGAGGATTTTGGCCTTGGCCAGAGGCCAACTTGAAAATGTTAAGCTGGAAGGAAGGTTGGGACTTTAACCACTTGCTTACTGGGCACATAAACCACCCTCCTGCCCAGGTAAAATTTCAGCTTCCGGCACTGCGTCGCTTTAACTGACAATTGCGCGGTCGTGCGACGTGGCTCCCAAACAAAATTGACGTCCTTTTTTCCCCACAAGTAGAGCTTTCTTTTGGTGGTATTTGATCGCCTCTGCGGTTTTTATTTTTTGCGCTATAAACAAAAAAGAGCAACAATTTTGAAGAAAAATACAATATTTTTTACTTGTTGCTATACTAAATATCCCAATTAAAAAAAAAAAAACACATTTTTTTCCTCAGTTTAGGGCGATACGTATTCTACATATTTTTGGTAAAAAAAAAAATCGCAATAAGCGACTGGTTTGCGCAAAAGTTATAGCGCTTACAAAATAGGGGAGAGAATTATTATTATTTTTTTTTTTTACTAGAAATGGCGGCGATCTGCGATTTTTTATTGGTACTGCGACGTTATGGCGGACACATCGGACACTTTTGACACATTTTTGGCGCCATTCACATTTATACTGCGATCAGTGCTATAAATATGCACGAATTACAGTATAAATGTGATTGGCATTGAAGGGGTTAACACTAGGGGGTGAGGAAGGGGTTAAATGTGTATCCTAGGTGTGTTCTAACTGTGGGGGGAGGGGGGGTGACTGATCTGTGTCCCTATGTAGGAAGGAACACAGATCGGGCTCCTCCTCCTCCAGAGACAGGATGCGGTCTCTGTGTAAAACGGCAATGAGAGATGATCTATGAGATCTGTGTCCCTATGTAGGAAGGAACACAGATCGGGCTCCTCCTCCTCCAGAGACAGGATGCTGTCTATGTGTAAAACGACAATGAGAGATGATCTATGAGATCATCCCTCAATCGCCCACAGATCGCATCGCAAACGGCCACTCTGATTGGCCGTTCGCCGCGATCTGTGATTGGCTGTGTCCAAGGGACAGGGACAACACAGGGCTTCCCTACAGCGCGCGCTGGCAACGCCCAAAGGAGATGCCGTCGTTTGACGGCATGTTGGATATTCAGACCCGCGCTGTTGCCGTCATTCGACGGTAGCGCGGGTCTGAAGTGGTTAAATGAAACATGCACCTAAAAGAGTGATAACAGACAATGGGTGTCTGACCAGTAATCTCGCTACCAATTAGACCCGCAGGTGATCTGTAAGTCTTGGAATATGTTTTTTATTATGTCCCACACTAGTTTATATTGTCTTTTCCTTCTTCCCCTTATACACCCCCCCCCCTCCCCCAGTTCATCTTGGACCCTGTACCAACAGTTTATAAATCTTATTAATTTCAGATACTCATTAGCATCAGCTCCTGAAGAGTGGAGAGTTTCACGAAACGCGTCAAGCTATTCCAATGCTAGTATGTCTAATCTAATTCTGGGAACCCCCACTGGGGTTCTTGCATCTAATCGGTCTGTTTTGTCCAGTGTTTTTTAAAAGAAAGTAGCTTAAGCCCCCTGAAGTAGTGTGATTTCAAAGCTGCATTTGGTGTGAAACGGGGCTTACGGTAAATAAAGATAATACATTTTATTCTATAATTTGTCCCATTTAAAATTGAATTTCTTTATAAAGCAAGGCAGCTAAGTACAGATAATTTTGTGCATTTTCTTTCTTGCAACAACAAAAAAAAATCTTTTTTTTTTATGCAACACATACAAATATAATAAAAAAATAACTGTTAATGATAAATTTGATCGACTTCTTGTTTAGAAATATTGTTTCTAAGACCAATCCATCTTATATAAACTATAATGAGGACCAACTGCATATTTTAATAAATATTTATTTTAAATAATGTCATTTTTTTTTCTTAAATAAACATTTTGTCCAACATTTAACTATAAAAGTTTTTGAAAAATCTGTACATCATTTCCTTTAGTTAATAGAGAAGTGTTTCAGCAGTGTAAACGTAATGATCTACAAGTCACCAGTACAAACTATATAACAGACCATTGTATGAACCTTGTACCAAGTTGTAAGTACCTCAGCCGGGGTATGCATTCAGGAGCTTCATTGCACTAGTAGGCATTCTCAAATTATAATTTTTTATAAACATTTTTATTTATTATACACATTCTGTAAGATCACCCTCAAAATACCTGTGGAAACTGCAAAAGGGAAAATATATTTATGATCTGTTAATATACAAAACCACTGTGCTTTTTTTTTATTTTTAGGTCCACTGTTTTTCGTTGTGCCGTTTCTGGTTTTTGCTTTTTTTTTTTTCTTCCCTCCAGATTCCTGAGTCTTCTCCATTGGGCAAAGTAATGCTGCCTACTGAAAATCCTGCATCGCAAGCTGGATAACTAAACATTTTTTATTTAATTTGTTCTACACATTTAATTAGCCCCAAGTATAAGTAATGACAAAAACCAATGAGCCCCTTCCATTTTTTTTTGCTTTTCTACAAATTCTGAGTGCTGCAGTTTGGCAGTTGTCCATGAGGGGCACAGAAACGATAAAACTAATATAATAACATGCATTTTATTCTGTAAAAACCTTTAAAACCTGTGTCACTGAATAATTAGGACTGTCCTGAGCATAACTTACTGAAGTTTTCATTATTTGTCAGCTATTGCATTATGTGTAGATTGTTTCATTACAAATGTGCAAGCCTAAATCCTAAGCAGTTCATTATTTAGCCAGTAATAAGAATGGATGGTTGAGAATGGGAGAGTGCTGATTACCTATGCCAAAGCCTTGTGGAAACATACCCAAACCCACAGCTCCACTCAAAACGTACCACACCTGTACATAGTCAACCTGGGTGCCAGCCACTGTAGTCTGTTTTCACTCCCTATCAGAAATACAAAAAAATGTATTGGCCACACTCCACTCTTAGTTCCCTTTTGCCGTATTCAGGGCAGCCATCACAAATTTTGGGGCCCCTTACACAGCTTTAGGTAGGGCCCCCCTAGAGCAGAGAACCGGGGGGGTTGCTGATGAAAAAAATGTAATCTCTTCTCCCCTGACGCAAGATAATAAGCGTGGGGGGGGGACGGACCATTAGGACCCTTGCAGGTGTAATGCAAAAAAAAAGTAAAAACAAAAAAACAGGAGGGAACCATAGGTCCCCTTACAGGTGTAATGCCTGTACCCCCCTGATGGCAGCTCTGCCCGTATTTATTAGTTTTCAACAAAATTACTGTATACGGTAATTTCTCCACATGGGAACCAACCTTCCTTGGTGCGTTTTACCACTCCTGGCTTGCTTACAAGGATAGGGACTTCCCTATCCTTCACGGATAGGGGATGCATCACGGAAGCTATTATAACTAATAAATACAGCAAGTGGAGCTGAGAATGAAGTGTGGCTTATATGTTTTTTCGAGAGTCTTGCAGAATTTTGACTATTCAAAAATGGCCCCAAACAAACTGTAAACTGAAACATATTGAAACTAAAAAACAGAGAAAGAACAGTGGTAAAAGGACTGCCCTTTCTTACACTAACAAGTATATTCAGATATTTATTAGAGCCAAGACTGAAAAGGAATATAAAGGTAGGCTATTGCACATGCAGTTCTGATTTGTGTATTATAGTTACATGGAAAATTCTGCCTTCCCCTGACATAATAACTTAACAGGACAACTTTTCAGGTAACACAAAGTATTGGACCAAGAGGTAAGAAGCGGTTTCTGGTCACTGTACATCATGTCCATTACCAGGCTAAGATAGACTGGCTCTCTGTAACAGTCCAATATAAGTATAATTGATACTAGTCTTTCCGTACCCGTCTCTTCCGCAGGGATTTCTTTAGGTTGTCTCCAGAGTCCGCACCTTCATCTGCTTCTTTCATCTGGTAGATAAGCAAACAGAACCATATTATGCCAGAACATTTTAAGATCTAGTGTAATTATTTTTCTCATCCATTGAGGGACACAGGAAGTCTTGACTGCTGGGTTATACTGCCACCCACAGGAGAATTGGGCACTGGCAAACAAAATTGTGGACCAAGCCAGGATAACCCCTTCCTACTCCCGGCTTGCTTCAGCTTTTTGCCTCCAAGTATCCTGGGAGAAGGGATGTCTGCTCTCTGCTGGGAAAAGTCTAACCTTTTTGCTTTCTTATTGTTTTCTTTAAGTTTTATATTCAATCGAGATTACTGCTGCTGAGCTGGTCTTTAAAGGCGGCCTTTCCTTTACTGACTTTGGAGTGCCATAACAGGACTCTGTAAAGAGAAGAAACTATCAGTTTCTTCTCTTATTGATTAGATACTCACCACTTTAAAACCCAAGGGGCAGCCCATAGTTGTTGCCTTTTCATGTTCCCCGTCCAAGCTCCTTTGAGCTTTCTACAGTGTATTCATACCCCTTTGAAATTTTCCAAATTTTGTCATGTTACAACCAAAAATGTAAATGTATTTTATTGGGACTTTATGTGCTAGACCAACTCAGTGGCATATAATTGTGAAGTGAAGGCCCTTTCAAGAACTATTTGGCAAGATCTACACTCTAATCTGTCTTGGCCCTGGCCTTATTCTGTCAGACCTAAGCTAACAGGTTTGAGGCCATTAGATAGGCAATGGCCACTATAGCAGTTTATCTCTTTGAAACTCATGCCCACAGCTTTGAGCTACAGTGTAGATGGGTTTCCGAAGGTCTCCTGCTTCTGCTCCTGTATGAGTCTCTTGTCAGTGAACATGAGGAGGAATCCTTTTGCTAAAGTGTCAGAATGTAGAACCCCTTCTTCAGAGCTGCCCTGGATGCCCTAAACAATGATGTCACCAGCAGCACAAATAGCCATCTTCCTCAATAAAAGAAGCCTAGGGCTCCGTTTGGGAAAACTCACCCATTGACAGAGGCCAAGAAGAGTTACTTTTGTTACTCCAAGGCCTTAACCTCCAAATCCAAGTCTGTTACCCAAATTCACCACAAAGTCTGGACTTCTAATATCTTCCTCAGCATGAAGAGGTGCCCTCACTTTTCAAAGTGAGGGGGCATCTGTTAGCCTTTTGAGGACACTTGGACAACTGGCATATCAAATGGCTTGGGTGAGGAAGATGGATTGCTGGGGCTACAAGCTTCTTGTTGGGCATGCTCTACTAGATTAGTAAGTGGCTCTATGGCACAAGGCTACGGTTTCTCAGATTTTCAAGGATTCCATCTAGACTTCTGTTCACATGTTCTCCATGCTTTACCACATGGATGATCAGGCCACATCTGAGCTCTGAGTGGTCTTTCAGGTGATTATTTGAGCTGTTTTTTGAGGGCATTTTGTTTGCTATGTTGACTACCCCTCGACATCCCAACAGATGTCCCCCAATGGATGAACAAGAAAGTATTTACTGTAAAAACTTTTTCTTGGTATCCATTGAGGGACACAGGTACCACCCCACTGTGTCAATGATCATGCTGTTGGTACTGTATTACCACAAAACTAAAGCATGCTGGGACTATGAGGGGTTTGGCCCACAGTTTGTTTTTCAGTATCGAATCTTCATGTAGGAGACCGTATAAATTGAGTCAAGATTTCTTGTGTACCTCAATGGACTACCAGAAAAGGACTAAATGGCGATTCCAAAATAACCTATTATTGCTTTGTACATATGGGCAAAGGCTTGTGTGACAGTAGTTTTTACAACAATTTTGATAAAGCATGTGCAAAGCTTACATTAAGCTTTCAGCAACTCATTGGATTGTATGTGAGCCCATTCACACCAAATGTGTTGGGCTGTGCTAGATAACCTTTCAGTCCCAACACAAGCACAAGGCAATTTGCCTTGTTTGCTATAAAGTCTGTTTACACCACTGCTTTGCATGTTCGCACTAATTTTTTTCAGTCTAGCGTGTTGCAATGTAACCCTTCTCACTGCCAGGGCCGGCGCTCCCACTAGGCAGCTGCCTATGGCACACTCCCGCCTAGGGGTGCAGCCACAGCCGCTGGGTCCCAAGAGGATTGGTTCCCCCCTGGCGGGGTGTGGCTGGTGTGGTGCGGAGTGTAGTGGGTAGCGGCTCCATCTGGCTGGCTGCAGATTAGCTTGGTGGGGAGAAGGAGCAGGCAGAGCCTGGGGCGACCATACCAATGTCCAGCAGCCGTGGGTGTTAGCTCTCTGCCCGCCCCGCCTCCCTCCTTCCATGAGTGATGTGCAGGAGTGCAGCCATTGGAGGAGCAGGACGAGCAGCATTGTGCACAGAGACAGCCACATGAACTGGCCATAGGACACACGCTGGCCGGGTCGAGGCCACCGGGCCACTTGTCTTTGAGGAGCTGGCCTGGAAGCAAAGCTGCTCCTGCAGCCTGCCCTGCTTACCGAGCCTCTCCGCGGTCGTTTGCCGGAGCCCGGGGGTGGAACCGATCAGCTGATCGGACATGCTGGAGGAGATCTCCCGTGCGTGAGCTGTGACTCACAGATTGTAGGAGACCCCATCTCCAAATCCTGGGACTTGTGACAAATCGACTGCTGCTGCTGCCATGTGGAGGGAGCTGGAAAGAAGTGCCCCAAGGTAAGAACTTGTCAGGTGGTCTGGGGATAAAGGCTTCCAAGTTCCAGTCAGACTCTTTCACTGGTGTGTGTGTCTCCCTCCACCTGGCTCAATTTCTCCACCTGGCTACACCCCCTCCTATCCACCTGGCTTCATACTCCCCCTACCTGGCTACACCCCCTCCTATCCACCTGGCTCCATACTCCCCCACCTGGCTACACCCCCTCCTATCCACCTGGCTCCATACTCCCCCCACCTGGCTACACCTCCTCCTATCCACCTGGCTCCATCCCCTTACATGGCTGACCCCCCCTTTCCTGTCCACCTGGCTCCATCCTCCCTCCACCTGGCTACACACCTCTCCTGTTCACCTGGCTCCATCCCTCCACCTGGCTACACACCCCCCTTTTGGCTCTATCCCTTCACCTGGCTCCATCCTCCCACCACCTGGCTACACCCCCTCTCCTGTTCACCTGGCTCCATCCCTCCACCGGGCTTCACCCCCCCTCCTGTCCACCTGGCTCCATACCTCCACCTGGCTACACCCCCCCCTCCTGTCCACCTGTCTACATCCCTCCACCTGGCTACACACCCCCTCCTGTCCACCTGGCTCTATCCCTCCACCTGGCTACATCCCCCTCCTGTCCACCTGGCTCCATCCCTCCACCTGGCTAAACACCACCCTAATGTCCACCTGGCTCTATCCCTCCAGCTGGCTGCCCCCTCTCCTCTCCACCTGGCTGCGCCCCTCTCCTCTCCACCTGGCTGCACCCCCTCTCCTCTCCACCTGGCTGCACCCCCCTCCTGTCCACCTGGCTCCATCCTCCCCCCACCTGGCTGCACCCCTCCTGTCCACCTGACTGCACCCCCCTCTACCATCTACCTGGCTCTGTCCCCTTACCTGGCTAACTCCCCCCCGCTCCTATCCACCTGGCTCCATACTCCCTCCAGCTTGCTGCACCCCCCCCCCCCCTCCTCCTATCCACCTTGCTCCATCCCTCCACCAGGAGTTCTGGTGCTAAAATTATTGAATTCATTTTGATTTTTCTTTAAGGGGGGGCGCAAGAAGCTGGTCTCGCACCAGCCCTGCTCACTGCAATACTGCTGCAGTGACTTGTGAAATTTCAATTTCAAGTTCTAACATGAAAAAAGTAATCGGTGCGATTCTGGAATAGAGATGGGCTGCAGCAGGACTCTTGAACTGGGGAAAAGTTCTGCCCCAAACAGCGAACTCTATTGAAGTATGGGAGCCGAACCGCCCATTTTGAAGGTTTATAGGCAAGTAATTAGCCTTAAAAGGGGTATGGGGGTGCGGGTACTGCCCTGGTGTACATGTATCGATCACTATGCATTAGCCTGCAGGCGAGGTGCATTGCTGTTTGCTTGCTCGAATGAATGAATAAATGAAAACTTATATAGCGCAGCACATGCAAACTTAATCGCCTCTGGGCGCTTCCTACCATTGTTGTTACATGTAAGTGCATAGATACTTAAAAAAATGTATAGACATCAAGGACACACAAGATACATTATAATAAAGTGTAGCAATCTTCTTATAAGGAGGGAGCGCCCTTATTGTGTGAAATATTTCTGGTGGCTGAAGCCTGTGTGAGCGAGTTAGATGAGCGAGTTAGATCTCTATAATTTGAGATCCAGTCCTTCTGGTTAGGGGCATGTGTTTTATGCGGGGAAAGCATTCTGAAGCACCTTTTCTGTGAATCACATTTCATCTACAAGAGCACGTTCAATTGGACTTTTTTTTCACTTTTGTATTGTTTATCTACCTCAATACGGGGGACTTTCACCCCCTTTCCTGCCCAGGCCATTTTTCAGCATTTAGCGCTGTCGCACTTTGAATGACAATTTCCCAGTGATGTAACACTGTACCCAAATTAAATTTTAATAATTTTCTTCACACAAATAGAGTTTTCTTTTGGTGGTATTAAATCACTGCTGGTCTTTAAAAAAAGTTTTTCTTCATTTCTGTCAGTACATTTTGTAAATAAGTAATTTTTCTCCTTCGCTAATGAGGCGGCACTGATCGGTGGCGCTTGT
This sequence comes from Rana kukunoris, assembly GCA_029574335.1. NCBI lineage: Eukaryota > Metazoa > Chordata > Amphibia > Anura > Ranidae > Rana > Rana kukunoris. Next base: position 551,529,696 of record CM056049.1, read on the forward strand.
GGGCACTGATCGGTGGCGCTGGTGGGAACTGATAGGCGGCACTGGTGGGAAGCACTGATGAGCAGGCACTGATGGGCACTAAAAGGCAGCACTGAATGATACCAGTAATGGGCATGGATTTGTGTCACTGATGGGCACAGATTGGTGGTACTAATTGGCACTGATTAGTGGCACTGCTGCAGCTTTCCTATAATAAGGGCACTGATGATCAGCACCCTGATTACCTTTCCTGATCTGCCCTACGAGGAGATGCCACTGATAGGCTCTGATTGGACTTTACAGACATCGGGGGCGCACCGTGTTCTAGCAACAAGGTGCAGCCATGATGGCCTTGCTGAGCGGCCCCACGAAAGTGGCCGTTCTGGTCATATGATGTCCACCCAGAGCGGGAGCATCACCGTCCCTCTGTCATTTGAAAGTGGTTAAGGATTTAATGTGGATATATAGATTTTTTACTCTGGGATCTTTTCATATGTATTGTATTGGTTTGGTATATATCATAGAGGATTTAATAGGTTGTGCACTTATATTTTTTACATATTTAGTATTTATATGCACTTAATACACTTAATAAGTAGCAGCACCGTCAACTATATAAACTTTGTTTTTAAACGCAAAATATTTTTATATTGACATGTATTAATGCAAATTAATTTTTTTTTTTTTTTTTTTTTTTTAATGAGCAGTGATTTTATTGTTGCTTAAAGTGCAACAATAAAAATGAAAAATTACTTTAAATATAGTGCCTAGTCTGCCTAATCAGGGTGCAGAATACACTGTGCAGCACGCAGTGCATTGACGGCCATTCGCAGGAGCACCCTGCAAATTTCGGGTGTTCCCCTGAACATGGCCAAACAGCCCAACCATTTGCCAAAAACTATTCTGAACCATGGTGCTATTCTTTCTAGTGCACATGAATGGATATGCATTCATTGCAGCTGCTGGTAAGAACAAGCCATAAAGCAACCTTCAGCTCCAGTCTGGGGATGATGAACACAGATCATAACAGCAGTGCTAAACAACTTGCTAGAAGGTTCATGATGCCAGCTAACAGAATTAACAAAATAAACTATTAAGTGACCATTCACACCACAAAAACGTCTTCCAGATACACTCTTTATGCATTTCTGCATGCCTGTTTTCAACGTGTTTCCAGATCCATGATTTTTTTCTTGCCTTTTTCCCCATTGTACTGGTGTTTGGTGTGTTTTTTTTTTTTTAATGCATTTTTGATGCTTTTTACCAATTTCCAGTAGAGTTCTGTGCCGGAAAAAGGCAGCATGTTGTACTTTTTTTTCTGGAACTGAAAAGCACTGAAACACAATACACTACACATCACTTCCGGTCGTTCGATAGGAGTCACGTCTTTAGACAAGGTCAGCCAATGACGAAACATGTCAGGACGTGACTCCTATTAAACGACCGGAAGTGATGCAAGCATTCCATGGACCAGGAACAAGAAAGTCTACTAACTGGTAACCCGGACGGCTTCGATGTTGTGGTGACTGGAGCGATCGCAATCACTAGTACCATTTGATTTTTTGCTTGTGAGCTTTGATTTGGGGTACGCATATTTGTATAAGGGGGTACTGTGGGCTCAATAAAACTTTTAAAACGGTACTGCTCTATATAGATTTTCTTTTTTCTACATATGACTGCGGGACCATATTAGCTAACTAGGTTGAGAGTGCAATAACATGGCAGATGTCTATTATGTTTCCATGCTGATCTGATCCTTGCATTTGGTGAGTGTATCCCCAAAAGGTGAATATATCCCCCCACGTGGTGAATATCCCTTGGTGAAAGGAGCATGGTGTAAAGACTTGTGATCAAATATAACCATCTTCCTCTGCACAACTATTGTTTCTTATGTGTAATACATATAGAAGTCTCGCAAACAGGGGTTTGAGGAGAGCGCTGCTACAGTACTATATCGGACTCTGGGACTTTTATAGTTTTATTGATACTGTTTTATTCATGGCTGCTACTACTGGCTACTACAAGTCCCATCATGACTCTGCCTGTGGGAGTCATGCTTGTAACTGTCAGCCTTGAAATGCCCCATGTACTTTATAGTTTCGCAACAGCTGGAGGAAAACCAGTTTGAGACCCCTAATTTAGGCCAAGCTGGTCCAAACCAACTATTCACCTCACTAAGTATAAACTGTAGCCTCGGCTACATACAGTATACAGCACTGTGTTTCTGCAGTGAGATGATAACTTCATGTCTCACATCTGAAAGAAAATCAAGTTTGGCTGAGATGAGCTTAGCCATTCACAGGAAGCGTTGTATTCTATGAATGAATACACAGCTTCCTCTGATTGGCTAAAGCAGAAAGGCAAGCTGATGACGTCACAATCTCTAACTCAGCCAGTCAGTAGAAGCTTTGTATTCATTCATCCTAAACAGTATAGAAAGGTCAAGACTGACAGTAAAAGTAAAACTTTCTAGAGAAATATGGAGGATGTCATTGCTGGCCCCTCTTCTAGAAACACCTGGCTATTATGTTGACCACTGAACTTCAATGTTTTCATAGTTACTGACCCAGAATAAGTATGTAAATCAGAAAAGTCAGAAAAAAGTCAAACATTCTTATCTGCATATGTTACTCTGGGTTAGTGACACAAAATGTTGAAGCTAGATCAACAGCAAGATAAACCAGCATAAGCCGAATGAAAGGTAAGCAATGGCCGACTCTGTTTCTCCCAGGAAAGGTCCTGTATCCTTGGAGTATGTCACATGGATGAGTATGGGATAAACATTTTATTTTAGCACCATTTTATCCATTTACTATATATTACATTATATTTATGCACACACCTAATTTAATATAAACGATATACCGGTAGCTGTAGAAAGCTTTTTTGACATGTTCTGGTCACTTACCTCATCATCTGAAGACTGATCTACTATATCACCAGTTTCATCTTCTTCTTGACTGAACTCTTCATCTTCCTCCTCTTGTTCTATCCTTTCATCTTCTTCAGCCTCTAGAATAGGACAATTTAGGTTTGGAATGAGACATGCAGCTTTATTTAAGGAACAACTTATAAAGTGTAAAGCCGCGTACACACGATCAGTCCATCCGATGAGAACGGTCTAATGGACTGTTTTCATCGGTTAACCGATGAAGCTGACTGATGGTCCATCGCGCCTACACATCATCGGTTAAAAAAACGATCAGGTCAGAACGCGGTGACGTAAAACACAACGACGTGCTGAAAAAAATGAAGTTCAATGCTTTTTTACATATTTAGTATTTACATGCACTTAATAAGTAGCAGCACCTTCAACTATATAAACTTTGTTTTTGAACGCAAAATATTTTTATATTGACATGTATTAATGCAAATTAATATTTTTTTTGTTTTATTTTTTTAATGAGCAGTGATTTTATTGTTGTTTAAAGTGCAACAATAAAAATGAAAAATTACTTTAAATATAGTGCTTAGTCTGCCTAATCAGGGTGCAGAATACACTGTGCAGCACGCAGTGCATTGAAGGCCATTCGCAGGAGCACCCTGCAAATTCGAGTGTTCCCCTGAACATGGCCAAACAGCCCAACCATTCGCCAAAAACTATTCTGTTTTCTGTTTTGCTTCCAAGCATGCGTCAACTTGATTCTGAACATGCGTGGATTTTTAACCGATGGTTGTGCCTACTAACGATCGGTTTTGACCTATCGATTAGGAATCCATCGGTTAAATTTAAGTTGGCTTTTTTTTAACCGATGGATTACTAACCGATAGCACCCACACACAATCGGTTTGGTCCGATGGAAACGGTCCATCAGACCGTTCTCATCGGTTTAACCTATCATGTGTACGCGGCCTAAAAAGCAGTGTTACTAAACTTTGTAAACCAGTGCCAGTATGCAAGTTCAGGGTGGATTTCCTACAATTCAATGCCCTGCAGACTAACTAACCATTGAACGCCTTTAATCATACCTCCCAGCTTTTTGAGATGGGAATGAGGGACACCTATCAGCAAAAGTATGCAGTATTATAAAGGCAGCCATTTAGAAATTAGATGAAAGACTAGCACTCTGAAGTCCATTATGTGAGTACCCCAGATAATGTAGCATTTTCAATATGCTTTATACTGCCTCTATGATACAGGCCAAAGTATTTTTTGTAGAATGAGTAGGGTTAGAACCTAGGCTTTTATTGCTGTCTATAACCCAGTTAGTGAGATTTTCTCTCCCTTTCTGGAACACAAAACAAGAAGAACCTCCCCAATAAAATGACTTTTATAGAACAGTGGAGAAGAGTTGGTATCTCTTTCAGGTTTTACTGTTGTGTCCTTATTTAGAAGATTCCCCTAAACTTCCAGTGTGGTTACCAAGACAGAAAATTCTCTCCCATCATTTTATGGCTTCACACAAAGCAATATAATTCTTCCAGACCTTATGATAAATCTTCCTAGTGACAGCTTTTCTAGCATTCACTAGGGTAGACACTACTGGTCCCAAGATGCCACGATCCTTCAGCACCCTGGCTTCAATAGCTATGCCGTCAAATTTAGAGACTGTAAATTGGGGTGGAATATAGGACCTTGAGACAGTAGATCAGGGGGACGTGAAGCGTCAATGGCCAGGCTATAGTCAGTCTCACAATCTCCGGGAACCAGGGCCTTCTGGGCCAGGCTGGTGCCACCAGAATAAATGAAACCCCCACTCTACGAATCCTGCGCAACAAATGTGGAAGAAGAGGGATCGGAAGGAAAGCATAAACCAGTGATTACTGACTCCATGGAACTATCAGAGCATCTGCTCCAATTGCCAGAGGATCTGTGTGTTGTGTGAGGGCTACCTTAACACATGAGAATGTGTGTGTTAATGCAGGCATACGTGTGAATCGGTCCTAATGTTTTCACTGCAACACATCCATCCATCAGACAGAATAGGAAAATCGGTGACAGATCTAAAAAATGTTTTAGGATGGTTGATAGTCTGTTGTTGTAAGGTGGACATTTGCCAAATATATTCACCCTAAAGTGTGGTACACAGGCATTCTTATCTCCATTTCAAAAATGAAGAGTTTGCTAAAGTTACGAACAATCTCATATATCAGAATAAAAATTAGGAAGTGATGTAATGTATTGTATTTGCATTGTCTTTGGACGAATTATGTACTGGTTAAATGATAATAATGTCCAGTAGTGCTATGCCATATCAAGACTAGTCATCAACCCCGGTGTTCTAAAATCAGAACCACCCTCCTCACCAGAAAGTCAAATTACCTTTGTCATACTGAGTTTCTGATGCGGCACCCTCCAAATTTTGCTGGTTCTTCTTGGTGATATCTTTCTTGAGCTCAAAATCATTTTCATCAGATTCTATAAAATCACTCATTGAGAAATCTGCATCTTCTGCTTCTTCAATTTTCTGAAATAACAAGCAAGTAGTTATGAGTTTGTTTTTGTTTCATTGCAGTGTTTCCTCTTTGGCTCTGTGTGTGGTTTCTAAATTTCACTGTCACCCACAACAAAAATTATAGGTGCCGCTCAAGGCTCCACCAGGTCCTTTTGCATGAAAAACCGATTGAAGTACCGACAAGGACAGAGCTTGTCCCAGCTCAAAACATTCATTAGGGAAAGGAAGTCCTAAAAGTCGCTAATCACAGCAAAACCCTATGAAGAGATGTATTACAACCTCAGCCCGGGCTTCAACCAGGCTTTTTCTCTGGTGTGGAAAAAGCCTCTTGAGAGGGGAGGGGGCAAGCAGGTGTGTCAGGATGCACTAACACACAGCTCCTTTCTCTATCTGCAAAGTAGAGAGTGTCCTGACACTCCTGCTCGCCCCCTCCCCCCTCAAGAGGCGTTTTCCACACCAGAGAAAAAGCCTTGCATTACTGTGTGGAGTTACAGTCAGAAGAACAGGAAGTGAGGATTTCTCAAAAGAAATAAGGACATTTAAAAGCAAAATTGAAGGATGAGGTAAGTGAAGGAGGACTTCACTGAGGTAAAGGAAGCTATTATTTAGGGGGGAAAAAAATACCTTTACAACCCTTTTAAGTGCTAGTTCACACCAGACGCAGTTCCGTGCACATTTTTTCTGCACTAAAAATGCATGCACAGTGTTTTCCATGTATTTCAATGGCTCTAGTTCACACCATGCAGTCAGTTTCCGGTGCAAAAATTTACCAGAAACTGACTGCATGGTGTGAACTAGAGCCATTGAAATACATGGAAAACACTGTGCATGCATTTTGTGCAGAAAAAAAGCACACGGAACTGAATGGAACTACGTCTGGTGTGAATTAGCACTTACAATCACTTTAACTACTTGAGGCCTGCGCTATAGCCAAATGACGGCTTCAGCGCGGACCTGAATATCCAACAGGACGTCAATTGACATCCGCCCCTTTCCTCGTTCCCCCGTGCGTGCTCTGTGTTGGCCGTGGCCGCTTGCGATGCGATCTGTGCGGCCAATGAGAGATGATCTCAAATGTAAACATATGAGATCATCTCTCATTGCCGGCTCACACAGAGACAGCGTCCTGTCATGGAGAGAGGAGACCGATCTGTGTCCCTTGTACATAGTGTAATGTTGGGGGTTATTAACTCTAGTGGTATGCGTTTTTCCAGCGATTCACACCAGTCAGGAACTATGTTTTAAGGACATGGTAGCCCATTTTTATTAAAAAGGCAAAATTAAAAGTCCAATCAAAGGTTTCCCACGCAGGGGGTTCTTCTCCATCAAATGCAAAACAGAAAAATACTAGCCCACCTGGCTCTCTGTTGCAACACTTCTGCTCATTATCCTGGTCACCCAGACTAGCGGAATCCTCAAGATAGACAGCTTCCCTTCAGCGTCTATAGCTCTGCCTCTTGCAGTTACCAATATTCTGGCTGTCTCCTACAGCCTCTCTGATTTCTGGAGACCTCCTGTCTCTTAGTGAGGAGCTGTCTCCAACTGGGAGCCATGAGATCTTCCCACACACTGATTATAAAGGGCTATGCTCACCTGAGCACAGACCCTGCTGGTCATCCACAAAATCTGGATTCAGGGTTGGAGATCCCGTCCCACTCCAGACACTATGGAATCTCCACACTACAGAGCCCCAAGACAGATTACCAAAACCTGGAGAAAGCTGCAAAAGCAGTCTTCTCCAGTCCACAGCTATGCTCTGTAGTTTTGCACATCTCGAATGTGCGTACCCTGTGTCCATTTTACTGTGACAGCAGCTCCTACTGTTACAATAGGGACACAGATCGGTCACCTCCCCAGTCAGTCCCCCTCCCCCACAGTTAGAACACTATGCAGGGTACACATTTAACCCCTTCCTCACCCCCTAGTGTTAACCCCTTCAATGACAGTCACATTTATACAGTAATTAGTGCATATTTATAGCACTGATCGCAGTATAAATGTGAATGGCGCCAAAAGTGTCCGATGTGTCCGCCATAATGTTGCAGTCCCAATAAAAATCGCAGATCGCCACCATTTCTAGTAAAAAAAATAATAATAAAAAGTAATAATTCTGTCCCCTATTTTGTAGGTGCTATAACTTTTGCGCAAAACAGTCGCTTATTGCGGGTTTTTTTTACCAAAAATATGTAGAAGAATACGTTTCGGCCTAAATTGATAAAAATATATATATATATATTTTTTTTAAATTGGGATATTTATTATAGCAACAAGTAAAAAATATTGTATTTTTTTTTCAAAATTGTCGCTCTTTTTTGTTTATAGCGCAAAAAATAAAAACCGCACAGGTGATCAAATACCAACAAAAGAAATCTCTACTTGTGGGGAAAAAAAGGGCGTCAATTTTGTTTGGGAGCCACGTCGCACGACCGCGCAATTGTCAGTGAAAGCGACACAGTGCCGGAAGCTGAAATTTCACCTGGGCAGGAGGGGGGTATACGTGCCCAGTAAGCAAGTGGTTAAGTTCCAGGGGCAAAGTGAAACGTGCTGGGGGAGGCCCACTTGGAGCCTGGGCTGATGCTGTCATGTACCTCTTTACAGGGTTTTCCTGTGATGTACAACTTTTAGGACTTATAAGATATTGAACACAAGTTATCTGCTCACCATCAACATGAGCACATTCTTAGTTGGGTTGAGGTTGCTAGGATAAAGGATAACATGAGACCTAGATTCTGCAGGAACAGGTCCACATATCCATGCATTGGTGATTTGAGAAATCAAAATGTAACAGATTATATACTACACTGTACACTGTAATCACTTAGCAAGCTGTACAGAGACGAAGAGAGAAGTATCTACCTGATCTAATACAGTATCCTGAAATCTTATGAGTCACATCATGAAGTTTCCGTGATGTGCGATATGTTTTTTTACACTCCTTTGTGAACTCTGTGCCATATTTACTGGGACAACAGCTGTGAACCCATTTTCAGAACAGAATTATGACAAATCAATCTTTCAGTTTTCCCTGCACTGTTATTAGCTCCTGGCCAACAGCTACAAGATGTATTTACTTGCAGGTGTTAGGATGGATGGTAGAGCAATCATTTATAGACTGCGAAAGTACAATAGCTTTTCACACTATAGGTGTACATTTCAAATAAAACCAATACTGATACAATTTTTACCAGTCAGACTCCATTCATTTAGGTGAGAGATAAAAAGACCAATTGAAGAACGTTAATGGAGCTAAATACTTTTTCACATCCTTGTGTCCCAATTTTCTGATCATTCTCACCTTTCTGGGCCAGCAGAATAAGACCAGCAATCCTACAGGCAGAGCAGCTGTCAGCAAGTACAAGCCCCAGAGCCACGGCCTCTCATCAGCAGCAGCAAGAAGCTGGTTTATCATGCCTGGCTGGAGAGAAACAGAATAACCCATTAATACAGTGTACTGGAGAAAGCATCTTCTAGTGCAAGCAGCTGAACTGGTATGAACTTTACACTAGATTCGAACAGGAAAGCTTCATCAGCCTGCAGGTCCTTGCTTCTACTTTCCATGTCTGTGATGGTGAATACATACCATGTCTAACTGGACTGGACACATAAGATCAATGCTTCCTATGCTATTCAAACATGATTTGTTACTGCATTTGTGATTTCTTTGTTTTAAAAAAAAAAAATTACTTTAAAATTAGATCATTTTGTTAAATTGTTCTAAATGCCTTTTATGCACACCAAAGATAACCACCAAGAAAGCACAGGCCTCTGACACTAAAAGGAAAACAATTTTTGATTTATTGTATTGTATATAGGTAATTTATGGGTAAAGATTACCTGTCCTATTCACTAATTTCTTGGGATTTAAGTAAAGGCATTCACTTTGTAATCAGATATCAAACTCCACGTCCTCATATAATTGGGCTGCTATCTATCCATAAAGTTTAGCACAGAGCTCAAATTAGAGACAGACGAATATACCGATTACGCCTTTGCCAACAATCCACTTAGGTGACCTATAAGGCCTCGTACACACGATGGAGGAACTCGTCGGGCGAAACACATCGTTTTCCTCGTCGAGTTCCTTGTTAGGCTTGTCGAGGAACTTGACAAGCTGTCTTTGCCTACACACTGTCAAGACCAAATCTACTCGTTCTCAAATGCGGTGACTTCACCACATACTACGGCAGGGGAAGTTTGATTCCACTGGCACAACCCTTGGGGCTGCTTTTGCTAATCTCATGTTACTGCGTGTTTGGTTAAAGTTTGGTAAGAGACATTTTCACTTTTCAGTCTGTTACAGCGTGACAAATGTGCTATTTCCATTACAAGCGCTACTTTTACCGAAGGTGCGCGGGTTTCTAAGCATACACACCAACGCGTTTCTCGTCGAAAAGCAGCCCGACGAGAAACACAACGAGCCAATTTGGACTCCCGTCAAGGAAAAAGGAAAACTTGCTCTCTTTTTTGCTCGTCTAGTTCTTTGACAGAAAAACGTGCACACGACCAGTTTCCTTGGCAAAAAAGCTCTCCCATCAAGTTTCTTAATGGATTCTGCCGAGGAAAACGTTGTGTGTGTACGAGGCCTTACACTCACTTTTATACCCTGAAAATAGAGGGTAAACTGTGTCTGCGTCTTATACACAGGGGGTTGTGGAATGTTTTTTTCCTGAAACGTCCCTCTTAAAGTTAGGGTGCGTGTTATACGCCTGTGCATGTTATACACCGATAAATATGGTAACTATTTCTATATCTTCTGAATGAAGGCCAAAATATACTGATCCAGCCATTTAAAGTAATTGTACACTCATAAATAAAGAAAAAAAAAGCAGGTTCATACTTACCTACTCTGTGCAATAGAATTGCCTTCTGTTCTTGGGTCCCCTGCTGGCATGCCTGGCTTCTCCTCTTCTCAGTGTGCCACCATAGGATGCTTCTTCCGATGGTGGCACACCTTCGGGCTCAATCCCGCACTGCGCTGTCTGTGTCTCTGGCTTGGCTCCCTTGTCACTGTGAGACCAAAAAGTGAGAGGAGAGAGCCACTGCATATGGCCACAGCGCTGGATTGAGTGAGGACTAAGGTAAGTTTTGGGGAGGGGTGCAATACTTTTACCTACATTTTTTAAGGTAAATAAAATGTTTAGCCTTTAGTTGCGATGCGGTCCCATTGACCTCACTATATAAGGGAAAATCCTACCAGGAAATGTGACAATAATAAAAACAGAGGATCTAACCTTTCCCCACTCTAAACAAAACTAAAAAAAAAAAACATGGTTTTGTTTTGAGTTGGGCTTTAGGTAATATATAATAAAGCTTGGTGAAGGACCCATCCATCCCGCTGATTGGGCAAT